>CM038216.1:166057835-167259460 GCA_021442155.1 Cymbidium sinense | reverse complement strand
TTGACCCCACTTAGTGGGATAAAGGCTTGTTGTTGTTGTTGTTGTTGTTGTTGTTCAGTATCTTGAGTGATTAGCACTTCTTTAATTTCTTCGGTGATTTTCACTTTGTGCGTGTGACTTCTGATTGTAGCACTTCTTCTACTTTATGCGAGTCACCAACTTCTTGTAGATAACAAGCTTTGGATTGATTTAAGTTTCCCTTGATCGTGATTACTCCTTTCTCCTAGAACTTGACTACCATATGGTAAGTCACACCATTACTCTAAATGTATTAAGCAAACAATGGCCAGTCAAAAATAGCGTTATATGTGGTGGGTGCGTTCACAAAATTAAGTCGGCTATGATTCTAAAATATTTCTCCCCTTCTCCCCTAGTTACTGGGGGAGTGATGATTTCCTTCTCTCTCTCCCCTTCCTCTAAAAAATCCTTAGAGGGGACCTTCTGTAGGGATTAGTCTTGAACGCATCAAGTTTATTTTGTCGAGCACGAACTTGAAGATGATATTCAACGAGTTCCTCGTGTCGATTAGAATGTTCCCTATCTGATAATTGGCAACTAATTCTGTGATGACCATTGTGTCATTATATGGGTTGCTAATGGCTAGTCGGTTTTTCTCTGAGAAATTGTTGCTATACTCAATGCTCGTGTCATGGCCGCCTAGTTGACTTCTCTTGATTGCAGTCGCTTGATACTTGCTTGAATGATTCCTCGTTTCCACTTAAAATGGTCGGTACTACTCTTGCAATGTGATTCGTATGAGCTAGAGCAGGCTTGTTACTTGGCTTAGTGACATTCTTTTTTGCTCTTTTCATGAACTCCTTCACTAAGCTCTTAAGATTTCGGCATTCCTCACTATCATGCTCATGGCCGCGATGATATACTCAATACTTAGATCGATCACGAACTCTATCAGCCTTCGAAGATTGTTGTCGCTTAAAATATATTTATTTTAAATAGCCTCCATTAGCTCGGCTATTAACACCCTTAAAGGTGTGATTGTAGTCAGTTGCAAATACTCTCCACATTCATGGCGAGTTGGCTGGCCACTAAATTTGTGCCTGTGCATAGGCGTTTCTTCCTGTTGAACATGTCTTCTCTCTCTATCCCGTCTACAGACTTGGAATCTATCCTTGGAGAATTGCTCTAATTGAAACTTCTTCATTGAGTCCCTTATGTGAGTCGCTAATGTTGGTTCAGCGATCTCATTGTATTCTTTTGCATTTACATAATTATTAGCTAACTCCAATAATTTTGCATTTACATAATTATTAGCTATTAACACCCTTAAAGGTGTGATTGTAGTCAGTTGCAAATACTCTCCACATTCATGGCGAGTTGGCTGGCCACTAAATTTGTGCCTGTGCATAGGCGTTTCTTCCTGTTGAACATGTCTTCTCTCTCATCCGTCTGACTTGGAATCTATCCTTGGAGAATTGCTCGAAACTTCTTCATTGAGTCCCTTATGTGAGTAATGTTGGTTCAGATCTCATTGTATTCTTTGCATTTACATAATTATTAGCTAACTAATTTTGCAGACTTCTAGGAGGCGCGGCTGTGTAAATCTGTCAAATATTTCACTTTTGACATTTCTTTTTGGAAATGAGTAATAAACTTCTCGAAAAACTCACAAGTTTCCTGTCTCATTTGTAGAAGAGCTTGTGAATTCTTTAAGAGCTTCTAGGTGCTGGCAAATAATGTCATGAGTATTTTCTTAAATTTTATGAAAGAAGTGATAACTCTCATTGGTAGATGTGAGAACCATTTGAGGGCTGACTTCTTGAAAGTCGTGAAGAATAGTCGGTACTTCATCATGTCGTCCAGGTCTAACAGTGACATTGTGGATTCAAAATATTAACATGGTCTGCAAGGTCGATGCGACCTTTGTAAGATTCCAAGTGCAGAATCTTGAACTTCGGTGGGGCCAAACCTCTTTGATCCTCTTAGATAATGCATTAGTGAGATTAGTATTCACCTATTCTATGGTGTATTTTTTGTCGCTCGCTCAATAGGACTTATCATCAAAGCTAGTCGTCCTGGATAATTCTCTTATGCTCCGAGTTGGGCGAGTTACTGAACTAGAAGAGCATTCTCTCGAGTCCTCGGATTTTCATTCTTCACTTTCTCAATAGATGCCTCGATTATTCAAGTGATCCTATCTTTCATATCCTTCAAATCTTGTTGTGTAATGAACTGTTGCGTATTCACCCTTATGGTTGTCGAGTTATCTCATGCTGATGGACCTACTTTGTGGGTATTAACTCCTTGTTCTCGTCATCGTCCATGCTCACCGTACTTAAAAGAATATTGAATAAATAATTGTCTGTGGAGCAATGAATGACCTTTATTTAGGATGTAAGAAGTAATGCTAGTTCAAGTGGGATAAATTAGAGAACAAAATAGAAAAGTGCAATAAAATATAAGAAATTTTATAATATCTGTGAATAAAAATACAAACAAGAGATTTGGTGGCGAAATTCTCTCTCTCGCTCCTGGAACTGAGACAAAGCTAAGGTAAAAAATGATCACTCCACATGAATCCCCTTTTGATAGGACTTGGGGCGACTACATAAAGAAAGTACACTTCAACTACTTGATTATAATGGAATCGCTAATGATCTAGAGAGTGGGCGAGTGATGTATGTTGAGCAGGGAGCTCCTAAGTATAGTAGCCTGTGTCGGTGAGGCGAGTTATCTAATGTGAATGCTTGGCTACATAGTCGCTCGTATGTTGCTGAGTCTTCGTGAGCCAGGCAAGTCATTTTATGTTGGTCGCTTAATTGGGTTGATCTCTTCTCGTGTTTGCTCGTTCAAGACAAGTGTGCTTAGGCGGATGAATTACTTGCTTAAATTTTGCTCTTCTTATTTGGATGCTCTTGTGTTGACCCTTTATCACTCATGTGCACTCATTAGGTCCATGCGTATTCAACGATAATATACTCAAAATATTAGATAATCCAAAATATCTGATAAAAATATAATATAATTATATGAATGTCCAGAATGACTATAGTAAAAACACAATAAAAGTTATGCTATGAAAATTTCTTCGATATTGAGAAATCTTGATTTTTATAAAGTTTGTTCAAATGAAATACAACAAATTTTATATAAATGTAAAATATTGAAAATTTAAGTTGGGTAATAATATCTTCCTTCGAAACGGTCAATTTTCCAATTCGCTCAAAGATGAAATCGACGTTGAGATCTCTAAGAATGCATTTAGGGTGGCGTTTCGTCAACGATGCGGTTCAAGCGCCATTCTGAGCATTGGTAGGCTGTGGGGTTGCATTTTAAAAAATTTCTTGATTGCATTTTCAACTTGACTTAAGTGCTGCTAGAAAGTCGGTTTGACTTTTAAAAAAAAGAAATTGTAGTACACCCACTACAGCTTCTTAAACAGTAGTAGCTTCTTCTACAGCAACTTCTCTATTATTTTTTTATATAGCTGCAGCTATTTCAAACTAAACCCTAAATTTTACTCTCTCCTTTCTCTCTCCCTCTTCCTCTCTCTCTCCCTCTCCCTCTCCTTTACATCCTTTTCTCTATGCAGAACTCATGACTTATTGAGAAAATGAGAAATTAGGAATGAAGTCTTGGTGTGGAGTTGGATATTTGTATGAAAAATATTTTATTTATTTTTGTTAATATAATAAAATGAAATATTTGTATTATTAGAATTGTTTTACTTTTTATTAAAACTTTTAATGAAAACTCATTCATTTTGAAATTCATAATTCAAAAAATTACAAAAAATATTTAATAAATACTAAAATGTTTAAAATATTTTGGTAAAATGGTTTGTAAAACATTCATCATATGGTTCTAAAAAACTTTATTTGTACGAACACATGCAAATTTCTTGAATAATTTTAAATCAACTTTTTATTTTCATATTTATAATGCAAATAAAAATGGGAGAAAATATTTATAAGATAAAGTGTTGAATGCTTTATAATGTCTTAAAGAATGTTTAAAAATCAAATTTAATATGAATTCAAAAAATACACTTGAATATTATATGTCAATTTTGTTCTAATAATATTTCGAGCAAACTCTATCACGATATTTAGGAAATAATTTTGCATCATTATATGAAACTTAAAATTGTTTGGATAGGACTCTTTATGAATATTTTGAGCACCTTACTAATTAAACATGCATAAATAAAAATAAACTTAAAGCAAACAAAAATTTCATATTATTATGATAATTCATTGAATAAAATTGTACTTGTGAGTATTATACTTATCGCTTCGTCTCTCGACTCTGCTCTTATTGTTTTGACATGTGATGCAAGTGGGTCTTGATCTACCTCACTCGTTTTCCTCTCTCTCCGGAGTCATGGTGTGCCCATGGGACACTGGCGAGGGTACTATGGTAGAATATAAAATTGCAGCAATGGGCATCTCATTCCATGGGGGTCCCACAAGTGAGTTGTCAAGGAAGGTTAGTACCTCTGGGTTGGTTAGATTGGTGGTCAAGTTGACACTACCTATAAAGATAGCGGGGATTAGCAAATGGGTAAACATAGAATAGATCAAATACTAAGTAAGAAAATTAGTTCTTATGATGCATGAATTCATAAATTTGCTTGCCCCTTAAAACGTCTTATGTTTAAGGTCTATCATTCAACTTTTGGAAGGACACATTCTTTGCCATTCTCAATTCTGTCATGACATTCTTCTCCTTTCCAACCTGACACTAGCTAGTCAATCAAGTTCTTAACAAAGAGGAACTAGCTCCTCCAGCTTCTTATTTTGTCACCAGTCTAGATATTTTAATCTAAACTCCATAAAATTGGATTGTCTCGTTCTTGTGGCCTTTGGTGCCAAATTGGCAGTGGAATGCTATCAGATTTCATGGGATTCCTTCGTTCTGTAGGCACGAGACGAGGGTGATGATGCTCACCATCGAATTCGACAACAGTTAAGTCTACGTTAATCCGTAGAAATTTAGAATATCGACTAGCTCAAGACAAATGGTGGACCTAAAGCCATGTTTGAAGCGGCCGTAAGGCATCATGTAGCTTATCAGGGTAGATAGTATTGAGTCATTCATCCTCTTTTGGAATTCACACTATAGTTTGTATCGCCATAGTAGTACACCAAAAGCGTCATGTCGGCGCATATCGATTGTCATTGACACATCATAATACTCAATATCAAAGAACTCATGAACACATTTCCGCATGGCCGTAGTATCCATCAATGGAAACATTCAGAAGAATGAGAGAACTCGCACCTAAAGACTGAAGCACACTCGCCCAAGGGAAAAGTTACAGTAATCAATGATCTCTACAGTGGGGGAGGTATTTATAGACGGCTAAATTCTTGATTCATGAAGTAACATCTAATCAAATATTAAATGGTGAAATTTTGCACCATCATTACAAAATCTCTTCAAATTCTAATGCAGAAATTCATGACAAGGCAACTGGAAATGAACTCATCATAAACAGAGAAACTAATTATTTCACAAATTGGTATAGAAAGGATGTGAAAGGATGAATAATCAAAACAAATAAAGCTACAAACAAAATTTTTTATTAATATCATTCATTATAACATACATCACCATTACATTTTGTGACAAGGATTAACTCATCAGAAATACATGATATAATAATAAATTATGGGAGATAGCCCTTTTCCTTATCAAGTGCCATAGGATGAAGTTGTTGCCTGTGATGAATAGCATAGACCTAGTCAACTTGTTACGACTACAAGTGGCCATTGCTTTAGCGCTCAGCTCCCTAGCTCCTTCTGCAACATCGCAGAATCCAAGGCAACTATTGCCATTGTACTTGTTTCTTGCTCTAGGAGATTGACCTTGTCATGCAAGGCCGTGAATTCATTGTGCAAGTCAGTAGCCTTCGCTTCCTATTACTGGTGGCCTTCACTCACCTTACTATCAGCCAAAAGATGGTGCCCTTGTAGACTCTAACTCTTCTTCTTTGTTGCTAGAAGGAGAACTCGCAACATGAATGGGAGAAGGGAGACAAATCATCTTTTGCATGTGCTGGCTTCTTCTTGGTGTGGAGCCACATCAAAAGGAACTCTGTCAGCAACCTCCCCTAATCTGCTCCGCCCTATAGAACACAAATAATCAATTAGGTTAGTGAAAATCTTATTCACAACAGTGATCAACATAGCCACTAGATGACTTGATAAGGGGTAATCCTAGGGTCAATAAGCTATTGAGAAATTAGAGATGCCTCTCTAATGTTTAGCATGCGACCTAGCAAATTTTCCACAGGAAGGTGGAAGCTTGGTTAATGGAGGATAGAACTTGTCAACCTACCAAAAAAGAATGCTTCAATGATCGACTCATCTTCTATAGCATTTGAAAGTCCGCTACTCATCATTGATGAGTCTAGGATGCTTTTTATCACAGCCTGTAAGTAATTAAAATTAAGCATATTTCCTAATAATAATAATGTGGGAAAGTGTAGTAAGGTGATATCTTGACAAGACCAACATCCACAAACTCACAGTGCACTAGAAAAAGTTGCTCTTGGTGCCTCACTTTTTTCACTCATTGCCTTACTTGTGAGACTTTTTCCTCATCCTCATGCTAAGGCGAACCAACCATATTGGGGAAGTTGGCCCCAACTTGAGGCATTCTTGCAAGCGCCTTGCCCATTGAAGGGACAATTAGATAGGAATGACGATTGCCACTTCGGGCGACTAGGTTCTTAACGCTTAGCCTTGACAAAGACTTTGCGTCTTTTCACATTATGGAGATCCCTCCATGGACGTCCCTTCATCATCAGCATATCAAGTTGTAGAAAGCTATCTCGCACAAAGGAAACTTGGCAAAAACACAAAGGGAGAAAGTAGTGAATGGCTTAACGCTCTCATCGATCCTCAACTTACAGATACAAACCCCTAAGCTGCCATGCTGATGGCCAAATTAAAGGTGATGTAAAATCTTCAAAGATTCCATGAAGTAGTTAATGCATCAATAATTGTGATGTAGTTGATATGATTTTTTGGTTATCTCTGATTCTCTCACCCTCTTGCAAGTGACTTCTACAAAGAGTTAGAGATTCGAGGAATTAAGTGAATATCTAGGGAATACCATGAGCAAAGCGGACTAGCCCCGAAGGAGAACAATTAGAGGGATTAGCCAAGTTGGATGAACACAATACCTATTGAGCACCAACTCGTCGTCAACTCGATAGCGGGCGGACACCATGCTAACCACCCCCCCCCCAAGGGACTCACTTTCCACTTGTGGCATACTTGACTCACCCAGTGGAGTCACCCAACAGATTAGATGGGTGACTTTTATAAGCAAATTCGCCAGCCACTCGTCCATACTTCGACTCGGTTGGGACTTAGACAACCGTTTTGCTCCATATTCAAACCAAGTGAGTAGATTCATATAAGGTGATATGTCATCCAGAGGTCACTCTTCGGCTGCATCAAATTACTGTATATATGTTTATATTATAGTAGTCCTTGGAGTCTATAGGTTTTTCTTTTTGTTATTTTATGAGATTCTTGTAGCCTCTAATGTAGCCCTTTTTTCTCATAAATAAGGTTTCCGAAGGTTCATTGAAGACCTTTGGATATTTTTTCTTTGAGAGATTTTTACTGATAATTTTTGTACTTAGTATACGGTTGTTTTCCTATTGCTAGTGACATATTATAGATTTCTACTCATTTCTCTCTCTCTCTTTCTCTCTCTCTCTACACCCTTTACTTTTCTAAGCGATTTTCGTAAGTAAGATTTGGTGTCAATTTATGGGAAGATTGGGATCCAACACTTTGATTCAAATTCTCAATCCTAACCGTGGTTCACAATTATAACAATTTGAACTTTGAATCCAACACTTTTGCTCTTATCAGTTATGTAATTAGGCTGTCAAAAGTTTTTGTATGAGAAATTAACAATCTCTCATGTAGCACAGTACTTATTCTTTCTTGTACTTAATGCGGAATTGCAGACATCACTCTGGAATAGTCTTCATCCCAGTCAAATAATAGGTACTCCTGCAGTCATAAGAGAACTTGACTGTCTAACAGCTACAGTAGATGAGATCAGCAATGTTTTTGCTAATTTCTTGCTGCCAATCAATGTGGATCGGACTAGGCTATCAGCATTTGCTGGTTGGTTTGATGTTCATTTTCGGGTATGCTACATTGGTTTTTTAATCACTTTTTTTTTTTTTATTCTCTTTACATAAGACTGATTGCTTGGTGCTGATTTCGTTCATTCTTTTAAAAGGGTAATTTGCAGAATCCGGTTGAACAAGAAGTTGAACTGACTACTGCTCCTAGAATCGACTGCTCGACTCACTGGGGTCAGCAGGTTTGTTTCTTTCATTATTTGTATCATGGTTACATTCTTGATTGCGTTCTAAGTTTGCTATTTCTATCGAATTGGATAAATTTTTGTGTTCCTTACCATATTATCATCAGAGAATCTTCTTCACTAGTGCATTTTAAATATTAGGCTCTAAATAATGTAAGGTGTGAGCTGTTTCATTTCATGCATGTGAGGAGTATTACAGAGTATAGTTTGTCAATTCACATGGCTTTATTAGGGCATGCTTGTTTTTATTAAATAGAGGTGGTGCATTAGTGAACCATATAAGATAACTCAAGGGGAATTGACATTAACATCCCACATTGTTTGATGAAGCCTTCCTTGAATTTGATAGGGGAGATTACATTAAAGAGGATGTGAAGTACAAAGGGAAAATGATGAGCAAAACTAACTGAAACTCTATGAACATGGTTTGGAGATACGAAATAAATGGAGGTACATTGCTGATCAGAGATCTCCACTAACACAATCGGTAGGGAACTCTTCATGCATCTTGGAGGGATTCACAACACACGTGCTTGTTAGAATAACTATTTTTCATTTTTCATTAAAAAAATTCAACCATATTTATTCATAATTCTAAAAACTATTTATCATGAATGCTAACTCTTGACCAGTTGGGTATTGTTGGTTGGGTGGAGAAGATCTCATTCGTTTGATTAGTTTGTGTTATTTTTATTGGGCTGGTCATTCAAGTTGGACTAGATGGAGTTGGATTGAACCCAAGTTGGATGTGTTAGGTTGATTTAGGAAGCAGAATGTCTATGAATTTTGGGTTTCATTTGGATTTTTTTTCCCATTTCTTTGGAGGTCCAAGATGGTGGTGGGTTTGTGGATGCTAGGTTTGAGAATGCCTTATTGAGTATTTGGTGGTTGACAGCTATGGGATATGATGGAGAAGATGTTTATAGGATGAAAAATGCATACCACGAGCACCAAACAACCACTAGAACTAGATTATAAATCCCTTTATGAAATTTGCTTTATTAAATGGGATGCAAAGTTTAACCCACAACCTTTGTGATAGGAATGGATGACACAACCAATGGAGCTTTGCACAAACGGATGATTTTATGCACAATCATTGAAGGCATGCAATCTCATATTTTCAATAAAATCAACCATCCTTATATGAAACATTAAAGCAAAATCAATTGTCCTTTTACACCATTACAAGAAGCTTGTACAATCTTAAATTAGATTTAAAATTGTGTAATTAGGTGTTGAGATGTTACTGGTCTGTAAAGTGAGGTGTAAGCATTAAGGTTTTTTTGAGGCTTCTACATTTGGCTTCTTTGGTTTGGGCCTCCTAGCCCACAAGATCCTCCACTATCTCTTACTTAGTGATACAACCTTAACATGCTCTTTAGGATTCACCTTAATTTTGCATGGGAGTGCTTTTGGCTGACGGTTAGATAACTGATGTAAAAACTGCCTAATATGGAACTCAATGTTTTTAATGATTGTCTTGTGTCTCTGAAGTGTGGTGATGAGCCATGAACTAAGTGGTGGTCGCAATTAGCTATGCCAAGGACTCCCATGATGGTTCTTCTGCTTTATGGCGCTGCACCTTGGCTGTGAAGTGAAGGTTGGTGGCTAATATCCTTCTTGTTGATGGAAATTAGATGGTTGTTGGTAACCACTTGACTATTATCTTACTTGAGTGTTCTACCAAGAGAAACTAGGGTGATTTCTCCTCCTTGGATTATATGTATTGGAGTAGTTGTTAGGTTACTGATTTTTTACAAAGTTTAAGGCTACACAAAAGAATTGTTGGTTCGACAATCTGTGCTATCGTGGTCCCTCTCCACAGTGATCTCGGCAGAAGACATGGGCATATGGCGCAGTTGCTGTGAGAGATCTAAGTTACTTCACCAATGAAACAACCTATGCAGTGAGGGCTGCAATAGATTCTGTCTCTTCTTGTTGCAGACAAGGCTTCTTTAACATGAATCTTTTAGTTGGTCATTTGTAGTTGTTCATGGCCATCTTCTCTATTAAGTCATAAGTAGTCTCCTGAGTCTTGCTCATGAAAGTGCCACCAGATGCATTGTCGATTAATATACTCATTAGCTTGGCTAGCTTGTTGTAGAAGATCTGCACTTATATTCTTTAAATCTCTCTCATGCATCATAAAACATCTTACCTATTTGCACAAAATTTAAAATTTTATGCACATTTTTGCTTTCTTGGTCCATGATAAGTATTTGGACTTGAACTTTTGTGCTAGATCGTCTTAACTAGTAATGAAGTCGTTGGGCAATTAATTGTGCAAACTTTTGGCTTGTCTCAATAAGGATGAAAATAGCCTCAGTCTATTGGTGTCATTTGATACTCCGTTATACTTGAATTGTCACATATTACTAGAAAGTTTGTGATGTGTGCATTGGGATCTTCAGTGGCAAGGCCTCTAAATTGGGAGCTCTGAATCATCTATAGTGTGACAAGCTTGATCTCAAAGTTGTTCGCTTTAACTTTTAACTTGAGGATGTTTTGGGGGATGCTATGCATAGTAGAGAGTGCATAGTTTCATAGTGCCTTCGCCTCCATAACCATGCCTCCTTTGACTTCCAAGTTGGTCATTATTTTTGTTTTGGTCTGATATGCTTGTCTTTGTTTTCCTTGAGTCAACTTAACAGAGTTTTTTTTTCAATTTTTGGATCTTTAGGTAATAAAGGTCTATTACTAGATCGGGGCATACTTGACGATTACCTATATAACAGAGAAGACAAAAATAAAGAAAAATAAAATTGTTCAAATTAATAGAAATCAATTTGGCATCAATATTGGTATTGCAATTCCTTAATAGTAGTGCCAAAAATTTAATGTAGTGCAAGATAAATCATATGTGAAGAGTACACGGTTGTGTTATCATTCTCACAAGGATTGTACATCAAGTACTGAAATAGGTTTATTTTTTATTATTTGGATGATGAAAATTACAAACTATTCCTATCTATCAAAAAGGCTAACTAATTTATAAGAGCAAGAATTTGTGGGGGTGATCTCAATATGAGCCTTAAGATTGAGTTTCATCAATATTATTGTGTAGTTAAGATTTTAACAAAGTCATGAATTGATTTTACCAAGTCTCTTCAAGGTGGCTATTGCCTCTCTTTAAAGCTAAGAGTCCCTATTTTTCTCTCATAACATTCCTCTAGGTGATAAATTCAATGTTAGAAAATTTGCTAAAGTCATATGAATCTTAAAAGGATTACACAGTTTTATTGCAGATATCTCTAATCTACAATCACTATGATATTTTGCCTACGGTGAGTCAAATTTTCATCTTTTATTTTCAAACCGACCTCTTAATCTATTGAAAATGATGATCAATCAATTCAATAGAAAATAAATCTTAGAACATAATATTTTATAATTAAGAGAAATAAAACTGTAAACTTTTATTAAAGTCAAAATAAGTACAAATACAATATGGATATGGTCAACTCCTAGAAAGGGGACATTTTGTTAATAGAGAAAGAAAAGAAAAATATGAAAGCTTAATACATAAATATTATTATAATAAATAAAAAGGGAGGAAGAAAGAAAAAACTCAGATGAAGCACATCAAGAATGTCTTTTTTTTATTGCCTTGTCTCTTAACAGCATCTCCAAGAACCTTGAAGAAGCCTCTACAAAATCTTCTTTTAGACCCTCCAAGAAACTTGAGAACCTTAAGACATTTGGTTGGAGAGGTCCCCAAATTCGTTTCAATGATTTACATAAATATGGTTGCATCAAATCTTCCCAAAAAGGCAAGACTTTCATAAAAATCTAGGGAAATCGTAGCAACCACTAGGCTAGCGCTTAGGCATTTGCTGTCTTGCACGCATTAGAAACTTTTGAGTTTGGTGTCTAAGCGTTGAGATTTGGCACCTAGTCATTGAGATCTCTATATTGGACGATACTTGGAATCAAGTTTTGGTGCCTAGGCATTGGCTTCTCTGTTTGGTTTCTGCAGGCGCCAAGCTAAGCTCCACGTGTCCATCAAGCCACCAGATTGTATTGTTTGCTCCCAATCAGTTTTGAATGACTGCGTGATTTTGTGCATTAATGATGACAAGTCTCTTTTTCATTGTAGAATTAATAAAAATTCAAAATTCAAATATAAGCGTTGGAAAATTCTTAAAAGCATGCAACCATGCATGGTATATTTGCAATCTAGGAAAAATCTTTTAAATTTCACGACTATCAATAGATCCTAAGAAAATAGTGCCATAAGGATGATTTATCAAAATAATGTTTAAATTTTTATTCTTTATATCAGTTCATCTATTAGATAGGATTGTCACTCCAATATGACTGCAAAATTTTTTATTCTCTTCTTTGGCTTTCTCTATATTGCATGACTCCAACGCTCATGTTCTCAAATCATATATGAATGAGGGTTTCAAGTCTTGACTATAAGCACGTATGAAATAGAATATGTTAAAAGTAAAAAAGTGAGGTTGCCATATTGAATGAAATGACATTCTTATAAAAAAATCATCTAATATCTATATAAACACACATACATGCCTATTTAGTATGATCGGGAGACATTTTGAGGTGTAGTTAATCTCTCTCCATGATTCTCGTCATTCTTTGCATTTACCATATAGTGATCTATGGAATTTCTTGCACCTTTACTAGACATTGGTGCTAAAGATGAGGAGTCCTTTCCGCTATGGTCACTCCCAGAAATAAGAATCGCTGCCAATTTTATCAATCATATTTTTGTTATGCAAGATGTTTTGATATTGTCGACTTGCCCATATTTGATTGGATGTCCTCTTTCATTGCTTTAGGCACTGTGGCATAGGGTGTACTATGTTATGCGAGTGAGAGATGTGCTCCTTTATCCTTGTAATACTGCTTTAGGACTTCAAATAAATATCTTATCATTTTCTCTAATGCTGACTTGCATATTATGTCTCCATGTCTCTCTTTTATTACCTATTGTGGCTTTTTCTTTGGCTCTAATCATTTCTTATAAAATCTACCTGTTGTGGCTTTCTCTTTGCCTCTAATCATTTCTGATAAAATCCTAGATTAAGGATTTTGACTAAAATAAATTTGAAAACATGCAAATATTTAAAGAAATAAAACTCTTAACTAAATCATGCAAAGAGATTATATTTATGCAAGTAAAAAATTATGATTTGTAGATTGTCATCAAACAGAGAAAATTGTTGTCGGCAGAGTGGAGATTCTTGTGGGAGAAGAAAAATTGGTATTTGGTAAAGAAGATGGGGTTGCAATAGCAACAATGATGACGACAATAGTAGTGGTGGCGGTGGCGGCAGCAACAACAACAATGCTAAGGGAGGTCAGTGGTGGTGACAACTTAAGGAAAGGTTGGCTGCATGCATGAGACGGAGTTACATGCATGAGCAACGGCACTATGTGCAGGATGTGTGCTTGAGTTGTGATTGGTCAGCTATTTCTTTTTAGCATTATTTAAAATAAAAAACCCTTAAACCATGAGGTGGATGTTTCAGTAGAATTGAGGTGAGGCGTACACCTCAAATTTGATGAGGCACACCTCAGATTGTGCAATTTGAATCTATGGTCTTAAAGAATATCAAGTTTTATCTAGAACTTATATGAGAAAATGCTCAAAATTTTATGACAATTGGCATAAAGGAAATTAAGGATGCATAACTCAACTAGATTGTGATAGATGATATTTCCGGTCTTAATTATGGCACATGATCAACTACTTGATGGCCTTCATCCATTTCTGAGATATGTGTTGATGGTCCATCATTGGGAAAATTTGCACGCTTAGGCAGGAGCATTAATGCCTATGACCTAACTAAACTTAATCATATTGGTGCTTAGCACAAAATTTTACTAAGTTATAAAAGCTTGTACTTGTGGTACTCTGCCTTAAAAATTTATTATCTTAATTGTGTCATGCATGTTTTCCCAATCATTTGTTTGTGTGAAAACAATTTTGTTGTATATAATTGGTTAGCAGATTTTTTCTCCATGTGAAATAGAATATCAGCTCATTTAACGTTACATTCTTCTTTAAATTTAATGAAATTGAATCTGCCTTCTTAAATCTCCATTTTTTCATGATAGAATTTTCAAAATTAATCTGATCAAGCACTAATATTTTGGACATACAAAACACTTGAAATCAATTAAAAAAAACTAGAAAATTATTCTAGAAGTCAACAGAACCCCTTCTCCCTCATCCATGAGTTGCATTGTTTGCACAACATTGCGGTGGTGGCAACCTAATGATATCATTCTTGGGATCGACTTATTGAGAGAGTCTAGATTTGCCTTTAGATTATGACGAGGTACTTTGGATTTTACGTAATTCGTTAAGGAAAAGTTTAAGACTAGAACTTTTGAAGCCATTGTAAACCATAGAAGTTAGAAAATCACTAGTTTAAGTATGAATTTATTCTTGGGAATAATATTTTGCCTAAAAAATGGAGTCTCGATCACCCTTTTATGCCACCTACAGCTTGGATCTAACCCTTTTCGGAATTACTTAAGCGTTCACAGGCCTCTGATTCTGCGAACTGTTAGTGGCTTTGGATATCTATTGTTGAGACAAACAAATCCATACCAAGATAATTGTTTGTTGTCAACATTTTTTTGGGAACTACAAAATCTGATCTTTCTTCATCATGGAATTGTTTTGGGCATTTCAACAAGAATATATCTAACTTACAGGATAATCTTAGAGCTTGACCTGTTCAGAACCTCCAATAAGCTATTTTCAGTATTTTTGGATTTACACTTTTAACTTTGCTTGTTTTTTGGCTGGTAAGGATTGTCAACTATTATTGCTAGTTTACTGCCCATCAATGAAATGCCCATTGGTGATCGATGTTGATGTTCATCACCCTCATAACTTTTAATATTTTCTACTTCCTATTGACCATTAACTTCATCTATCTCCTACACTATCATCAACAATTTTTATTATAGAAAGTACCATACAATCCAAAAATTTTCATTGTAATCCCATCATTCCTAAACATGGGGAGAGAAGATCATTGTTATCGCCACTCATGTGAAATTATTTTCAACTTGCTAGGTCTTAATGGTATTTTCCTTTTCTAGATTTTCCACAAAGTTTATCTAATGGGTGCACGATTCTCTTTCTTAGTGTGCGATATTCATGTTAAGTTTAGATGTAAATTTAAATTCTTATCGCCTAGAAATTCTAGCATAAAGCAAGAACACCATAATCTCTTTTGCCATTGAAGGATGTCTTCATGGTCTTTTTTTTGGAATAATTTAGCACTTCTATATGTTAATATCTTATCAATTGCTGTGGTCTTTCTCCCTGAGCAGGTTTTCCTGATACATCCTCCTCTTAGAGTTGATGAAGGTGACAGACTGGTGGTTACTTTTTCAATGAGCCGGTCCAGGGAAAATCACCGCCTGATGGATGTAAATTTCACATACGAGTTGCAGCAGTCATCTGGAAAATGCTTTAAGCCCGTTGCTAGAATGTATTACATAGAATGACTGCAGAGAGATATGGCAAGCTGGTATGACTTTTTTTTTTTATTTCATGTTTTATAGAAAGAATCTCTTCGCAAATACGAAGATTACAACATCAAATCCTTTCCATACAACATGCAAACGGCTGCTTCATTCACTATTAATGCAATACCATTGAATTGAATTCATGAACAAAAATTAAAGAAAAGTTTGGTATCAAGACATCTTGGCCAAATATTAGTTAGGTGGATCTCAAAATCGTTGAGTTTTATTTGAGTGTAATATAATATTATTTGATATTCAAAGAAAATTCAATAAATTTAAATTTTATTCAGATAAAAAAATCAATTGGAATATTATGTACTAATTATTTTTCAATATTAATGTTTTCATCTTGACCTGAAGGCCATCTGTTCAAAAGCATTGAAGCTTTCATTTTTTTGTCATGCTACTAACGTCAACTTTCTGCTCTGTGCTTTTTAGGAATGAAGTGGGAATGCATTGCATACTTTCAGAATGTAGAATGTTGTTTGGATGTACGACTACTCTTATTTAGCTGGAAACAATTTTTTCAATCGTTGAATGTGGTCAAGTGTATCTCTCTTTTGGTCTGTCTCTTTTGGAATTATTTTTCTATTGTAATTTTGAGGTGAATTTTGGCTGACTATTCATTTGTATGATCATACTGTTTTCTACCATCGAATTAATTGAATTTCTAACTTTCTGCACTATCATTTCTGAAACAGCACCATGGCATTCAAAGAATTTGAAGAATGTAGCTTTTTTTTGTTTAGTAATGTGCATAAATAGGTGCAAAATTGCATTATGTTTAACATAATAGGTTTTGCTATAACTAATACGCATAATTTGAATGATTTAGTTATTATAGACATGTTCATGTCATTTTTTTTTTCGCACCTGAAGAGCCTCATATAAAATTAGTGGTATGCATTGTATTGAAAGGTTTCTGCACGAACTTATTAATTGAAGTCTCATTTGGTTGCTTGAAGTTTAGAAATGTGCAAATATATTTGAAAAAAATGATGAAATGCATCAAATTTATTATTTGATTGGATTTAATTAAGAACAATAGTAAGGTTGTATGTGGATTACTGCACTCAATGAATTTTTCTTTTTATATAAGATTTATTTTTAACAATGATTGAATATATTTTTAAGGATTTGATTTATTTATTTATATTGTTTAATATGGTTGATTATTATCTAATGAGAAGTTTTTAAGAGATTGGTAAGGTATTTAATTCATAATATTTTAATTATTTAGTTAATGATATGCTTTATGTTATTATGTTGAATTTTATTTATCTTCTACATTATAAATTGTGCAAATTAAGACATGAATATGATTTAAATATTAAATAAATTCTAAGTTATATCGATGAAAATTATTTTTAGTAAACATTTGAGTTAAACTAATCATCATAAATAATGAGGGAAATAGATTTTTTAATCCAAATTCATTAATCATTTATAGTTAATTATTATAAATTTAAATTATTGTTATTAAATATATATATTTAAACTTTTAAAGAACTGTTACATAAATCTAAATAAGATTTTTGTTGTTTGTTGGAAAATTTTTAAAGAGATTTAATGTTTTAATTGTGCAGTTTTTGGTTGAATTTTAAATTCGATATCACATATTTTTTTATTTAAATTTTAAATTTGATTATATTTGGTTATTAGTTTTTGGTTGAATTTTAAATTATCTTAATCCTATGAAGTTAATTTAATAAAAAAAATCAATAAATTGATTTTTCTATTTTTTTTCAAAATTTTTTTGCTCAAGGCAACAATTTTAATAATAAATTTGGATTTTGCAGTTTCATATTGTTGAAAAATAACTTGAATTTGTATGAAATTATTTGATAAAATGGCATTTTCTTTGATAAATAATTGTTACAATAATTTACATCTTAATTTTTTTAGTTTTTTTTTAAATGAGCTAAAAATCTGAAAAAAAAAATGATTTGGATTAGCGGTTTTGTTATTGATTAAATAGAACAATTTTTTGGATTATGGGTTTTAAATCAATCAATTTAATAAATTTTAGAACTAATTTGTTCAAATCGGTTGATTACACACCCCTATTTTTTCTTAGCTATGTATCATTCTCAAACTTTTTGTCATTACCTAAGTGACCTATCATGAATGACTTATTTGATAATTATAATGACTTCATAATGGATAAGAGTTAGATGATTGAATCAAATTGGAGTCTTAAATACATCAAAGGAGTTGAAAGTCTTTTGGAGTTTGTGAATTGAAGCAAAAATTCATTAAGTAAAATGTTATGTTATGCTTGATATTTTAAATCCATCTATTTAATTACATATATTTTCAGTATGTTTCACATGTTTATACCTTTTTGATGTTTCTGAAAGGGGGAGTGGGGAATATGTATGTTAGTTTTCAAAATCATTTTACATATACATAAATTTAGGGGAACTATTTGATTTTTTTGGACCTATTTATTTTCATATTGTTATATATTTTACTTAGCTACTTGATCTTACATTGCTATATGTTTCATTTTGCTGCTTGTTTAACTTTGTTGGTTTACTTTGCTACATTGCTTAAATGTATTTTTATTTAAAGGTTGATGTAGGTTATTTTGCACTTTAATCTCTATACACTACTAATATAGATTTGTTATCATCAAAAAGGAAGAGATTGTTAACTTCATTAGCCCTATGAATTGATTTTAATGATAACAAATATTAGAAGATATTAATGATTTATTTTAAGTGTTTCATGAAATTTATCAAACTTAACTTATACAACTAAATTTGGAGAGTTAAATCAACTTGGATGAGGGTTATTTGAAAATTCTCCCAAGAATTACAATATAAAAACTAATAGCTCATAAATATAAATTTTTTGCTAAAATATATCCATCATATTTATTTTAAATTTCTGCATATTTTCCCATATTCTATTTGCATTATTTTATCAACATTCTTGAAATTATTCATTTTAGATAATTTGATCACTTACATGAGTTTAAGTATTATTCATTGCATCTAAAGTGAGTCTATTTTGTTTTCCACATCATTTATTAATTTTTCATGCTTGATTTAGTTTCATTCTATTTATTGTAACAAAAGAATTAAATTATTCTTTTAATTATCCACATTATTACTTTTCTCTCTCTTATCATTTATTTTCTCTCTCCATTCAATAATTTCATTTGATTTCAATTTATTTGGCCAAATTTTCTATGAGAAATCTTGTATAATTAATTTAATTTAATTCTATATCATTTTTCCTCATTTTATGGAATTTTAAAATTTAAAATTATTTGAATTTTAATTTAAATAATTTGAATTTCAAAGTTATTTTGCCTTAAATTATTTCATAATAAACTATCCTATTTAAGCATGATTTGGTCGGTCCCCTATTTATTTTAACTAATTTGATTTGATTAATTTGAGTTAATTTGAATTAGACCAAATTTGAATTCAAATTGGTTTAGAATTTATTGGATTTTCTATTTTGTATTTTTTATTTTGGAAATTATTTTGGCCACCTCCTATTATTATTTTAATTGAATTTCAAATTATGTTAAATATTCAAAAAACTTCTTGATTAATCTCCCTTGATTGCAAATTGATTTATTTGCATTAATTGGGATCTAGCTCAATTAGAAAGGAGCCTAGACCAAAATCCTCATACAAATTTCCTTAATTTATTTTAATTGGATTTATTAATATGATTTATTTATTAAGCTCTCCTTGCTTAACTAATTAAGTTCCTCATATTTAATATATCAATTCTTGATATAACCTTTTATAGCAAGCCCCGACTTTCCCATCCATGTAGGCTTATTAGATTTGTTTTATTGCAAATTAATTTCCTTGCTTTATTAGATCCTATCTTAATTAGCAAGTACCTAATTAAGTTAAGTTGATTCTCATCTCTTCTCTTGCATGATCGACCACTTTAGACTTGAATTCATTTGGATTCAAATTTATTTACACATGCTAATTTGTTCAAACTCAAGTTCTTGGCTTCAATGATTTTCTTCTTGAATTGATCCCTACTTGGCTAAAACCTTGCATGTATGTATTTTTTTATTTGATTGCTTAATCATGTTAAGTAATTCTCTTTCCTCACTCCCATGCTTTGGCTAGCCATATTTTCTTGTGATTTGAATTTATCCATTCAAATCAAGTGGCTTGAATTTCAAAAATAAAAAAACCTTCCTTATGTGATCTCTCTTTCTTTTCCTCTATCTGTCTCTTGCCTTGGCCGACCATATCTTGGACAAATATTTATTTAAATATTTGTTCTCTTAGCTTAATCTCTCTTGGACACTTCACCTTAGCCAAACTCTTGCAATTTGATTTCTTGAAATGCTTTTTTATATTCAAGTGCTAAGGCTCTCTCCTCTCTTGCTTAACACTTCAACCATATTTAAGGGGAGACCTTCTTTATCTTCTCAAAACTTCATTCAAGTTTTGGAGAAGTCTCCATCAATTCTTATGCTCACACTCTCGTACATTCAAAGGACTTGAGTATGTGTGTTTAATTTACTTTGATCATGTGTGCTCTTGATTTGAATTTGTTTTGGTTTGATTGAAAGGAATTATATGTTACATTGGTAAAGCTTATCTTAAATTCTTTTCAATTTTTTTCAAAGTGATTTAAAAGGTTCTATTTTTCATTTGATTGGTTTTTTATTCATCTTTATAAAGTTTTTTTAAATTTTTATTTATAAAACAACTAAAATTTCATTGATAGAGAGAATTCAAACAGTTACAAAAACTTTGGGCTTACAAAAACTTGCCTCTAATAAGAGGAAAACCATTGTTATCACCAAACTCTAAGAGCTTAACTTTTATGCCAAGATGGAAGGAGATGGTAGTAGATGGTTGGTGCTATCCTTGTCTAACTAGGTTGTCCACTGGTCTATTTCCTTCTCTGTAAATGTGAGTGAGTTGCATGGTTATTTGTGAACTCAAAATTCATAAATTTCTAAGGAGGCAGTTTAACCTCCATTGCAGTGCTTTCTTATGATGAAATATAAATATCAAAGAAAGTGAGTCAATTTCAAACTAGAAAGGAGAGCTGGGGAATGCATCAGTCATTTTCAAGTCAAATAGCAAACCATCCACCTCAGAGTACAAAGACTTGATAGCTCAAAAGTAACACAAAATTTTTCATGTCTGATCTCTAATGAGTCCTCCAGAACTAGTTAAGTTGATGTTGCTGATGAATGGTCCATCCAAGTTGAACTTCAACCAAGGGTATCGAGGCTTAATCCAATGAAAAACCTTCACAAGGTTTTACATTAATTGTTCTTTAAGCTCTTCATAATTAAAATCATGTATTTCACTTTGTGAAAGTTTTTATAATATTGATTTGGACTTTGATTTTTATTTTAAGATTACTTGTGCTTCATTTCATTACAAGTTTTAAATTTATAGAAGTACAAGAATGTATTGAGCTCTTTCTTTCTTATCATGTTATCATTTAGTGGGCTTGAGTGTAAAATTTATTTTAAATTTGAGAGATAGAAATTCTCTTGAATTTGTTTTATTATTTCTTAAACTTGTTTGGGTTGTACTTACTTGTGTAGGAGAGTATTTTGTTTGTTGGAGGTTGCACTTGCCCAGTGTAGAAACATACATGAGATTCATTGTAATCTTTTTTTTTAATAGTAAATTTCTAATTTGGGTGGCTAGGTGTAGACATAGGACAATTTTTACGTTTGCTGATTCATATAAAATCTCTATCTCATGACTTTTACTTTTCTGCATTTTACTTTTCTGCATTTTACTTTTCAACATTTGGATTGGTTGGTTACCTTGCACTTTCATTAGAGATAAATTTATACATTTTTGCAACTAAGTTTGCTACAATGCTTAAAATTAATCTTTAACCTAGGAATTTTTTTAAAATACACAATTCGCCCCTCGCCCTCTCGGATAGCATAACTTCTTAATAAGACGAATCATGTACTGCCCATTTTTTTTATAATGGATGGTCGTGATCTTATCACACACTATAATGTGATTCCATCTATTTAGAACCACGACTTTGATATGAGCCATTTGATCTTCGATCGAATGGCTTAGATCAAAGTTGTGTTCACCGACACCTAATTCAACACCACATGAGACATGTTTTATTACAAATCTTAGCATGTCTTCTATAAAGTGCGGCCGCTGTGTAGGACAATTTTTTGATAAAATTTAAATTTTGAATTTAATGAATAGAACTTCATCATAACTAATTATAGAAAAATCATAAAATGCAAATAAATATTCTTTGGATTTAGTAAAATGAGTAAATTATAGAAAAATAAAAGTCTTAATTTTTAATATGTAATTTAATAGTAATTAGGGTTTTCCTAGGAATCATATTTTCTAAATTAATCCTAAAATACAAATTCAAATGACTTAAACTTTAATGAGATGCCTATTATGGTGTTTTATGTTCTCAATTAAAATTTAATAGAATTTTGATCTATGTAACTTGAGTTATAAAATTTAGAAGGCTTAATGATTAAATTAGCTTAATTAATAACTATAAAATCACCAAAATTACATATTAAGTGCCAAACACATTTACTTAGCATAGAAGCACCTACAAAAACATGTTTAAGCCCTCTGATATTAATTAAAATCCAAAATTACCAAAATTAAGGTTAATTACTAATTAATAAATAATTAAATCACCTTGAACTTGAAAACTTCATAAATAATTGCATAAAATTTCAAAGTATATAAGCTTAAATAAGACAAAAAATTAATAAAATCAAAAGCCTCAATTGGTGTTAGATATCTTGAATGTACTTAACACATTAGTGAAGTATTAATTAACAGAATTAGTCATAAAATATAAGTCCAAATGTTTTGCAATTTTTTGGATAGGTATTATATAATAATTTAGCTCTGTGAGTTTTCTCAAAAATTTTGGACTTGTATTTTATGAGGAATTAGATTATTAGGGTTAATATGCAAGATAATTTAAATAATTGATTCACAAAAATTATGAAAAATTAAACAAATTGTATTTTATGGTAACATAATGAATAAAGTAGACCATGACAATAATAAATAAAATACTAAACATATTTGATCATCATTAAGTGCATTAATCATTTTAATTAGGCTTAATGACATATATTCATTAACTAATTAATTAACACATAAATTAAAATTTTCATGAATAATTTAAACTAAGCTTAAAGGGTTTGATGATCTTATGGTTAATCTTACAGGTTAGTAAAAATTCTTAGAATTATCTTCATGAAATTTTGATTTAAAATAATATACTTT
This sequence comes from Cymbidium sinense, assembly GCA_021442155.1. Lineage (NCBI taxonomy): Eukaryota > Viridiplantae > Streptophyta > Magnoliopsida > Asparagales > Orchidaceae > Cymbidium > Cymbidium sinense. The sequence continues at coordinate 167,236,361 of CM038216.1, read as the reverse complement.
GAAAGTATATTCATAAATTAACATTTAAAAAATATTTAAAATTTATAAATCTTTAAAATTATAAAATTTGTGTAAACTAACTTGTAAACAACTCTAAGTATTCCTCCGGTTATATTAACTCAAGAAAATAATTTTCCATTTTGATCAACTTATTTTAATATTATTTATAATTTTAATAAGAAATAATCAATTAAATTAAATAATTATTAAATATTAATTAGTTTTAAAAGTTCTCCAAATCCTTATAAGATGCTCCTAAAGTATCCCTTGACTTTAGAAAATATTCCCATAAGATTTAGAGTTGATTAAGTCAAATGCACCAATTTCAAATGAATGAATTTACTTTAATATAAAAATTATTTTTAATTACTTTTTAACTTAAAAAATTCATAATAAATAAAAAAATTTGCCAAAGTTTTAGTGAAAGTTTATATCAATAAAGAGAAGAGAAAAGAATTCATATATTCTAAATATTAAAATATTATTTCTATAATTTAATTATTTAAATAAATTAAATAAATCACATAAAACAAACTAAACTCTAAATAATATGAATTTTTATGGGAGTGTGGGGAGTTCATTTCTAACACTCCTATAAAGTTTCATAATTTTATGATTTATATTTTAATTTAAATATTTTCTAGACAACATAAAAATAAAATAATTAAAAATGTAAAATTAATTTCAAAATTTTATGAGATGACTCTTTGATGTTCCCTAACTCTAATAAGTATTCATATAAAATTTGAGAATTATTTTAATTTTAACTTGGCATTCCTCCCTAATTAATTAATAAATAATATTAAATTAACATTAATTTAAGATTAATCAAAATGTTATGAAATATTTCTTAGGATGTCTTACTAACTCTAAGGTATAGCTTATGAGATTATAAGAACATCTGAACTTGAAGAATTCATAACTTAGTGATAACACACAACGTCATTAACCAAACTAATTAAAAATTCATAAAAATCATTTAATTTAGACCCTTATAATGAATCCTCATCCTTTGACGGGGTGTTTACTCTATTAGAAGTGTAAGAGAGATTAGACCCGACCACATGTGGGGTCCATTACTCCTCACACTTTTCAAAACATTAAATTCAATTCAAATATAAATTACACTTTAAAACCTATCTTTAAGTATTATCACCTAAAATAAAATCATGGAATGGTAATAAATTAAATCTCACTTTTAAATTACAATTCAAATGTTAAAGCCTTGCTTGGTCTCACCACGTTAGCCTTTGCACACACATTAAGTTTCTAGGCCATCGATCTAAACTTAAGTTAGGATGGTGCTTGATTGTGGTATAATGATTTTTCTTGTTTTTTGATATACTATTTTAGATTGATGTTAGGGTTATTTACTCATAGACTAGTTGTTTGAACATTATTTATTAGACTAATATTATTCTCTGTAGGGGTTATGCCTAATAAAAGGGGCTACTATAATGAAGTTAAAATTGATGATGTTTTCTTCGAGGTGTTATTTTCTTAACCCCCTTAGCATGACCCATTAGGAGAGGTGGGCTTTGGTATCTACTAGTGCTAATCCCCACTATATGAAATATAACTACTTGTGTGCATGTATGTTTTAGTAACCTCTATTTTATAAGTTTAGTTAAGATTTTATTTTTAAAAATTCATATGTAATTTTTTACCAAAGTTATATTAGACCATGGGGTTTAGGATGAGCAATGCCTAGAAGTCGTTGACCTAAGAGGCCATATGAAGCCTAAAGCACTTGCACCATGAAGATGAAAATATGAAGACACCCACAGACTAGTATTTACTTAGTTCTAGGCTAGATTGTATAAGAGCAGGGCTTGGTTGCCCATTTTCATTTTCTTTCGAAGTGTATAGTGGAACCCAACTGCAATGGCCTTTTGAATAATAAATTACTGGTTTGATTATTGTGTTCACATTATTTGTGCACTAAATGTTATATGCTATTTTCTATATTTTTTATGATGATGTGATGTTTATATGTTAGCATGGATTTTGATAGGTTCTAAGAAATTAATTTTTCCATCCAACTAAATTAATTAACTAAAATTAAAATATTACAACTCATATCATCATCTAATTAAATACTTGGGCATAAATACTAAAAACAACAAAAACTTCTGGATTTTATAAACCATGATACATATTATCTTATTTCTTGAATTGGGCCTTTCTCGCATGCACAAAAGAGGTATCTGTCCAATGAGGATAGCCACATTCTTGGGAAAGCCTATCTCACGAGGTCAGACCCAATAAGAATAATCCCATATATTGTTGAAAGAGAAAATAAGCTTTCACGAAGTCATCTTCCTATATTTAATTAACAAGCATGATGTCAGAGTTTTGATATGACCATCTTGATGGATTTTGTATAATTTGGACCCACACTCATCAAATTTTGTTATGACAAGTGGGGTTCAAGTTATAAAGATTTATTTTTTGGGAGATTTTATGTTAGAACCTTACTAGATAGTAGGTTCAAAGATTTTGACTATGGTTGAAGAAATTTTTAAACTTAACTCACGAAATTTAAATAAAATAGTAAGTCCAAAAATTTACGATTTTGAAGTGTCAAAGATCTTGATTAAAGCCTTGGGCATAAATATTAAAAATAACTAGAAACTTCTGGATATTGTATACCATGTTGCATCTTATCTTTTTTCTTGAATTGGGCCCTTCTCCCATGCACAATAGAGGTATCTGTCCAATGAGGATAGCCACATTCTTGGGAAAGCCTATCTCACATGGTCAGACCCAATAAGAATAACCTCATCTAACTCTCTTATGCGCTTAGGTCAGCGTAATCCATAGCATCTATCCATTAATATGGAGGTTGTAGACTATCTAGCAAACCTTCTCCTCTCTCATCTATTTGATTGTATAGCTACCTGAGCCTCTGTACCCTCCTCACATATAATTTTATCTTTAATCCTCTTTGGAACAACTCCTCTCAAGCTCAGGGCAATGTCTGCCCTTCTACGTCCATCCCTCTTACCTATCCTTCTGAACTACATCTCAAACCAGTACTAAGACCTCACTCCATCTCTCTAACTGGTGTGAGGATATGATGCATACATCCTTCTGTCACTCAATAGTAGAAAGATGATGAAACTTACTTCCACTAAGAAGGGGAGAGGTATCAAGTGTAGAACTATCCTCTACTACATAAGATGAAGTATTAATCTCCCTGAACACTTTCTCATACTTCGTCTTAGCTTTCTTATTATTGTTTCTCAATTAATTCTTAATGAGAGGGGTAGGTCAAGAGTATGAACTTGGCTCAAACATGGAGGCAACAAACGAATCAGACTTAGGCTTCCCTTTAGATGTCAGGGCTACCACTAACATTATCTCAGTTATAATGACCGTAAAAATAGTAGTGGTACAAACAATAAATCAGGGTGTATGGTGTTTATTTTTGAGGATGTGTGACACCACACTGATCTTAGGAGGTACTTATTGAAGTGATCGGGTATAATATTAAATAATGATGTACTATCTCAAAAGATAGAAATCACCACCCTATAATGGACCTAATCACCTAATAAGGACTCCTAAGGCATGATGGGTCTTCAAATATACCAGAGATCTTTCCCCTACTTTATATGGAAAAGTAAAGTAGGGTTTGTTTTAAGCCGGGATCATTAAGATTCTTATGGAGGCAAGCCCCCATAGTTAATTACATCATAAGAAATGTGATTTCTTAAGAACACTCTTGATTAAAGTAGATAATCATGATCTCCAAAGATTTCAAGGTAAGACCATTAAAGGATTGGCTATGTTGGAAAACTAAATGGGATAGATCAAAAGGAGAGCCTAGTGAGAAAGTAAGAAATGCTCATGATATTAGGAAGCCTAGTGAGCATTCCAATCTACCATATAATTGAGCTTTATATTTTTGAAATTGAAAAGGGTTAATTGTTTGAGTTGAAAGCTTATTAGAATACTAAGACTTATAATCTCACAACATAAGATTATGAAAATGCCTAAGAGGTGAGGATTTATGCTTATAGCCTGAAGAAAACAGCTACCTCGGATGCTAAGCTAGGGAGCTTTGGCGAGGGCCGAAGCACAACCTAAATCTAAGATAAAAATGGGTATATAGTTTACCTCCACAAGAGAGAATATACCACCCGACTGCTAGACTTATAATTGTCTGGAGTGATAGCTAGCTAACTCATCCTACACTTTAAATCCATGTAAGCAAGTCTTATGCTTTGCAAGATGGCTAAGCTGTTGTTAATTTAGAAAGGAGACTAAGTCTTTAAACTCACTCCCTAAGAGGCTAGAGCATGAGTGGTATGAAATCATGACTTATTCTAATGCAAATTTTATTAAATTTATTTGATTCTTTTGGACTTTTTATTTTGACATAGGCTATGGAATTTTGTATGCCTAAATGCATGAGAACTTGATTATGAGCCAAATCAAGAGAGAAAGTGGTGTTCTTCCATCAAAGGCTCTCATAATAAGAGTGAAAGAATATGGCATGCATGATATTATACATTCATTCATCCAGCTAAGGGGTTTCTCAAAATTTTATTATCTTGATTTAATTCCTAAGCTTTATGGTGAGGTTATGAGTTGTATTAAATTTTAATTGTGAGTTATTAATTAGGATAGAAAAGTTAATTTTATCCTAAGAGCCTACCGCATCTAGGCCACATATTCAAACATCAAACATGAAAAAACTAGGTAAGGCGTGCTGTTCTAGTGCACAATCTAAACACAACATCAAGCAATTTGATAGACTACCATAAAAAAATAAAAGGCCACTGCGGTCGGGTTCTGCCGTACACCCCGAAAAGAAAAAAAAAAGATGGGTAGCCGATCTCTACCCTTATACAACCCGGATTACAAAAATACATGTTATTTGGGTCTTCTTTTCTTCATTTCTTCCTTCTCTTTCTTTTGATTTGATTTGCTCCAAAGGTATCACAGGGCACCCCGGGGATTAAGTCTTTTGGCCATTGCTCATCCTAATCACCCATAACACTAATCCTAATTCCTATTGCAAAATTATACTAAAAATAAGAAAAGTAAATATAGCTACACCTGCACAGCAAACACATTCATATTTTTATTACAACAGCCCCTTAAGCATAACCCCCAGTAGAAAATATGAGTAGGCTAATCACGGCCTACCATCCAGTTTACGAGGCATACACCCTATCATCTAGTCTAAAACATTACATCACAAAACAAAACACAATAACATATATATAACTCTCTAACTTAGCACTAGAAGTGGTGACTTAGTATTCGAATGTGTGTGCTTAAGGCTTGTGTGACAAGACTTTACTAGACTTCTTTAGTTTAAGTTTCAATTTGGAGTTTGAATTTGTTCAAATTTTACTTTTGGGTGATTTTAATTTAAATGATTTATTTTTTATTTTTTATTTTACTTTATTTGGTTAAAATGATGTTTAAGTTTTCAAGAATGAAGAGCAGAATGTTTAGGCTTGTGTGATCAAATTAATTAGTAGATTAATTAAGTGTTTGATTTGAATTAATTTTAATCTAATTTATAAAGTTAATTTGGTTTATTAAGATGATTGATTAATTTATCAGGTTTGCATTAATTAGGTGTTTATTCAATTGGATTAGCTTAAGAGTAATTAGTTTAATTAAGAAGTGTGTTTAAGTTAATTATTAAATTAAATAAAGATTTATTTAATTCTTAATGATGTAATTAATGACTTAATGATTTAAGTTTAATTTAGGTTTTGATTAGTATTTAATTGCATTTTGATTATGTTTGATTAAGCTTAGGTTTAATGTGATTAATTTGATTAACTTTATTAGTTTACTTAAGAGGTCTGATTAACTATTAAATTTAATTAGGGGAGCTTAATTGAAGAGTTAGCTTTAATGTAATTTATTTAAATTAATTTGATTCATTAAGTTGATGGATTAATTCATTAAGTTTGCTAATTAGATGTTTGATTAATTAAGTTTGATTAAGGGTAATTAAAATTTTAAATTGTTTGATTAATTAAGGATTTGTTTAATTAGAGATTAATGACTTAATTTTTCTACATATGAGTGATTTAATTTAGTTAAGTGTTTTACTTAAGTTTGATTTGATTAAAGGATTATTGTTATTACCATCATTATTATTAAGTGAATTAACTATTTATTTCATCTCAATTAAGTTTGATTATTTATGATTAAAGTTTTATTTGATTTGATTCATTTATTATGTTTGTTTGATTTCATTAACATATTTGATTTAATTATTAGGCTAAAATATTTAATAGTTAATTAATAATCTTATTCCAAATGGATGTGATTTAATCATATGTTAATTAAGTTTACTTTAACTTTATTTAGTTTAATTTGATTAATATCAAATTATTATGTTGAATTGGTTTGTTAATCAATTTGATTTTTAGTTTATTTAATGATTAATTATTTTCAATTTATTTATATTCATTAAGGAGTTTCATATGATTAAGACTCCATGCTTAGTGTAGGTTTAGTTACACTAGTTTGACTCATGTTAAAGTTTCTTAGATTTGTTTAATTTTAAGTTTGATTTAAAATTTAATTATTTAATTAAGTTTTATTGATTTAAATAAGTTTAATTATATTTAATTTCTTAAGAGGATGATATTTTTTAATTTAATGTTTGATTAGTGATTGCTTAAGTGTTATTTCATTTTTGATTTTGATTTTGATATTTAAATTTTTTTTTTAATTGATCTTTTTGATTATTAGGATTAAAAAATTCACATTATTTCCTTAAAAGTCCTAGATGTCAATTAAAGTGATTTAAGCCATTTTGAAGATTTTTGTAAATTTATGAATTTTTAATTGATTTATTTTATTAAAATAGATAATCTGAAATTTAAAATTTATTTTCTCTCAATCCAGAAGTCCTTTTCACTTAAGATTTTTATGGTAGGTTTCCTTTAACTTTAATTTCAATCCTTAAAAATTTCAACTTAATCTGACATGTATTTTTAGTTTAATTAATGAAATTTAATTTTTACTAAAAGTTAAATTAAGCTCAAAATACTTAGTAAAATTTGGAGATTTTGAGTTTGTTGGAATCCTCAGAAAAACAAATCCAACGTGCCATTGTTTGCAATTTTTGGTTAAGTATTTTATTTTCAATGAATTTTTGAAGTTTCAGGTGATTTAAAGTAATTTTTAAATCGAAAATATTGTTGCGTTAGCGTGCATGGGCATGGCAATCACGGCTTCCGCATTCATATTGATGGGCATGCGGTGTCGCGTCGAGGCGGGAATGGTAGGCGTGTTGAAGCGACTGCGGTTCACTCGGATCATCAATCGCCGTCGGATGGTCGGATCGCGTGATTGCGGGATTGGATGATCGAAGCGATCGAGCCGTTCGATCACACAAACCATGCGATCGAACGATCCAGATTGCATTAAGTTATCTGAAGGCCCAGATCGCGAGATCCTAGCCATCTGATCCCGCGAATTGCAGAATCGGATGGCTGCTGCTTTCCCGCCGGTGAACAGTAAATTCAGGGTTTTTAAAAAGAAAATTAGGGTTTTTAAGTGAAAATTTGTCCAAATAGACTCATTTTCACATTGATTCGCACCAAAAAAATTCTATTTTCTAATTGGGACTGTTTAAAGTAAAAATGCAGGATTATCTAGGGTAGATTCCTAAAAAATTGTGCAAAAATGTCACAAAATGAAGGATCCTAAGGCCGACTACTATTTTTGAAGGTTACCTCACCGTGGATAATTTTTGGTGGCAGTGATGACTCGAGCGAACTCCTAGGTATGTGAGAAAGCTTTGGAATGATTTTTAGCCTTCGCCTCTTTTTGGAACGTCATTTTCTACAATGTTCACCGTCGCCTTGCCGGAAAAGCTTCTATTTGTGTTTTTGAGCTCAAAAATGGCTGAAAGAGGTGTGGGTGGGTTCCTTTTTTCTTTGAGGAGCTCTTGGGGGATGAATAGTGGTAGGAGGAAGAGGAATGAAGCCTCATTTCCCCCGCCTTTTATAATGGCCGAAAATCTACCATTTTTTAAATTTTTTGGCTCCAAAGTATTATCATCTTGCTTGGGGTGGTTGGGATGGATGATGGATTGATTAAGGACTTTTGATTTTTGCTCCAAAGTCCTCTCTTGTTGTCATATGATCAGGTCAATTCAATACAAATATTGGGGATGAGTTAAGTGCATGTGATGGGGGAGAATTAAATGAGGTTGGGTGGAATCCTATATGGAGGAGGATTAATGAGAGATTTAATTGGGTTTGGTTTATTTTGGACTGATCCCAAATGGGTTTGGGTTAGGTTTGATCAGCCCCCAATGGGTCATGGCTTGGTTTCAAGGGATTTGGCTCAATTTGGGTCATATGGGTCATATAGAGTCATATTGGGTTAGGTTGACCAATTGGTCAAATTAGGTCAAACAAAGGCTTGGGTTAGGTTCAAATGATAATTTGAAGAGTTTTGGTATGATTAATTTGATTTAATTTGGCTTAGAATTGATTTTGGCTCATTTGAAATCAAATAGGTCAAATGGGTCAAGTTGACCAATTTGACCAAAATTGGCCAAATTAGCTTAGGTTATGGGTTGATTCATGTTCAATTGGCTAATTGAAGATGAGTGTCGTCTTTGGTTTGAATGAATTTGGATTTAATTTGGATTTAGGCTAATTTGGGCTAGGTTGGGTCAAGTTGACCAATTGGTTAAATTAGGCTCAATTATGGCTTTAGTCAAGTTCAATAATCAATTTGGAATGAACTTAAGCCATTGGTTACAATCAATTTAGGTTAGATCATGATTTGACCTAATTTGATTCTTTAGGCCAATTTGGGTCAACTTGGATCAAATGGCCAATTGGGATTGATTAGGCTCAATTGATGGTCAAGTCATATCTAAATATTGATTTTGGGTTGATTCAAATCATTGGTTTCAATCAATTTGGTATAGGATGAGTTTTGGCTAGTCTTAGTTCATTTGGGCTAAGGGTTAACTTGGCCAAATGACTAAGTTTTTGACCCTTGATTGTTGATCATCAGGGTGATCAACAATCATGGTGGAAGGTTTTGGTGAGCTTAGTTCAATCCAATTTGGGTTGGATTGGAAGTTGGCTCAAATTGATCTTTTAGGTCACTTTGTGTCAAGTGGGCCTGAGTGGGTCAATTGGTTTGGTTTTGGTTTGATTTGAGTTTAGTTGAACATATACATGAGCCATGGATTGAAATATAAATTCAACAGCAATCAATTTGGAGTCCAATGGGTTTTGGCTCAATTGAAAGTTTTAAGTCAAAAGGTATAAGTTAGGCTTGACTTGGGTTGACTTTAATTTAGTTTGATGATTGTAGGTTTTATTTATATTTAGATAAATGATTGAATGGATGATTGATTCGAGAGAAAATCCATTAATTTTGACTTGATTTGGATAGAATTTGACTAAGTCCAAAGAATTGGCTTAAAGGGTTTAGATTGAGTTTGGATTTAATTTTTGATATAGTTTTGGTCATTTAAATTTAGAGTTCATTTATATTTGTGAATGTAAATGAAGGAATAATTGATTTATAAAGAGATCAATTTTGATTTGATCTAAAGGGAGTTTTGGCTAAGCTTATGAATGTGGTTCATATGGCTTAGGAAGGGTCTTAGGATTTGAATTTGATTTTGGGTTTCAATCATTTGGAGTCAAATTTGAAATTAGATTTATAATTTGAATTTAAATTTGAGATTTGGTTTGAGAATTGAATCTGGGTTTAATTTGAGAAACTGTATCTAGATTTGGTTTAGGCTATAAAATAAGTAATTTCCTTAAGCCCTAAGGCATAGCCTAATCTTATGATTAACACATCTAAGTCTCTAGGCTTAGGTTAAGTGTTCACCTAATCACTAGATGTGTCTTATGACTAAGAAAATCTTAGTGTCTAGAAGATTTTTAAGTCTAAGAAGAGGAGGTTAAAAGCTCACTTCAGAAGTGACGTCAATAAAAGGACCCCAATAGGTGTGGTGTAACTAACAAGGCACACCGCAGGTATTAGCATTGACCAAAATGATCAACAATATCAAGAAGATTGCAAACACTAATGAAAATGATCTATACCTATACCCGAGAGGTAGATAGAATCATGAGCTTAGTGCAATGCAGCCCTCTTTATGCCAAGTGCATAAGATACCAAGAAAGAATCCGCCGGGGATTAAGTACATGAACCTTCCTCTAGGGAAACAGGTTCAATCTATCCATTGGGGATATGGATCTGAGTTTGATTATGAGTATGATTTGTTTGGGTGTGTATCCGCTGGGAATAAGAATTTGATTGAATTTCTTTGGTTTGTTTGATTATACTCCACTAGGGAGCTTGGTTTAATTTGTTATGGCTCCACTTAAGGAGAAGGGTTCTAAATTGAGGGCATATCCGCTGGGGATGTACACTCGATTGAATTTGTTTGATTTAGATCTAAGCTCTACTAGAGAGGCTAATTTGATTTTCACCACACTGGGGAGAAATTTAGTTTGTTTGATATATTTAATTTGACTCCACTGGGGAGGTTGGTTTTGAATTTATTTTGTTATGGACCCTGTCGGTCTGCGATGGATCACACTAAGAAGGAGCCACGGGGGCCTTGGCCTATCTTAGATTTATAAGAACAAAGGGGTAGTCCACCTGCCATAAGGTAGGACTATCCAACCTAAAGGGTTATTTTTTGGTGTGCAACGACTATACTAGAAAGAAAGCATAACAGACTTACATCTTCCAAAGTAGGGATCAGCTGCTGGGGTGATCTGTCGATGGCTCAACAAATTGAACCCTACCTAAGGAGACTACTGAGTGAGTACTGCTGGGGGTCTTACCTCAACTCAAGAGTAGTCTTGATGATTAATTTGATTTGAATTGATTTAATTTAATTTGGTGTGTTATGTTGTGGACCCTATTGGCGATGGACCTACTAAGAAGGGGCTATGTCGGTCTTGACCTCTCTTAGATTTACAAATCCAAAGGGGTATCTACTAGCCACAAGGTAGGACTACTCGGCCTAAGGGTTGCCTTTTGGTGTGCAACGATTGTACTAGGAAGAAAGCATGGCAGACTTATATCTTCCAAAGTAGATATCAGTCATTAGGGTGATCTGTCGATGGCGCAACAAATCAATCCCAACCTAGGATGACTATTTGAGCGAATGCCACTGTGGACTCATATCGACTCAAGAATAGTCAAAATTAATTTAATTTTAGATGGACCCTGTCGATGTGCGATGGATCTACTAAGAAGGAGCTAATATCAGCCTAGACCTATCTTAGATTTATAAATCCAAAAGGATAGTCTACCAGCCTTTAGGTAGAACTAACCAACCTAAGGGGTGCCTTTCGGTTTGTAATGGTAGAGTTAAGAAGAAAGCGCAGGGACTCACATCTTCCTAAATAAGGAACCACTAGGGTGATTAGTCCCTTGCACAATAAATTGGACCCGACCTAAGGCCGCCCGTCAGTTTGTAACAATCGTGGTGGAAAGAATGCATAATAGACTTATATCTTTCAAAATAAGGATGATCGTCAGGGTAACTCATCAGTGGCACAACAAGTTGAATCCGACCTAAGGGCAACTACTAAGAGAGTGCCAACCCGGGGACTTATCTCAACTCAAAGTAGCCATACAATTCTTATAGGGAGTTTTGCTGACACTGCCCTAAAGATAGAATGCCTACTTGGGAAAGGGGCCACTATAGGCTTGAATTCCTAATCCACAAGCGAAGATATATTTTGTTTATTATATATTTGGATGGACCTTGTTGGTTTGCGAGGGATTACACTGAGAAGGAGCTCATATCAGCCTAGTCCTATCTCAGACTTACTAGATCAAGGGAGAATCTGCGCATCTGCTGAATAAATTCTCCAACCACATGGGTGGTTACTAAGAAAAAGGAACTGTCCAATCCAAAAGTAATCGAGATAGTGTCTAAATGGGGTCGCTAAGTACATGACCCAAATAGAGTGCTCACAGGGGAGGTGTTATTAGGGGCTTTATCCAAAACCCTATAAAAGAAAGCCTGTAGGTATTCGGTGGCTGACTCAAGGAGAAAGCACGGGGAATCATATCTACCAAGAGTGTTGTATCCACTGGGTGGGTTACGTCAAGCGATAACAACCAACCAAGGGTGACAATCACCTAAAAAAGAAGGCGGCTTACATCTCTCTAAAGTAGAACCACCATAATTGCCTCTCGACAGGGCTATCCGACCTAGGGCGACTATTAAACGATGAGTCCTATGTAAGGACTAGACTCAGGCTTAAAGTAGTCCAGAGGAAAGGAGCTATTGGGGGACTTATCCTAAACCTCAAATATACTCAACTAAGTCAGTGCATGATGGCTAGTTCAAGAAGAAAGTGTGTAGGCTTACATCCTTTTAAACAAAGTCAACATGAGGTAGCTTATTGGCTGTGCAGTGAGGCCTACCAAACTAACAAGGCACTCATCGGTTTGTAATGGTGTTAGGCAGAAAGTGCAGGGACTCACATTTGCCAGAAAAGTGAACACTGGGGTGACGCACCAGCAAGGTAGCATGTCAGCCTGACCTAGAGCAGCTAATGAGTGAGTGTCATAGGAGGCTTGCTCCAACATCAAAATAGCCCGAGACAAAAGAAATATGTTTATTTGTGTTGTGAAAGAGAGAATAGGATGTCGCTTGGGTTCTCTTACACCTATTCTATACACGTCAAAGAATGGATGAAATGGTGTCATAGGGTCAATTATGACTCCACGAAGAAAGGATGCCGCTTGGGTTCTCTTACACCTAATTTAGTTGTACTAGTCAAAATAGGATGCCTCTTGGGTTCTCTTACACCTATCCTAATAGCACTGGAGGATCATTTTATAGTTTGTGTTTGTGTTGTTGAGAGATAGGATGTCTCTTGAGTTCTCTTATACCTATCCCAAATACATCGTGGCGAGCAAGCAAAAGATATTTCTAACATAGAAGAGATGAAGTTTGATATGAAAAGAAGTTTTATTGATAATTATTTTCAAACAAGATTTATGGATAGAATTTCTTTGAGTAAAGCCCATTTATGTGAAGCATTGGGCTCTCTCCCTTACAATTTATGAGTTAATAAGATCCTCCTTGGTAGGCCTTATCTATAGCATAAGGGCCTTCCCAAGTGGGTTCAAACTTGCCTCCCATCTTTCGACGAGCAATAATTGGTCTCCTTAGATCTAAAACAAGCTTCCTACTTGAAAAGCTCTAGGATGGACCAACTTGTTATGAGCTTGAATCATCTTAGCTTCATATATAACTCGCGGCTCTCCTCCAAACCTTTAAGCTCTTCCAACCGCAACTTGACTTGGCAGTTGTGATTTTACTACCCACGGCTATCATTAGTGATGGGAGTTGGACTTCTAATGATGGAACAGCTTCAGAACCATACACTAAGGAGAAAGGGGTAGACTAAGTTGGAGTTTTGTATGTGGTACGGTAGGCCCACAAGGCTTCAATTAAATGCTCATGCCACTATCATTTATTGTCATCTAGGGTCTCCTTTAATATTGGATGAGAGTTTTGTTGAAGGCTTCTGCTAAGCCATTTTCCCTTGAGTGGTAGATGGTAGAGTATCTCTAATCTATGCTGTGTCTCTGAGTAAAGCTATTGATTTTAGTGCTCTTGAATGCAGTACCATTATCAGATATAATTCATCGAGGAACCCTGAACCTATATACAATATGGTTCCTGAAAAATTGGAGCACAAGCTGAGTTGTGACCTCTCTGAGTGGGATTGCCTCGGCCCACTTAGAAAATAGTGGGCAACTAGAATGAACCGGACCCTTGGAAGACGAGGATGATCGACACTATGTCCCCAACACTCAAATGGCCATGAGGCTAATGTAGGATGTAGAATGTTGGGTGGTTGATGTAGGACCACACCGTACCGGCGACATTGAAGCTTTGTTCATGCAGTTTGTAATCATCAAAGGCCAGAAGTATCCAAGTCTCTTGATCTTTCCTTTCATCTTCGGACCAGATTGAAGTGCTCCACATAAACTTGAGTGTACCTCGATCACGATCCTACGGGATTCATGTTTGTCCAGACAACGTAACCATATATGATCGAAGGACCGACGGTACAAGGTGCCATCCACGAGAGCGTAGGAAAGGGCTCTCTACTTCACCTAGTGTGCTAGTGATTTCTCTTGAGGTAATTTGCCTATATTTAAATAATCCATGAATGGTTGCCTCCAATCTGACTCCTCGTCTTTTTTTGGCAATGACAACCTCCCCTTTAAGAGAGACTCGATGAGTTTAGCATCAATAAGGGATCAGACTTGTCTATTTTGGACCCTTATTGGAATGGACTCACCTTCCGGACATGCCAACTCTTTGGCAAGCTTGGCTAATGCATCTGCTACTGCATTTTCTCCTCGAGGAATCTTGTAAATGGTAACCTCTGGGATTTGGGCTAATAACTCCATAGTGTACTTATGGTAATGATGGAGTTTAGGTTTTAGAACTTTGAAGGACCCAACGATTTGGTTGATGACTAATTGAGAATCCCTAAATATGTTGATACTCTGGATACATAGTGTAATGACTAACTCCAGATTGGCAATCAGAGCCTCATATTTGGCTTCATTGTTGGTGCATGGATTGGACAAATAATATGAGAATCTCATCACATCACATCACGGTCCAGAGTTAGAAGAACTATTCCTACTCCTACCTTCCCTGGGATAGTAAATTATGGTTCTTCTCCTCTTTGAGAGGAAGCTGCACCATCAAAGTACATCTCCCAGTGGTGAGCACTAGTATCCCTTAAGTTCATGATTTGTTCATCAGGGAGATCATCATTAAGCAGAGAATCAACAGGGAGTGGTTGCGCTACTAAGAAATTCATAAGTGCTTTCCCTTTCACGACACGGAGGGGTATGAATGTGATGTCAAACTGTGATAAAATCATGGACCACCATGCCAACCATTCAGATATCGTCGGCCATGTCAAGAGATATTGTAGTGGATTGATTCTGGAGATTAGATTTACCTTATGAGAAAGCATGTAGTGTCGTATCTTTTGGGATGCAAAGTTTAAAGCTAGGCAGTGCTTTTCAATAGGTGGGTAGTTTGCCTCTAAGGATTAGATGACGACTGAGGTAGTAGAGAGCATTTTCTTTCTTTTCATCATTGGCTTGGGACAACAAAGCACCAAGGGAGTCATCTAATACAACAGTGTAGAGGATCAACGGCTTACTCGGGATAAGGGGCTGCTAGAACTGGTGGCGTCATTAGGTAGTGCTTGATGTCTTCAAAAGCATGCTGGCACTTATCATCCCACTTGAACTTGGCATCCTTTTTAACAAGTGCTGAGAATGGTTGACATCTTCCTGATATGTTGGATATGAAGCATCTTTAGGAATGAAAAATTTCTAAGAAATTTTCCTCCTCAAAGCTACAACAAACAATGCTGCACACTTGGGGTTCATTTTGAGGTTGTATTATCTTAACAGTTTGAAAACTACTCTCAAGTCAAAGAGATGGTCTTCCTTTTCTTTGCTTTTGACAACGAGATCATTGACGTAACATTCAACTTGATGATGAATGAGTTCATCGAAGATTCGAGTCATGGCCTTCTAGTATGTGGCACTGGCATTTTTAAGGTCGAAAGGTATGACCTTATAACAATAAATTTTGATCGGGGTTCGAAAAGCAGTGTTTATTTCATCCATAGGGGCCATCTTGATTTGGTTGTAGCCAGATGACCCATCCATAAAAGAGAATACTGCATGAGATGAGTCAATGTCCACAATTAATTCTGGTATAGGAAGTGAGAATTCATCCTTAGGATATGCCTTATTTAGATCCCTAAAATTAACGCATATGTGAATTTGGTCATTCTTTTTCTTAATTGGGATGACGCTAGCCAACCAGGTAGGATATTTTTTTTTTGATAAAGCCAGCATTGATCAGTTTCTTGATTTCAGAAGTGACCTACTATTCAATGTCTAATTGCATGCGTCTAGGAGCTTGCTTTATAGGGTTAACATTAGGTTCTATTGCTAGTTTGTAAACTGTTATGTCAGGGGATAGATCGGGCATCTCTTCATAACTCCATGCAAAGCAATCCTTAAACTCAGCTAATAGCCTAACTAAGTTTCTTATTCATTTAACAAGGAACTGATGTATATCAAATGTGGATTGTCTTCGGTTCCCAAGTTGATTTCTTTAAGTTCATTGATGGTTGATCTGATCTCTTCTTCAAACTTTGGCGGTACATCTCTAACTTCAAGCTCACTTGGGTCATCTGAAGTTTCTAAACATACCTCCTCATAAGAGTTAGCATGATTTGAGAAGAATCTATCAAACTCCAAATGATTTATGATGACTAGGCAATGGTTATCATCGCCATGGACTCTTGTCAATCTAGTCTTGATTGAGGATGTCTGGTTTGGTTGTCCCATAGCCTTGCAAAGTAGTCTGACCTATGTTTAGATCAAGTATGTGGGATTAATCCCTTCTTTGTTAAGTTAAGAACACAAGGTGAGTACCAATCAAAAGGTAATTCTATTAAATCTTTATATGAATCATCCTCAAGTTCTACATCGGCTTCCTGACTTGAGGATGATGCTCCCAACAAAAATCTCTTTGGCTTAATATCTGTGGATGACTTGGGGGCCTCCTTAACTACTAAACCTTCAACTTTCTATGAAGAAAGTGAGGTTAGAGCTAAATTTCCCAACTACTGCCTGACTGTTCTACATAATAGTGATTTAGATACATTTATGCTTTGCTTGGAGGCCTAGTCTTCATCACTGTTTAGCTTGAATGTCACCTTCAAAGGGACCTGCTGAGAGGGGTTGGTTGGCATGCTAACCACGTGAGACTCATTCTCTAAACTGGACTCTAAGTCTATGTGGATAATAAGGGTACTCCTATGAGCTGAAACATAGCTCCTACTGGTTGGCCACCAGCAAGGAGGTCTACCACCCTTAAAACTGCCTTTGAATTTACCTCTTCCTCTACCTAGTGGGGGTCGAGTCATCCTACCCATGTGTTTATATGAAAGAACAAACTGGGGGTGGAATGTAACATCTGGATCTACCTCTTCCTCGGTGTTTGATTCTCGCTCACTTGTATTTTTATTTTCTCTTCTTTTTTTTCTTTTCTTTTTCTTTTTCTTTTTATTTTTCTTCTTTTTCTTTTATTTCTTTTTCTTTTATTTTTGAACATTCACCAGGCTCACGAGAATAGACTTTTTGATTTGGTGGAAGATAGTAGGTTGCATCTTCATAAATCTCGACCTCTCTAATTGGGAATGGCTTCAAGTCTCCTTTGACACAATACTCAATTCCATGTTGTTTGCATGTATCCAAGGCCTACCGAGCAAAGCAGTGAAAGATATATCTGAGTCTATTATATAGAACTTGGCTTATGTCTTCCAATCATCTATCTCTAGTGGTAACACTATAGAGCCTAAAGCCCTCTCACCTTATTCGTTGAATCCTCTCAACATCATCCGATCTCCTCTAAGTTCAGATATATCGATCCTCAAGTAGGCAAGGGTTTTTAAACTCATAATGTTCACTGATGCACCTTGATCAACTAATACCCTGAAGAGCCTAAATATGTCATGTCCACTGTGATGCAGAGGGGACGGTGTGCTTGGTTGTCTCCAAAAGAAGGTCTTCATCAGTGAATGAAACTCCATAGGCTTCTCTTGAATAACATGCCTCCTCTCCAATAGCGGTCAACTAAGCTAAGCATATTTTTGGATCAAGAAGAGCTTTGATCAATGACTCTCTCATCTTTTTGGATAAGACAATGACATCATATATGCTTAGTTTAGCTGGCAACTTTCTTAGGTGAGTGAGGATATTGTAGTCAACTCTGGGCTGATCCTCCATAAGCATATCCATGGGTGGAGCATCTTATGGAGGGGTTTCTTGATCACTAGAACCAATGACTTGTTTACCCTTATCCTGAGGTGCTATCCTAGGAGGTAGAACTCTACCACTTCGGAGGTTGACTTCAATGACTTCATGAGATGATTTAGTGGAAAGTTCTACTTGCTCATCAAGTTCACCTACAACTTCTCCTATGAGATCATCGAATCAGATGACTCCAAATCAATCTTAATGGGTGAACCCTAATGATTCAAGAATGAAAAATCCATTTCTAAATCAGAAAAGAAATAATCGAAATTAGAGTTATCATTATTATTTTGTAGACTTGGAGAGTTTTTGAGAGGAATAAAATCTAGAGTATCATAAGTGGGCAAGATGTAAGTGAAAGCTTTCTTCATTGATTTCATCTTAGATGGAGGTACATGATAGAAATCTAATAAAGTAAGCGGGGTAAGGGGTTTAGTGCCCTTGTCCGCTGATACAAAGCTCCTGTTGGCAGAAGAGGAGCTCATGGAGGAAGAAGTAGTAGCTACAATGGTGGATGGAGTACTGGACTCGGACGGTGGTTGTGCTACTATGCTATCCCGAGCAAGTAAGGTGGACTGCTACTGCTGCTGGGCATCAACCTCCTTCAAGTTGTCCTTAGAAACTTGCAAACCTTCCTTAGAGTTGAAGGTTTGAGCTGCTTTAAACACATGCAAGGGTAACTTTCTGATCTTAGAGATGATTTTCTTGGAGGTTCAGGATAAGGAGATATCCCAACATTCCTCTGTCTTAAGAAGATTGCTTGTATCCCTAAGGATTACCCTAACAGAACTGGAGGGTTGTTCTAGTAGATTTTCCTTAGGTATGATAATGGCACCCGACTTGTAGCTATGCTCAAGCTAGTCCTCAAAGGTAAAGCAATATTCTAAGACATGACCTAGCATGCGGTGGTAGGGGCAAAAGTTTGGATCATGACTCTTGCCCACATCCTCCGGCCTCCTAAGCTCTGGTAACTAAAAATCAAGCTTCTTTAAGAGGTTCTTAATGATCTTTCTGACTACCTCCCTCTTGAATGAATAAAACTTATTTAATTTTTTGGCAAGAGTAGGCAAATGGTAGCTACCTAGTGGTAGATAGGAGTACTACTGCAGATGTTGTGGGTGGGGATACTGCTGTTGATGCTGTGGATGGGGATACTACTGCTGATGTTGTGGATGTGGATACTGCTGAGTAGGTGGTGGTGGAGGCCACTGTGGAAATTGAGTTGGCTGATATGATAGCCGAGGTGGTGGCAAAGAAGGTGGTATAGGAAGCTGTTGTGCTCGATATCTCATGAACCGGTGGTTGCTTCCCCTTATCAAGCGCGACTACCCCCGGCGGTTGCTTCATCAAACGACTACCCTTGGCTTTTTCTTAAATTCCTTCTACAATTTGGGCTTGGCTAACTGATCTTGGAAAAGTAATTGTTTGACCTCTCCTTATAGACTAGCTACCTTATTGATTAATTTCTCAAATGTCTTAATGGTAAACACTTTAAGCATGAAGGCGACCGGGCCATATATATTCATGAGTAGAATTTCAATGGCATGCTATTCAGACAGCTGTGGTTTACTTTTCATACTTAAATTATGCCATCTAGGAATGTAATCAACAAAGGACTCATCGGGGTGTTATTGAGCTACAACGAGATCGCCCATAGTTACCCTTTGCTGAGCTCTAGAAAATCTCTTAATAAAGAGCTACTCTAACTCAGCAAATATCTTCATTGAACTATTGGATAGTTCAGCATACCAATCAAATGTGATGCCTATCAAACTACTGATGAAGAGATGGAATAAGAGTGCATCGCTGCCATTGGCATTGCAACACCCTGTCTTGAAGTGCGCTATGTGCTGACGAGGGTTCCCACTGTCATCAAAAAATTTGAAGGAATGAGGCACAAAATCCTTAGAATATTGGACACCATCAAATTCTTTCGGGTAGGGTCTACCCTTTGGAACAAATGAGCCACCTCAGGCTTGCGCTAATGCGTCTTTCACATGCTGCTCCACCAACTTCTTGATATCTTTTTCTTACATGGAGGTGATGTCCACCACCTTCCTATGCAAGATACCACTATCCTGATCTACTGGAGAAGTACTTTTGACATGCGCTAACTCAAGATGATCTATCTCTATCAGTATATGTTGCGGTACTGAGGCCTGGTTTTGAAGTGCATGGAGGGCTGCTAACAAGTCTTCCATCCTCTTCTCCATCTGGTTGATCTGATCATCCTTTTGTTTAAGCTATTGATGGAGTTGTTGGGTTGAATGGATGGATTCATCTTCCTCAACCACAATACCTTCCTGACTATGCTTATCTCTATGAAGGGAGCTCCTAGTATCGACCATGTGGACCTCGATCGAATCCTCAAGGAGATCATCCTCATCTGGATCAAAGCTGACCTTTCTCTCCTCACAATTTGATCAGTCACTCCCTAGAAGGTCTCTCTTCTCTGTAAAGTATTGTTCCAGAATCTCTTATTGGGAACAATCTAATTATGATGGTACAAATATGCGTGCTGATTGGTGGAGGGGCTGTGCTCACTGACGGAGATGCACTAAACACTGCCTATCACTGGAGTGCTAGCTCTGGGAGGGTCATGACTGCTAGAAGAGACATGCTCATGGCTGCTCATGGGTGGAGTAGTGTCCCTAGGGAGATCCACTGCCATGGGCTATCCCCTTCCCCTTCTACGGCTGCTGCTGTCACTGCCTCTGGTAATGATGGTTATGGTGGTGCGACCATGATGCTGCGGAGTTGCCACTCCTTCTTCACCAAGATTGAAGTAGGAGGTCGAGTAGGGGAACTCACCCTCACCTCATGCTGTGGAGTAGATGATGTGGGATCCTTTGGCAGTAGTCGGATCACCAATGGGGCTTTCTTCTCCCTAGATGTTATCTTCTGTGCCTTTGTAGGCATGGTAGATGGAGGGACCTGAACAAGTGATGGTGGGTGAGGAGTGGATCGGTGTGGTGGAGGCAACACCGGCTTTCTCTAGGTAGGAGCTCCTCTCCTATGGTGGGTAGTAATAGAATGCTATTAGTATGATCGACGCAGGTAGTGCACTGATCGGGAAAGTCCACGAGGGCTAAGGCCGCCGACTGTCTGGCATACCTACGACTCTCTCTACCGGTAATATATACTAATACTTGGGCCTTCCTGGCCATCTCCTATTTGATGTGTCTGCCCACACTACGTGGGATGACAAAACATAAATCAAATTGAGCCCCGGACTTTGATCGTCCATAAGCTTCGCCAACTCAGCGTAGAACTAATCTAAGGCCGGCATACGACCTTCTCCTATCACTGATAGGAGCCTCAAAATAAACTACAAGCAGAGGTGAAATTGAGATCCTTCTAATATCTTCCTCTCCATTGAAACTAGAGAGTGGGTGAAACTTGTTCTCTGTGATAAGAGGAGACACTATCATAGGTAACTCCTCTGCTGCATACTGGGAAACTGCCTCTAGCTCCTTAGTTATGTGGTCATGATGCCGCTTGATCTTGCGGCACCGGTTGTGATGCTAAGTCCTACTAAGTGGGGCAGCACGAGAACTAGACCCAACCTCATAGGTGGGGGAGACTATCCCTGAAGATAGGGTAGCCTTCCCCTTGGAAGGAGCCAATGAGTGGGTGCTAGCCCATAGCGAAAGGGGAACCACCAGTGCACCGGCATTGAACGAACCGCCGGTGGGAACTGCCATAACCTTCCTCTTTAGTGAGAAAACCTCTGAGTCAAACATCATCTCAACCTGGATGACTGGCTTCTGCCCAGTCACCACACTTCTTTTGACGGTTGTGAGGGTAGTCCCCTCATAACTGATCCTAGCCCTCTCAAAACCTCGACCAAAATGAATGAGGTGGGCAAAGTCGATCTGCGGGAGGCTGGCCTGATCCAAGGCCAAATCCATTCCAAAAGGAAAAGTAAACATGTACTTCTGAGCTACCATGTGTGAAAATTGCAAAGACTGCACTGGCTCATCTAAGCTGTATGTCTGCAATTGTGGAAATATAACTTGTATCAGATTTCTGTATTAATATTTGTTCCATGCAAGTAACAGAAGTTTGGAGTTTTGAACCCACACTCAATGATTCAAATGTGTTAAGTGGGGTTCATTGGAGAGATTTGGATATTGAGGAGAGTCTTTGCCATTTGATTTTAATTTAGAACACATACTCAATAGATTTAGGTAGGTTGGGTGGGGTTCTAAAATTTGAGGAGAGATTTTCTTGGAGATATTTGTGTTTTGTGTATCTTGTTTGAAAATATTGATAGTTTGAAAGACCTTTACTTAGCAAATTTAGGTATGCTAAGAAGAGGTTGTGATTGTGTATTTGAATTATTTTTGCTTGTTAAGATTTGATTGTGTAATATTTTGATTTGAAAATGGGGCTTCTTACTTAATAAATTTGGTATGTTAAGTAGAGGTCACATGTGTTTGTTTGTGCTTGATGATGACACTTTCTCTTAACAAATTTGGTATGCTAGTGAAAGTCAAATGTGATTGTGAGATAGATTTGTTTTTCTTTGAAGATGGGAGTCCCACTTAACAAATTTGGTATGTTAAGTGAAAGCCCCAAATTTATTTTAGATATATTTATTTTTCTTTGAGAATGAGACTATCACTTAACAAATTTGGTATGTTAAGTGAAAGCTCAAGTGTGGTTTGACATGAAAAATTGGATCCTTATTTAACAAATTTAGTATGTTAAAATAGGGATCAAATGTGTGTTTAAAAGAGACCCTCACTTAACAAATTTGGTATGTTAAGTGAAAGTCAAATGTGTTTATGATTTTGAAAATGAAACTCTCACTTAACAAATTTGGTATGTTAAGTGAAAGTCAAATGTGTTTATGATTTTTGAAAGAAAAGAACTTATTTAACAAACTTAGGTATGTTAAATGGAGTTCAATTTGTTCTTATAATTTTCATAAAGGGGGTTCTCTTTTGATATACTTGGTCATGTCAAATGGGCTCCCAATGTGTTTTGAAGTCCAAGACTTTGGCAAGAAGGAATTTTATTAGACAAATAAAATTAGAATTCAATTTGCTCTACCTTCTCTAAGGGAAGGGGAACTCCCATTTGACAAATTTGGGTATGTCAAGTGGGGGTTCAAATATGTCTTGACTTCTCTTTTATGTGTGTATGGTTTATTGCTTTTTGAAAAGAGGGGAAACTTCAACTCTAGCACATGTGAAGTATGCTAAGTGGAGTTTCAATTTTATATTATGATTTAATTCGAAAATAGAATCTCCATCCAACAAATTTGAGTGTGTGGGATGGGGATAGCTATTTCCAAAGAAAATGTGATTTTGAAAAAGACATTAAAAATGGTTGATTTTGATTTTGAAAAGAACCTCCATGTAACAATCATTGGATTTGTTAAACGAGGTTTGGTTATATGTGTTTTGTGTCTTTTTGAAAATTTCTTATAATTTTTTGTGTAAAGATATCTGTTGACCTCATTTTTAGAATGAACTCTCAACTCCTCCATCTTAAACATAGGACTCCTCTTAGACTTTAAGAGTTCCTTAATCTTAAGACACATCTAGTGATTAGGTGAACACTCAACCTAATCTTAGAGACTTAGAAGAGTTAGCCATAGGAATAGGTCATGCCTTAGGGGTGTTAGGAAAATTTTCCTACCCTTAGCTTGAACCATTCCTCACCTTCCTTCCTTCAAGTCAAACTACAAATCAATCTTATTTGATTTTCTCCAAACTCAAATCAACTCAATTTGATTCAAATCCATAATTGAAACCCATAAATGAAATTCCTAATTTCAAACCTTTCTTAAGTCCTTAATCTTCCTCTTAAGGACTTAACCTAAAATCATGAGTTAAACCAGATCAAACTCATGAGATTTTCTAATGATCAATTTATATTCTCATTTATATTCTCATATATAAATGAAGTATAAATATAAATCAACCAAACCAAATTCAAAAATTCAAACTTCAAACTCCAAAAATTTCCTAAGTCCTTTAAATTCCCTTTTAATGGACTTAGCTTAAATCATGATCAAATCACTTCAAATCCTTGAAATTTTCTCATGATCAATTTATATTTACATATATAAATGAAATATAAATTCAAACAATCAAAACCAATTCCAAAAATCAAACTCAAATCCACTCAAAATCCAACCTAAGCCTTTCAAGTCAAAATCTTGAACTTAGCCAAATCAACTTCAAATCAAGCCAAACTCTTGATTTTCCTTCATGATTCAATCAACCCTACAATCATGAATTCATATATAAACATAAACTTTAATCACTAAATCAAAATTCAATTCAAAAATCAAAGCCAAAATCCTTTCATGTTCTTCCTTTGAATATGAAATTGTCAAATGAATCAAAACCCATTTGACTTCAAACCACTTGCAAATGTATTTATATTTCAATCATAAGTCCATATACAAGTTCAATCAAACTGAAATCAACCTTTGACCAAGCCATTTGGCCCACTTAGGCTCACTTGACCCAAAGTGACCTAAAATACCCTTATGAGCCAAATTCTAATCCTAATCAAATTGGATTGAATCAAACTCACCTATGCCTCTCATCATGAGATGATCAATCAACTAAATTAGGTCAAATTAAGTCAAACCTAAGGGTTAACCAAGTTAACACTTAGCCAAAATGAAACTTAACATAGCCAAAATCCACCATAGGCCAAATTGATTGAAACCAATGGGTCAAGTTCATTCCAAATCACTTGTTAAACTTGACCAAAGCCTCAATTGGCCAACTAGACCTAACCTAGCCCAATTGACCTCGAACCCAACTTGACCTAAAGGGGTCATGTTGAGCCAAATTCAAACTTAACCAAAATTGATTGGAAATAAAGATACCAATCCACTCCATATGACTAACCAAACCTAAACCTACCCTTGACCTACCCCAAATAAGTCAAATGGGTCAAATTGATCAACTTGACCCATTTGACCTAAATGAAGTCATATGAGCCAAATTCAAAACTAATCCAAATTGAATCAAACCAAAGCCACCAAAACATTTCAAATGGTCATATGAACTTGACCCAACCCTTGGTTTTACCCAATTTGACCAATTGGTCAACTTGACCCAAGTTGACCCATTTTGACCTAAATGAGTCAACATGAGCCAAACCTTATCAAATGAATTCCAAAACTCATGAAACTTGGCCAAACCTATTTTCTCCACATACCCAACGTATCCAAATTAAAATATCAGCAAAATGACCATTCTACCCCTAGGCCATAGAACAAATTTTGGTCTAAACTATGGGTAATTTGGTCAAGCCCTCTTCATATCAACTTGATACCTTCCTAATAGCTCAAGTGGACCCAATGTAGAGTGGTGCACCCAACCCAATGGGTTTGAGTCAGCCCAAATGGACCCAAGGCCAAACCTGACCCCCTAACTCAAATTGGCTAATTCAAAAATCCTCCTTTCACTCAATTTGAAGCACATGAGAGGTTACTAATCCACTCAAGACCTCAAACTAACCATGTGCAAAGATCTAACAGCCTAAACAACCCCTCCCATATGGTTAATTGGATCAAAATGGTAACTCATGGTTCGGCCGTCCGATTGCCATAGGGGGAGATATACTCCCCCTAATTCAATTTGAATTCATGATCCTCACATTAGATTAAGCACTAGAGAGAGTTAGGAAACATTAGAGAGCATTCCAAGGCTTTCAAAGAGGGATTTGAATCTTGCACTTCTTGGTTTTCTTCAAGAGAAAATTGGGGAGCTCATCTCAATTCCCAACCTCCTCCTCACTCAAGACTACTCAAATTCCTCTTACACACTTCCTCAGGGGATCAAGTCGAGTGCACCTAAGCATTCTCTGAAGTTCCCAAAGCAAGGAGGAGGTGAATTGGATCAAAGCCACAAAGGGGAGCGAGTGGTGTTGATCCATAGGGAGATCTACTCAACCCCAAGGCTTGAAACTTTCAATAAGGATTCATCTCCACTGACGGCTTACCTCATGATCACCTCCGATGAGGTATGAAATTTTCCAACCACTTAGCTTAGGAGGTGTTGGTACTTTGTGAAATAAATGTTCATGGCATGTGAAATCCATCGTTGGATAGGTTTGTAATTGTGCTTAGATGGTGTGGTCACAATCTCATTCCAATCAGAGCTCAATCAAGCTCAAATCTTCCCTTAGATCATGGACAGTCTCTATTAAGCCTCAGGGAAGAACTAGGGTGATCCTGGTCATCCATCCGTGCATTTTAGATGGACGGCCAAGATTAACCGCACGTTTTAGAAATCCTTTATCCCTTTAGAAATTAAGGGATGATCCCTGGCCATTCGATCCTTGATCGAATGACAGGGATCAAACCGCGTCCTACCACCATGCCATCACCCTGATGTGATATTTAAGTGATCCCCTCATGGCACGACGCATGTAAAGCGTGCTGACCGCCGCCGCCGCGTGTTGCGCTGTGAGCTGAGGGGATTAGTTAGGGATTTAATTAATTTTAATTAATCTCCTAACCTTCAAAAATTCATATCTCCCTCAATATAATTCAAAAAAATATGAGGTAAATTTCTATGGAAAGATAATTCAACCTAGAATATTTTACAAAATGATTTCAATTCATTTTGAATTATAGTTTTCTCTAATTTTGGGTTTTAATGGAAATCTTGTTTTGCTAATTACTTCTTAATTAATCCTCTCATTAATCCTAAACTTCTTGGCTATATTTTAGGGATGACTTCCCCTAATTTTTTTTTGGGAAGGCTTAATTGGGGGAATTGCAAATGTGTTTCCTAATTACTCCCTTAATGTAATTAAGGGTAATTAAGGATTTGATTAGTATTTTAATCCATTATTAAGGTTTATTAAGGTTAGATCTAGTGAATAGGAGGCTTAGGGAATAATTTTGGAGTTATTTTTCCTAAGCTATTCCCTAAACCCCCTTTTCTTTCCTTAATCCTCTCTTAATTAAGGGTTAATCCATTAATTACCCTCTTAATTAATTGCTAAAAATTATAAAACCTTGCAAAACTTAATTAATCTACTTTGGGTAGATGCTTAGGTGTTTAAAAGCCTAAGTTTAATTAAGGAAATCAAAGCCCAATTCATATGTGTGAAGTGGTATTTTGAAATTACTTAAGTTAAACCCCTTAGCTTAATTAACTATTAATTATGAGCCAAATTGCATTAGGCCCTTTTCTTACTAGATGCATTGCAAGTTTAAATTCCTTTTGAGTTTTTATGTCATCTCATTGGCTCATAATTACTTGGTTAACTATGCTAAGGTGGTGTAGGTAAGGATTAATTAACTTGCTTAATTCATACCTAAACCTAATTAAAATATAAAAATGAATCTAATCATCTAAAAATTAAATAGAAATACAAAACACATGTGAGAATGGGTTAGGAACAGCAAACTCAACTCACATTTTTATGTCATCTCATTGAATAAACTTTGATTTATTTTAAGCTTTCTTACTTCATAGGATTGTCTTTAGGATTTAATTAAAGTGAATGTGTTTACATGCTTTCATTGCTTTAGTTCTTTGCCCAACATGTTAAATGTGTATGTCATATGGTTTCATGCATCCATATTTTTTAAAATCAAATTCAAAATGAAATTGTTTACTTTATGTTAAAATTACATGTGTTGGCTAAAGTAATAATATGAGTGGCTATTATCACTATTAAATTCAAATTATTTTCAAAACATGTGAATCAAATGTATAAAATTGAAAGTGTGCTACTTATATTTTAATTATAAGCTTGCATTTGAGAGAGTATAAGGATGTGCTAAGCATAGGTTTTCCTTCTCTTTTCTTTTAGTATAGTTTTGAATAAAATTTGGTAAGATGTATGGTTCATTTGAAAAGAACCTAACACTTGCCTAATCCCATATCCTATTTATTCCTATACTAATACTCAAGAAGGAAACTTATGCTTGCACATATAAATTGCATAAACAAAACAAATCAACTAATACAATTTTTGCATCCTTTCTTTTTCCATTATTTCTTTTGTACATATTTGTTTGTATTGAAGGAAAGTGGTATATTAATCTAGACAACCCTGAGGTTGTGAGGCTTTAAGTAGCCCTAAGTAGGTCTTGTACCTTACACCTCTAGTTAATAAAGGCATTTTACTCACTTATGCATTTCTTACTTTCATGTGCGCATGTGAAAATTGGATAAGAAACCATTTTCTACTTAATGAAAATCATACATCTTAAACTTATAAATTTCTTTAAATGACTTACTTAGCATGCACATAAAGTGTGTTAAATATTCTTATTTTTATGTATAGATATGCTTAGGACTCATTCATATGCATGTTATACATGTTGGGAAAGAAATGAAGTGATATATGTTTTGTGAATTTGGTTCATTTTATTTAATCTTCAAATGCCTTTCTTTTTGAATAGGTTTATTTAGAGTTTATCTAAACTTAGGATTGATTAAAAGACTTAATCAAAACATTAACCAAACAAAACTAAAAAAAACATGAATTCACTTTAGAAATTACTTAAGTTAGGGAAGGAAAGAGAAGTTCTCTTCTCTTTCCCTCTCTTTATAACCTAATAATTAATCGTAGGATTCACTTGAACCTAATCAAAACATGAAATAAAATCAACCCAAATAATTAAACAACTTAAATGAAACCATCCTCTAAGTTTAACATGATTCACACTTTGAAAATTTTAACTTAAAGCCAGCTAAGCATACCACACAAACCTTCAAAGCACACACATTAGCTTAAGTCACCACTTCTAGCTTTAGGTTAGGGCGGTGCATGGTTTAATGTTTATTTTATTTTGTGATATATATTTTAAACTGGATGTTAGGATGTATGCTCGTAGAATGAATGGTAGGGCTATCTTAGTCTAACCATTATTTTTTTGCAGGGGATTATGCTTAAAGGGCGCTATCATAAATAAAAATATAAATGATTTTTCTTGCAGGTGCTTATACACCTAAGCATAATCTAATAGATTAGGTGGACTTAGTCACCTATGTATAGGGTGATAAGTTTAATATACATGCTTGGGATTTGTGTGGATTATTTTAGCTAATCTCTATTTTGCAGGTGTTAGTTAGATTTCTATTCTTTTCCTTTTTCATGTAAATTATGCAATTAGGATTTTGGAATGATTGTTATGGGGATTAGGATGACCATTGGTCATAAGATCCTATCTTATGCACCATGAGAAGTCTTGGAGCATCCACCTTCCAACCATCCAAAAGAAGGAACCAAAGAAGAAAGAAAAAAAAGAAGAAATGAAGAATGAAGAATGAAGCTTGAAGACCCCCATAACAATGAATTCCTTGCTTAATTGTAATTTAATTCATTTGTAATTCAGGTTGTATAAGGGTAGAGCTCGACTACCTAATTTATTTTTTGAGTTTGTGCAGTGGTGCTCGACCACAATGGCCTTTTATTCTTTTTGCGATTAGCTTTATAAATTGATTGATGATTTGTTTAGCTTGTGCATTAAGTGACATATTTTTTTCTAGTTTCTTCCTTGCATTATGTATGGCCTGGATGTGGATTAGGCTCTTAGGAAAAAAAATAAATCTTTTACCCAATTTAACAACTCAAAACTAAAAAAAATAAAGAACTCATAACCTCACCTAAAGCTTAGGTTTCAAATCAAGATAAAAGAATTAGCAACCCCCTTAGCTGAATGAGTATTTCTTTTACAATATCATGCAAAAAAGCTTCTTATTTCACTCCTGATTTGAGGGCTTCCACCTTTGCCGAGACTTGACCTTTTAGAATGGTGGAAACACACCTCCTCTCCTTTGATTTTGGCTAATAATTTTATTTCTCATGCATTAGGCATATGAATCCTATTAGCTTGAGTCAAAATAATTGTCCAAAAATAAAAATAAAAATGAAATTTGAATTTCATTATATTTAGGTCATTTGAAGCATGTCCTTACATAATCTTGTCTCTTTAGGGAGTGAGTTTAATGATTTAGTTACTTTCTAAATAAATAACAGCCTAACCATCTTGCATAAAGCATATGACTTGCCTACATGTATTTAAAATTATAGGAGGAGTTAGTTGGCAGCCACCCCTATCCAGTTATAAGTCTAAGCAATTGGATGGTTTGTCCTCTCTTGTGGAGGCAAACCAAATACCCATTTTTCGCCTTAGATTTAGGTTGTGCTTTCGGCACTCGCCGAAGCTCCCTAAATTTAGGTTCTGAGGTTGCTTCTCCCCTTTGTGGGCCATAAGTATAATCTCTCACCTCTTAGGCATTTCTTTAATCTTTTGTTAAGGAATCATAAGTCCTAAATTTCTAATGAAAAGTTCAACTCAAATAAATTAAATCAATTTCAAAAATATAAAACCTAATCATAGGATAGTTTGAGATGTTCACTAAGTTTCCTAGCATCGTGGGCATCTCCTACTTATCTTTCTCTTAGCTTCGATAATAACTCTCCCCTCTTTGATCAATCCCATTTGATCTTCAAAAATGAATCAATCGATTGATAGTCTTTTCCTATTGAAATCTTTGAAGACAATGATTATTTACCTTAATCAAGAATATTCCTAAGGGATCCCGTCCCTTAGAATGTAACTATGGGCTTGCCTGTAGAGAACAAAGATTTAAAATAGACTCTGCTTTACTTTTTTATGTAAAGTAGTGGAAGAATCTCTGATGTAGACCCATCATCCTTGGGAGTCCTTATTGATGTGATTAGGTCTATTAAAGGGTAGTGACTTCTATCTTTTGAGATAATACACAATTCCTTGATGATGTACCCGATCACCTGAATGAGCACATCTGCAGATCTGCATAGCATCCTAAAAAGATGAATTTCTATATTCTTGTCTCTCTCTTCTAACAAACAGATTTGAAGGTGACCCTCTATAAAAATTTTATCACCACAATATCTTATTATGTGGATTTTTAAAAAGTTCTTTTGGAAAGACATGTTATTTTGTAGAAGGGTTTTATTTTCTTATTATTCATGGGATGAACTTTGCCTCACCACCAGGATGGTGAAGAGGTTCTTAATTTTGGTCATCTTCTTTGTTTGATTAATTTTAATTTTCACCTATTGAGGGAACCTAATAGGGATTTTAAGACTACCGGGGAGGTCCTAAAGGATGTTGGCGAGCTTTGCTTAAGGATGAAATAAGCTATGTGCCAATGGAAAGAATGATAGTCTTGGGCCTATATAAAATATAAGTCCATTATCGATGCTTGGAGATAATAATTGTCCACTAAAGATGGAGAGAGGAACCTTCCCCAGCGGAGTCACCAGAAAAATCTGTGGTGTTTATTTTTGAAGATGTGGCACACCACACAAATCTTAGGGGATACTTATTGAAGTCATCGGGTACGATATTAAGGAATGATGTACTATCTCAAAAGATAGAAATCACCACCCTACAATGGACCTAATCACCTAATAAGGACTCCTAAGGCATGATGGGTCTTCGAATATACCAGAGATCTTTTTCCTACTTTACATAGAAAAGTAAAGTAGGGTTTATTTTAAGCTAGGTTCGTTAAGTTCCCTATAGAGGCAAGCCCCCATAGTTGATTACATCCTAAGAAATGGGATTCCTTAAGAACACTCTCGATTAAAGTAGACAATCATGATGTTCAAATATTTCAAGGCAAGATCATCAAAGGATTGACTATGTTGGAAAATCAAATGGGATAGATCAAAAGGAGAGACTTATTCAAAGCCAAAAGGAGAAAGTAAGAAATACCCATGATACTAGGAAGCCTAGTGAGCATTCCAATCTACCCTATAATTGAGCTTTATATTTTTGAAATTGAAAAGGGTTAATTGTTTAAGTTGAAAGTTTATTAGAATACTAGGACTTATAATCTCACAACATAAGATCATGAAAATACCTAAGAGGTGAGGATTTATGCTTGTAGCTCGAAGGAAACATCTACCTCAGATCCTAAGCTAGGGAGCTTTGGCGAAGGCTGAAGAAAGACCTAAATCTAAGGAAAAAATGGGTATATGATTTACCTCCACGAGAGAGAATAAACCACCTGACTGTTGGACCTATAACCGCCTGGAGTGGTAGCCAGCTAACTCCTCCTATGTTTTACATCCATGTAGGCAAGTCTTATGCTTTGCAAGCTAGCTAGGCTATTGTTTATTTAGAAAGAAGACTAAATCATTAAACTCACTCCCTAAGAGATTAGACCATGAGTGGTATGAAACCATGACTTAATCTAATGCAAATTTTATCAAATTTATTTGATTCTTTTGGACTCTTTATTTTGACACAGGCTATGGGATTTTGCATGCCTAAATGCATGAGAACTTGATTATGGGCCAAATCAAGAGAGAAAGGGGTGTTCTTCCATCAAAGGCTCTTATAGGTTAAGCCTTCATTCTCTGGCACAGATGGAAGCCTCCTCTTAATAAGAGTGGAAGAATATGACATGCATGATATTATACATTCATTGATCTAGCTAAGGGGTTTCTAAAAATTTTATTATCTTGATTTAATTCCTAGGCTTTATGGTGAGGTTATGAGTTTCTTTAAATTTTAATTATGAGTTATTA
The DNA here is from genome assembly GCA_021442155.1 of Cymbidium sinense. NCBI lineage: Eukaryota > Viridiplantae > Streptophyta > Magnoliopsida > Asparagales > Orchidaceae > Cymbidium > Cymbidium sinense. The sequence continues at coordinate 167,203,955 of CM038216.1, read as the reverse complement.
ATTGGGATAGAAAAGTTAATTTTATCCTAAGAGCCTACCGCATCCAGGCCACACATTCAAACATCAAACATGAAGAAACTACGTAAGGCATGCTATTCTAGTGCACAATCTAAACACAACATCAAATAATTTTATATACTACCATAAAAGAATAAAAGGCTATTGTGGTTGAGTTTCACCGTACACCCTGAAAAGAAAAAAAAAAGATGGGTAGCCGAGCTCTACCTTTATACAATTACAAAAATAATACATATTATGGGGATCTTCTTTTCTTCATTCCTTCCTTCTCTTCCTTTTGATTTGATTTGCTCTAAAGGCAGGGACTAAGCCTTTTGGCCACATCATCCTAATCCATAACACTAATCCGATTCTAATGCAAAATTACATTAAAAATAGAAAAAGTAAATCTAGCTACACCTGTAAAATAAATGTTAGCTAAACACACCATACAACCCAAGCAGTTATATGAATAATTTGGACTTAGCACCCCACACATGAGTAACCAAGCCCACCTATCCTAATGTGGGTTATGCTTAGAGGCTAAGAAACATGCACAGCAGACACATTCATATTTTTATTACAGTAGCCCCTTAAGCACAACCCTCTGCAGAAAATATGATTAGGCTAATCACGGCCTACCATCCAGTCTATGAGGAATACACCCTATCATCCAGTTTAAAATATTACATCACAAAACAAAACACAACACCATACATACAACGCCTTAACTTAGCACTAGAAGTTGTGACTTAGTATTCTAATGTGTGTGCTTGAGGCTTATGTGACAAGACTTTACTAGGCTTCTTTTGTTTAAGTTTCAATTTGGAGTTTGAATTTGTTCAAATTTTACCTTTAGGTAATTTCAATTTAAATGATTTAATAATTTATTTTTCATTTTTTTCATTTCACTTTTATTTGGTTAAAATGATGTTTAGGTCTTCAAGAATGAAGAGCCGAATGAATTCCACTTGTAGATGGAACTTACCTATTCGCATCTAACTCTAAAGAATCTAAGGTCCTTAAGTATCTTAATTAGCCCATTTGAATTTGTGTAATTCATTTGATTTTATTTATTTGATTTGATTTAGAATTTAGAGTTTGAGTTTATTTAAGTATTTGATTGATTGATTTTGGATTAGATGTTTTGGTTTAATTAAATCTTGATAATTCAATATCCTTTTAAATTAATATTTAATTCTTTTCTTTGATTATGGTTATGTGACTGAACTTCATGTTTATTTGATTTTATTATGGTTCATTTACTTGTAGCTTGATCAGATTAGATTAATTGAGATTTTATTTTCATTTTAATTGAGTTTGATTCCTTGTAATAAAGATTTTATTTTTAATCTGGTCCATTTGTCATGTTTATCAAAGTTTGGTTTATATTTTTTGACTTTATACATTGGATAGTTAATTAGTTTATCTTATTTAAGTAGGTTGAATGAGATTTGATTTGACTACATATTAAATTGATGAGAGACTTTCTTTATTTGATTTAATTTGATTTGATTTGATTTGATTTGATTAGCTTTATTAGTCTATGGGTTTGCTTAGGTTCAATGTGATTATTAGTTTAATTAAGAAGTGTGTTTAGGTTAATTATAAAGATTTATTTAATTTTTAATTTCATTTCACATTTATCAAGGTTGATGATGTAATTAATGACTTAATGATTTAAGTTTAAATTAAGAATTGATTGGTATTTAATTGTATTTATGTTTGATTAAGTTTAAGCTTAATATGATTAATTTGATTTACTTAATTAATTTACTTAAGATGTGTGATCAAATTGATTAGTAGATTAATTAAGTGTTTGATTTGAATTAATTTTAATCTGATTTATAAAGTTAATTTGGTTTATTAAGATGATGGATTAATTTATCAAGTTTGCATTAATTAGGTGTTTATTCAATTGGATTAGCTTAATAATTAGTTTAATTAAGAAGTGTGTTTAAGTTAATTATTAAATTAAATAAAGATTTATTTAATTCTTAATGATGTAATTAATGAATTAATGATTTAGGTTTAATTTAGATTTTGATTAGTATTTAATTGCATTTTGATTATGTTTGATTAAGCTTAGGTTTAATGTGATTTATTTGATCAACTTAATTAGTTTACTTGAGGGGTGTGATTAATTATTAAATTTAATTAGGGATTTAATTTAAGCTTAATTTAAAAGTTAGCTTTAATGTAATTTATTTAAATTAATTTTATTCATTAAGATGATGAATTAATTCATTAAGTTTGCATTAATTAGATGTTTGATTAATTAAGTTTGATTAAGGGTAATTAAATTTTTAAATCATTAGATTAATTAAGGATTTGTTTAATTAGAGATTAATGACTTAATTTTTCTACATGTGAGTGATTTGATTTAGTTAAGTGTTTTACTTAAGTTTGATTTGATTAAAGGATTATTGTTATTACAATCATTATTATTAAGTGAATTAACTGTTTATTTCATTTCAATTAAGTTTGATTATTCATGATTAGAGTTTTATTTGATTTGATTCATTTATTATGTTTGTTTGATTTCATTAACAGATTTGATTTAGTTATTAGACTAAAATATTTAATGGTTAATTAATTATCTTATTCCAAATGGATGTGATTTAATCATATGTTAATTAAGTTTACTTTAACTTTATTTGGTTTAATTTGATTAATATCAAATGATTATGTTGAATTGGTTTGTTAATCAATTTGATTTTTAGTTTATTTAATGATTAATTAGTTTCAATTTATTTATATTCATTAAGGAGTTTCATATGATTAAGACTCCATGCCTAGTGTAGGTTTAGTAATACTAGTTTGACCCATGTTAAAATTTTTTAAATTTGTTTAATTTTAAGTTTGAGTTTAGATTTAATCATTTAAGTGAGTTTTGTTGATTTAAATAGGTTTAATCATATTTAATTTAATTTCTTAGGAGAATGATATTTTTTTGATTTGAGGTTTGATTAGTGATTGCTTAAGTGTTATTTCATTTCTGATTTTCATTTTGATATTTAAATTATTTTTAGATTATATTTTAATTAAGTCCTTAATTGATTAAACTTTAATCTTAAGTGTTTGTTTGAGGTTCATTAGGATTCAGAAAATCATATTATTTTCTTAAGAGTCCTAGATGTCAATTGAAGTGATTTAAGTTATTTTAAATTTTTTTGTAAATTTCTAAATTTTTATTTGATTTTTTTTATTAAAAAGGACAATTTGAACTTCAAAATTCTATGAATTTTTGAAGTTTTAGGTGATTTAAAGTAATTTTTTAAATCAAAAAATTAGATTTTTGTATTTAGCACAATCAAGGCACCGCCGCGCACCACGTAGGCAGCGCCATGTAACTAGCGGTTGGGTGCGGTGCAGCGTGGCACAGCGCCCGCAAGCGACGATTGGCGTATGTCGCATCAAATGGCGGCAACGATCGCGCATTGAAGCGACCCGCGGTTCGCTGCAATCATCGCTTCGGATGGTCCATATCGGTCGCATGATCCGAGAGGCGGGGATCGCGTAATGGCGTCGCGATGTGGTCCAATCATGCTAACCGTGTGATCGGATGGTCGCATCAACGTAAGCGATGAGGCCGATCACACAATCCACTCGCGATCCAACTTGTCTGATCCCGCATACCAAGGGATCGGATGGTTGTTGCTTCGCCACCGACGGTGAACAGTAAATTCAGGGTTTTTAAAAAGAAAACTAGAGTTTCTAAGTAAAAACTTATCCAAATGGACTCGTTTTCATGTTGATTCACACCAGAAAAATTCTATTTTATTGGGATGGTTTAAAGTAAAAAAATGCGGGATTATCTAGGGTAGATTCCTAAAAAATCACGTAAAAATTGTCACAAAATGAAGGATCCTAAGGCCGGCTACTGTTTTTAAAAGTTACCTCACTAGGGATGATTTTTCGGTGGCGGTGATGACTCAAGCGAACTCCTAGGTATGTGAGGAAGCTTTGGAATGATTTTTAGCCTTTGCCTCCCTTTGGAACGTCATTTTCTCTAATGTTCACCGTCGCCTTGCCGGAACATATTCTATTGGTATTTTTGAGCTCAAAAATGGCTCAAAGAGGTGGGGGATGGGTTTCCTTTTTTTTCTTTGGGAAGCTCTTGGGGGCTAAATAGTGATAGGAGGAAGAGGAATGAAGTCTCATTTTTCCCTCCTTTTATAATGGTTGAAAGTACACCCTTTTTTGAATTTTTTGGCTCCAAAGTATTATCATCTTGCTTGGGGTGGCTGGGATGAATGATGGATTGATTCGGGACTTTGGATTTTTACTCCAATGTCCTCTTTTGCTGCCATATGATCATCTCTATTCAATGCAAATGTTGGGGAGGAGTTAAGTGCATGTGATGGGAGAGAATTAAATGAGGTTGGGTGGACTACTATGTGGGGGAGGATCTATGAGGGATTTAATTGGGTTGGGTTGATTTTGGGCTGATCCCAAATGGGTTTGGGTCGGGTTTGATCAGCCCCCAATGGGTCATGGCTTGGTTTCAAGGGATTTGGCTCAATTTGGGTCATATGGGTCATATTGAGTCATATCGAGTTAGGTTGACCAATTTATCAAATTGGGTCAAACCAAGGCTTAGGTTAGGTTCAAATGATAATTTGAAGAGTTTTTGGTATAATTAATTTGATTTAATTTGGCTTAGAATTATTTTTGGCTCATTTAGAATCAAATAGGTCAAATGGGTCAAGTTGACCAATTTGATTAAAATTGGCCAAATTGGCTTAGGTTATTGGTTGATTTATGTTTAATTAGCTAATTGAAGATGAATGTGGTCTTTGGTTTGAATCAATTTGGATTTAATTTGTATTAAGATCAAATTTACCCTTTAAGCCAAATTGGGCTAGGTTGGGTCAAGTTGACCAATTGGTTAAATTAGGCTCAATTATGGATTTGGTCAAGTTCAATAATCAATTTGAAATAAACTTGAGCCATTGGTTGCAATCAATTTGGGTTAGATCATGATTTGACCCAATTTGGTCCTTTTGGCCAATTTGGGTCAACTTGGATCAAATGGCCAATTAGGTTTGGTTTGGCTCAATTGGTGCTCAAGTCATACCTAAATATTGATTTTGGGTTGGTTCAAATCATTGGTTTCAATCAATTTGGTGTAGGATGAGTTTTGACTAGTCTTAGTTCATTTAGGCTAAGGGTTGACTTGGTCAAATGACTAAGTTGACTTGGTTTGACCCAATTGATTGCAATTGATCATCCTGGGGTGATCAACAATCATGGTGGAAGATTTTGGTGAGCTTGGTTTAATCCAATTTAGGTTGGATTGGAAGTTGGCTCAAATAGGTCCTTTAGGTCACTTTGGGTCAAGTGGACCTAAGTGGGTCAATTGGTTTGATTTTGGTTTGATTTGAGTTTACTTGAATATATATATGAACCCTGGATTGAAATATAAATTTAACAGCAATCAATTTAGAGTCCAATGGGTTTTGGCTCAATTGAAAGTTTAAGTCAAAAGGGCTAAGTTAGTCTTGACTTGGGTTGACTTGAATTTGGTTTGATGATTATAGGTTTTATTTATATTTGGATAAATGATTGAATGGATGATTGATTTGAGAGAAAATTCATTGGTTTTGACTTGATTTGGATAGAATTTGGCTAAGCCCAAAGAATTGGCTTAAAGGATAGATTGAGTTTGGATTTGATTTTCAATATAGTTTTGGTCATTTGAATTTGGATTTCATTTATATTTGTGAATATAAATGAAAGAATAATTGATTTATAAATAGATCGATTGAGTTTGATTTGATCTAAAGGGAGTTTTGGCTAAGCTTATGAATGTGGTTCATATGGCTTAGGAAGGGTCTTATGATTTGAATTTAATTTTGGGTTTCAATCATTTAGGGTCAAATTTGAAATTAGATTTGGAATTTGAGATTTGGTTTGAGAATTGAATCTGGGTTTGATTTGAGAAAGTATATCTAGATTGAGTTTAGGCTATAGGATAGGTAATTCCCTTAAGCCCTAAGGCATAGCTTAATCTTATGATTAACACATCTAAGTCTATAGGCTTAGGTTAAGTGTTCACCTAATCACTAGATGTGTCTTATGATTAAGAAAATTTTAGTGTCTAGAAGATTTCTAAGTCTAAGAAGAGGAGGTTAAGAGCTCACACCAAACGTGAGGTCAACAGGGTGTGAGAATCTCTACTGCTTTCCTCTTTAAAGAAGGAAAATTTGGCTCTGATATCAAGTCAAACTATATAAGGGGATTCTTATCAACTACATCTTGATGATCCACTACTATGAAGGCTAGGCCATCATAGGTCAGTCTCAAATCTTTAAATCTTATACTAAACATGATAATTAGGTTATTGATTATATCGGCCTGATCCATTATCAAATTTAGTCAGGTGTTGAAAGAGAAAATAAGCTTTCATGAAGTCATCTTCCTATATTTAATTAACAAGCATGATGTTAGAATTTTGATATGACCATCTTGATGGATTTTGTATAATTTGGACCCACACTCATCAAATTTTGTTATGACAAGTGGGGTTCAAGTTATAAAGATTTATTTTTTGGGAGATTTTATGTTAGAACCTTACTAGACAATAGGTTCAAAGATTTTCACTATGGTTGAAGAAATTTTTAAACTTAACTCGCCAAATTTAAATATAATAATAAGTCCAAAATTTTAAGATTTTAAAGTGTCAAAGATCTTTATTAAAGCATTGGGCATAAATATTAAAAATAACTAGAAACTTCTCAATTTTGTAAACCATGTTACATCTTATCTTTTTTCTTGAATTGGGCCCTTCTCCTATGCACAAAGGAGGTGTCTGTCCAATGAGGATAGCCACATTCTTTGGAAAGCCTATCTCATGTGGTCAAACCCAATAAGAATAATCTCATCTAACTCTCTTATGCAATTAGGTCAGTGTGAGCCATAATGTCTATCCATCAATATGGAGGTTGTAGACTATCTAGCAAACCTTCTCTTCTCTCACCTATCTGATCGTATAGCTACCTTGGCCTCCATACCCTCCTCACATACAATTTTATCTTTAATCCTCTTTGGAATAGCTCCTCTCAAGCTCGGGGCAATGTCTGCCCTTGTGTGTCCATCCCTCTTTCCTATCCTCCTGAACCACACCTCAAACCAGTACTGAGACCTCACTCCATCTCTCTAACCGGTGTGAGGATATGTGGTATACATCTTTCTCTCCTTCAATAGTAGAAAGATGATGAAACTTACTTCCCCTGATAAGGGGAGAGGTATCATGTGAAGAACTATCCTCTACTACATAAGATGATGTCTTAATCTCCTTGAAAACTTTCTCATACTTCTTCTTAGCTTTCTTATTACTTTTTCTCATCTAATTCTTAGTGAGAGGGGTAGGTCGAGAGTATGAACTTGCCTTAAACATGGAGGGGGCATCAAACGACTCATACTTAGCCTTCTCTTTAGATGTTGGGGCAACCACTAGCATTATCTCAAGTATAATGACCCTAAAAATAGTAGTGGTACAAACAATAAGTCGGGGTGTAAAAACCTATACTACTTTTCTCTTTAAAGAAGGAAATTTTGGCTCTAATCTCAAGTCAAACTATATAAGAGGATTCTTATCAACTACATCCTGGTGATACACTACTATGAAGGCTAGGCCATCATAGGTCATTCTCAAATCTTTAAATCTTTTACTAAACTTGATAATTCGGTTATTGACTAGATCAGCCTAATCCATGATCAAATCTAGTTTGGTGTTGAAAGAGAAAATAAGCTTTCATGAAGTCACCTTTCTATATTTATTTATCAAGCATGATGTCAGAATTTTTATATGACCATCTTAATGGATTTTGTATAATTTGGACCCACACTCATCAAATTTTGTTATGACAAGTGGGGTTCAAGTTATAAAGATTTATTTTTTTTTGGACATTTTATGTTAGAACCTTACTAGACAGTAGGTTCAAATATTTTGACTATGATTGAAAATATTTTGAAACTTAACTCGCCAAATTTAAATATAATAGTAAGTCCAAAAATTAAGATTTTAGAGTGTCAACGATCCTGATTAAAGAATTTGAATTAATAAAAGTCTAGCTTTGAGAATAGAATTAAGATCAATTCATCATGAAATTATATGATTGATATTTAATTCTTTAGCCAAGATGTGAACTTTGCCTAAAGTAAGGGAAAGTGGGACCCATTGGTGGATCCAATGGTAGGTTCTAGAACATACTCATTAACTAGTGATAAATAAGAGGTTCTAGAACCAAAATTTATGATGTTGGAAACACTTGATCAAGGATTTAATGAATAAGATATCCAATAGAATGAATAGTAGTCTAAGCATATGAGTGGCACAAGCTTACTAAGGATGTGTAAAGATAAGAGCCAACTACAAAAATGGAGAGAAGAATTTTGCCCAGCTGAGTCACCATAAAATTTTATGATGATTAAAAATATGAGGACACAACATAGATCTTGAGGGTTCTTATTTAAGTGATTGAAAATGACATTAAGAAATAATATACAATCTTAAAAAATTTAAGATAGCCCCTGCATTAGATTCAATCACTTAATAAATACTCTTAAGGTTCATGGATTTATATGTACAAGAGATCATTCCCCTGTCGTACATGAACGAAGTAAGATAGGATTTATTTTAATATAGGTTGTAAGTTTTCTACAAGGCCAAGCTCTCATAGTTAATTACATTTTTATAGATGTGATCTCTTAAGAATACTCTCAATTAAAATAGTTAGTTATTATCTTTGTAGATTTCTAAATTTGGATTAAGGATTGCTAAATTTTAGAAATCAAATGGGATGGCTCAATAAGGAGCAGGTCTTTTTGCATTACAAATGGGAAGACGTTGAAAGTGCTTTGACACTAAAAGGCCCAATAAATACTTTAAATTTTTCTATGGTTGGAATTTATATTTTTAAAATTAAGATTTATATTTAATTTTGAATTAATGTTTCCTTAGAATGTTAGAGCTTATAATTCAACAACGCAAGACTATGAGAAAGCATAATAGGGTGAAGACTTATACTCATAGCAAGGAGAAACAAAATACCTCAAATCCTAATACTAAAGGTGCTTCTAGCACAAGTTAGAAGCTCGACCTTATCTAATGAGAAATTGGGATGTATTGATTCACCCCTCTAAAGAGTATGAACCAATCTTGACTCTTTTGAATTTATAAACTTCTTGGGTGGGCTATCAACTAACACATCCTATGCTTTAAAATCATGTGACTAGTCTTATAAAATGAAAAATAGTTAGGTTATTATTTATTAGAAAAGAAATCTAAGATTATAAATACACTCCTTAAACCCTAAGATAATGACTAGTATAACATGATCCTAATTAACGCAATAATTTTCAAATTGTATATATTTTTACACAAAATTTATTTAACAAGGCTTGGGTATGTAATTATCTTACAGGCATGTAATTAGAATATATTTATGACCTAAATCAGAAAGAAAGGTATAATTTCTCAAGAAGGTGGTTATCCTCATTAGATAGGTGCCCTATATGTAATAGGAGAAGAGCCTAATTGAAAAAAAAAAAGACAAGATGTAGCATGGTTCACAAAGTCTAAAGGTTTTTCGTTGCTTTTAATCTTTAAGCTTAAGAATTTAATTAGAAGACGGCATGAGTTATATTATTTTAATTTGAGTTAATTATTTTAATTGGATAGAAAAATTAATTCTTAATAAATTAACAAAATCTAGTGTTACATATAAATATCACATCATCACAGAAAGAAATCTAAAAATATATATATACTTTTTTCATGCATAATATAATGTAAACACAACAATCAAACTATCAAATTTATATAGAAAGACTAATGAGGCTGGTTTCTGCTATATATCCTGAAAGAAAAAAAAAGAGTAATCAAGCTCTACTCTTATACAACCCAGTCTATAATTAAGTAAATACTAGTCTATGGGGTCTTTATGTCTTTATCTTTATGGTGCAAATGCTCCAACCTTCATAAAGTCTCCAAGGTCTATGCTTTCTAATCACTACTCATCCTAAACCTCATGGTTTTAACCTAACTTTAGTAACAAATTACATATAAAATTCTGAAAACAAATTTCTAACTAAACCTTCAAAATAAAAGTTAGCTAAAACACACATGCACAAAAGTAGTTATATTTCATATAATGGGGCTTAGCACCAGTAAGTACCAAGCTCACCTATCCTAATTGGTCATGCTTAGGGGCTTAAGCAAATTAAACCTAGAAGCTAAAAAATATTAATTTTAATTTTTTTATAGTGGCCCCTTTTATTAGGCACAACCCTTTGCAGATGACATTATCGATCTAATAAACAACATCCTAACATCTAATTTATGACCAAACAACCCTAATATATAATCTAAAATAGTACATCACAAAATAAAAAAATTAATACATCATAATTAAACACCATCCTAACTTAAGTCTAGGATCGATAACATAGAGACAAAGCTAAACTGTAATGTTTGAATTATAGCTTAAATGAGAGATTCAATTTATTACAATTCAATGATTTTATTTCAAGTGATTAATGACCTAAATATAAGTTTTAAGTTGTAATTTATATTTGAATTAAAACTATTATTTTGAAGAGTGTGAGAAGTGGTGGACCCCACTTGAGGTAGGGCCCAATCCATCTTACATGCTTGTCCTAATAAAGTAAACACCCCATCAAAGGGTATATATCAAATGATTTTTATGAATTTTTAATTTTGTAGGTTAATGACATTGTGTTTTACTTAATGACTAAGTTATGATTTATTCAAGTTCAAATGATCTCATAATCTCATGAGATATATCATAGAGTTAAGAAGACATCCTAAGAAATATGTCATGGCATTTTGATTAATCTTAAATTATTATTAATTTAATATTATTTATTATTTAATTAAGAGAGAAATTGCCAGTTTAATATTGAAATACTTTCTAAATTTTATGCTAATATTCTCTAAAGTTGGGGAACTTCAGAGAGGCGACCCATAAAAATTTACGGCTAATTTGAATTAATTTAAATTTTCTTTAATTATTTTCTTATACAGTCTATAATTTTAAATTAAAATATAACTCATAAAATTATAAAACTTTATAGGGGTGTTAATTAGGGCTGAAGTCACAACACTCTCATAAAAATTTTATATTATTTAGAGATTTAATTTTCATTCAACTGTTTGCTCTAATAACATTCCTCTAATCATGTTCACCATATCAACCACTGATTTTTTTCTCTAACTTCTCCAATCCAGGAGTTAAAAATTCTAACATATTATTTGTTTTATAGTAATTCATTTTATATCATGTGAGATATCACATTTGGACCATTTATAAGATAAATTGAGAAGATAAGAGTGAACAACCAAGAGATCAAAGATAGGACAAGACAAACAATGTACATAATTCATATGTTAGAATATAAGTACAACCAAGAGATCGAAGCACAAAATGTGCTCTTTTACTCTCCAGCAATAGTAAAAGGTAAAAAAAAAAAGGGTCATTCATCACTCGAGATTATAATATAATTTTCTTATAGGATTTGAGGGTTAACTAGAAAAAGAAATTTTATGTTAATTTCTAGAAGCTATATGCATATTATAATATAATTTTTTTCATGAAAGCATAGAGTTCATTAATCAAAGGAAGTTACAAGACCTTACTTCTGATGTAAGGTAAACTGAGCATATCTCGAAGGACAAAAGGGTCTTAGACTACTAGGAGAACAAAAATAGATTGAAGTGATTTGCAAAGACTCAACTAGCTTGGTTAGATGATTAGCTGGATGGATTTCCTCTCATAAAGTATGAAAAATTCTTATGTCCTTATTTTTACTTAGTTGCCTTATAGATGCAAACAAGTAGACCATGCTCCATGGAGGTCCAATGAATCTGTTGAATATGGTAAGTAAGCAAGTGGAATTTGTTGAATATGGTAAGTAAGCAAGTGGAATCAGTTTTGATTCATATAGGATTGAAGAAAGCTTTAGCAATTTTAAGAGCAAAAATTAGGCCATCAACTTCAGCAAATAATGAGCTTGTGGAATGTCATAGCTTGTGAAAGATGCAGATTACTTATATCATTCCAGTCCCTAATGATTCTACCCAAATTTGTTGTGTTGCTGTTGAAATTAAATGAGCCATCAATGTTGAATTTGATCCAAGTGGGTTTGATTAATCTAAAAAACCAAGTTGCTTGGGGATTGATTTAATTATGCTCTTGAATTGTTTCCAGTATTTTCTCGTTGCAAATTTTTATGAAAAATAACTTTCTAAATATGGTTAAGGAATTGCTAAACAGTGCAATCAAAACTTCTTTGGTTGTTGATATTTTCATTTCTATCCATCTATATATACCATAATGATAAGACTGGAATGAGCCTGAAATGTAGCTTGATATGTTTATGTTTGCCCAAGTTGGTCCAAAAAGTTAATAGTTGGGTAATATCATGGGATTGTTGACCACATCATGTAGCCCATAATGCGTTTATAGCTTTCTCTAGATGGTCTTGTCTTTGTGGTAGTGAAAAAATAAATGCACATTAGTTTCTTTATCATTGCAATATTGACATTTAAAAGCCAGGTGAATTTCTTTCCTCTTTAGGCATTCCTTAGTGGGTAATGCATTATTAAAGAGTCTCCAGCATAGTAATGAGATGGTAGGCTTATAGAAATTATACCAAATGCGGTTCCCTTAAGAATTGTATGCAAATGCTGACATTGCCCTGTATAGCATACTTGTGAGTGACTTATCGTTCTTCTCTCTAGCAGTTGTGTTGAGAGGGATGTGAACAATTTCAGTTACTATGTTCTTGGGAAGGACTTGGAGCAGTTCATCTTGATTCCATGTAATGGTACCTCAAAATTGAGAAAGTAATCTCTAATTAGGTTCTCAGACATTAGTTTAAGTTGATGTGTAATTAGTGTTCATCTTGAAATCATATGTCTTGCCAAATGTCAATACTTCCTTCTCCAACTCTCCATATGATTAAATTTTTTACAATGCTTCTAATTCTTAGTAGGTTCTTCCGAAGGGAGGAATCTTATGACTTTTGTTGAGCTTCCATTGGATGGACTTTATTGTAATACTTGGTGAACATAAACTTATCCTAAAGGGTCATGTTTTGTCTTAGTTTAATCCAAAGTTTTATGGAGTTGCAATTGACGATGTCTTATAATGATTTAAATCCCAAGCCACCATTATCTTTAGGCTTGCATGTCCTCTTCCGGTTGGTCTAGTGATAACCCTTCTCATTTCCCCTCCAAAGGTAAGAATTGAAAATAGATTCAATTTATCTTTTAGTACTAATAGGTATGCTTGTTGTAAAAGAATGCACAAAGGAAGGGAACTCAGAATGCTTCGAATTAAAGTTAATCTACCTCTCATAAGAAAGTAAGTGGTTCTCCCATGATAATAGCCTACCCTGAATCTTAGAAATGATATCAGTGAAGTAGGCCTTCTTGGTTCTTCCAGTATAAATAGTGTTGCAGGTAATTAGGCAGCTCTAAGGACCATCTATTCTTGTATCCACCTTTTCTTTAATGTTGTTGATCTTAGTGCTTAGATAGATGAATGATTTTTTATTATTGATCTTCATTTCAGTTGCCTCTTCAAAAACATGCAGATTATAATAAAATATAATAACTATTTGTGTAATAATCATGTAACTCACACATACATTTTTAGAAGCCACATGATGACTAATACTTTATTTTATAAGAGCCATGTAGAGATACATCAAATGAACTATAAGTATCAAATCATGCATTGTTGGTTATAATCATTTGTGTGATGTGATATTTTTCTTTATTTCTTTTTCCTGTTTGCAATATTGTGATGGCTCTTTTTGTACTTTTCTTTTACTAAACTTCTTAGAAAAGGTTTATAAGTATAAAAAAGTATAAATAAATATTTCTAATTGAGCATATTTTTACATCCATATTAAAGAGTATCTCAAGACTAGATGGAGCAAAGGCACATAGAATGATCCTGAGTACTCTCAATACTAGACGAAATACGTGTAAACAAAATGAACTATGTGGCAAAGACCACCAAGAGAGGGATTTTAGTGTTTGCACATTATTTTTAGGTTTATTTCTTTTTTTAGATTAAGAACTTTGAGTATTTGTTATATAAAGCTCAGTTATTCTTTTCTTGATATAAATTTATGTAGGCAATTGTCTAACTATACTAACTAATAGTTTATTCTTGTGATTATACTACAAAAGTCTCTCTCTTTTTTTTTTTTAATTTTGTTTCCTTCTTCTAGTTCATGTGATGCTTTAGTTTGCTTACTATTGTGTGTGGTGTGTTTAAAAACCACATATTTATATAAGCTCTGTAAGAAAAATATTTTATATTGACTTTAATAAGTTAATTAGTAAAATTAGCTTAGAAAATTGTTTTCTTAAAATAAACTAAATAACTTTACATCAATTCTTTCAATAAAATAAAAATTATTCTCTTTATATATTCTATATAGGGTATATAATAAAGTTTACTAGTAATTAAAACTCCTAAACACTAATTTATATTAATAATATGACTAGTCTTTCTACATATAATTAAAGTCTCTCACTTTCCTAAATATAATAATATGAAATCTCAACTATATTTTTCTTCATATTTTTCTAGATTCTTTACCTGTATTCATCACCTTTTAAAGGCTTTTATATTTTGTCTGGTTGTTTATATATATACTTCTGCTTGTATTTTTTGGAAATAATTTAATCAGAATAATTAATTTTGTGAATTAAATGATTGCAAGTTAAGTACATTTTCTATCTATTTAAAAGTACTGCATGAATATACGAATTCATGATTGTTGTAAACCTCTTGATGAAAAAAAAAAATATCTAGACAATAAATTTCCATTTTAAAATATATTTAGGGGTCATTTGAGATTATTTTTCTTTTTCTTTTTATTTGTATTTTAAATTTTTTTTATTTTAAATTGAAGTAAAATATATTTAGTAATAATAATTCGTTTTTAAAGGAGAATCAAAACAATAAAAAATTATTTAGAATATTTTTAAAAATAACGGGATTTATTTTTAAAATTTAGAATAAAAAGATTTAAAAATTTTAAAACAAATATATTTTTAAAAATAAAAAATAAAAACTCAAAATAAAATTGATCTAAAATAAATCCATAATTTTACAATCATTAAACCAGCTACAAAACATATATATCATATTTTTTCATAATATTGAATAATATAAATCTATAAAATAATATCATAAAATAAATATTTATGACATTATGAAATTAAAAAGTAATTCGAACAGGAATTTGAACCATTTATGATCTCTTAATGTTAAACACATATATTTCAACCTAAAATTCAAATAATAATAAAAATTAAAACTGTTGGATATTCAATTTTTCATTTAAAATAAATCATAATAATTTTTAACTCGTTAATCATATTTAGGTGCTCAAGTCTATTAAGAAACTTTCTTTTCCTTTGCTCATACATCTTTTTATTTAATAATTAGAATATAATATTTGCAGTCAATTCACAATATATATATAATGCAGAATTAAAGCTCATATTAAATTTATTTTATAATAAATATATTAAGAATTTTAATTAATTATTTATGTGTTGGACTGATTTTAAATTCATCAAAATTAAATTTTAATAATAGTGGTGTAGAATTTTCAGGTGAAAAAGAAAGAAATTTCAAATTATAAGTGAAGCTAAATAATTTCATGCAGGTTCGCTAGCAGCCAACCCAGCTATAAAAATTAATAAATCACCCTCACCTTAAACCAAACATATATCAGTACCTCAGAACCACATGCATAATCAAAAGCATGTCTCTGGTGGAAACTCTTCCCACTCCGACCTATTACCACTCAACTGTCGAATCAAAATCTTCAGCATCTCATCATCACCACCGCCGCCGCCGCCGGCGACGAGGCTGCCACCACCACCACTTCCTCCCACACCCCCCATCACCTCCTCTCCTCCACCTCCCACCCCCATCATCCCCGCTCTGCCACCGCCGCACCCAGAAATCCAGTCACACTGTCTCATCGCCTCAATCGCCGCCCCATCAAAACTGTAACCTTCCTTCACATCCATATCCTCCACAACCGGCGGCAGCATCAGCGGCCCTAGCTGGTGCATTCTCACCTGCAAAGCCTTCCCCTTCCTGTCCACCAAGTCGAGCAGATCCTCCGCCTCCTCCTTGCTGAGAGTATCGACCGGACGCCCCGTCAGACACTGTCGGAGACAGACAGCCTTGACCAGCTCCTTGTTCTCGTGCTCCAGGCGACGCACCTGCTGGCTTAATTTCACCAGCCGTTGCTCAAGAAAGGTTCTTTGGTTAACCATTCTCTTGTTCTTGTCGATCTCCGGCAAGCTCGCCAATTCGGTGAGGATTCTCTTGGCTTCTTCCGCCGAAGGAAAGACTTCGGGTTGGTCGGACTGCGGCGAGTAGACGACGGCGCAGGCGGGAACGCCGCAAAGGATGGAGAGCTCGTTCACCTTCTTAAGCAGTCCGCGGCGGCGCTTCTTCAGGGTGGCGCGGCGAGTGGCGTCGTTTGTGATGTAGGCGAGGGTTACTTTTTTTCTGGTCATGGCTGCTTTGTATTGAAGATTTGAATAATTGGTTTCTACGGCTTTGGTTCGTATTTATAATGCGTGATAGATTGTTTATAAGGTAATAGTGATTTTGAATTAATGTGATATCTGCCTTAATTGTTCAGTAGAATTCGGAAAGATCGTGAGAGATTTTTTGATTGATTATTTTATATAAGGTAATAGATTTTGAGTCAATTTTAAGTTGGTTCTGGCAAAAATTCTTAATTTTAATTTTTTTTAATGACTTTTAATATATATATATATATATATATATATATATGAACTGTAAGTTATTTTTTATGATAATTTATTCTAGAGATGGAGGTTAAAAAAGAAAAAAAATTATAAGAATATAATTTATTATGACTTTTTATGGGGAATTACTAAAAAAATGTAAATTTTCTGAAAAAAATGAAAATTATGCGATTTGAATTTAGCTTCTGATTATAATTAATGAGCTTAGGAGTGAGAGAAATTGACGGCGGACTCCTTATAAATTTTTCTATTTACACGTTGCAATAAATACATGATCACGAGTAATTAATTAACTATAATTATATAAACACTTAAAACAGATATTCAACGTCTATATATATATATATATATATATATATATATATATACAATTTTTAGTTCTTCAATTCTGAACCACAATGAAACCGAATTAAACAATGTGGCAAATTTAATTTAATTTTATTTTTTTGTTGCAATTTATTTTAAATTACAATTATATTTTGTTTGGAGTTAATAGGTAAAGTATGTATATAATTATAGAGAATCTTGTAGGCTAATTAAATTTGTTTAAGGGAAAATAAGGCATGAGATAATTTTCCAAAATTAAAATTTTGAGCATATAAGATGAAAATTTGAAATTGAGGGGCTAACGTCTAATTGAAGATTGTCTGAGGATTTATTTGCTAAAATTGACTGAAGTTTGAAATGACTTCAAATTCGAAATCAATCACAGTTTTTTTTTTTTTTTTTTTTTTGCAATAGGTATCCACCCAACACCTCACGACTAATCTCACTTTACCACATTCATCACCCACATATATCAGGTCACCACTTACTTTCCCCACCTTAGGTATAGGCCTCCTCAAAAGATTCAACTGCCTGGGTTCTATTCACCCACCAACTGAGCTAAAAGTCAGTGGGTAAATCAATCACAGTTGAAATTCCTTATAAGAGTCCAATCTATCATTCCAAAAAAAAAACTTGATAAGTTAAAGTGTTTTTATTATGCGTGTAATTCAGATTCTTTGAATTAATATATATTAACTATATATTATTCTGTATATCTCTAATATATACAATAACATACAATCAATACAAAATAAATTGAATGATTTAAACAACATACATAATAATCTCTTTAATTCAAAAATATTATAAAATAGAAATTACAAAAATGTGCATATTTAGCTTATATAAAATTTTCAATAAAATATAATATATATATACAATTATATAAAAATTTTATCTAAGAATTAAAAAAGAAAAATTTTATAAAACTAAAAAATTATAAGATAATTTAGTGATAACTTTTTAAATATTGTATACATCTATATATTATCTTCTCAATTTTAGAAAGGGCCAGTGTCACATCCAACAGAATATTTAGTGGCTACTGGGATGATTATTATTATTTTATTTTATATTATTTATATTTTAATTCAAAATAAAATATATTTGATAGTAATAATTATTTTTAAAAGTATTCAAAATAACTATTTTTAAAGTTAATGTGATTTATTTGAAAAAAATAAAAAATAATAATATTTTCAAAATACATTAAATAAATATATTACTAAAATATATATATATATATATAATAAAATTAATCCAATAAGACCCTAGATTTTAAAAGTTTTAGTTTAATCTCGTTATACCATACCAGATAGGAGAAAATATTACGTCCGGAGTCCGCACGTAGCTTTACGTGCGGACTCCAATCTCGCCGACGCTGTCCAAGTTTTTTCCGCTTTTGGGCTTAATGACGAATCGGATCTGACGACCACGCCGCTTATCCCGCCACGCCGCTGCTCAAACAAATGGGAGAGAAGCCTCGTCGCGCGAGGAATTTAATATATATATATATATATATATATATATATATATATATATATATATATATATATATATATATATATATATAGATTTTAGTGTATTTTTCTTGCAAACTGAGCTCAAAGAGAGAGAGAGAGATTTTCTCATTTTTTTCTGAAAGAACCATGAACATAGAACCAAGGCCGAGGAAATAAATGAGGATGTATTAAATAAAATGCATCGGTAATTTTTCTCAACCGTTGTATCATAATTTTTTTTTTAGTATTATTCCTTGAAATTCTTTTATTTAGTGTATATTTCCTACATTGTTTAGAGTTCTCTGCAAGAGGACTTTGTTTATTTCGAGAGATTTTTGTATCTGTACTCTTTGTACTCTCATGAGAGTACAGATGATTTTCTGAATATTTTTATAGTTTAGGAGAGAATATGGTCATTACATTCCATTAGAAGTAATTTTGTGGTTGTTTAGTTAATCTTTATGTAAGATTTTCATCTGTACTCTCTATACTCTCTGTACTCTCCTGAGAGTATAGAGCATTTTGGACAGTTTTTTCTACTTTGTGTGGCATGTTTAGAGGAAATATGTTTATCACAATCCATCACAAAAATTTGGAGGCTGTTTGGTGATTTTTTTAGTGTTATTCTGCATCTATACCCTTTGTACTCTCGAGAGTACGTGAGATTTTTGAACTTTTTTCTAGTTTCTTTGGCTATGGATTATGTTCATTTACATTACATTTGAAATAATTTGGATGTTTGGATGATTTTGCATCAGATCTCTACTCCTGAGTACGGATCATTTTGTTATTTTTTTCACTTGCTTGGAGGGAATATGTTCATTACCCATGAGGAATAATTTGGAGGCTATTTAGTTATTTTTTAGTGTTATTTTGCATCAGAGAGTAGCATTTTTTTGGTCATTTTCTCTAATTTATTCAGACTGGTTGTTGAGATTATTTTCATTTCATCTATAATCTATGTTCTCTCTGTACTCTCAGACTCTCTGTACTCTATACTCTCACTCTGTATTCTCAGATTCTCCTGGATGAGCATTTTTTTGCTTTTTCTGTTTTTGAGGAAATATGATCATTAAGTATAATTTGGAGGCTGTTTGGTTGATTTATTAGTGTTTTCTTGCATCTGTACTCTCAGGAGAGTACGTATGATTTTTGGTCATGTTGTCCAATTTCTTTGGCCTGGTTGTTGAGAGTACATTCCGTTGGAAGAAATTTGGCAATGTCTGATGGAGATTTTGCATCCTTACTCTCTACATTCCGCTAAAGATTTTAAGAATGAAGTCATTGACATTTTATAGAGGCTTCATCTGCATCAATTCATTAGACTTCACAAAATTCAGCAAGACTCAATAGACATGATCTTAATTCTGCCTTGTTGGGCCATAGAGAAGCAAGCTTTCTTTCTGGGTGTGCAGTGCATTCCTTTCACCCCCGATGAAGTTGCAGTAATTGTAGGGATGCCAAACAGAGGGGAGAAGGTCTTATGGAATATGTAATGCTATATCTCGGGTCAAAGACTTCTAGTGAGGAAGCCCTTAAAGAGCATCTTGAAGGTAAAACACAAAGCAAAAGAAGCCTTACGAAGCAAAAGAAGCCTTAAAGAGCATCACCCCGATTAAGTTACGATGATAATGGGATGCCAAACAGAGGGAGTCTTCCATAGAATGAATGTGAGGTCAGCACTTCCAGTGAGGAAGTCCTTAAAGAGCATCTTGAAGGTAAAAAATACAAAGCAAAAGAAGCCTCATCAAGAAGACTACCCCCCTCCTCAGACTCTATACTCAGACTCTATACTTTCTCAGACTCTATACTCAGACTCAGACTCTCCTCACTCAACTCAACTTGATGTAATATTATTTATGTTTCTATGATGATTTCTTTACTTGTTTTGCTGGTTAGTTTTTAGTATTATTTTGCATCAGACTTTTGTACTCTCGAGAGTACGATGATTTTGTGGATTTTTTCCGCTTTAGTTTGTTCGATCATGTTCAAATTCATCGTGAATAATTTGGAGGTCGTTTGGTTTTTTAGTGTTATTTTGCATCCAGATTCTCTCTCAAGAGAGTATGATAATTTGTGGTCATTTTTCCTATTTCTTTGGCCCGGTTGTCCAAAGTCCGCTCATTACATTATATTGAAGCAATTTGGGTTGTTAGTTGATTTAGTAATGTTATTTTGTATCCAGACTCTCGAGTACTGAATGTGAATATTTTTCCTATTTCTTTGGCATGGTTGTTCAGATTATGATCATTACACTTCAGTGGAAGCAATTTGGTGGCTATTTGGTTTGTTTAGAAGTGTTATTTTGCATCAGATTTTGTACTCTCGAGAGTACGAGATTTTGTGGATATTTTTCAGCTTTGGCGGTTGTTCGATTATGGTCATTACACGGGGAAGCAATTTGGTCGCTTTGTTGGTTTAGAAGTGTTATTTTATCCAGCATTCTCTTGAGAATACATAATTTTGTTGACATTTTTCCAGCTTTGGTCTAGTTATTCAGTCATTCATTACATTCTAAGCAATTTTGTTTGGTTAGTTTTAGTGTTATTTTGCATTCAGACTCTATTCTCTTGAGAGTACAGATGATTTTGTGGACATTTTTTTCTATTTCTTTGGCCTGGTTGTCCAGAGTCTGTTCATTATATTACATTGGAAGCAATTTGGTGGCTGTTTGGTTAGTTTAGTAGTATTATTTTGTATTTGTACTCTCTATACTCTCTTCAAAGTACAGATAATTTTGTGGACATTTTTTCCTATTTCTTTGGCCTGATTGTTCAGATTATGGTCATTACACTCTAGTGGAAAGCAATTTGGTGGTTGTTTAGAAGTGTTATTTCAGATTCAGCATCCTGTACTCTTGAGAGTACAGATGATTTTGTGGACATTTTTTCCAGTTTCTTTGGCCTGATTGTTCAGATTATGGTCATTACACACCAGTGGAAGTAATTTGATGGCTATTTGGTTGGTTTAGAAGTGTTATTTTACATTCAGATTCTCTCGACTTGAGAGTACGAGATTTTGTGAATATTTTTTCCAATTTTTTTGTCCTGGTTGTTTAGATTATGGTCATTACACTCTAGTGGAAGCAATTTCGTGGCTGTTTTGTTGGTTTAGAAGTATTATTTTACATATTCTGCATTCTCTGAGAGTACGATGATTTGGATATTTTTTCCAGCTTTCTTTGGTTGTTCGTGAGTCCGCTCATTATATTCCAAAGGGAAGCAATTTGGGTTGTTTGGTTGATTTTTAGTTATTTTGTATTTCTCGACTCTGAGAGTATGATTTTGTGGATATTTTTTCTGCTTCTTGGCCATTGTTCGAGAGTCTATTCATTACATTACATTGGAAGCAATTTGGTGGTTGTTTTGTCGGTTTAAAAGTGTTATTTTGCATCTGTACTCTCTGTACTCTCTTGAGAGTACAAATGATTTTGTGGACATTTTTTCCAATTTTTTTGGCCTGGTTGTTCAGAGTCTGTTCATTACATTATATTGTTTGGACATTTTTTGCATCTCATTTCTTTATTTCATTTTTTCCCTTTCTCGCTTTGAGGGAATTTGGAGCTATTTTACATGTCACATTTATGTGGAGTCTTGCGGTGAATGCGTCAATGAGCGATGATGACGAAGTGATGTCTAATGAACCAAATTTGGAGAAACTCCTGGCACCACTGCTCGAATGAAACAGAGGATGCAATCAGACCGCGGATCACACATCAAACTAGCTTGTTCGAAGGACTATACTAGTTATTGGACAAACTCCAAGAAATTGAAATCAAAAGATTTTTTATGTGCAAAACAGTCGAAAGAAATCCCTAAACAAAATTTTAACAAAATTCTAGAAAATTGATACAAGGACTGGTTGTCCGTCCATGATTAGATTCTCTATTAATTTGGAGGGGAATTGTGTGGTTAAAAAATATATAGAAAGTCATAATCATTCATTGGCAAAGCCTGCTGACCTACATCTTCTCAGATCACATAGATGCATTAGCGATGAAAAGGCTTCCGTGTTGAAGATAATGACGAATAGAGAGCAACTGATTCACTATCTAAGTGAGAAGGTTGGCGGTAGAGAATATTGGATTCACAAAAAAGAGATGCTTTCAATTTTATTCGAAGAGAAAAGATCGAGATCGTGATGACAAGAATGCATTAATACAGTTGTTCAAGAAAAGACAAGCAGCGGATGGGATGTTTGCATAGGATGTACAAGTTGATGAGTCAGATTGCTTAGTAAATTTTTTTTGGAGCAATTGCATGTCTAGGATAGAATATGATTGTTTTGGTGATGTGATAATTTTTGATACAAGCTATCGACTCAATAAATATAATCTTGTTTGTGCCCTCTTGTCGGAGTGAATCATCACCGCAAAATGTATTATTTGGAGTAGCCTTTTATCAAGAGATGATTGAGTCATTCTCATGGCTATTCCGCACATTTCTTCGCTGATGAGTGGACATCCTACAATAATATTCACCGATCAAGATCGCGCTATGGCACGAGCTATCAAATCAGATATCGCGATACTCGCCATAGGTTGTGCCAATGGCATATTTCGAAGAAAGCTCCTTCCAAGGTTCACTGTTTTAATAGTAATAAGAGGGTACAAGGATTATTTTATGCATGCATGAGCAAATGTGACTCAGAGGAAGAGTTTGAAGAAGCTTGGTCTGCCATACTAGAAGAAGGCAGTTTGCATGATCATCCTTGCCCAGCTTTATAAAATTAGATCCAAGTGGTCCATCGATTCAAAGAAAGACTCATTCTGCATGGGCATCTTGTCAATGCAACGTAGTGAACACAACAACGATGTCACGAAATCTTTAAACCAACGAGTTTGCTCATGTTTGGGGTTGGAGAAGGTTATGGAGACACCTGAACATCGAACTTCAAGTGTAGCCATCATCGATTGTTCTGTTGTTCGATCTAAAATAAAATTTTATACAAGAAAGTTATATCTATGTTTGAGGAAGAATTTTTTGCATGGAGTTGGAGGCTTTATCATGTATTCATGTGACATGAGTATTTGGTGAGAAACTTAGAGAATAAAATTCAAAATATGGGTCCATTTCGATGGGACTACCCTAGATGTAACTTGTACTTGTAAGAAATTTAAAATGATGGGATTACTTTGTGCCCATTGTATCAGAGTTCTTAGTCAGGAAAATGTAGTGCGCATTCCAGATAAGTATCTTCTCATGCGATGGTCTACCTTGCTTATGAGAATGAGCTGATTATATTAGTACTGACGATATTTTAAGATAGGATAAATCTTGAAACTACTGATTTTATTTAAAATATATAATACATCAATTCTTAATAGCACACATTTTGTCTTCAAATATCTATTATTACTACTAAAAAATTCAATCTGTGTATTCCTCAATTATATTGGTGCCATATGTAATAATTATTAAAAGTGTTGATTAAATGGGACATATTTATCATGTGAGTACTTTCCATGACTATATATATATATATATATCATATAGATTATCACCAATCAAACTCCGTGTAATGTAAATTTTAGCTTCACCTTTTCATTTGATCACAATTTAAAATATGATATAAATTCGAGAGTACAGAGAATCTGAGAGTCTGAGAGTATAGAGAATACTGAGAGTACAAAGAGTATAGAGTACAGAGTACAAAAGTACGAGCTCAAAACTTATAAAAAAAAATCAAGGAGCATCCAACTTGCTTTACGGTTATAGTGAACAATTCCTCTTCATCCTGCAAAGCAAAAGTGGAAATGTGAAAAAATAGATTGCTGAAAACAATAGAGAGTACAGAGAGTGAGTATAAACATGCAAAACTGCTCAGAAAACTCATAAAAAAGGCAACCCAGTAGCATCCAACTTGCTTTAAGGTTATAGTGAACAATTCCTCTTATCGCGGTTTGAAAACTTAAATGTCATGGATTTCTTGATTAGTAGAAAGCACTATATATTCTTAATAATAGAATCAAAGGAAAAGAAAATAAGTTCACACTTCTCCAAATTAAGAAATTTGACTTTATGTCCTTTGTTTGGTTGAACTAACAAATTAGATTTTTAAAATTGATTATCGACTCTCAATTTGGGTTTAAAATATTATTGATCTAATATAATATAGCGAAGTCATTTATATCATTATTAAAAAATTTGATGGGTCTAAAATAGTTTATTTTGTCAAAATACTAGAAACTTACTTGGTCACACAATGTAAAAGAAAGAGCAATGAATCATATCGAATCAATTCCAGCGATATAAAACAAGTTAAAACTCAGTAACCAAGTGCATGGTTCATTATGATCTAAGCTTTTCACTTCTATATTAACTAGAATAATAAAGTTTTTTCTTTGCCGCGATAATATTGAAAAAAATAATATTTTACTTATCAACCAACTTCGCGGTGTTCTCGATAATATTGAAAAAAAAATTAAAATACCATTATTTCCTACTTATCAAACTTTAAATGTATTGTTCTTAGCTTGCTTTTCATTCCCAAACAAAAGATAGTAAGAGAAACTAAAGCAATTCATCTTCTTAGGCCAATCTTGGTGGTGGTTAAGTGGGGATTTCTTAATTCTTTCGTACTTCCATGTCCATGCAAATATTTATCTTGGACACCACCATTTCAATTGATTTTGTGGGATCGCTCATAAGGCCGACATCTTACAAGTAATTTGATCGAAAAGCAAGTATATATAAGGGGCTAAAAAAAAAAACAGTTCTGAAACCAAATTGAAAATAACTCTTAAATCTCTAGAAGAATGGCCTTATGGGTTGGTTTTGGTAATGAGTCATAAAATACCGAACTTAATATGCCCAACCAGGTGTCAGGTTGATTATTATATAATTGGAAGTAAGAGTAGCTCGACCCTTGACATACTGGTGACATCTTTGGATGAACATTTTCACTTGTGTAGGTCATATTTTGCATAGCTGTAAGAAAAGAGAAACGTTTAGAAATTGTAGTTTCCATCTATAGAAATAATGATTGAATTGTAATACCTGCATATTTGTGGGGTAACTTACCCGGCAAGCATGAGATGTACAAATAGGGGACACTGACCCGGACGGAGTTCTCGATAATAAGAATGAAGGCATCAATGTGTGCATCGAGAGATATTGATCGTCGATCGATCCTCGTGCAATAATGATATTCGCGATTCACCCACAGTGATAAATATTTTAAAGTGATCTTAATTAAATGAATAGGTTATTTTATGTAGGAGAAGGGATTGAAGATTGACTTACTTATCCTCGAGAGCATGGCGTGTCGATAAGATGGAGCATCGGCTTAGGAAAATAACTACGGATGAGAACTTCAACAAATGATGTGCCTCTGGCATGAAATTGCGGCGATGAAAGTTAGTGATGAAGAGCTAGATTCACTATGAATTAAGGATCGATCGAGATGATTCATACCTCGTGATGCTCCTCCACCACATGATGATAGCGTCAACGTCGACCTTTTGGCTCATCTTGAACTTATATCTCATTTAGCCAATCATAATGCTGCTGTAATGTGTGGAGAATGACTCTCTTCCTCTGTCGAGCTTTCACATCTGTCTTGACATCTTCATGTGTGAGTTGAAATCTTCAGTATTACAGGCTTCCCAGTGGAAATCTTCCCATGGGCTGACTTGTGGGCTTCCTGAAAGCTTCCCAGTGGAGTATCTGAGGCGTGACTTCCCAGTGGAAGTATCCAGGAGGGCGACTTCCCAGTGGAAGTATCCAGGGGGCATTTCTCACAGTCTCCACGGGGATGGTGGGACCCATTGTGAAACCTCCTCGATAGCGCTGAATCAATCTCATCCATTTCTCTGCCATTGTTGCTTGAAAAGAAGATATATATATCTTTCAAGTCCTAAAACACAAGTATCCTCTCCACCATACGGGGGGGTAATGCAGAGGCTACTGGATGGGGAGAATATCGAGGAGGAGACATATGGAGATTCAATGGAGTGAACTTCAGTGGACTTAGAATGGGATTGCTCAGCTCAACATGTATGCATGTTGGGCGGGGAAAATGATTCAAGGCAGTCTCCTCTTCGATATGTCCTCGAATGGAAGGCGGACATGTTAAGCGATAAGAAAATGTGATGACTACAACATAAATAAATACATAATTAAGAAGTGATATTATTATATGTCACACTGGTGTCCTCTAAACGGTGAAGGCTTCATCACCTTTATTTTTATCGCATGGCATGCAAATGGAGGATGAGTGCTCATGATGCTTATGTGCTCGTGACCCAGATCTACAATTAATATTTATGTAAGTTAATGCATCAAATAATAATATAATATACCTAAGAAGAGTGACAAATCCACTCATGTTCCACAGTGTCCTCTGGGTATGAATCTTTGATGTAATACCATTGTGTAGGAAAGCGGATGGTCCGGTTGTATTGATATTATCAAATATGTCAGCGTGCAATCAATTCGATGCCACCTATAGTTGTGATATACAAAAAAAAGATTTGATAGCGAGAAAATGTATACTGGTACATGAGCAGCGGCGATCCGCATGCTCAAGCATAGTCTTATAGTCCTAAAGCGACTGACGGGATTTTACGCCATAAGACCTTCACCCCTTGGCATCCCTACAATTCTACTGCTTCATCGGGGTGAATGCTTTGCCCAAAGAAAGCTTGCTTCTATCTCCGAAGGGGATTGAGGTAATATTGAGTCGTCTTGAATTATGGAGTCTAATGAATTGATCGGATGAAGCCTCTTTAAAATGTCAATGACTTAGTAAATCATCTTAATATTATCGAACATGTATGATGGTAGGCGCATCTCGAGTTATCCTTTTCAAAATATTGTAAACTTTGAAAATGAAAAACATAAATAAACATACCAGAAAATAAAAATATCTTCGAAAATAATGAATACATATAAACACCAAGCGCAAATGCCAAAATTGTCTCAATCATATGTACTCTCAGAGAGATTACTTAAAATAAATAAAAAAAATCAACATCCCAAATTATTTGGAATGTAATGAACATTTCTGAACAAGCCGAAAAGCGGAAAAAATATCAAAATCATGTACTCTCAAAGAAATGAGAGAATAAAATAATACTAAAAAACTAGCAAAGCCAAATTATGAATTGCTGATGAACATGCACGGGGCAAAAGAAATAGGAAAAATATCCCAATCATCATCTCAGAGAATGCAATATGCAAAATATAAAAAAACCAACAACCACCAAATTGCTTCCTGGATGTAATGAATATCGAACAGGGAGCGGAAAAAATATCCACAAAATCATATGTACTCTCAGAGAATAAGAGTACAGATGCAAAATAACTATTAAAAAATGCACCTCAATTATTTGATGAATTGCAATGAACATACCAAGGCAGGAAAAAAATATTATCATCTCTCTGAGAAATCTGAACCTAAAAACTAAAGAACAAATTGCATCCAAATGTAATGAGACATAATCGAACAAAGCAAAAAAATGGAAAAAATGTCCATCATGTACTCTCGAGAGTACAGGATCTGATCAAAATAATACAAAACAACCAAATTTATTCCGATGTAATGAATAATCTGAACAAAGGCCAAAATGGAAAAATCCACAAAATCATTCTGACACTCTCAGAGTAGTCTCATAACACTAAAAAAAACCAACAAACCAAATTCACTATGTAATGTAATGAACATAATCTAAACAACAGAGGAA
Source organism: Cymbidium sinense (assembly GCA_021442155.1). NCBI lineage: Eukaryota > Viridiplantae > Streptophyta > Magnoliopsida > Asparagales > Orchidaceae > Cymbidium > Cymbidium sinense. The sequence continues at coordinate 167,175,595 of CM038216.1, read as the reverse complement.
AGCGGAAAAAATGTCAAAATCATATGTATCTCTAGGGATAGAAGTATAAAATAAAAACCACAAACCCAAATGCTTCTTGATGTATGTAATGAACATAATCAGACTTGAACAAATGGGAAAAAAAAAATATCCGAAAATCATTTATCTCTCATGAGAGAGTGCTATGTAAAATAACTAAACCAAACCAACATCCCACTTGATTGCTTTGGATGTAATGTGAATATAATCTAAACAACGGGCCAAAAAAAAGGAAAAAATATCCACAAAATCATATGTACCTCAAGGTGGAGAGTATCTTAAAATAACATTCTAAACCAATCGCTTGCCCAATGGAATGTAATGAACATAATCAACAAACAAAGTAAGCGAAAAAAAGATGTACAGTATATATACTCGAGAGAGTACAGATGCAAAATGTAAAAAAACCAATAGCCAAATTGTCTTGATGGATGTAATGAACATAATCTAAACCTCAACAGAAAAAGCAGGAAAAGAAATAACAAAATCTCTCTCGAGAGTACAGGAGAATCCAGAATAAATCGATGCCAAATTTTAATTAATCGTTCATCTACATTCTGTCAGACCAAAATCTTGAAAGCAGATGAACATATAATATACTCAAACATTTCACTTGTGTCAGGTTCAAAATTTTTGAAAATAATGGCTGTATCTCATCTTGAGTAGTGAGAGGAGTCAAATATCTACCAAAACTAAAATACATCGTTCATTTACTTCTAAACTCAAATGTTAAAATCAAAACATATGAGAAAAATAAAAAAATCTAAATTCAAAGTTAGCAGAGTCCATCTGAAATGTAATTAACTATAATACCCTCAGGGAATTATATCAAACTGAAGCGTGATTGGACGTTTCTGGGATGCCTATGAGAAAACTATAATCAGGAATGTCGAATAAGCGATCGTCTCATTTTCTTCTCCATTTGGTAGAATTGGCCAGGATAAGCAGTGGTCAGCATCAGATCCGTCTGGTAATTAAAGCTAATGGAAAAAAAAGCTGGATGCAGACAGTCCATGGCGTAAAAAACATGTTGGATTCGGGCGTATTTTATACTTGGATTAAACTAAAACTTTTAAAATCTAGGGTCTTATTGGATTGTTTTATTATATATATATTCTTTTTAGTAATATATTTATTTAATGTATTTTGAAAATATTATTTTTTTATTTTTCAAATAAATCACATTAACTTTAAAATAGTTATTTTGAATACTTTTAAAATAATTATTACTATCAAATATATTTTATTTTGAATTAAATATAAAATAATAATAATCACCCAATAGCCATAAATATTCTGTTGGATGTGACACTGACCCTTTCTAAAATTGAGAAGATAATATATAGATGTATACAATATATAAAAAGTTATCACTAAATTATCTTATAATTTTTTAGTTTTATAAAAAATTTCTTTTTTTAATTCTTAGATAAAATTTTTATATAATTGTATAAATATATATATATATATATATATATATATATATATATATATATATATTTATATATATATATATATATTTTTTGTAATTTCTATTTTATAATCTTTTTGAATTAAAGAGATTATTCTGTATGTTGTGTAAATCATTCAATTTATTTTGTATTGATTGTATATTATTGTATATATTAGAGATATACACAATAATATACAGTAAATATATATTAATTCAAAGAATCTGAATTACACGCATAATAAAAACACTTTAACTTATCAATTTTTTTTTTTTTTTTTTGGAATGATAGATTGGACTCTTATAAAATTTATTCAATGATTATATTATCTTTTTCTGGTTAATTTGAGCAGTATGACCTAGAACCACTATAAGATAATTTAGTGATAACTTTTTATATATTGTATATATCTATATATTATCTTCTCAATTTTAGAAAGAGCCAGTGTCACATCCAACAGAATATTTGGCTACTACTGGGATGATTATTATTATTTTATTTTATATTATTTTATATTTTAATTCAAAATAAAATATATTTGATAGTAATAATTATTTTTAAAAGTATTCAAAATAACTATTTTTAAAGTTAATTTGATTTATTTGAAAAAAATAAAAAATAATATCATTTTCAAAATACATTAAATAAATATATTACTAAAAAGAATATATATATATATAATAAAATTAATCCAATAAGACCCTAGATTTTAAAAGTTTTAGTTTAATCTCGTTATACCATAGCAGAGATAGAGGCGGTCTTTTCTGCGTAGATCTGGGAAACATTTCTCTTTAATATTTTTCCAATAGGAACCTGTTACGAAATAGCTTCAGACTTTAATTTCATCTTTCGCCAGTATATATTTCTAAATAAGCATGAACAAGTAGCTTGTGTTACTAAGCAAGTTCTTTGTGCTTCTGAGAAAAAACAACCAAACAGAGCTTATGTTAATCTTATGAAGTAAAAAAATTGCAAATTTGGGGCCACTTTTCCAATTTAATCATCAACTAAAACAAAAGAACTTTCAATAAAATTTTATAGAAGAAGAAAACTTGCAACCTCGAGTATAAAATTAAGAATTATATTATAAATAATATGCAAAGTTACATATTCACATGCCTCACATTTGATAATAATGGGCACCCATAATAGAAACAACGGTTGAAACAAGTGTTCAATCAAGAAGGAAAGGCCATACAACTCTAAATGAAAGAAACAACAGACACCATACTGAAAAAAGCCACAACAATAACAAGAAGCCTTAATCCCACTAAGTGGGGTCGGCTACATGAAACCTTCATCTCTATTGTGTCCTATTATGTGTCAAATTCTCATTTAATTTAAGTATATTAAGGTTTTTTTACATCTTAACCAAGTCTTTTTTGGGTCTATACCTTTCTTAACATAAGACAAATCAATGATCTACTCTCTGCAGTCATCGAACGGCCGACGCTTTATGTGGCCAAACCATCTAAGGCGATTCTCTAATCTTATCTGCCCTGAGCTCCAACTTTTCCCAACATATTCATTTTGCATTTTATCTCTAAGAGTAAAGCCACTCATCCACCTAAGCATCATCTCGTAACACTTAACTTAGTCTTTCTTTTTTATTGGCCAACATTCTGTACCATAAGTCATTGCAGGTCTTACCACCATCTTATAAAATTTTCTCTTAAATTAAGTAGAACTTTTCTATTACACAATAGGCCAGATGCATTCCTCCACTTCAACCATCCAACTTCAATTCTACTAATAACATCTCCATCTATTTCACCATCATTTTGAACTACTGAAAAAAGCCACAATGGAAATAATTCTTTAACTTCATTCTCATTAAAACTTGTGGGGGCAACTAGCTAAACAAAGAAGAAACAATCAACTCATCTGTAGGATGATTGTGATAAGTGAATAATTAAGCTCAGTAAGACAGATACAATATGCATATTTTGTGTCCTCTCTGTTTTGATCATCTTGTGCTTTTTCTTTAATAAGAAGTCTTAGGACCAAACTTTTTTCATAAAAAGGGTACAAAATGATCAGTTAAATGAATTAGATGGCAGAAAAACGAGCCTTGAAGCTTCTTATTCATGTAAATATGTAAATTCATGCATAAAAGAACAATTAATGAATCAACTAAGACGATCATCACCTCATCATTACATGTTAAATTGTTAACAGCATTGAAATAGCTGCAGAAATTTCAATGCAGTTACAGAAAAGAAATCAGTAAAGATCGACAAGCAATAACCATCACATAAAATAAACATTTGATAAGCTGTATTAATCAGCTTAACAACAAACTATACATTCTACACTACATCAAATATTAATAGTTACTAAAATGTGCAAAGAATATTTGATTTCGACGTGAACACATGGAGCAAATCATAAAAAGATACCTCACATATGGAAACATAGACTTCTTGGAAGTAAATTTAGCCTTTGAGGATATAATTGTTATGAGAATTTTCACAAATTGTATGAATCTGTATTTGGAACCAAAATGTACAAATCTAAAAATTTTAATAATATAATACTGAGCCTACTGTGTCAGCGAGTATAAACATGCGTGCATAAGACGTTAATGGGTCTGAGTCACAATACCAAAATTTTCTACTCATAAAATCGCTAAATTTTCATTATTTTCACCAGAAGTGTCTTGCTCCGTTTTCCAAAATAAGTGCAAAATTCATCTTTCAAAGTAGAAAGCAATTAGAATTAACGAAAAAGTAAGAAAAAATGTAGCAGACATATTAAAATAGTGTTTGAAAGTTCAACATGTTCTAGAACATCAGAAAGGTACAAACAAAACAACCATCCATTGTTGTATACTTTTTTGTTGCAGCAATATGAGATTGGACTACTTAAAGTTAATCACATATCAAACAAATTCATGTTTTAAAAACCAAGAAAAATTATACTAACGGCAGAATAATTGAAACTAAAGTAATGCAGCTGGAAATCAAGTCTGGCGAAAGAAACCTCAAAAAAACAAGACATAACAAGCAACTGACGTAATGCAAGAGTATAAACTGCACATTCTGCTGTTTGTCCCATAAAGAAAAAGGAACCATAGATGATAGGCTATCTTTGATTCTCTGTGATCACTGCTAAAGAATGAACCCTAGGCAATTGCAAGAGTAGGAAGGAGGGCCGGAAAGACGGAGGAAGACAAGCGACAAGTGGAGAAAATAGATCTTGACCTACTGAACTCTACACAGTCGTGAAAGATATGGATTCGGCGAAGAGAGAGTGAGGAACAGCGGACAGGTGAAAGAAGGACCATTGACGATGATTAGGTTATGACAATCAGGTGATGAGAATTAGGTCTTGATAGTCGAGTGATGATAAGCTATTCTATGACAGTAAAGTCGTGATTGTAAGACAATAACAATTAGATAATTATGATTATTAAAAGTGTCCATTAATATGAATCACTATATAAAATTTTAGAATTTTTCAAATCTCTAAGTTCTCTTAAATTTTAAGTTTCTTGTATATAAAAAAAATGCATATAAATAATTTTTGGTTGAGCATTTTGGTTATTATAGCCAATATTTTATAACACTTCATTAGATTAGATGAGCTTTGTGAATTCTCTCAATTATAGATCATTTCTTAGGCATTTAAATACCATAATGATATTAGAATCAAATGAACATACACTCATTAGATTTTTCTTATTAAGTTACTTATTTTGAATATAAGTATGTAAGATTCAGAAATCATTTAATTTCTCAAAAGGAATCGTGAAGTTTTCATAAATGCTTTAATTTTTTCATTTCAACTTTTTTGGATTAGGATCAAGATACTTTTGGTGTATCAGATTTGTCCTATGTTTATTAGGACAATAAGTTTAATGAAATTGAAGTTTGGATGATCTTAAATCTATTTTTAAATTTTCAATTTAAATTTTGCATCAATTCTTATGTTTAATGAGATGGATCTTCTAATGATGTATTATTTGTCTATAAATTGTAGACATTGAAATTTATGATTTGAAAACTTAATTCAATCTTAACAAATCTGTAAGGAAAATTATAATTTCAAATAAAAAATTATGATGCTGGACCCTCAAAGACCATGAATCAAATAAAATATTCTCAATCATAATTTCATCATTCCCTTAAATTGACCCATCAATTGGAGAAAATTCATCAAAAACTTTTGCCTCAAACTCTCTCTCCAAAATCTCTTAAAATTGATATATCCAAAATGTTTGATAATTTCTCAACTCATTAAGAACCATAAGAACACTTCATAGCTCATAGCTTTACAAACAAATTTGATATATGATGAAAAGCATATAGAAGCTTGAAGAATTATGAAATGGACTCTAGAAATGCACAAACACAATCACTAATTTTAAATTTAATTCTCTAAGCTTTAACCTATTATATATATATATATATATATATATATATATATATATATATATATATATATATATATATATATATATATAATATATACTATATATATATATATATAAATCAGAACAGTGATCTTTTCTCTAGCAGTTTGTTCCACTTGTTAAGAGGAATTTTAAGATCCTAGTAAGAAGATAAGAACAACCTTGTGTAGGTTGATTTGTCATTTGAACTATATAAGCAATTCAAAAGAGGCCCGAACCAAATAAATGTGCAACCTTCGCTCTTTATTGCTAACTTCGAAATTTATTTAGATATTGTAATGATTGTACTCCACATGCACACACTTATAAGTTGAGTTTCAAAATCAACCTAAACTTCAAAAAATATCAACTTGTTCCCCTATTTAGCCTTTGCCATAACTACTTAAGAGTTTATCAGACTTCTGGTGATAATAAACTAAGGTCTTGTTTGAATTTTTTTTTTTTTGCTTTATATGTTTAAACATCATTAATGTATTTTGAAATTCATTTGACTTTTGCTATTGTTGACCTCCACATACATCCCACAAGTCGAATCGGCCAAAGTGACAAAATCAACGGACTATGAATGCGACGCTACACAAATCAAAGTCAAAACACCCTGATCGTCAACAAAGCTGATCGAAACGACCTCTAATCATAAAACATGCTTTGTCAATACATACGGAATGCTGAAATTGACTCAAATATACATCTCGCACTATCTGACAGTTGATCAAAAGAGAAGATGGAGCAGTAGAAGCAATTTCGGTCATATCGAAGTCAAGAGGCCTTGACGACATTTAAACGACATTCGTTCGAAATTGACTATGCCAACATAATCGAAGCGTCGAAATCTGTTAAACAAGAATGTTGTGATTGATTCAAATGAGTATATATGAATGTTAAGAGAGTGGACGCAACGTCACACGATTAGAGCTAAAATCGCCTCGATCGACGTTGAAATCATCCAAATGACCTTTAATCACAACATGGATAGTGTCATTGCATTCAGAATCAAAACCACTTCAAATAAACACTCATATTGATTGGGGTCATCGCACAATGAATTTCATCTTGTTTAGTATTAAAATTCGAGAAAATTACCCTAATTACCACCTAAACTCACTTAATCCCAACATCTATATCCCATCTCGTCGAGCATGCGGCCCATACCTTGCAAGTCAATGTGTCTATCCCTCTCCATTCCTCATTTTTCCACTTTCTCTTTGCATACAAAGGATAGAAATCCCCTAAACCGTACATAACTCTCACCTGTCACCCTCTTCCTCTCTATTCTTGGTCTCCCTCTCCCTCATTGTGTCGATCTCTCTCTGTGGCCGAACCACCACCTCAATCCCGTTAATATAATCCTCTCCTTGCTCGAGATCTATGTCGTCCATCCATCTTTGACCATGACTCTTGTTCTCCTCACCTCCTCACACTTTCATGCATCCTTGCCACCACCTCTCTTCTTTCCCTCTCTTCACACGGTTGCAAGAGTCCAGACAAGCCTCTCCCTGGTCTCTGCACTGCTCAGTAGCCACCTTCAACCTCTCTCCTCTACATACTTTCTGCAGTTCCCTACTTTTCTTTCCTCAAAAATGCCTAAGCCTAAAATCGAGCTCCTCACTACCTCTTCTCCCTCTTCCTCATTCTCTCTCTAAATAGGGAGAGAGATTTCATCTCCCTCTCCATAGATCTCTTTGCCCCATTCTTTCTCTCTAACAAAGAAAGATCTCTCTCATTCTCTCCTCATCTCTTTCTAGCAACCACTCTCTCCTTATTTTTCTCTATCTAAAAACCCAATAGCCAAAAAGAGGCAGAGAGAGAAAAAAACATTTGTGCCTAAAAATGCATGCCACTCGCACAGATTCATTTTACATGCCAAAGGTATAAAACACAAAAATGCTTAAAAATCACTTCAGTACTCGTGCGCATTGTTCTCATATGGCAGAGAAACTTATAAACTAAGTACTCATGCACATTATTCTAACACGATGAATAAATTTATGTTTTTCTTCTAAGTGAAAGTCCGCATATGCATCTTTCTTGGTGTGGTAGAGAAGAAAACTCTCAACCACCAAAATAAGTATCCATATACGTCTTTTTTAGCATGGCTAGAAAAATTGTGTTTGTTTGTTAGTACATAAGTACCTACGCATGCTTTTTTTAGCGTGATAGAGAAATATGTGTTTTTGTGCAAGTATGAAGGCCCATGCGCTTTCTTGGCATGGTGGGATGAAAAATTTTGATTGTGATGTTTGCATTACTAATACACGTCTTCTTGACATGGTGAGCAAGCCTAGTAATCTCGATTTGGCTATCAAAATTTCACCAAAACTTTAGACTATAGCTTGAATTGAACCAAATGAGACCTATTGAACTTAAAATGAACTTGCATAGAGCCTAAATGGAAAACTAAATTGATATTAGATTAAACTTGAATCCATCAAATTTTGAGACAAAGAACGATCTACTAAATTTGAACTTAAATGAAATCAAAATAAATTACAATTCACACTACTGAACATAAACAAAATTTACATCAAACATTTGGATTGTTCTATAATCCACATTGAGACAAATGAAAGAAACTTTTATTGGGAATGTTAACTAAGCACAAGAAGTTTATGAGATACTTGGTTGCTGGGTTGCAAAGTAAATGCAATTAATTTGGCAGATGACTTGAAAATAAACCCAACTGAATATAAAACTGATTCTTCAAAGACTTATAGTGGGATCGAAACCTAACTTTCAAACATATGAGATTTGCGTAAGACTTACATTGAATTTAGTAGCTCATCATCGAGCATGAATAAGCCCATTGATAAACACTTAGATTGGGTATTTCATTATATCAAATGAGTTGAAAACAGCTTAATAGAATCTAAAGAATCATGGTGAAACTGACATCTCGACAACAAATACAAATGAGATTCCATTAAATCTTTCAAGTTCAATTATTGGAGGACAAGTATAAACAATGTTATGCCATCTCAAGTTGCAACATAAGCTTAGAATGCCTTATGTCACAACATATACAACAACTCCATGCTAGCAGAGAGAATGCATGCTTTGAAATCTTGAAATGCAATGATCACACTTATCCTAAATACAACATACTTGTACAAACTATAAGAAATGAATGCCTTCAAGCATTCTGCAAGAGTTGCAAGACAATTCTAAGTTAAGTGAAATATCTTTGAAAAGCATTCAAATACATCAAAATCCATACAATCACATAATATATGTGCTAGAAATTATAGAATACAATTGAATTACCTACATTACATGTGCTCCAACCTATATGCTGAATATTTAACTACACAGTTTGAGAATATTGTGCAAGTTAAAATCAGAGTTAATCTAAATCAAATCTTTTCTCAAGAGCTATACATGTATTTGAATGATCAATATGTATTTATCTTCAAAGTCATATTTAAATCTATTAATCACATATCTTCTTGATCAGGCAACTTCACCTATACAATGAGGTTGTAAGTCTCACTTAACTAATCTGATCTTCCATCTTCTCATGAGAATATGAGTTGACAAGACTAGTTATAAATCAAGTGTTTACTCTTTAAATAGATATTTTGATTTTACATTTGCATACAACCATCAAAGATTTTAATTAAAATATTCATATTCAAACGTGCAAATTATATGTTTCAAGACAATAAATATAATTATAATTTCCAACCATATACATGATCATCTTCAAGTGTGCAATCAGATTTGACAATGTCTATACTAATGATGACTGTGTTGATTAAAGATTTCAACCAAAAAAGATATCACCATCAAAACACATTTGAAGTTCTAAGTTAAATCAATCAATAGCTAAATTTCAATTTGAAAAGTGCAAGGACTTATAAAATTCATCATCTAAATAACTTAAATGAAATCATCCACCACACATTCCACAACTTAATGGAGGTGACAGATGAAGAAATTTTTTGCTTGTAAAGAACGTAATATCAAGTCGTATAATTAATATTTACTCTAATCACGCAAGTAAAGACATAACATGTGTCATATGCATGGTTTGTGGCTTCAAACTCCATGATATAATTAAAATCAAAATCCTCTGACCAGGTGATTTACAACTAAATGACACCATTATATTACATGCACTGTTGCAACATGTATGCTCCCCAATAACTCTCTATCATTGAATTGTGAACTATAGAGTACACTTGATAAGGAAAAAAAGCTCTATGTAAGTTAAGGACTTTAGATTATCTTCTTAGACAAACATCAACCCGAGTCTATAAAATTTCTTTAGATGAACAAGCCATGGTTTCTTCAATCAATCAAGTTTTGTTAACTACATCCTCTAATTAAGTAGACTAGGGACCATGATTGCTTGGGACTATGAAATCATGGAATCTTGATTAGCCGTGTCATTATTTCCCCAACTATCCACTTTAAGCTAAATGAAGATAAATTTCACTAGTTCAAATCTACACAAATTTGAACTCTAAAATTTCACTCATTGCTATTATACACTAAAAAATTAACAACCTAACAACTAGCCTTAATAAAATTCTCTCTCAATATTAAAAGATGTACTTAATTATAAATGCTTCACATATAAGAAATATAAAACCATTTCTAAAATCCTCACAAAATGAGAGAATAATCTATGAATAACTTATCTACAATTCATCTTCTTTCTAAAAAATTGATCAACATTAATCTAAACCCTCTCTAATCAAGAAGTCGATACAAATTTTTGGAGCCAACATCTATTTATTTAAAGCACTTTGTATGAAAATTTAGTTCTCTTCCATTTTAAACCATCATTTCTATATGACATTTTAAAACAATTGTTTTAAAATCAATTTTAAAATAAAATTTTGAAAAAAAACACATTCGGACAAGCCGTAAGTGTCTATTTGGGATCATTTTATTAAATTTTTTATTTTGATTTTTTGTATGTTTAAAAAAAAATTATTTAATGTTTTTTAAGTATTTTTATTTTTATTTCGGATTTTTTAAATAAATCACATTAATTTAAAACACTAAAAATATTTCTTTCGAATATTTTTAAAAATAATAATCACTTTAAAATATATTTTACTTCAAATAAAAATAAAAAATAAATAATAAAAAAAGTGATCCTAAACAACCCCTTCGCGAGTAGAAGCCTTATTCAAGATCAATTTGGAAGTGGTTTGGATGTTAGATATAAGACAAATAAAATAATTATTGAGAGAAAAAAAAAAGTTTTAACAATGATCTGAATTAAATTAGTATAAACCAACAAGTTTTAGTGTTCAAGATTCCAACAAAAAATAAAGGGCGAGATATAACAACATCAAGAAGCTAGAGAAGAAAATATAAACCTCTCAAACAACTATATTATACATACAAGAAAGAAGTCATGTTTGCAATTTCAATCATCAATAACTATACAAAGACCAAAGAACTACAAATTTATTAGTTTCAGCAATGACTTCGAATAAAAAATGATTATTACATGTAAAGTTCAGATATACTTGGGACTCCAATAACATAAGATATGCATCCTCGCCAATACTATTATATATTAGCGTAAAGCGTATGTATTATTATATATTAATATGTGTCTATTGATGTAATATTAATTAAACAATAATAAATAGCATCAATATACACATTAATACACAGCAACGATCTTCACAAATAATATATAGTAGTGTTGAAAGATCAATGACGCATGTTATTAAAGTCTAGACATATAATCGATATCCGGACTCCGCACGTAATAATTTTTCTCAAATAAAGGTTCTACCGCACAAAACGAGGGTACCTGAAGCTATTCTCTGCCTCTGCTCCCACATCTCCAGAAGAAAGTCCTCTCTGCGCTGCAGCTGAAGATACTTGTCCATGTCGAAGGAAGAGCCTCTTTCTGGAACAGATGAGTTGCTCCTCTGCCTTTCCGCTACTGCATCAGGCCTACTATTATTTGATAATTCTCCAGCAATGGGAGGAAATTTCTCATGGCTTTGAGGGCTCCAACTCCCACTAACACTTCCTGAATTCTAAAAGCAGAGCATGAATAAACCTGTCAGACTCCAATATAGATGGCCTGAAAGTATTAAGTGCGAAAAGGCAGGTTGTTATATCTTCTCAGGAGGGCAAGTTTACATATTAAAGTAAAAAAGGAAGAGCAAAAATAATTTTTAAGAAGCGTAAATCATTAATTTGACTATAAGAAAAATCATAAAATTTAGAAGGAGCAATTGTCCCCCACAACTATATGTGAGTCTGCCCATTGACATGATTATTAGTTTTATCTCAAGTCTTTAGGGTTAGTTTTATAAAATTTTATTTTCTATTTGTTTCTATTAAGGGTTGCCGAACTCATTAAACCTATTCTATGCATATCATCTTGAATAACTTTGTCCATGTTTACCTATAAGTCTACCCATTTTTTATCTTAATCTTTTAGCATTAATTTATCTTCCCCAATAATTGACGCATTGTTTATCCTTTCTTTATATGTTCAAATTATCTAAATTTAATTTTCATTATGTCATCATCAATAGATGCTAATCCCACTATCCCTATGATATAATATTTCTTAATCTATCATTTCCTAATTTAGTAATATCCATTTTAACATTTATACTTCCGAATCAGTCATCAATAGAAATTCAAGGAAAAAGATTGCAAAAAAAAAACATTCCTAATAATATGATTCCAATATATCTTTTGCTTTAACATAAAGTACCAATTATTGGACAGAAAGATAGAAGATTAGATACCTGCTCAATAGTTGTCTTACTTTTACATGGTGAAGGAGATAAGCTATTACTAGTTTCCCACTGCAACCACGGAAAAATGACACCATCTGTCACGGCAGGCAAAGAAGCAGCCATGAGATCTGAGTGTTTTCCCTTTTCATCATTATTAATGGCATAGCTCGGCTTAGTGGTTGATCCCGTATCACTCCTTTCTCCTTCAAAGGATGATAAATCAGTATCTTCCACATTTGATAAGAAATCCTCGAAGTATCTTTCAGCCTCTTCGTCCAAGCATTTTGAAATCTTAAGTTTGTCACGGCTTCTCTGATCACAAATTAAAATATAGAAGAAGAAAATGTTATCACTTGTTCGTATTGTGTCTAATTGTATTTGGCTCTGTAATTAGCTCGAGCTTGATTAGCTGTTATAAGCTTGTATATTTAATCAACCAAGCATGAATAAGGATTTGTTGGATTGTATTTGGCTCAATAATCACTTCATTATGTGTGTCTATATATATAGGGAGAGAGAGAGAGAGAGAGAGTGAGTGTGTGCCTTTTCATAATTTATATTTGTATGCATATATGTAGATATTTTTGGCAACATGTATATTCTAAAACATCAAAGTATACATTTTCTTTGTGATCAGCTCATAGTCGACTTGATATAAGTTATTGAACTGAACATAAACATAAATTTTTTTCTTAACAAGCTGAGCCAAACAATACTTGAGTTCGCTTGAGTTTACAAAGTACACTCCTATGCATCATTGTGATCTGAACGGTATCTGAAGTTAGAAGAAACTAACCCGTGTAGAAGGTGAAGGTTTTGCTGGCTCAACTATTTGTGTGGAGATGAAAGCAACTCTCTCACAATTTTACGAAGCTCTTGACCACGTTTCTCCTCAATAGCTAGCGCATCTAGCAAATCCTGTTTGCGTTTCTCCGACTGCAGACATCAAAGAATTTAATGAAATTATATAGAATATTATACAAGATGAACATATATTATAGATCATGCAGATTTGGAAGCAAGTTATACAAGAATATCAAATGTCAAATAAAAAGAGGCGATTTAAAAAATGACATTTGGCAGCGTTGATACCCAGAATCCCTCTCTCTCTCTCTCTCTCTCTCAACCGAGCTGAGCACAACACTTGTCCCCTTAGTCCAAACTAAGGGTACAATCTACATCTTGATTGATGAAAATAGGTGATTCCTAGAATCCTAATATCAATTTCAGTTGCCAGAAATAGAGTTCGAATCTTTAGTGGATCCCAGCATTATAAAAATCATTTAAAATTACAAAATTATAATATAAAATGCTAGAATAAGAGGGAGGAAAGATAATATCAAGTGATAAGATTCAACAAAAGTAACCCAAAATTCATTCTAAATTTTTTTTGCCTTATCTAACATGGTCAACTATGTCAGATGGAGAGAATTAAGAAGGTTACTAATTTTAGGGGGCAGCTGTCTATAATTTGATTAAATTCTAGAAGATTTAAGATAGTGATTCATGAACTAGCGGGTTTTGTTAAATTATGGATAAATATATATTGCTCGTATATTTATTCCAATTAAAAAGGCTTATTAAGATGTTACTTTCAAGTTTGCAACTAAAGTGATAAATCATCAATTATCTCTCAAAATCTAAATTATTCTCTTTCTCTTAAATCCTGTCACCAAAAATTCACAACCACGTCTCATTAGTTTGGGCCTATCTCCATTATGTCTTATCTAAATTAAATTATTTAAAGTTCCATTTTTATCTAAGCTTACTCCGTACAATTTTGTTGTTAAATCACTTTAGCTAATTAGGCTTCCATCGAGCCTAAATAGATTTATAAATCAACATATATCCTAGCTAGTGATCAAAAGATGCTGAAATTAGGATATAGATTTGCATCATCACAAGGTAATACACTTTATTCATCCCTTCCAATTTCACATTGATTAGGTCTTTTGCATAACTCCACTATAAAGCATTAAATCCTAATTTTCCATCAATTTTACAAGCCTTCTCCACCATCAACTCTAGATCACTATTAATCGTTAAATATCATTTGAATCACAGCATTGAGTAATGGATGCTAATTGCTATTTGCAATTCATACAAATGGGATAATCTAGACATGGATGGAAGAGATGATTTAATTGTTTAATGAATAAGGCACAGTATTAGCTCAAATTGATCCTCAATAAAACTGGATATTGGGACATGACACCTTGGTGTTTAAACCTTTTAAATAATTGAGTGTTATCAAAAGCCCAGTTAGATCTGTTAAAACATTAACATCTTGTACCAATAAAGTCCATCATGTACTAGCCTATGGGTCAATAAGTTGGCCTTGTTTAATAAGCAAACCTACGTGTAGCACACAATGATTGGGAGAACATCAATGCCTAAAATGTCTTCCTATCAAAAGCAAAAAGTTTTATGCCTGTCCAAACATATTTTAAATAAAGTGGTTGTTATCTAAAGCCCATTCAGGCACCTAAAGCCCATCATGATCTAGCCCTATAAGCCAATAGCTTGTCCCTATCCAATAGGTAAACCTACAGCTCACACAATCCGATTGGGAGAACATCATTTTCTCTTGTCAAATATCTTTCCTATCAAAAGATTCACAAGTTTAATGTTTCTCCGTATCATGGGAATTGATAGTAAGTTCTAATCATCTGTATGTTGTGACCAAGGTTGTAAATGCCTATAGGACTGCAACTTGTACATGTCTAATGCACACATCAGTAAAAATAAATTCTTTGCTACTGTTTACATAAGTTGCACATAGCTGGAAAGTTGTCATATGGTCACCATCCCCACTATAAAGAAAATGGATGCTTAAATGAAGGGAAGCAGTGATATGAATTAGCGTCCAGGCTAACTGATGAACTTGTGGAGAAACAGATAGGGGAAAAAAAATTCTCAGAAAACATATTCAGGATGACAAGTTGATAGGATCTTTGCTAGTCTATATTCTAGATGTTCAGTCCCTTTCAATCTCTCACACAACTAAGATTTTAAGAACTTCTATGGAATCACAGGGAAAGTATATAATGAGAAAAAAATTGCAAAAATAATGGTTAGTAGAAAAAAGTTCAAAACTACAATTAATGCAGACAATAGTCCGTTGTAAGATGACCTTAGCCAAGTTGCTAATTTCCAACTTCAAAGATGGTAACAAGCAGACCTGTAAATAGTGAATATTATAGTTTTCAGTGAGGTTATGGCTTAAAGGTGGATTAAATGGTAAAAATAAAAGACATATTTGCCTAAATGAAGTGCATAAAGCCATTCCATTTCTCATTGGCAAGCAACTCATGACACAAACTGACATTCCCTGGTTCTAAGCCACTAATGAAGAACTGAAATGGGGGAGTTCAGTTCTACATTTAAATGGTCTCACAAAATAAAAGGTTGTTCAATCAAACAAGAAAATTGCCAATCCTAAATAGTTTACTGCTGCAATTTCTTCAGCTCCTTTTACATTCAAGGATCCATGCTGGTTCAGATTTTTCACAGTAACTCCTCCACAATTTAATGATGGCACTTAGAGAAGTTCTATTTGAGGAAGCTCTTGTTATATCTAAGGATCCATGCCTGTACAATGTTGTCACAGTAACTCTAAAGTTCAATGCTATCATTGAGACAAATGAGCTCTTTTGTTAAGTGCCAATAATCTGCTAGTTTGGCATTAGGAGAGTATCTTAGCCATGAACATCTTAAGAAATTTCAGTAAGAAAACCTCACAATATTAGAAATAAACACATCATACGCTATATCAAAGATGTTGAACCAAGTTTGCAACATTGATAATTGACAATTAACCTTAACCACTCTTAAGAGTAATAGGAAGAACTAGATATGCTAGAATAAATCATTAGCCACATAAAATAATATTTGAAATACATCAAACCTAAGTACCTTTTCAAGCTCTATCAACTCCTCAACTAAATTTTGATCTTTGCTCTTTCTTTCATAGGGTCTAAACCCACCCCCATCTCCAGCAAGATCAGCCTGAAATGATATGTAGAATTTTAGGAAAAGATTATGGCTAGATTTTTTCTTAGAAAAAAAAAACATAGAATGCATAATAGTTTAAACTCAACTGTCCCAAAATATCCCAACTAAAATGAAGCAGAATATAACTGTGCCTTTAACTCACCTTTTCAAAGGTATAAATTTCTCCTATTGTCTTCTCACTCACAGTTGCAGCTGAACGAGCATCGTGTACTTCATCATCAGTTAGGGATGAAGAATGGCTCTGAAAACACCAGCCATATAATTCAATATTTGAAAAATCCAAATGCATGATGTACAAGTTCAAACCTCCCTTGGAATCGTGTGACCCTCCCTACGTATCAAGGATGACAAGCACTTTTTAAAAAAATAACACACTTACTGAGTAACAATCTAGTGACTGGAAGAAATCCTTTTGACTCATTGATCTTCGTAGGGCACAATCTTCCCTAGTCTGCTTATGCAATGAAGGCTTTTGAAGGCTCCCATCAGTAGAATTCACTCTATTCTTGCTCATGGACCTCAACCTATCAACTTTATCAATCTGCAATCTCCGAAAGAACAAAAAGGGAACAGATATGCAAAAATAATCAAAAAACTAAAATGTAAGTAGACCAAAGTTTGGTACCATTTCCAATTGGGAATAGAAATGGTAGCAAATTATATGATAAAAAATTTGAAAGCAAATTAACAATCCGAGTCATCAAATTAAGGATGACCTTTTAAAACAATTTGTAGGGTAAAACCATGCTCCTACACAAGATTAATAGCAAGGAATCCATCACTCATAGTATCCAAACCATTTTGATGAATAATAATTTTTATGAACAATAATCTGTTCAATGGAAAAATGAACATGTTATTGCGTTAAGCATGAATTTAAAAATCAGGTCAGACCAGTGTGATATCCATTATTTCCTAATTAATTTTTGTTTAAGCTAATTAACCCGCTTATCAGTAGAAATCCACTTTACTGCAGCGCATGGAAAGCCTTAGACGCTGTATGGCGGGATCGATCGAAGGTAATTTATTTCCTTCCATAGCGCCTATTCATTTCACGCGAAGTTCTTCGCTTCCTCCTTTCCTTCCCTTGGCTTCGATCGACGATTTCGCTTCCCTGCGACACGTGAGCGCAGAACCGCCCCTTCCTCTCAGACGGCTCGACGGACCGCCTCGCGCAGTCAAGACGCTCGAGCCGAGAACTTCCGCCTGACTGCGACTCGGTGGAAGTCTGAATTCCCTTCGCTGACGCCGACATGTCCCGCGGAACCGACGGGGAAATCCCGTAAGCCGCCGGTTTGAAATCCTGGAACCGACGGCCGCTCGAATGAACCGCTCGGCTAGGATTTCGCTCCGACGGGAAACTTGGGAATTTCAGTGCTAATTTCTTTCCCTATCCCTTTTCTTACAGCCTTCCTTGATGAAATGCTGATGGGAGTTCAACCGCTTTACCGCTAGTGAGTAGAATTATCGATTAAATGGATTGACATTTTGTTAATTATTAAGCGTAATTAATACGACGTTAGAGATTACTTCGAGTGACTCCGTTTCTCTGCTTATGAGATATCACCGTAAGATCGCAAAGATTGTTTAATTATGAGTTTTCATGTATTAGATTTAAGAGTTATTTCATTATGCGTCAGACTGGCGAATCGAGGTGCACATCACGACACCGAATTGTAATCGGCGTGAGACATTATCGCTAATGAATTCGCTTTTACATTATGCTTCTAATGCCAGATAAATCAAATGAACGATATATAAAATGTAGATATTTAACGAATGTTGTATATAAATGCGATTACTGACCATGATTTACGATTTACAACGACATGCCTAGCTCAACATTGATTTCATCGCATATAAAGAAAAATGTTAAATGCAAGAATGTGATAAATGCGAAATGTCGTGAAAATCGGATGTGAAGCATGTTACGTGAATCAAGCAGATAAAAGAAAAAAGCTTCGACGATGAGCCGACAGTGATCTTAAGATCCCCGACTCGCATTTTGAGGTTTCGCTTAGGTCTAACCTGTCGGTCGTTGTAGATGAGTATACTCGCCCGCCTTTACCTACTTTTTATGACCGACGACCCTTATGAATGAAAGTCAAAACCTATGAATTATAAACGACATTTCTAAAACGATTGACATAACCTAAAACCGAAACGAAAAAAATTATCAGCCCTCGACATCGATACAAGATGAACTTACAAAGATATCGTTATATCATACATTTCTACAAAGACCTACAAAGATATCGTTCGCCATAAATGTTACATCAGAAGACAGCTTTACCTACGCTTTACCAAATAAATTTACATCATACACGCATTGTTTACCGCTCAGACCGTTTTGTTTTAAAGATTCTGTCTCACTAAGCCTTTTAAATTACGACGCTACCGCTGAAAATTTCGTGAAAAGACGGGTAGTTTTACCGCTTTATTGAATCAGATAGCTGTAGTTTTAAAGCGCTTTTCGTGACGCATAAATTAAACGCCTTTACCGCTCAGATTTATTTACAAACTTAAAGATTTACGCCCAAAGATTCATATGATTAATTAAGATAAATCGAATAGCTAATGGATGATTGAGATAC
This sequence comes from Cymbidium sinense, assembly GCA_021442155.1. Lineage (NCBI taxonomy): Eukaryota > Viridiplantae > Streptophyta > Magnoliopsida > Asparagales > Orchidaceae > Cymbidium > Cymbidium sinense. Next base: position 167,156,379 of record CM038216.1, on the reverse strand, counting down.
ACCTTTCACTTCGCTGCTCAAGAAGACGGAACGCTGAATCACGTCCAATCGAAATATCCTATTCTCTCGATCGACCAAGATAAGGGTCATCCTGTGACGAAGCATCAAAAGCTGATAACGAGCAAAAAGATTGACAAGAATAAGCATGATGATTGTGGATAAGTGTTGAATAGCAAACAGAACAGCAAAAGATCGATTGAATAAGCATTGATTATGTTGAATCGATCAATACTATGACATGTTTTAATTTACAATTTCATGCATGTATGATATTTAATAAATATGTATCATATAAATACTTTTTAATTTCGATTAATCCTCAAGAAATGCCGAAAGGAGGTCCCCTCTGACTAAATGCACTCGAATCGCCTCACAAGATAATTCTGCGAGTGAAATACAACCTGAAAGCAAGTGGTGAAGGTAGACCATGAATCAGCGTAGTCGATTTCCGCGTTGATAAGCTATCTATGGAAAAATCCGCGACGCAAGTGATCCGAGTATGGTTCGGCGGACCAACATTCGGCGATATTTCAAACGCTCAAACCACCAAGATTCAAGCGGAGCCGATCCCATATAAAGATTGGTCGCTTAAAATTGGAAAAATTTTGATGGGATGATTTGCCCCAAAACGTAAGAGTAAGACGGCTACTTTCAGACAAGAGGCGAAGCGTAGGCTCAAAGAGTGGGAAAGATTTGAAATGATACCCATTACTCGATCAAATGGGATGAATTTGTCAAAGTATTCAAAGATTGGTTTATTCCTCCATCACCGACCGCTTTACAAGACAAATTTTTCAATCTAACGCTCAAAACTATAAAATATGAAGCCGAAGTTCACTCTTTCTAGATATGCCCACATTATATCAAGACACGAAGAGAAATGTCATAGATTTCTGCTACCGTAGATCAATTAAGATCGGCATAGACCCCTCGATATCGAGTTCTCGCTTAAAGGCTAAGAATTGAAAATGAGTTGAATTTTTCCAAAGAACAAATGGATTCAAAGGCAAACGCAAAAGCTTGAAAGAAGGCCGATTTGCTCAAGAAGAAATTTAAGTTCGATGATGTAAAACAAATTCGCCAGAGAAACCTATTTCAGGATAAGTGTGGAAAATTTTGGTCAATGTACTCGGATCGAGATGCTACGATGTCGATCGACTGGGACGCCCAATGGAGAAGAAGAAGGATATAAAGCCATACAATTATCGTGACAGGTCAACAAAGAAAATTTTGAAGCCGAAGCCGCAGTAACACACAATTTTGGGAAGACCTTCAATTCAAGAAAAGGAGAAACTTCGTAACGAAAACCAACCCTCCAAGAAAAGAGTTTTGCTATCACCCGCAAGAAGCGGAATCAAATGAAGTGTGTGTATGCTTAAAATTTCGATCTTCACGCTTGATTCGCTTTCGAGATTCGCTCTCGATTCCTTTTTCGCCGCTTTACCATACGCTATTTATTTCATACCAGAATGTGGTAATGCCTTCCGATAGTTAATACAAATAGAAATGCGACATTAACATTCAAGATAAACACTTTCCTACTAACTAATTATCTTACCAATCGACATTTTGACGCTATACTATGGATTGGTTGATCAAATATTTTGCAACAACAATTGAATGGGGAGAAAGTGAAATTTGTAATGCCTGAAAAATCATTTTATTTTTCGCGATAAGAATTCGATTAAAGCGAAGTTGAGTAAATATTTAAGCAAAATTATATTTCTACCAAATTGGGATGTGTTGAATAAGGAGGTTTGAATGAAAAATATTCCCGCTTGTTCTAATTTCCGATGTTTCCTGAGGAATTACCGTGGTCCACCAACTCGAAGTTGGGATCGATGCATACAACCCGGTACAACTTCTATACATAAATCTCCTTACGACTTCCTAAAGAAGGAATCAAGTGTCAATTGCAAGAATCGACAGACAAAGGATGATTTATTCAAAGAACTCACCGAGTGCACCAAGATATTCGTTAAGAAGCCTACGCGATGTGTGACATTGAGTTAAATAAAGTGACAATCAAGAACAAGTATCCACTACCGGTGATGATGATTTATTCGATCACGGAGGAGCCACAGATTTTCCGTAATTGATGATCCTGATATCATCGTTAGAAGTTAAAGATTGATATTTTTAAAACAAATTTTCGGAACCGTGTGTGGACATGAATTTCTATGCCATTTGGTTTAACTAACGCCCGCATTTTACGAATTTAATGAATCGTGTTTTCAAGCCCTCGGGACCGGCCATATCATCTTTATCGATGATATTCGATTTATTCTAAACCGATGAAGAACATGCAAATCATCTGCGATTGCTTTAATCATAAGACAAAATCAATTATATCGCCAAATTTTCAAATGTGAATTTTGACGCAAAGGTATTTCAGTCACATTATACGGCGGCGAGTTTCATTGATCCTCAAAAGAAAAGTTAATTTTAGAATGGTCGCACTGTTAACGTAGCTCGCGCCGCTTGTGTTATTACGAAGTTTGTCAAGAGATTTTCATATCAGAATGCCTCTATCTAATTTATCGAGAAAGGATGTTCAAATTCCAATGGACAATGAACGTGAAAGGTAGTAAGAATTGAAAAAAGATTCACCACGCCTCGCTTTTATTCCATCGTGGACCGGGATTCCAAATATTTAGTGACGATCTTTAAAAGCGCCGGTGGTTTTAATGCGTAATGTAAGAAGAATGCTTACGCCGACAATTAAAACCCCACGAAAGAAATTATCGCATGATCTAGAGTTAAAATGGTTTTTTGCTCTTAAAATTTGGAGACATTACTTGTATGGAGTGAAATAAATTTTACCGATCATCGAGTCTTAAATATATCTTTACACAAAAAAGAATCAATCTAAGACAAAGAAGGCATTGAGTTTATTAAAGACATGATTTAGATATTCAAGATTGTCCGCAAAGTTTTAATGTAGTCGATCATTAAGCCGTAAGTCCACGAAATGCCATGGATTATTACTCAAAAGTCGATCGTAATTGAGCTTCTACAAATTAAGTTAAGATTCAAATGATCTGCATTTATCTCAATCGACAAGAATCAACTTTATTCGATAATCAAAGCCGCATTTAAACCTGATCGATATCGAAATTCATCGAACAAATCCAGATCGGCAATTTTACCGTAGATGCAGGTGTTATTCTAAGAATTCACATGGATACCCATGATGCGGTCAGACAAGAAATTTTACGTGAGGCTCATCGCGATATACTATTCATCCGTAGTTCAAAAATGTATAAAGATTTAAAAGCAACATTTTCGGTCGTATGAAGAAGATATATAAATACGCTCTAAACGCTGCTCGTCGATTAAAGTTCGAGCATCAAAGACCCTGGATTGTTACCATTACCTATACCGAGTGGAAGAAATCAAGCATGGATTTGTTATGGATTTCCTGATCTGGTCGCGGATAAGATATGGGTTTGGGATAGATTGACAGTCGCCTCATTTCTTACCCAAAACGCATGATTCAATAAATTGTCCGATTATATGTTAAAGAAGAAATTGTAAAGACTTCATGGTTAAAAGTGATCGTCTCGACGTAGATGGTAGATTTACTTCCGTGACAAAAGAATTAAGAGGCACAATACGCTACACTTATGCCTTTTCATCCTCATGGACAATCGAAAGAACAATTCAAGTCCTAAGATTTGTCGATAGTGTTTTAGATTTTGAGGTAGGGAAGATCATATTCCTATGATCGAAGCTCATACAATAATAAATTTACCAATCTAAGATTCTGGCCCGCATGAAGCATTGCATTTCCGAAAGTGTAACTCCATTAAGTCGGCGGGAGAAAGACAACCGTTGGTCCGTGAGTTGGTCGATCGCTGCTGCAGAAAATCGATTAATCGAGATATCAAGTCGCCGATCGCCGATATTACTTAAAGACCGAGAATTTCAAGTTGGAGAATTTGTATTTTGAAAGTCAAACCCATGGGAATTAGAGATTTGGTCACGGAAAATCGAGCCCAGTACATGACCTTTGAAATCATCGAAAGGATCTGAATACGGCTTACAGCTTTTACCCATCAAGACATTCACAACGCCTTTCACATTTCAATGTCGAGAAAATGGATCACGATGCAGGTAAGATTCCATATACCAAGTTTGAAATACACCGATTTGACTTATGCATCGGAGCCGTAAAAGATTTTAATTGATGTGAAGAGATCATAAAATGACAAATTTCCTATGTTAAAATTAAATAAGCACCAATCAAAGAAGCTACTGAGGTCGAACAAGAGATGAGTAAGTTTCCTTCCGTTGAATGATTCGTAAGAAATTTCGAGAAATTTTGTTAAGAGGGAAATTGTAATATCCATTATTTTTTTTTGTTTAATTTAATTAACTGATCGTAGAAAATCCACTTTACTTCGATGCAATACGGGATTAAAGCCTCGACGCTGTATGGTCGGATCGATCGAAGGTAATTTTATTTCCTTCCATACCGTGCAGATTTCACACGCCATGAAGTTCTTTTTCCTCCTTCCTTCCTCGTTTCGCGACGATTCGCTCGTGACATGAAGCAGAACGCCCTTCCTCGGCAGACGGCTTTTGATCAGCCCGTATCCTCATGATTTCGAGCCGTAACCCTTCGCTCTGCCGACAGCTGAATTCCCTTCTTCCGACGCCGCACGTATGTCCCGGAACCAACGGGTTGGAAATCCCGTAGCGCTTAAATGAACTGACGCTGGGAACCGATCGGGCTCGCTGAACCGACGGCCGCTGGATTTCCCGCCGACGGAAAACTTAGTGAATTTTTGTAGCTAATTTCTTTCCCTATCCCTTTTCTTTCGCTCTTCCTCGAAAATGCGCTGAGGAGTTCAACTGCTTTGGTCGCGTGAGTGTAGAATTATCAAGAAACGAGTGATCGACATTTTGTTAATTAACATCAGCAGTAATTAATGGACGTTAGAGTTTTACTGGAGTCGACTCCAAAGCTTTTACGGGAGATATCAATTTCGCGTAAGATCAAAGATTTCAGTTAATTATGAGTTTTCATGAAGATTTAAGAGTTATTTCATTATGATTATGCATCGGCGAGGAATCGAGCGACATCACGACACCGACCTGTATTAATCGGCGGAGACATAATCGCTAATGAAATTCGCTTCTTCTTATATCGTTTCTACGACTTCAGATAAATCAGTATAACGATATATAAATGTAGATATTACACTAATGCATATATAAATGTTGACTGACCAGATGATTTATGATTTACAATGACATTATACCAAAGATTGATTTCATCGCATATAAATGATGAAAATACGTTAAACGCAATAATGCGATAAACAAGGGAACGCCGCGAAAATTGTGATGGAAGGCTATGTTACGTGAATCAAGCAAAAAGAAAAAAGCTCGACGAGATGCCGTGACAGGGATCTTAAGATCCCCGACTCGCATTTTTGGGTCATAGTCCAACCTGTCGCATGTTAGATGAGTATGGCTCCTACCTTTTACCTTCGTTTTAAAATGACCTGAACGAATTTTATGAATGAAAGTCAAAACCTACGAATTATAAACGACATTTCTAAAACGATGATTTGACATGAATCAAAACCTAAAACGATGAATTTAAAAATTATCACCCTCGACATCGATACAAGATGACTACAAAGATATTACCTACAAAGATATCGTTCGCTTATATCACATTTCTACAAAGACCTACAAAGATATCGTTCGCCATAACGTTACATTATCGAAGATGCTTTACGCTTTACCAGAATTTACATATACGCATCGCTTCTACCGCTCAGATCGATTGCTTTTAAAGATTCTTGTCTCAGCCTTTAAATTTTACGACGCTACCGCTTAAAATTCGCGAAAAGACGAAGGTAGTTTTACCGCTTTTTGAATCAGATAGCTGCAGTTTTAAAGCGCTTTTTTTTGCACGCATAAATTAAATGTCTTTACTCAGATTTATTTACAAACTTAAAGATTTACGCTCAAGATTGATATTTAATTAAGTTAAGAAGATATGAATCAGCATACTTGATGATTTGACAGATACACCTTTTCACTCCGTGTTCGAAGATAGTTTAACTGTCAATCGGTCCATGAAGAATCCTATTCGACACTTATCAAGATAAATCATCTATGACAATGCCGCTCAATCGCGGAACCGATCTTTCTATGATTCTTGCCCAAGTTCACAATCATATATGCATAAAACCAGCCAGAATCGGAGTTGAATCGGTGAACCAAACCAATTATCAAAGAATGAACAGTTTTAAAATTATTCAAAATTTGGGTTTAAATTTTTAATAGGATGGCTAAAAATTAAAAAAAATAAATTAAATTAAAAATAGATAAAATAATTAAAATAATATATCTTAGAGTTTTATTTTAAAATTATATTCAAAATATTTAAGAATGAAGAGAAGAGTCCTACATAAGAATATTATATTTTAAATTGATGAAAATGTCATTTTTATATTAATATTGTACCATTTTAATTATATTAAAATAATCCTGATTTAACCATTTAATCTTGAACCTCTCCTTCTTCTAATCTAATTTTCAAAACATTGATGTTAAGTATATTAAGCAGCATAGAATAGAGATTTTTAAATGCAATAGAAAGCCATAAAGATACATGGTATTTACACAGTTTTGTCTTTTTACATAACACGTTTCCCCTTTGCTTGACGTATGGTTATGTTAAAGGTAAAAAGAATCGCATCATTTTCTTAACTTTAATAATTCCCTTATTTTCATGAGTAAAAGCACATAATATGCTGGTGTAAACCCTAAACTACAACAAGGTCGCTTAAGTCTAACCTAGACAATGATAGGTTTCATCTACTTTTAAAAGTTTGCAATTAAGAGCAGGTATGTTAAAAGTAACATAGTTTGAGGAAACTGACAAAAAGAAAGTGCATAAAATTAAATCAACATAGCATGTGGCACTTAAAAGAAATGAATGGAAACTGAGGATTCCAAATACGGACTAAAATGATTGGGAGAAGGCCAATGTTAATGATTATAAAATGACAAACAAATGGCCAAAAAAATTTCAAGATAATTCAATGGCCCTTTGCTTTCTCCTACCAAAGGTTAAATTTTACCAAACATCTAGAGCTCAAAATGCATTAAGGAAAGAACCTCTGTCCCACTCTTCGTTGGCAAAATTTCCATATCACTCTAAGGGGGTGTTTGGCAACGAATTTACTTAGATTTACTAAATCCAAGAAATCTGCCAAAAAAACGATTTACTAAATCCCGGATTTAGTAAATCATGTAAATCCAGCAAATCCGATAAATCCTCTTAAATCCCGGATTTAGTAAATCCTGTTGAAATGGTGGATTTACAGGATTTATAGAGAAACTGGGCGAGAGAGAGACGCAAGGATTTTATGGAAGAAATTTTGGGTAATTCTTTTTAGGGAAATTTTCATATAGCACACAAATCTTATGCATTTATATATCTAACACCTAAAGTTTGATATTTACAAACATAGCACCTTTTCTATATTTCAAAAGTTAAATTTTACTTCAGAAAATTAAGAAAAGGATTATTTTTGTTGTAATAATAAAGATTTAAGTGTTATATATATATATATATATATAAATATTTATATTTAGGTATTAGATATGTAAATATATAAGAATTGTGTGCTATGTGTCTAAATGCCCCTTTTTTTAATCTTTTTAAAAAATCTTAATTTTAAATAATTCATTTAATTACTTATTTTTAATGATATAATTAATTTTATTTTAATATTATTAACTATTTATTAATATGTAATTATAAGTTAATTATAATTTATTAATTATAATTATTAATTAACTTTAAGTAATTTTAGCTAATGTGATAGTTGATATTTGTTAATTTAATTTAACTTAATTTAAACTGATTTAATAAAATATTATTGATGATTAACTTATAAGTTATTAAAATTAAATTATAATTTAATAAATATAATTATAATTGTTATAAGTTTGATAGTTAACTAATTGAAAATTTGGAAGAGTTCCTATGGTTTCACCCCTTCACATGCCTTAATATAGTTTAACTCCTAAGAAATTAATCTACTAATAGAATTTAATAGTTATTAATTTTAATTAATTAATAGTTAGTAAAGCTTTAAAAAAAATGAAATGTAGAAAAACAGTAGGACTGTATAATATTCCAATAGAAGTGTGGAAATGTTTGGAGATCGAATTTCTTGGCTTACAAATCTTTTAATGTCATTTTAAAGACTAAAACGATGTCGATGAGTGGAAAGAGTTTATTTCTATATTTAAGAATAAAGGTGATGCACAAGAGTGTCATAGAGAATTAAGTTAATGTGTCACATTAAAATTATGAGAGAAATTGAGCATAGTTAATGATGATGTAAATTTCTCACAAGTTTGGTTTCATGCTGTAGATCTACTATGGATGCTCTACATTTGTTTAAGGGTTTGATGGAGCATGAAAGTAAGGATGATCTACATGATATTTATTGATTTAGAAAGCTTATGATAAAGTTTCAAGAGATGTTCTTTGGAGAGTTCTAGAACAAAAGGAGTTAATATTGGCTATTCAAGTAATTAAGGATATGTATACTAGAGTCGTTACTTGTGTCCAAACACAAGGAGGATTGACAAAATATTTTCTTATTTCATTGGATTACATCAGGATCATCTTTAAGCGTTATCTTTACTTTAGTTATGATGTTCTTATTTAGGCATTTACAAGAAGATGTACCAGTGTATGCTTTGATGACATTCTTCTTGTTGATAAGACTAGAGAGGAGTCCAAGAAACTTGAATAGAGTCTAAAGGTTTTCATTTAAGTAGATCGAAAACTGAATATATGGAGTGTAATTTTAGTTGTAGAAGTTCTAGTGATAGCGTTGTGACATTAGGTAAACAAATCATTAATAAGAGTGAGCGTTTCAAATATTTAGGCTCTATTGTTCAAAATGATGGTGAAATAGATTGAGATGTTATTAGTAGAATTCAAGTTGGATGGTTGAAGAGGAATCATCGGCCTATTATGTGATAGAAAAGTTCACTGGGAAAATTTTATAAGATGGTGGTAAGACCGATGACTTATGCAGAATGTTGAAAAGAGAAGCATAAGACTAAATTAAGTGTTGAAGAGGGATTTAGGTGGATGAGTGGTTTTACTCTTAGAGATAACGAAAATGAGTATATTAAAGGAGAAATTTCAGTGGTAGATAAGATTAGGAGAGTCGTTTCATAAAAGTACGTCAGATGACAGAGAGATGATTAGATTCTTTTAGAAGAAGTAGAAGAACAAAAGACTTGGTTAAGATGTATAAAAATGATCTTATAATTTGATTTAAATGAGAATTTGATGCATAATAGGACACAATGGAGACAAGGATTCAAAAGACCACCTAATGGCTTTATTGTTGTTGTTGTTGTTGTTGTAATAGTTAATATTAATACATATTACATTAAATTAATATTAATATTATTAATTGCTTAATTAGTATATATTGAAGTTAATTTTAATTGTGTACTACTAATCATTTATTAATTTAAAAAAAAATCTCTTTTAAATCCTAACAAACTTAAAACTTCAAATAACTTGTCAAACATCTCTCTGGATTTAGCAGGATTTAACTAATCATTACCAAATCTTTTCGAGATTTAAATGAGGATTCTGCTTTGATTGCGTTGAGCAGATTTCAGACATTTTAACTTTTTTTTTTTTTATGAGTAAAATAAATTTAATGAATGTATGTATTCAAATACATTAAATGTCATTTTCGATATTTGGAATTTTAATTAAAGTGAAAGTGATGTGCCGCCAACCGCATCGCCCGCCGCTGCTCAGGCCCACACCGGACGCCATCCGGATATCAAAATTTTGACTTTACATTACATTTTTTAACCAAATGAAAAAAGTGTATATTTGAAAACTCTCAATCAAATAAGCGTAAAGTAATCCTTTAATAATTCATTTCTGCATTATATACAAGAACCAAACAGCCTCTAAATCCGGATATACTGGAAATCCTGCTTGAAATAGTCAAATCTGTTACCAAACACCCCCTTGAGAGGTTTGAAATTTTTTGCTAATCAGTTTTTAGTTGTGAAACAGCGCACACCTTGAAACACCCTACGATAGAAAGCAGATTTACCTCCGATTCGCTGAGTCGAGATCGAGAAACTGAAACAGACCGCCGCGGCCTCCAATTCCCACTATTGCCAGAAACCACCTTCCCCTTCGAAGCCGCACTATCAGCACGATGCCTCGACACCGACCTGCCTCTCCGACGAGAAGATTCCGTCTCCGCCATCAGCCTCTCCCCAAACGCCAGGCGACTAGATCGACCAGCCGCAGGAGTAGCTTCCTCATCACAATCCTTTCCTATCGCCTGAAAGAACTCGTCAGCGAGATCATCCAGACTGATCTCAAACCCAGAACCCCTCACCTTGTTCACAAACCTCCCCCTCGGTGTCTCCAACTCATCAATCTCCGGCGACGACGGTGGAAACCGGCCGGAATAGCGGCTCAAGCTCCTCGACCGGCGGAGTCGGTTTATCGAACCAGCATCCTCTGGACTGCCCATGGAGGAACGCCGGCCGTTCGATCGGAATGTCGCGGTCGCCATTTTTCAGAGAAAAGAATTGGGCTTTCAATGGATGGAATCAGAGCAGAGAGGTTTGGATTAATGCATCTCTTGAAGGGTTGTGGGTTGCGGATTTGGTAACATAACTGACAGAGGGAAGCAGAAAATTTCACGCGAGGGAGACGACCGAGGAGCAGGAATTGAAGAGCAGATAAACGTACGCTGCTTTCGGGTTTTTGTCATATTTCGTGAGCTGAATTAGTGGTCAGTGGGAGGGCAGTGCGTGCAAGTAATTGTAAGTATATTTGCGTAAGGATAACAAAATTTGAAGAGGACTCGTAATAAATTGCTCATTGAAAATTACGTGGCTGCCACTAATCAGACGATGAATCCGATACCGCTGGCGTTTCAAAACTTCAAAATTTTCTGATATACAGTCACCGCGTGATGAAAGTTTTTTTACCGAATTTAATTGTGAATTTAAAAAAGAGATTTACGTACATAACCTATATTTTTTAAAAAAATTACACATAAGTATTATACATTTACATATTTAACGTAGAAATTTTAATATTTATAAAAATAGTAAGATTTTCTCTATACATGAAAAATACATTTTACTTTAAAAAAATTTAAAATTTATGTTATTTTAATGTAAAGTTAAAAAATTAAGTATTATTATGTAAATATATAAAAATTATGTGTATATATCCCAATTTTTAAAGGGTTTTACATACAAACCAGTGAACCACTCAAATGCTTACTATTTATATATCTAGCACCCAAAATTTTATATTATAATAATTAATATCTCAAATTCATTAATACAATCAAAATAGGGATTATTTTTAAAATAGGCACATTATTAACTTTAATTAGCTATTTAGGCATAAAAATTTTTTTTTATGAAAATAGAGTCGTAAACTGACAGAAATGAGCACAATGTCCGTCATCTGATTTACAGGATTTTTTTTCTTCTAAGGTAATGGAGAGAGAGAGAGAGAGAGAGAGTGGCGTTTTTTTTTTTTTTTTAGAGAGACAGAGGTTTATTAATTTTTAATTAATATAATAATTTAAAATATTTAAAATATATAATTTAAAATATTTTTTATAAAATAATTAATAACTAAATATTTATATATTTAGTTATAAATTAATTATTTATATATATATAATTAAATATATAATTTAAAATATTTTTAAATATATATATAAATTTAGAAATTTATTTAATAATTTTTATTAATTAATATAATTATTTAAAATATATAATTTTTGTTAATATATAATTTAAAAATATTTAAAATATATAAATAAATAATTTTTAATAAATGAATAAAGAAAGAAATAAATTATATAAATATTTTATAAATTATATAAATAGAGTAATTATATATAAATATTTTTAAATTATATAAATAATTTAAAAATATTTAAAATACATAAATAAATAATTATTTATTTATATATATATATATTTATTTACTTAATTAGTTATTTATTTATTTTAAAAAATATTTATTTATTTAAAATATATAATTAGTTAAATAAAATAAATAAATTTAAATTATATAAATACTTAGATATTTATATATTTTATATATTTATATATTTTTATTATTTATATTTTTAAATAAAGTAATTATATAATATTTATAAATTTATTTATTTATTTATAATTTAAATTATATAAATATTTTTAAGTTATATAAATAAAAATTTTAAAAATATTTAAAAATATATATAATTTAAAAATAATTTTATAAAATATTTTAATTATATATAATATATATATATATATATAATATATATATATATATATATATATATATATACATATATATATATATATATATATATATATTTATTTATTTATTTATATAAGTCTATAATAATAATAATAACAAAAAATATAAAAAAATATAAAAATATAAAATATAAAATAAATAAATATATATATATATAAATAACTAAAATATTTTATAAATATATTAAATAACTAAATATTTATATAATTTAAATATATAAATAACTAAATAAATTTATAAATATAATTACTTTATTTATATAATTTATAAAATATTTATATAATTTATTTTCTTTTATTTATTTATTAAAAATTATTTATTTATATATTTTAAATATTTTAAATTATATATTAACAAAAATTATATATTTAAATAATTATATTAATTAATAAAAATATTAAATAAATTTCTAAATTTATATATATAATTAAAAATATTTTAAATTATATATTTAATTATATATATATATAAATAAATTAATTAATAACTAAATATATAAATATTTAATTATTAAATATTTTATAAAATTATTTTAAATTATATATTTTAAATTATTATATTAATTAAAAAATTAATAAAACCCTCTCTCTATAAAAAAAAAAATCACGCCACCTCTCTCTCACCGCTATCGAAAGAAAAAAAAATCCTCCGCTTCCCTTTGATGCTCTCCGTTTGCTCTCCAGTTAACCATCCGCGTCGATTTATTTATTCTAAAAAAAAAAAAAATTTATGCCTAAATAGCTAATTAAAGTTAATAATGTACTATTTTAAAAATAATCCCATCAAAATATCATTTCTGGTCACTTACCTATCACTATTAGTGCTTATCTGATGAAAAAAAATTTTATTAACACTATCATAATCACCGCCTATAATTTTGAGATGTTCTAATATTCTTTTTATTTTATTTTTATCTAGAAAATATTTGATGTTGTGCCCCCCTCCAAAATTTTATGATTTATTTGTTAAGAATATTTGAAAAATAAAATTTTATTTATTTATTTTTCTTATTTATCATTTATATTTTTATTCATAATAAATAATGAAAATATTTATCTTTCTCATAATTTTAAATTAAATTTATTTATATAAATAATAATATTATTATTATTATTGTTAAATTGGATAATTGATACATATTATTATTGCAATAAGAGTTGCTTAAACCTTCTTTAAAGTATATTATAAATTTAATAATTTTATTTAAATAATTTTATACCAGTTGATTTCGAGAGCCCAGCATTGTGCTATTAGGTGTTACAGACTGCTAAAGGTCTATTATAGTTCTCTCTTTATATGACTAAAATTCCTCTAAGAAAGACGAATCTTGACCGAAAAGCTAATCGAAATTAAATCGATCGAGATCAAGACTTAAAATATCATAAAACTTTGAGACATCTTAAATTTCTAAAAACCTCAAATATAAAGTGTTTATTAAATCGAGCGACGAGTTCAACAACAGCCAAAGATCTTACAATTCCAACTTCATTGAGCATTCAAATACACAAAATACATCATATGATCGGTGGGAATCATCATGAGCGTCCATGGAGGAGTGATTCGATTTTGCATGTATTTACGAGACGCCACTCCTTCAATCTATAAATACTCTCATTTCATATGATAGCAAGAGAGAGGAGAGAGCTCAAAGATCCTCCAAACAATCGACGCCACTGACGGTCGCCAACCACCGCCTTGATCTCGCCATTGTCAATCTCGCCGATCTTCATCACGATGACTTCTACCTGCACCTGCCGCTGATTCTTTCCTTTTTGCCGAATTGTTCTCTGATTTTATCGCCTGACCACCATCATCGCTACTACAAGAATCCGAAACATTCGTCACATGTGTTGTCCTTTCTCATATAATTTGTAATCCGTCGGAAGATCGTACTCAAAACAGATATATAGTGGAAGTTTTCTTGGCTAGCCCATGGTTTTCCCTCTTTTCGAGGTTTTCCACGTAAAAATCCTGGAGTTTTATTGTTCACTCTTTAAATACCTGTGTGTGCTGGATTTCACAATGAAGCTAAGGCGAAAACTTTTACTCTACCGCAACTAGTTTTCAGCACACAACTTGCAGTTGGAAGGCGATTCCATTATTTTATCTTGTATGGCACCAAGTTCCAACAATATCAAAATCACCATCGGTGGAGCATTTCAAACTTTTAAAGAGCGCAGTTTAAAAAAGAAGATTCATCAAACTTCATTCCTTCAGATTTTGTCGGACATCAACTCTTAATCTCAGAATATTGCCCATGTTAATATGGTGAGCATCTAATCGATTACCATCCCAAGAAATAAGTCAAAATTGGAGGATTTTTCCAATTATACTTATAAAAAATAAGAGGTTAAGAATAAACTTTGGCTATGTTTAAACAAATGTTTCATGACCTCTTCCATACGTTAACGCCATCGGCGACTGACAAACAACTAGATGGGTCAAAAGGTCCGGTGGACTTCTACGACCTCTTCCATAGGTTAATGTCATCGAGCAAAGACTACAAAACAACCTAGATAGGTCAAAAGGTCCTTGGTGGACTTCCATGACCCCTTCCATATGTGTTAACGCCATCGTAACACTCGACAAACAACCTCGATAGTCAAAATCCTCGCCGGATTCATTCAACATCTTCCATAGTTAACATCATCGTAACACTCGATAAATAACCCTATGTCAAAGATCCTCGATTCAATTCAACATCTTCCAGTTAACGCGTCTTGGATAACACTCGACAAATAACCGGATGAGTCAAAGATCGATTCAATTCAACATCTTCCATACGCAACATCATCGCAACACTCGACAAATAACCTTGATGGGTCAAAGATCTCGGATTCAATTGACCTCTTCCATTGTGTTAATGTCAGTATCGACAAACAACCTCGAATAGGTCAAAATCTCAACTGATTCAATTCAACCTCTTCCATACAGTTAACGCCATCGGGTAACACTCGACAAATAACCTCGGATGGGTCAAAATCAATTCAATTCAACCTCTATCACACAGTTAACGCCATCGGTAACACTCGACAAACAATCTCGATGGTCAAAGATCCTCGGATTCAATTCGACCTCTATACAAAGTTAACATCATTGGGTAACACTCGACAAACAACCTGGATGGGTCAAAATCAACGATTCAATTCAACCTCTTCCATAGTGTTAACGTCATTGGTAACACTTTGACAAATAACCGGATGTCAAAATCCCAATTCAATTCAACCTCTTCCACAAAGTTAACGCCAGGTAACACTCAACAAATAACCTCGGATGAGTCAAAGATCCTCAGCAGATTCAATTCAACATCTTCCATACAGGTTAACATCATCGTAACACTCGACAAATAACCTGGATGGGTCAAAGATCTCGGTGGATTCAATGACCTCTTCCATACGGTTAACGCCATCGATAACACTCGACAAACAACCTCGGATGGGTCAAAATCTCAAATTCAATTCAACCTCTTCCATACAAAGTTAACGCCATTGGGTAACACTCGACAAACAACCCTGGTCAAAATCTCAATTAATTCAACCTCTTCCATACAGGTTAACGTCATCGGGTAACACTCTGACAAACAACCTCGGATGGGTCAAAGATCCTCAATAGATTCAATTCGACCTCTTCCATACAGGTTAACGTCATCGGGTAACACTCTGACAAACAACCTCGGATGGGTCAAAATCCTCAATGGATTCAATTCAATCTCTTCCATACAGGTTAACGTCATTGGGTAACACTCTGACAAACAACCTCGGATGGTCAAAATCGCCAATTCAATTCAACCTCTTCCACTGTAACGTATCGGGTAACACTCGACAAACAACCTCGATGGTCAAAGATCCTCGGCGATTCAATTACCTCTTCCATACAGTTAACGCCATTGGGTAACACTCGACAAACAACCTCGATGGTCAAAATCCTCAACGGATTCTAATTCAACCTCTTCCATACGTGTTAACGCCATCGTAACACTGACAAACATCCCGGATGGGTCAAAATTCTCAATTCAACCTCTTCCACACGTGTTAACGCCATTGTAACACTCGACAACCTCGGATAAAAATCTCGGATTCAATTCGACCTCTTCCATGGTGTTAACATCATTGGTAACACTCGACAAATAACCTATGGGTCATTCAAATCATTTCAACCTCTTCCAGTTACGCATCGTGTAACATCGAGCAAACCTCGAAACAACCTTGATAGGTAAAAAATCCCACCGTCGGCCACCGCCAATTATCGTAATCTTGTCACCGGGCCAACACCATGCCATTGGCCACTACCACGGTTATCGTTGCCGACCGCTGGCCATTATCGCTGCTAATCGCTGGCCACTGCTGGCTGACCATCGCGGTTACCACTGCTGCTTACCGTCGGTAATTAACGCTAATTATCCGGAATCTTAGGCTACCGCTGCTGACTATCGCATTTCGCCACTAATGCCGTTATTGCCGGTTACGCTGGCCATCGTTGTTTCGCTGGCTACCGCCAGCTGATTATCCATTGCCACTACCGCTGACTACTTCATACCGCTACCGCTGGTCGCCGGCATCTTTGGCTAATTATGGCATCGCTTATCATTACCATCCACTACCATTGCGGCTATCTCTGAAGACGCTCATCGCCGGTACGCATTATCATATCGGCTGACTACTGACGCCGCATTGTTGACTACTGCTGGCTATCACCATTATCCGGCCACCATCGTTGGATTATCTCGCATTACTGACGCTTCGCACTGCGGTTACTGCTGCCATGCCGCCGCTGACGCTTCATTCGGTGAACCACTGTTGCTGGTTATCGCACTGACTATCTTGCTGGTCCGCCAGCTGATTATCATTATCGATTACCGTTGGCTGCCGGCTAATCTTAATTTCGCTACACTACCATTTGCCGGACATCTCGCTGACTATTGCGCATCGCACACACTGCTACCACTATTGTCGTACTAATTTGCTTAGCAACCAAGCTGCGGTATTACGCTGCGATTATCATATTATCGCATCTCATTCATCACCGCCACAATCTTCGTTTGGCCACCACCATCATCGGGCCTCCAACCACTGACGCGCCGACGGCGCCGACCACTTCGACGCAACCACCGTTTGGCCACCCCACTAATAGGTCACCTTCACGCAGATCACCGCAACCCCGTCTGATCGCTTCCAAACCGGACGGTCGACGAGTCGGCTGACGCTCTTTCGAGGGAAAATCGGAACAACGACGTAAGTACCGCGAGCCTTGATCGCCTTCAAACGAACTTCTCTCAAGAAGAAGAGAAGGTGTCTTCTCCTCGCTCTGGGATTTATACCTTATAGGTAAAATCGCCAAAGCGGAACCAAAACTGTCAAAATCATCGTTGGCTGGACGCTCGCCCGCTTACACCGCCAAATCGATTCAGCTGCCAACCACCATTCGCCATGCGCTACCATCACGGTGGTAACTTCAAGCGGGCAACCGCACCATGTTTCGCCAAATTCCAAATCAGATTCAACTCCCGCTAACTCATACACAAACGCCCACGCCGACTTCCAGACTGACGGCCATGATCTGATCAGATCGCTCGAGAGATCCGGCCGTTTCAGGCCGTCTGCTCGGCAACCCACAACCCGCCGTTTCACGCTCATGGCCGCCTTTACACTCGCTAACTGCGCCCAGCAGGTGCCGCTGTCGGGCTTGTGCGACGCCTACGGCCACTCATGTGAAGCGCATCACTGGCGCTCACGCTTTCGCGGGCGCCTGAGCTCGAGCTCGCACCGGATGGGTCCGTAACCTCAAAATCTCGTGCTCATACATACCTACACATATTTGACCGTGCCGCTGCAATCATATTGTGCTTCGGGAAGATCTCTCTCAAAATATGTGGTTAATGACTGCATTTCATTGAAGAATTTGCTATTTTGAAGTATTGACATTTTTTGATGATTGAGATAATATCATCCAAAAGTAGGGACAACGATATGACCTCAAAATTCCTCCAAAGTAGCATGAATCTTGATGCAAAGCAAGCTAATTAAATTGAAACCGTCGAGATCACTTAAAATATCATTGAAAACTTTGAGATATCATTAAATTTCTAAAAGCTCTCAAATATAAAGTGTTTATAGTCAAATCGAGGCCTCGACGATGGTTCCAAGCCAAAGATCTTGAAATTCTAACTTCATTTGAGCATTCCAATACACAAAATACATCATATGATCGAGGGAATCATCATGAGCCGTTCGATTGGAGGAGTGGTTCGGATTTTTCACGTATTTACAGAGACGCCACTCCTCCAATCTATAAATAGCCCCTCATTCCTCATATGAGGGGAGGCCAAGCAAGAGAGAGGAGAAAGCTCTAAAGATCCTCCAAGCACAATCGTCGCCACTGATGTCGAACCACCGCCGCCACCGCCGCTGATCCTTGTTGCAATCTCCGATCTTCATCATGATGACTTCTATCAGTGATTGTTCTGCATTGCGCGGTGATTGTTTCCGCATTTACGAATTGTTCCCATTTCTACGGTGATTGCTCCACAGTTCGCCATCATCTGCTACTACTATCATATGACTGATTTGTCACATATGTTGTTCCTTTCTCATATACAATTATGTAATCCCGGTATCGGGAAGATCTTATACTCTGAAATAGATACATAGTGGAAGCTTTTTGCTGGCCTAGGCCCCATAGTTTTTCCCTCTTTTCGAGGTTTTCCATGTAAAAATTCTAGAGTTTTATTGTTCACTCTTTAAATACCTGTGTGTGTGCTGAATTTTACAACGAAGCTAAGGCGAATACTTTTACTCTACCGCAACTGGTTTTCTAGCACGCAACACTTCTAATAATAATATTTTTCTTAGAAAGATAAGGCCGCACCTAAACTTTCACTAAAACAAGCTAAAATTACAGTGAAAATACATTTGCAAGAAATTTGATGCAACTGAGAGAGAAAAGAATAAATATATGTATTTATAATGTTGCAGTTTTGTATTCTACTGAAAGCTGCAGAATGCTGATAGTTTGTGGCAAGATAGTAGTTACTTGAATGCTGACAATAGAGTTTGGAAGGTTAATATTACTACAACTCAGTACAGATACAAGAATGCTTCTATCTCCAACAAAATTTAGACTTTTGGAAAGTAACCAAAGATGTAATACTGCATGGGAATAGAGTAGCTTGCTTGTACGCTGGCATTCGAGATTGCATGAGGTGTGAGAAGCTCTAGTTATTTATCTAAGGCCTCGTTTGTTTCAGCTTTTTTTCTGCGTTGCATTTTTTAAAATGGAGTTTATAAATTTTAAAACCCGTTTGAATTTTCTGCACTTTTTACAAAACGTCGTTTTCCTCTCTTTATAAAAAGTTGTTTATATACTACCTTTTAAAGTAGCGTTTTTAAAAACTACTTCAAAACAAACTTTTTTAAAAGTAAAAATTTACCCAAATGAAGCCTAAGTACAAAACTCAACTAGACAAATTTTCAGACTTGATAAAGCTTAGCCTTTGATTTAGTCATATTTAATATAATCGATCATTGCTTATAAAAAATATCTACTGAAGCCGCAAACTGTTCTTTAATGTAACAGCTATTTCATATGTTTTTAAATGTGAAATACAAGTCTTGCCAAAAAAAGTGAGTTACAATTTCATATGCTTTTAAAATACATTTAAAAAAAAACTTCTCTCCTGACATCTTTCTAAGCAAAATAAGAAGTTTATTAGCTCTAAATATATCTCCCCACATATTAACTTTTTATTCCCTCTCTCTTGACTGGAAGCTTAGGCATACAACTATTTTGAGAACTTGGGCCAATTTTAGGGATTGGTACACTCGATTTAGTCAAGGTTTTGCATGTTATTATGATGACTGAGAAGTCCACATCTACTATTTGATGTGCTTTTTCTTATTTTCTTATTGTTGTTCTCTATAAATCTGGTTTTCCATGGCCTACCCAAGATCTCAATGTATTTGATGAGCCAATCTCTATTTTAATAGTTGTCACATTCCATTGTTCCTTCCCAAGTAGAGTTGAAATAACTCCTTAAGTCATTTAATATTTATAATAAGTACATTTATGCTATCATCACTTGATGAGAAAAATTACTATGATAATAACCTATAGATGTAGCAATGATCATTAACGTATATGGGTCATAATAGATGCTCCTTATTGCCTATAAAAGAAGCTGCATAAATACATGATAGCATAGATATTTGTCAATACTTAGAACTACATGTTCTATTCTCAATATCTATTTCTTGTCTTCCAAGATGACTTTTAACCTCAACTTTGTATAGTATTGATTGTCTAATAATAAATTATTTATTCCTAGTGATTAACTTTTATGTATTCTCCAGCAAAAAGAATTAATTTTTCTCTCCATTTTATGAGTTTCTTTTTCATTCAACTGTTTACTCTAATAACATTCCTCTAATCATGTTCACCATATCAATCATTGATTTTTTCTAACTAATAACATTCCTCTAATCATGTTCACCATACACATATTTGTATTTGTGCATGCTTTCGTAATCATAATCTTGTGCTTACTTGGAAGATCTGTTCTCAAAATATGTGGTTAATGACTGATTTAGTTGAAGAATTTGCTATTTTGAAGTACTTGACACATTTTTTGATGATTGAGATAATATCATCCAAAAGTAGGAGGACAACTGATATGACCCTGAAAATTCCTCCAGTCGTAGCACGAATCTTGATGCCGAAAGCAAGCTAATCGAAATTGGCGTGAGATCAAGCACTTAAAATATCATTGAAAACTTTGAGATATCAGTTAAATTTCTAAAAAGCTCTCAAATATAGAGTGTTTATAGTCAAATCGAGCGTCTCGACGAGCCGGTTCCAACAAGCCAAAGATCTTGCAATTCTAACTTCATTTGAGCATTCAAATACATAAAATACATCATATGATCAAGGGAATCATCATGAGCCGTTCGATTGAAGGAGTGGTTCGGATTTTCACGTATTCTGACATACTCCTCCAATCTATAATAGCCTCATTCCTCATATGAGGAGGCAAGAGAGAGGAGAAAGCTCTAAAGATCTTCCAAGCACAATCGTGCGCCACTCGATAATTCGTCAACCACGCGCCATATTGCCGTTGATCCTTGTCGTCGTCAATCTCTGTCGATCTTCATCATGATGACTTCTATCTGATTGTTCCCATTCACGCCTGATTGTTTCCGCATTTACGCGATGTTTCCCACATTTCTGGTGATTGCTCCCGGTTCACCATCATCTACTACTATGACCTGATTCGTTGTCCCATAGTTGTTGTTCCTTTCTCATATACAATTATGTAATCCCGGTATCGGGAAGATCTTATACTCAAATAGATACAGTGGAAGCTTTTTCTTTGGCCATAGTTTTCCTCTTTTGCCATGTAAAAATTCTAGAGTTTTGTTATTCGTCTTTAAATACACGTGTGTCTGAATTTTACAACGAAGCTAAAGTGAATACTTTTACTCTTACTGGTTTTCTAGCATAATACTTCTAATAATAATATTTTTCTTAGAAAGATAAGGCGCACCTAAACTTTCACTAAAACAAGCTAAAATTACAGATTGAAAATACATTTGCAAGAAATTTGATGCAGAGAGAAAAGAATAAATATATGTATTTATAATGTTGCGCTTTTGTATTCTCTTGAAAGGCTGCAGAATCTTGATAGTTTGTGGCAAGATAGTAGTTACTTGAATCGACAATAGAGTTTGGAAGGTTAATATTACTACAACTCAGTCTGATACAAGAATGCTTCTATCTCCAACAAAATTTAGACTTTTGGAAAGTAACCAAAGATGTAATCTGCATGGGAATAGAGTAGCTTGTATGCATTCGAGATTGCATGAGGTGTGAGAAGCTCTAGTTATTTATCTAAGGCCTCGTTTGTTTTTCTTCGTTGCATTTTTTAAAACGGGTTTATAAATTTTAAAACCGTTTGAATTCTCGCACTTTTACAAACGTCTTTTTCCTCTCTTTATAAAAAGTTGTTTATATACGACCTTTTAAAGTAGCGTTTTTAAAAACTACTTCAAAACAAACTTTTTTAAAAGTAAAAATTTACCCAAATGAAGCCTAAGTACAAAACTCAACTAGACAAATTTTCAGACTTGATAAAGCAGCCTTTGATTTAGTCATATTTAATATAATCGATCATTGCTTATAAAAAATATCTCTGAAGCCTAAAATGTTCTTTAATGTAACTATTTCATATGTTTTAAATGTGAAATACAAGTCTTATAAAAAAGTGAGTTACAATTTCATATGCTTTTAAAATACATTTAAAAAAAAAACTTCTCTCCTCACATCTTTCTAAGCAAAATAAGAAGTTTATTAGCTCTAAATATATCTCCCCACATATTAACTTTTTATTCCCTCTCTCTTGACTGGAAGCTTAGGCATACAACTATTTTGAGAACTTGGGCCAATTTTAGGGATTGGTACACTCGATTTAGTCAGAAGGTTTTTGCATATGCTCTTATGATGACTGAGAAGTCCACATCTACTATTTGATGTGCTTTTTCTTATTTTCTTATTGTTGTTCTCTATAAATCTGGTTTTCCATGGCCTACCCCAAGATCTCAATGTATTTGATGAGCCAATCTCTATTTTAATAGTTGTCACATTCCATTGTTCCTTCCCAAGTAGAGTTGAAATAACTCCTTAAGTCATTTAATATTTATAATAAGTACATTTATGCTATCATTACTTGATGAGAAAAATTACTATGATAACAACCTATAGATGTAGCAATGATCATTAACGATATGGGTCATAATAGATGCTCCTTATTGCCTATAAAAGAAGGCATAAATACATGATAGCATAGATATTTGTCAATACTTAGAACTACATGTTCTATTCTCAATATCTATTTCTTGTCTTCCAAGATGACTTTTAACCTCAACTTTGTATAGTATTGATTGTCAAATAATAAATTATTTATTCCTAGTGATTACCTTTTATGTATTCTCCAGCAAAAAGAATTAATTTTTCTCTCCATTTTATGAGTTTCTTTTTCATTCAACTGTTTACTCTAATAACATTCCTCTAATCATGTTCACCATATCAATCATTGATTTTTTTTCTAACTAATAACATTCCTCTAATCATGTTCACCATACCTACACATATTTGTGATGCTTTCGTAATCATAATCTTGTGCTTACGGAAGATCTCTCAAAATATGTGGTTAATTCGAAGATTTCGTTGAAGAATTTGCTATTTTGAAGTACTTGACATATTTTTTGATGATTGAGATAATATCATCCAAAAGTAGGGGGACAACTGATATGACCCTGAAAATTCCTCATCGTATACGAATCTTGATGCGCAAGCTGTCGAAATTGGCCGGTCGAGATCAAGCACTTAAAATATCATTGAAAACTTTGAGATATCGTTAAATTTCTAAAAAGCTCTCAAATATAGAGTGTTTATAGTCAAATCGGCGTCTCGACGGGTTCCAAGCTAAAGATCTTGCAATTCTAACTTCATTTGAGCATTCAAATATATAAAATACATCATATGATCGAGGGAATCATCATGCGTTCGATTGGAGGAGTGGTTGGATTTTCACGTATTTAGATGCCACTCCTCCATCTATAAATAGCTCATTCCTCATATGAGGGGAGGCCAAAACAGAGAGGAGAAAGCTCTAAAGATCCTCCAAGACAATGCGCCACTCGATGGTCGCCAACCACCACGCCACGTTGATCCTTGTATTCGTCAATCTCGCCGATCTTCATCATGATGACTTCTATCTGATTGTTCCTCGTTCTGATGATTGTTTCGCATTTCCGAGGTAATTGTTGATTTCTCTGGTGATTGCTCCGCACAGTTCATCATCATCTGCTACTACTAGCAACTGTTATGACCTGATTCATTGTCACATAGCTGTTGTTCCTTTCTCATATACAATTATGTAATCCTGGTATCGGGAAGATCTTATACTCTGAAATAGATACATAGTGGAAGCTTTTTGCTGGCCTAGGCCCCATAGTTTTTCCCTCTTTTCGAGGTTTTCCATATAAAATTCTAGAATTTTATTGTTCTCTTTAAATACCTTGTGTGTCTTTTACAACGAAGCTAAAGCGAATACTTTTACTCTACCATGGCGGTTTTCTAGCACGCACTTCTAATAATAATATTTTTCTTAGAAAGATAAGGCGCACCTAAACTTTCACTAAAACAAGCTAAAATTACGTGAAAATACATTTGCAAGAAATTTGATGCAAGAGAGAGAAAAGAATAAATATATGTATTTATAATGTTGCGCTTTTGTATTCTCTTGAAGTCGAGAATCTTGATAGTTTGTGGCAAGATAGTAGTTACTTGAATCGACAATAGAGTTTGGAAGGTTAATATTACTACAACTCAGTCTGAGATACAAGAATGCTTCTATCTCCAACAAAATTTAGACTTTTGGAAAGTAACCAAAGATGTAATCTTGCATGGGAATAGAGTAGCTTGCTTGTCGTTGGCATTGAGATTGCATGAGGTGTGAGAAGCTCTAGTTATTTATCTAAGGCCTCGTTTGTTTCAGCTTTTTTCTTGCATTGTGTTTTTTAAAACGGAGTTTATAAATTTTAAAACCCGTTTGAATTTTCTGCACTTTTTACAAAACGTCGTTTTCCTCTCTTTATAAAAAGTTGTTTATATACGACCTTTTAAAGTAGCGTTTTTAAAAACTACTTCAAAACAAACTTTAAAAGTAAAATTTTACCCAAATGAAATTACAAAACTCAACTAGACAAATTTTCGGACTTGATAAAGCTTAGCCTTTGATTTAGTCATATTTAATATAATCGATCATTGCTTATAAAAAATATCTCTTGAAGCCATAAACTGTTCTTTAATGTAACTATTTCATATGTTTTAAATGTGAAATACAAGTCTTGCCAAAAAAAAGTGAGTTACAATTTCATATGCTTTTAAAATACATTTAAAAAAAAAAAACTTCTCTCCTTACATCTTTCTAAGCAAAATAAGAAGTTTATTAGCTCTAAATATATCTCCCACATATTAACTTTTTTATTCCTCTCTCTTGGAAGCTTAGGCATACAACTATTTTGAGAACTTGGGCCAATTTTAGGGATTGGTACACTCGATTTAGTCGAAGGTTTTGCATATGCTCTTATGATGGTAGAAGTCCACATCTACTATTTGATGTGCTTTTTCTTATTTTCTTATTGTTGTTCTCTATAAATCTGGTTTTCCATGGCCTACCCCAAGATCTCAATGTATTTGATGAGCCAATCTCTATTTTAATAGTTGTCACATTCCATTGTTCCTTCCCAAGTAGAGTTGAAATAACTCCTTAAGTCATTTAATATTTATAATAAGTACATTTATGCTATCATCACTTGATGAGAAAAATTACTATGATAACAACCTATAGATGTAGCAATGATCATTAACGTATATGGGTCATAATAGATGCTCCTTATTGCCTATAAAAGAAGCTGCATAAATACATGATAGCATAGATATTTGTCAATACTTAGAACTACATGTTCTATTTTCAATATCTATTTCTTGTCTTCCAAGATGACTTTTAACCTCAACTTTGTATAGTATTGATTGTCTAATAATAAATTATTTATTCCTAGTGATTACCTTTTATGTATTCTTCAACAAAAAGAATTAATTTTTCTCTCCATTTTATGAGTTTCTTTTTCATTCAAGCTTTTACTCTAATAACATTCCTCTAATCATGTTCACCATATCAATCATTGATTTTTTTTCTAACTAATAACATTCCTCTAATCATGTTCACCATACCTACACATATTTGTGACTGTGCATCTGATTTCGTAATCATAATCTTGTGCTTACAGGAAGATCTGTTCTCTCAAAATATGTGGTTAATGGACCTGCAGATTTCGTTGAAGAATTTGCTATTTTGAAGTACTTGACACATTTTTTGATGATTGAGATAATATCATCCAAAAGTAGGGGGACAACTGATATGACCCTGAAAATTCCTCGGTCGTAAGCAATCTTGATGCCAAAAGCAAGCTAATCAGAAATTGAAACTAGTCGAGATCAAGCACTTAAAATATCATTGAAAACTTTGAGATATCAGTTAAATTTCTAAAAAGCTCTCAAATATAGAGTGTTTATAGTCAAATCGAGCATCACCAGTTCCAACAAGCCAAGATCTTCAATTCTAACTTCATTTGAGCATTCAAATACATAAAATACATCATATGATCAGGAATCATCTAGCCGTTCGATTGGATGGTTGATTTTCGCGTATTTCTGAGATGCCACTCCTCCATCTATAAATAGCTCCCATTCCTCATATGAGAGGCCAAGCAAGAGAGGAGAAAGCTCAAAGATCCTCAATTTATCGCCACTGATGTCGTAAGCTATTTGCCGTTGATCCTTGTGGTCGTCAATCTCGATCTTCATCATGATGACTCTATCGATTGTTCTAGCATTCATGATTGTTTTCGCATTTGATTATTGTTTCGCATTTTAGTGATTACTCGCCGATTCAGCTGATCATACTACTACTAGCAAATTTGTTATGACTTGATTGTCACATAGTTCCTCATCTCTGATTATGTAATCCCTATCAAGATCTTATACTTTGAAATAGATACATAGTGGAAGCTTTTTGCTGGCCTAAGCCCCATAGTTTTTCCCTCTTTTTGAGGTTTTCCATGTAAAAATTCTAGAGTTTTATTGTTCACTCTTTAAATATGTGTGTGTGTCTTGAATTTTACATGAAACTAAGTAGAATACTTTTACATATCGGTTTTCTAGCAAACACTTCTAATAATAATATTTTTCTTAGAAAGATAAGGCCGCACCTAATTAGATTCTTAGACATTAGTTTAAGTTGATGTATAGATAGCGTTCTTGAAATCAAATGTCTTGCCAAATGTCAATACTTCCTTTCCAACTCTCCATATGATTAAATTTTTTACAGTGCTTCTAATTCTTAGCAAGTTCTTCCAAAAAGGGGAATCTGATGACTTTTGTTGAGCTTCCACGGGATGGACTTTATTGTATATTAACAACAGCCTAAAGATGTTTTTGTCTTAGTTTAATCCAAAGTTTCATGGAGTTGCAATTGACGATGTCTTGTAATGGTTTAAATCCCAAGCCAACATTATCTTTAGGCTTGCATGCCATCTTCCCATTTCCCCTCTAAAGGTAAGTATTGAAAATAGATTCTATTCATCTTTGAATACTATGGTATTTTTTTATGAGATGTGGGACACCACACAGATCTTAAGGGATACTTATTGAAGTAAGGAATGATGTACTATCTCGAAAGATAGAAATCACCATCCTATAATGAACCTAATTACCTAATAAGGACTCTTAAAGCATGATGAGTCTTCGAATATACCATAGATCTTTCTCCTATTTTACATGAAAAAGTAAAGTAGGGTTTATTTTAAGCTAGGTTCGTTAAGTTTCCTATGGAGGAAATCTCCCATAGTTAATTACATCCTAAGGAATGGGAATTCCTTAAGAATACTCTCGATTAAAGTAGACAATTAGGGTCTCCAAAGATTTCAAGGTTAAGACTATTAAAGGATTGGATGTTTTAGAAAATCAAATGGGACAGATCAAGGAGAAGACTTATTATTGAAAGTTAAAGGGAGATAGGTAGGGAATGCTCATGATAGGAAGCTTAGTGACCATTCCAATCTATCATATGGTTAGGCTTAATATTTTTAAAATTGAAGAGAGTTAATTGTTTGAGTTGACATTTTATTAGAATACTAAGACTTATAATCTCACAACAAAAGATTGTGAAAATGCCTAAGATATGAGGATTTATGCTTGTAGCCCGAAAGAAACAGCTACCTCAGATCCTAAATCTCTAGAGCTTTTGGGGCCAAAGCACTAAATCTAAGGCAAAATGGGTATGATTTACCTAGAATAAATCCAATGGACTTATTATCACGGGTGGTAGCCGGCTAACTCCTCCTACACTTTAAATCCATGTAGACAAGTCTTATGCTTTGCAAGATGGCTAGGCTGTTGTTTATTTAGAGAGAAAACTAAGTCCTTAAACTTACTCTCTAAGAGACTAGAGCATGAGTGGTATGAATTCATGACTTAATCTAATGCAAAGTTTATCAAATTTATTTGATTCTTTTAGACTCTTTGATTTGACACAAGCTATGGGATTTTGTATGTCTAAATGCATGAGAACTTGATTATGGGCCAAATCAAGAGAGAAATGAGTGTTCTTCCATCAAAGGCTCTCACAGGTTAAGTCTTTATTCTTTGACACAGATGGAAGCCCATTCTTAACAAGAGTTGAAGAATATGACATGCATGATGTTATACATTCATTCATCCAGCTAAGGGGTTGCTAAAAATTTAATTTTCTTCATTTAATTCTAGGCTTTTATGTGAGGTTATGAGTTATTTTAAAATTTTAGTTATGAGTTATTAGTGGAATATAAAATTTAATTTTATCCTAAGAGCATACCACATCTAGGCCACACATTCAAGCATCAATCATAAAGAAATTATGAAAAGAATGTTGTTCTAGTGCACAAACTAAACACAACATCAAATAATTTTATAGACTAATAAAAGAATAAAAGGCCACTACGATTCGGTTCCCAAAAGAAAAAAAAAAAGATGGATAGTTGAGCTCTACAACCTGGATTACAAAATAATACATCTATGGGGTCTTCTTTTCTTCATTTTTTCTTCTCTTTCTTTTGATTTGATTTCTCAAAGGCATCATAGGGCACCCAGAACTAAGCCTTGACCCTTTGCTCCCATAACACTAATCTTAATTCTATATAAAATTATATTAAAATATGAAAATTAAATCTAGCTACCAAACAAATGTTAGCTAAACACATATAAGCGGTTATATGAATAATTTGGACTTAGCACCCACATGGTAATCAAGCCCACATCTAACATGAGATATGCTTAGAACAAACCTGACAAACATATTTATATTTTTTATTATAAGCAAAACCCCTCAGAAAATATGATTAAATTTAATCGATCAACATCTAGTCTGAATATACACCTAACATCCAGTCTAAAATATTACACCACAAAATAAAATAAAATACAACATCAAACATACAATGCCCTAACTTAGCACTAGAAGTGGTGACTTAGTATTCTAATGTGTGTGCTTAAGGCTTGTGTGATAAGACTTTACTAGGCTTCTTTAGTTTAAGTTTCAATTTGGAGTTTGAATTTATTTAAATTTTACCTTTGGGTGATTTCAATTTAAATGATTTAATGATTTATTTATTTATTTACTTTTATTTGGTTAAAATGATGTTTAGGTTTTCAAGAATGAAGAGTAGAATGAATTCCATTTGTAGACAGAACTCACCCTATTCTACATCCTAACTCTTTAAAAGTCTAACTAAGGTCCTTAAGTATCTTAACTAGTCCATTTGAATTTGTGTAATTCATTTGATTTGATTTATAATTTAGAATTTGAGTTTGTTTAAGTATTTGATTGATTAATTTTGGATTAGATATTTTGGTTTAATTACATCTTGATAATTCAATATCCTTAATATCTAATGAAGTTTAAGTTTGTTTAAATTCATGTATTTTTGATTGATTAATTTTAGATTAGATGTTTTGGTTTAATTAAATCTTGATAATTCAATATCCTTTTAAATTTATATCTAATTCTTTTCTTTGATTATGGTTATGTGACTTAACTTTATGTTTATTTGATTTGATTATGGTTCATTTATTTGTAGTTTGCTCAGATTAGATTAATTGAGATTTTATTTTGATTTTAATTGAGTTTGATTCCTTGTAATTAGGATTTTATTTTTTAATCTCATCTATTTGTCATGTTTATCAAAGTTAGGTTTGTATTTTGATTTTATACATTGGATAGTTTATTAGTTTATCTCATTTAAGTAGGTTGAATGAGATTTGATTTGATTACATATTAAATTGATGAGAGTCTTTCTTAATTTAATTTAATTTGATTTGATTATCTTTATTGGTCTATGGGTTTGCTTAGGTTCAGTGTGATTATGTGATTAGTTTAATTAAGAGTGTATTTATTTTAATTATAAAGATTTGTTTAATTTTTAATTTGATTTTATATTTATTTAGATTAATGATGTAATTAATGACTTAATAATTTAGGTTTAATTTAGGTTTTGATTAGTATTTAATTGCATTTTGTGTTTGATTAAGTTTAAGTTTAATATGATTAATTTGATTAACTTAATTAGCTTTATATGTGTCAAATTAATTAGTAGATTAATTAAGTGTTTGATTTGAATTTGATTTAAAAGTTAATTTGGTTCATTAAGATGATGATTAATTCATTAGGTTTGCATTAATTGGGTGTTTATTTGATTAGATTAGCTTAAGGGTAATTGGTTTAATTAGAAGTGTATTTAAGTTAATATTAAATTAAATAAATATTTATTTAATTAATTTGGTTTTATATTTATTTAGATTAATGATAATTAATGACTTAATGATTTATGTTTAATTTAGAATTTGATTGGTATTTAATTACATTTTATATTTGATTAAGCTTAGGTTTAATATGATTAATTTGATTAACTTTAGTTTACTTGAGGTGTGTGATTAATTATTAAATTTAATTGGGGTTTGATTTAAGCTTAATTTAGAGTTAGCCTTAATGTAATTTATTTAAATTAATTTGATTCATTAAGATGATGGATTAATTCATTAAGTTTGCATTAATTAGATGTTTAATTAATTAAGTTTGATTAAGGGTAAAAATTTTAAATCATTTTATTAATTAAGGGTTTGTTTAATTAGAGATTAATGACTTAATTGTTGTTTGATTTGGATTTAGTTTTAATTGCATTTACCTAAATTTTATTGATAAAAGGGGTTATCATTATTATTATCATTTGATTAGATTAAGTGATTTAATTATTTATTTTTATTTCAATTAAACTTGATTATTCATAATCATAATTAGGTTTGATTTTCTTTATTTATTATGTTTATTAGATTTCATTCATGTTTGATTTAGTTGTTAGGTTTATGTATTAATGACTAATTAATCATCTTATTCTAAATGGATTGATTTTTAAATGTGATTTAATCATATTAAGTTTACTTTAGCTTTATTTGGTTTAATTTGATCAATATTAAATGATTATGTTGAATTGGTTTATTAATCGATTTGATTTTTTAATTTATTTAATGATTAATTAGTTTCAGTTTATTTATATTCATTAAGGAGTTTCATATGATTAAGATTTCATGCTTAGTGTAGGTTTAGTTATAGTAGTTTGACCCATGTTAAAGTTTTCTATATTTGTTTAATTTTAAGTTTCATTTAAGATTTAATCATTTAATTGAGTTTTATTAATTTAAATAAGTTTAATTATATTTAATTTAATTTCCTCTTAGGATGATATTTTTTTGATTTGAAGTTTGATTAATGATTGCTTAAGTGTTATTTCATTTCTGATTTTGATTTGATATTTAAATTATTTTTTAGATTATGTTTTAATTAATTCCTTAATTGATTAAACTTTAATCTTAAGTGTTTATTTGGGGTTCATTAGGATTTAGAAAATCACATTAGTTATTTAAGAGTCCTAGATGTTAACTAAAGTGATTTAAGCCATTTTGAAGATTTTTTTGTAAATTTTTGAATTTTTATTTGATTTATTTTATTAAAATAGACAATATGAACTTCAAAATTTAATTTCTCCAAATCCAGAAGTCTTTTTCACTTGAAATTTTTATGGTAGGTGTGTTTTAGCTTTGGTTTCAATCTCTGAAAATTTCAACTCAATCCAACTTATATTTTTATAGTAATTAATGAAACTTTCTTTTGACTAAAACCTAAATTAAGCTCAAACCATTTAGTAAAATTTAAGGATTTTGGGTTTATTAGATTTCTCTCGAAAAGAAGAATCCAACGATCTCTTGTTTGCAATTTTTTGCTAAGTTTTTATTTTTTTATGAATTTTTGAATTTTCAGGTGATTTAAATAATTTTAAATAGAAAATCATTTTACTATTTAACACGAGCACCATGTCTTGGCAAGATGCCGCGTCCTCGGCATCATCCCATAATGCAAAATCGTTGATGGTCAGAATCCGATCGGTCAGCGTGCGAGGCAAGATTGGCGTCGATAGCCATCGATCGCGTGAGCGTCGATGCAATTAGATGCGTCAAGCGATCATGATGGTGTGATCAGTGCGTGATTTGAGCCATCCAATCCCTGAACCATGGGATGACATGCGCTATCCCGATGAATAGAAAGGGCATTTTGAGAAAAATGAGAAATTTTAAGTGAAAATTTATCCAAATGGACTTGTTTTCGCATCGATTCACACTGAAAAATTTCTATTTTCTAATTGGGATGATATAAAATATAAAATGCAGGATTATCTAGGATTAATTCCTAAAATTATGCAAACAATTGTCATAAATGAAGGATCCTAAGGCCGACTACGGTTTGACAAAATTTACCTCTCCGGGGATGATTTCTAGTGGCGGTGAAGATCCAAACAAACTCCTAGGTATGTGAGTTAACTTTGGAATGATTTTTAACATTTCCCTTTCTTTGGAACATCGTCTTCTCCAATGTTCACCGTCGCCTCGCCGGAAAAGCTTCTATTTTTATTTTTGAGCTTAAAATGGCTCAAAGAGGTGTAGGATGGGTTTCTTTTTTTTGCTTTAGGGAGCTCTTGGGGGATAAATAGATGTAGAAGGAAGAGGAATGAAGTCTAATTTCCCCTCCTTTAATAGTGGCCAAAAATTTATTCTTTTTTGAATTTTTTAGCTCTAAAATGTTGTCATCTTGCTTGGGATGGTTGGGATGGATGATGGATTTATTAGAGACTTTGAATTTTTGCTCCAAATTTCTCTCTTGCTTCCATATGATCAGCTCTATTTTATGTAAATGTTGGGGAGGAGTTAAATGCATGTGATGGGGAGAATTAAATGAGGTTGAGTGGAATCTTATGTGGGGGAGGATTCATGAGGGATTTAATTGGGTTGGGTTGATCCTAAATGGGTTTTGGTCGAGTTTGATCAGCCCCCAAGGGGTCATGGCTTGGTTTCAAAGGATTTGGCTCAATTTGGGTCATATGGGTCATATTGGGTCATATCGAGTTAAGTTGACCAACTGGTCAAATTGGGTCAAACCAAGGCTTAGGTTAGGTTCAAATGATAATTTGAAGAGTTTTGGTATGATTAATTTGATTTAATTTGGCTTAGAATTGATTTTGGCTCATTTGGAGTCAAATGGTTAAATGGGTCAAGTTGATCAATTTGACCAAAATTGGCCAAATTGATCAATTTGACCAAAATTGGCCAAATTGGCTTGGGTTATGGGTCTATTCATGTTCAATTGCCTAATTGAAGATGAATGTAATTTTTGGTTTGAATAAATTTGGATTTAATTTGGATTTAGGCCAAATTACCTTTAGGCCAATTTGGGCTAAATGACTCAATTGAGCTCGATTGATCAAATTAGGTTTAATTATTGCTTTGGCCAAGTTCAATAATCAATTTGGAATGAACTTGAGCCATTGGTTTATAATCAATTTGGGTTAGATCATGATTTGACCCAATTTGGTCCTTTAGGCAATTTGGGTCAACTTTGGATGAATGGCCGATTGGTTTGGTTTGGCTTAATTGGAGGTCAAGTCATATTTAAATATTAATTTTGGGTTGATTTAAATCATTAGTTTCAATTAATTTGATGTAGGATGAGTTTTAACTAGTTTTGGTTCATTTGGGCTAAGGGTTGACTTGATCAAATGGCTAAGTTGACTTGGTTTGACCTAAATGGTTGCAATTGATTATCCTGGGGTGATCAACAATCATGGTGAAAGGTATTGGTGAGCTTGGTTCAATCTAATTTGGGTTGGACTAAAAATTGGCTTAAATGGGTCCTTTAGGTCACTTTGGGTCAAGTAGACCTAAGTGGGTCAATTGATTTAGTTTTGATTTGATTCGAGTTTAATTGAACCTATATATGAGCCTTAGATTGAAATATAAATTCAACGACAATCAATTTGGAGTCCAATAGGTTTTGGCTCAATTGAAAGTTTTAAGTCAAAAGGGCTAAGTTAGGCTTGACTTGGGTTGACTTGAATTTAGTTTGATGATTGTAGGTTTTATTTATATTTAGATAAATGATTGAATGAATGATTGATTTGAGAGAAAATTCATTAGTTTTGACTTGATTTAGATAGAATTTGGCTAAGTCCAAATAATTGGCTTAAAGGGCTTATATTGAGTTTGGATTTGATTTTCGATATAATTTTGGTCATTTGAATTTGGATTTCATTTATATTTGTGAATATAAATGAAGGAATAATTGATTTATAAAGAGATCAATTGAGTTTGATTTGATCTAAAGGGAGTTTTGGCTAAGCTTATGAATGTGGTTCATATGGCTTCAGAAGGGTCTTAAGATTTGAATTTGATTTTGGGTTTCAATCATTTGGATTTAAATTTGAAATTAGATTTGAAATTTGAATTTGAATTTGAATTTGAGGTTTGAGATTTGAATCTGGGTTTGATTTGAGAAAGTGTATCTAGATTGGGTTTAGGCTATAGGATAGGTAATTTCCTTAAGCCCTAAGGCATAGCCTAATCTTAACTTGTAAGTCTCTAGGCTTAGGTTAAGTATTCATCTAATCACTAGATGTGTCTTACGACTAAAGAAATCTTAGTGTCTAGAAGAGTCCTAAGCCTAAGAAAAGGAGGTTAAGAGCTCACTCCAAAAGTGAGGTCAACAAATATTAATAGGTATGTTTGTCGTTAAAAGAATGCGCAATGGAAGGGAACTCAGAATGCTTTGAATTAAAGTTAATTTACCTCTCATAAGAAAGTAAGTGGTTCTCCCATGATAATAACCTACCTTAAATCTTAGAAATGATATCAGTGAAGTTAGCCTTCTTAGTGCTTCCAGTATAAATAGTGTTGCCTAGATATTTGATAGGTAATTAGGAAGCTCTAAGGACCATCTATTCTTGTATCCACCTTCCTTTAATGTTGCTGGTCTTACTGCTTAGATAGATGAATGATTTTTTCTTATTGATCTTCATTTCAGTTGCCTCTCCAAAAACATGCAAATTATAATAAAATATAATAACTATTTGTGTAATAACCATGTAACTCGCACATACATTTTTAGAAGCCACATAATGACTCATACTTTTATTTTATAAGAGCCATGGAGAGATACATCAAATGAGCTATAAGTATCAAATCATGCATTGATGATTATAATCATTTGTGTGATGTGATATTTTCTTTATTTCTTCTTACCGTTTGTAATATTGTGATGGCTCATTTTGTACTTTTCTTTTACTAATCTTCTTAGAAAAGGTTTATAAGTATAACAAAGTATAAATAAATATTTCTAATTGAGCATATTTTTACATCCATATTAAAGAGTATCTCAAGACTAGATGGCACATAGATTGAGCTCAAAATGAACTATGTGGCAAAGACCATCAAGAAAGGGATTTTAGTGTTTGTACATTATTGTTAGGTTTATTTCTTTTTTAGATTTAGAACTTTGAGTATTTGCTATATAAAGCTCACTTATTCTTTTCTTGATATAAATTTATGTAGGCAATTGTCTAACTATACTAACTAGTAGTTTATTCTTTTGATTATACTACAAAAGACTTTTTTTTTTTTATTTTGTTTCTTTTTTATAGTTCATGTGATGCTTTAGTTTGCTTACTATTGTGTGTGGTGTGTTTAAAAATCACAAATTTATGGTAAGCTCTATAAGAAAAATATTTTATATTGACTTTAATAAGTTAATTAGTAAAATTAGCTTAGAAATTTTTTTTCTTAAAATTGACTAAATAACTTTGCATCAATTCTTTTAATAAAATAAAAATTGTTCACTTTCTGTATTTTGTATAAGGTATAGAATAAAGTTTACCAGTAATTAAAACTCCTAAGAACTAATTTATACTAATAATATGACTAGTCTATCTACATATAATTAAAGTCTCTCACTTGAGAGCATATAACATACATACACATCAAATTCTTTAGAATAGAGCTTTAGCTCAAGCATCACTTAAATTAAAACATTAGAGAGTATAATTAAAAAGTTCATTTGAATATCTTTAGTTGTGTATAATTAGACAATCATATTATCTTTTTATAGACATTTTCATAATATTAAATAATATAAGTCTTATATCATTCCAAATCTACCTTTTTATACTTCTAGCTAGAAATTATGAATTTTATTTATTTTGTTTGAGATCATAAGGCTACTTCTGAATAATATAATTTGTGGTAGCTAAGTAATTTCAAACTTGATAATCTAGGATGATAGATATATGAAATCTAACTAATTTTTTTCTTCACATTTTTCTAGATTCGTAACCTTTACTCATCACCCTTTAAAGAATCTTATATTCTGTTTGGTTGTTTGATGACTCAATAATTCCTATAGAATGGGTTTTCTATGTGGAGAAATAATTATCTCAGTTAATTATGATAACTCACCCTCTATTATGAACAAATTACTTAAAGAATATATTACACTATCATTATATTTTCATCATTTAGCTATTCCTTATTATTTTTGTATATATATATATATATATATATATATATATATATATATATATATATATATATCTCTCTATATATATATATATATATATATATATATTATATATATTTATTATGTATTACTGATTTTAAATTCATCAAAAAATTTTTTGTATATAAAAGAAATTTATATAGCTAAATAATCATAATTATTTTAATAAGCATGTAATATGAAACATTTTATTTAAAACATCGCTCGTTTAATGGGTGATCTTCGATAATACATAAATTAATCGTCGTCGGTTGAATGCGGCGGCCTAAAACTCTTTTAAAAAATTTCCCAAGTCCGATCTCATTTTTTTAGATGCGCCCTTGATTGATGCCCAACCAAGTCGCCGCCCTCTCTTGCAACCGACCATTGGCGTGAGTGACAACGACAAAACTTGTGGATTTTAGTTTTCAACGACATTTTGTATGTATTTTTTAAAACTCTTTTGTTAAGTGAAAAACATTAAAGTATTGATTATGTGTGTTTTGACATGTGATTACTTAGTTTGTCATGTGATTAGTTAGTTTTAGGGTTTAGGGATTTGTTGTTGGATTTGATATTTTAGGAAAAATATAAATTTTGCAAATAAATGAGGAACACGTTTTTAGATTCAAATGTGCATCTGATATTTTGGGGGAAATGTTATTTTTGCAAAGAAATGTAAGTTTTAGGTTTAGGCATGTGTTGTTGGATTTAATATTTTAGGGAAAATATAAATTTTCCAAATAAATGAGGAACACTTTTTTAGAATCAAATGTAAATATTTTAGGGGAAATGATAATTTTGCAAAGAAATATAAGTTTTAAGTTTAGGCATGTGTTGTTGGATTTGATATTTTAGGAAAAATGTTAATTTTTCAAATAAATGAGGAACACATTTTCCAAATAAAATGTACATTTGATATCTGATATTTTAGGAGAAATGTTAATTTTTCAAAGTAATGTAAGTTTTAGGGTTTAGGTATGTGGTGTTGGATATGTATGTTTAGGAGTATATTTATATTTTATGTGTATTTATATGTATTTTATGTGCATTTTAAGAAAATTTTTTTGTATATTAAATATTGAATATGATTGTATGTTTATTTGTCGTGTGTTATTTTGTGCTCATGGATGATTGGGAGAATTAGTAGTTATATTAGTTATTACAATTACTTACTCACAATAAGTAACTTTTTGGAGTGTAATTATGTTTTAGGGTTTAGGTATGTGTTGTTGGATATGTATGTTTATGAGTGTATTTATATTTTTATGTGTATTTATGTGTGTTTTATGTGTATTTTAAGTGACTTCTTTGTGTTTTAAGTTTTGAATTTGAGTGCTTGTTTATTTTTTGTTTGTTATTTTTGTGCTTATGGACAATTGAAAAATTAGTAGTTATCTCAGATCTTACAATTACTTACTGGAAAAATGGCAGTTGTGAATAAATTGCTTAGATGTCCAAAATTAAAAATAAGATTTGGGGTTTGAAATTCAAGATGCTATTCATTTTGATTGTCTTTACTTTGACAGAAATTGAGTCCCAGTGCTGTACTTTTTTATTCATCGAATTATGGTTAATTTTTTTTAGATAATTTGAGTCATTTTGTTAGAGTTAGGTGGTAATATACATCCTTGCGATCCATACAATTTTATGAATCGATTGATTTAAACGTGTCTATTGATTTTTGTTAATACACATTTTTAGATTCAAATATGAGTTCGGACATAGTTTGTTTAGTATTATATTACGACGGCCAACTCAGTGTTATTGAGGATTTCTTCCCCATATACACTGGTGAAAAAAATCATCCTATACAAGTTTCATGACAGACTGATTTTGCAAGCTTATAGAATTGAATCATGAGATCACTGAAATTTGATTCGACATGTTTTAGAGTTAATCTCATATGTAGATTTTCTGTTGGTGCTGG
Source organism: Cymbidium sinense (assembly GCA_021442155.1). Taxonomy (NCBI): domain Eukaryota; kingdom Viridiplantae; phylum Streptophyta; class Magnoliopsida; order Asparagales; family Orchidaceae; genus Cymbidium; species Cymbidium sinense. The sequence continues at coordinate 167,117,514 of CM038216.1, read as the reverse complement.
TTTCATTGTTTCTCCTATAAATGACGATGAAGTATGTGAGTCAGTCATTAATGCAACAAGTAAACAACCTGTAATTGTATATGTCAAAGTTGAGTTGAAATGAACAGAGGATATCAAAGTTCATAATTTTACTGAAGTTGAATTTCATCCAACTGAAGCTATACACACGACTATGCTATCATAGGAACCATATCAGACCTACCTCAATGAAGGTTTTCGTAGGTACGTATATCAAAATCATTATCCAATTAATTTTTTTCATTTTAATCTTATACACTATGTCATAATTTGCAACACTGATGAGAGAGATGTTACTGCATCTCCTATTCGTGTTCATCATATTGCCTCCACTTCTACTAGTAAGGGTGAATACTATGGCTATCATGTACCACCGTTACCGACTGAAGATGAGGGCTACAAAATAATACTAAGCCATGAGTTGACACGGTGATAGTGAAGGTGACATTCGAGAAGAACAATGTCCAGACTCTGGGAGCGGTCATTTGCTAAGAGATTATCTAACAAAATAAACATATTGAGAAACACATATTCAGTAGCAATGATTATATTCAGGCCTGCCAGACAGCACAAGAATGGGATGAACAATTGAATTTTGATGGCCTCTCAGAAGATTCTATTTTCCTGGAAGAGAATTTCATTCGAGCTAACTTAATTGAGGGGATGTGTTTCCATGGCAAAAGACACCTTAAATTTACTAATCATGGTTGGTCCATAATAAATAATGTGGAGTATGTAACATGTGACTCCAACAAGATGAGATTCACTGTACTTTGCATACATAGCAGTCATCCCAATAGGTCGTGCATGTGGCGTCTACATGCTCGTGCGAGCAAGAGGCTGGGTGGTGCAAGAGGATATCTAGTATGGAATCCCCACACACATGTACTCATTCGATATTGAGTTTTGGACATAGGCAATGCACCTTATAGTTTATTAGCTACTACATCTAACCGAGTGCAATAAGTCCTGGGCTTGGGTTATTAGGACATTATAGGACTTGATTCCGCTTATATGTACTTGGGCTAATTTATGCATTATCTCTGACTGACATTCAAGCTTAGTACGTGGATGCCGCAAATTTTTTCCCTGGACTAAGCATCGACATTGCTTACGCCATCTTAGAGAGAATTTCAAGAAGACATGTCGAATAATGGGAATTTCTGATGCTGAGTTTGTGTGCAAAAAGATGTATGTGGCAAGTAATACAAATGACATTCACACCATCACACGTTACATGATAGACATCAGGAATTTCAAAGCAGAGGCTACTGAGTGGCTGCTTGTTAGAGATGCGGCGAAGTGGTCATTGACTCATGATGACGGATATCATTATGGTACCATGAACACTAATGCATCAGAGTGTTTCAACGGTGTGCTGAAGAGGGCATGTGGGTTGTCGATATAAGCTCTAATTATATCAATTTATTATAATCTTATATTATTTTTTACCAAATGCTTTGAGAAGACTTATATGATGCAGTGATTCGATATTTTTCCGTGTCAAGCGATCTTTGCAATAGAATGAGCGTGAAGCTAGGAGATGTCCAGAACCCACAAGGATAAATTTAAATGAATTTCAAGTGTTTAGTATGTCATCAATGTCATTCAAGGTTAAACTGCAAGAACAAAATAGTTGTAGTTGTATATGTAGGCAACCACAATTACTTCACATTCCATGTTCGCAAGTTATAGCTGTGTTAGGGCAATGTTATTTGAGCCATTCACATTACGTATCCTGCTACTACACATTGCAAATGTACCAAAGTATGTAGAAAGCTCAATTCCATGTCATCCGGATTGGTGACTAATCATATCATCGTCCGTCACTTGATTGACTAGTGCCACCAAATATCGAGACAAGCGGCGGACCGGGACATGGAGATATACCAACACAATGGATGAGAATGTGCAGCGAAGTAATAGAATATGTGGACCATGTGCAAAAATGTTTGGCACAACAAAGCCACTTGTCCACAAAATCGTTTATGTGGGACTTAGTGTGTTTGTGGTGAACTACTACATTATTTTATCCTAGTGTTGTTGTTAAAAGATTTTTGTTCTTATTACTATGTATGTCTGTAATGTAGTTTTCTTAGTACTGTTGTTAGTCGGGTATATTTTTGTTGATGTTATTCTGGAAGTCTGTGATGTATTTTTCTCTATATTGTTGCTAGTGTAGGGTGTGTTTCCTTGGTCTATAATGTATAGTTCTTGTGACAGTTTACTTCTATGTCTTCTCTATGCTTCTATTTTTTTCTGTTGTATTTCTCTGTAGATATGTATTTGTTGTACCTATGTATGTAGGGCAGCTTAACTATGTGCATGAGCCGTGTTTACTTCTGTTGTTTTATGTTAGTAGTTTGTTTTATGTCAGACCTAATGTATATATGAGCCGTGTTTACTTCTGTTGTTTTATGTTTTTATCTACACTGTTGCACTATACTTCTAATCATTTATGTTTTATGGTGTTGACATGTACTTTCTAAAGTTGTGTGCTAGACAGGTTAAATGACATATGAGGAAGGAGGAGCAGGTAGACGTCAATGTAGACATCAAACCGATGAGCCTCCAGTAGACTACGTGCCCGCACCAGCAGAGGTACACCCCAGCATCATCTCATTGTGTGGCAAACACAGGGTTGCTCATCCAAATGTGGTATGATTTATTATTTGTCAAAGCTAGCCTAAACTAAATACATTTTTTCTTAAATCCTCAATTCATATTGTGCAGGAGACAATTCTTAAGCGCATCACACACTGATGTTGAGAGTGGTTGATGAACCGAATTTATGGATGGGCTAGCGATGATGGCTCAGTTGTGTTTCAACTCGGTATATCGAGACTTGATCACCACACATGCTTTAGTTGGCCGGTCACCACAAACACATTTCATTTCACAGTTGGTGAAATGATAGTTCTTTGTAGGACGTGGTCATAATTCTAAGCGTACGGATTGACGGGCCTCCTATTATCGGACTGACAGTGATAGGGGAGGGTAGGCGATGGTTGTCATGCTCGATTATTGTGATGAGCTCATCAGTAGGCATCCAGAGCCCGGTGTTATATATCATGATCCAGTACAGCCATATGTTACATCCATTTTTTATGGGGCAGGCGCATGCACGGACTTGCTTACCTTTATGTTGGCTGTGGTGGACATTTTATAGGGACTCATACTTAGATCTACCGGATGCTGACTTTATGATGCACCTAAGAGCTTACATTTTGTTCACTATTTGCTGCTTCCTTCTGCCAAATACATCCGAGTTTGAGGTACATTTACAGTACTTATTACTACTAGATGATTTGAGCTTGTTCAGCAGGCACTCCATAGGAGCAGCAGTGTTAGCACACTTGTACAGGGAGTTGAATGAGGCCACAAGACCAAAGTGGACCAATATGGTAGGATGTCTGCACCTACTTCAGGTTTGGTCGTGAGAGCATGTACATGTTGGGCGACCCACATTGCAGGTACCCTTTCCGGCAGAGTTGGATGGGCTGAGCGTTGGTTGCAGGTGGAATGAGGGTTACCTACGAGAGATGACACATGTCCATGTTAGAGTGTGTAGAGATGAGCTTAATGGGCTGCTACAGAGTCAGGTATGACTAAGGCACAATTTATTCATATGATCACCTCTACAATCCTATGTATGACATATAATTTTTCTTTCATGTTGTAGGTGATATGGGAGCCGAACGGATAGTAGTTTCACACAAGAGTAGCTGGTGTATGCTTGGTTGAATAGGTTATTTGGCTTGCTAGGGTACCTCTGATTAGCTGGAAAAGAATTGAGTGGTACCTCCCAGATCGTGTGCTCAAACAGTTTGGTCTGTCACCTAGAGTGGACGTGGCGCCTATAGATCCTTCATTTTAGTAAGTCGATGGTCGCAAGAAGGCTGATGTTGATTGGTTGATTATCACTAGGTCTACATATCACAATGAGAGGCCAGACATGATTCCATTATTGGCGTGGATGATGCTACACCTTCTATTGACCCGGCTGTCAGTCGGTACATAAGATGGTATCGGTCCTGGGCTTCCTTGTACATGTTGAGGGCTCCGGCCATTCCTACTATCACCTATTATCCTCGAGCTCCTGGAGAGAGACTTATGGTAAGCACTAAAAAACTATATGTTAACTAAATATTTATACGTAATGAGTACTGAATTACATACATCTCTCTGCAGCGTGAACATATCTTGGACACACAAGATATTTTTCAGCCTTATTTTGGGACAGACCAGAGCACTGATTTTCAGCATTCGATCAACACTTATGAGAAGTTATGTAGGGAACTACGCAAGAATATGCACATTTCAAATAGTAGGTATAGGGATACAGATGAAGCCAATAGTTCTTCTGTAGCACCTTCAGCTTCTCAGCCACATACTGTAGGATTTGATGCAGGTCCGTCGTCTATACAAGATGTCAGTCCATATAGTTACTAATTTGGCACACTAGCTCTGTACTCGTATTAGGAAGCCATGTTTAGTCTATTTCAGTCATGGAAGGCAGCAGATCCTCCCATGTATTCTCACCCATCGATCTATATACCGCATATGCATGGAGTGTACCCCACTGTCCCCTTCCAGCCAGGAGCATCACAGGAGATACCCAATGTTACACCTCTCGGTGATCCAGAGCAGACCGCTGACCAGGTTGAAGATGAAGCGCATCATCGGACCATTTAGACCATCCTTCGACACACACTTTCGATACTCTGAGAAACGGACTTCCACCATGCAGACACCGCCGTTATTAAATGTCGTCACTTGTCATCTTTATTTGTAGATCGGATGATAGCTCGATGTACACTATTTTTGATGTTTTATATTTTCTATGTACACTGTAGATCATGATACTATTTTTCTATGTTATATATTTTCATTCTGAGTAAATTGCATTTTGACTTGCGGAAGATAAGTGATATCTTGTTAGTATTGAACTGTCAAATTTAGAAGTTTAGAGAAGCAGTCAAGAGCTACAAATTTGTCATGCTGAGTAAATGTTTCAACTAGCAAACTTTGTAATGAGATTGTCACATCTATTGCTTTTTATTAATGTCTTAAACTGTCAAATTTGTCATGCTGAGTAAATCCATCAATTATTGCTATTTTGAATCCACCAATATCCACAAAATCTGCTGCGCAACGGGCTAGAATCGTATTTTTTAATCAACATAAAAGTCAAGGGAAATTTTATGCCGATTCCAATGATACCAAACTCTCAATTAAATGATGACGATTCCAATCTGACCAAAATATGTGGTCGCACTTTTCAAAACGTTGATTTTGGCAAAACACTACTTCATGAGCCACAATGGCCTTTTTTTATCAACATAAAAGTAGTGGGGAATTTTATTCTAATTTCAATGATACCAAGTTCACTCGATTCGATCTGACCAAAATCTGGTGTTGCACTTTTCAAAACCTCGGGGTAGATTTTTCACGCTTTGGCAAAAACTGCTATGAAAGGGACCACAATCGCCTTTTTTGGTCAACATAAAAGTTGTGGGGAATTTTGTGCAAATTCCAAAGATACGAAGCTCGCTCAATTCCTACAACGGATAACTCTGATATGGCCAAAATACCGTGGTTGATCGCACTTTTCAAAATGGCGCGGCAGATTTTTTACGCTTTGACAAAAACTACTATGCAAGGGTCAATAATAGCCTTTTTCGGTCAATATAAAAGTCATGGAGAATTTTGTGTCAATTTCAGCGATACCAAGCTTGCTCGATTCTAACAACAGATGACTCTGATACGACCAAAATACCATGGTTGGTCGCACTTTTCAAAACGGTGGGGCAGATTTTTCACGCTTTGGCAAAAACTGCTACGCAAGGGGCCACAATCGCATTTTCGATCAACATGAAAGTCATGGGAAATTTTGTGCCAATTCTAAAGATTCTAAGCTTGCTCAATTTTAACAACGGATGACTCTGATACGGCCAAAATACCGTGGTTGGTCGCACTTTTCAAAACGGCGCGACAGATTTTTCGCGCTTTGGAAAAAACTACTACGCAAGGGACCACAATCATTTTTTTTCGGTTAACATGAAAGTCGTGGGGAATTTCATGCCAATTCTAACGATACTAAGTTTGCTCAATTCCGATGACGACTCGATCTGACCAAAATCGCGGATGGTGGCACTTTTCAAAGCGTAGCGACGATTTTTTTAGCTTTGGAAAAAGCACTTCAGCAGCCACAATCACCTTTTTCGGTCAACATGAAAGTGTGGGGAATTGCGTTCCAATTCAAACGATATCAAGTCGCTCAATTTTGACAACGGACGACTTCGATACGGCCAAAATACTACGGTTGGTCTACAGTTTTTTTATAAAAAAAATTATTCTTGAGCGAGTCGCCCGTTCAACGGGCGACGACATGTGTGCTTAATTGCTAATTCGCCCGTTGAACGGCATTTGCTACTTTTAAAAAAAAATTTAATACCTATTTCACTAATTACATATTAAAATGTGCTTAATTTAAAATTTTAGCCCTAAATAATTCCATGCTGATTTGCTAGTAGACAACCAGCTATCACATTAAACCAAACATATATCAATATCTCAAAAACACGAGAAAATATTACATATGGAGTCCGGATGTAATTTTCCATCCGGACTCCAACTATAATGTGACATATGGCTAAGATGTATTTAAATTTTTTTTAAAATTTTTTTAAAATTATGTGTTCAAATTTTATTGAAGTCTGGATACATCCGGACTCCGCATGCATAATCAAAAGCATGTCTTTGGTGGAAGCTCTTCTCACTCCGACCTATTACCACTCAAATTTCAAATCAAAATCTACATCATCTCATCATCACCATCACCATCAATGATGCCGCTGCCACCACCACCACTTCCTCTCACACCTGCCATCACCTTCTCTCCTCCACCTCCCACCCCCCCATCATCCAGCTCCACCCGCTTGAATCGGTCACACTCTCATCGCCTCAATCAGCCCCATCCTGTAACCTTCCTTCACATCCATATCCTCCACAACCGTGGCGACATCGATTGGTCCTAGTTGGTGAATTCTCACTAAAGCCTTCGCTTCTGTCCCCATGTCGGATCCCTACCTCCTTGAGTATGGACGCGCCCTTCTGGGAGACGATATTATGACTCCTTGTTCACGTCCTCTAGGTAAACTGGCTTAATTTCACCAGTCGTTGCTTAAGAAAGGTTCTTCGGTTAACCATCTTCTTATTCTTGTCGATCTCCGGCAAGCTGGCTGATATGAATCCATATCCCCAAATCAACAACAGAAATAAAAGGGACAGAAGAAGGCAAAGTTGGCTAAAAGATTTCACTAATATCCCCAACATACAACATCAACAGAGAATATAACCTTACATTCAGACCAGAAAGAGTTACAGATTAAAAAAAAAATATACAAACTTTATTAAATACAAGAGTCAGGAAACAATCCAGCACAAAAGAGATCAACAAAAACTATTTCTAGAGCCTCCCTAAAAGTAAATAAAATCATAGATTATTGAAAAAAGGAAGAATAGAGACTTAAATTCAAGAAATCAAGAAGAGTAGTAAAATAACATTGCTCATACCTCAACGCCCAGTGAAACAAGTTTGATAGAGTTGTAAAGAAGGTAACAACTTATAGCAGTAGTTATGCTTGCATAGATAGCTGGATCCAAGCTAAAAAGGTAAAAGCAGAAGAGTATAAATAGAGGTCGAGCCAAACGAAGGAGATCAAATATTCTTCAAAGAAACCCTTCCCTCGGTCTAATCTTTTTCTCCTTCATCCCAAGCCTCTACACGGTTTGTCCCCCCCAGAAAAGCATTTTTCTCCGTGAGTCACCCTCAGTTCCTCCCCTCGCTCCATACCATACATTTTCGGGTAGCGACGACGGCTCGAACAATTGAAAGGAATAAAAGGAAAACTAGGTTAAAGATGAAACTTATCCAAGAAGAATCATCAGACGGACAAAGGCGAGCAGTATGAAAGCGCCTAGATTTCACCGGATCTGAAGTCAAGGCAACGGTAGCAAGAAAATGAGCGTGGAATCCACTCAAGAAACACTAGATCCAACGGCTCAATTTAAAGAGCAGAAAGCACAATCCGAGTGCTAGATCTAACGACCAAGTGAGAAAAAAGGCACAATCCAACGGTTCAGAAGGCACCTGATAATTCCCCTGTAATTACTCGTGGTTCATTCCACTCAGTGAGTCAACTCACGAATAGACTAATTGGCTCACGAGCAGACCCATTCACATCAACCAGACTCAGCCAAGAATTCGGATTGTATCATTGGTGCTCTCGTTGATTACATCATATAGAAATGGAAGACGGAACAAGACACACATCAAAAACCCTAGAAGAATGTGTGACAAGGCTAAACAAAATAGATGAGCAAATGTCCTCAATTTTTATGATATTAAATGAAGTTTCAAGAAGACTATCTTCTATAGAAGAAAAATTGGAGAAAAACTCTCAAGAACAGCAACAAATCCAATCCCAGGTATGTACATCATCTCATACAGAATGTTATCCTCCAAATAGACCACAAACACAAAATATTAGACCTGTTAAAGTAGATATGCCAAGGTTTAATGGAGACAATCCTAAAGGCTGGCTGTTCAAAGCACGATTTTCAATATTACATCGGAAGAACAAAAGTTCATAATTGCCTCGTTTACATGGATGGACGCACTTGGTATCAATATATGCACTTAAATAATCAGTTGCATTCATAGACACAATTTAAAAGTTATTGAGATTTGGTCCCTCTCTACAGATTTGAGAGGAGAATTAACTAAATTACAACAGACAACAATAATTCAGAACTTCTACTATGATTTTGAAAAACTAGCTAATCAAATTTCAGGCATTTCACCTGAATTTTTACAAAGTTATTTTGAATCAGGGCTTAAACATGATATCAAGAAGGAAGTAAGAGCATTACAACCCAATTCCTTGTAGCAAGCATTTCAATTGGCCAAACTAATGGAAGATAGGCTAGCTGATGACATTCACATGACTAGAAACTACAAGATCGTTCTCAATAAAACAACCTCAATTAGAACAACCCATCGCCTACTCCCACAAACACCAATCAACACAGCAATAATCAAAATAAATAGCCAATATCAATTTAGAGGCTGACACCTACACAATTGGAAGAAAGAAGAAAGAAAGGATTGTGTTTCAATTGTGAGGAAAAATATCACAGAGGACATATATGTCAAGCCAAATTGTTTGCCTTCATGATGGTCAATGAGGACCAAGAGTATCAACTACAATAATATACTCAACCAGAAAGACAGTAGATACAAGAAGAAGTATTAGAAACAAGCTTAAACTATCAGCCATTCAATCCAGGCTAAGACAGATGACATAGAGGTTGTATAATTATAAACATTCTAAATAGTTCTAACCACGACTTAGCTTAGAATTATAATTCGATATAGCCCAAATCTATAAAATACCATGGGGCATAGTGCAAAGAAGAAATGCGAGTTATAAGTAGAAGTTTGGGGCACAACAAACACCAATCTTAAATAAAGGGCCACAAAGAATTCCCACGAATACGGTCAACAATCGCCACATTACAAGGGTATCTGAGGTAGAAGATCACAACAAGGGGCAGAACCTGACTACATGGTAGAGCAGAAGACCCTTATAGACAAAGACACATGTAGCAAGAGAAGTCCAGGGGAAAGGATTGCTATCAAATGATGATCCTAAGGTAGGAATTCAACAATCATAAAAAGGCAAGTCATAATGGTGACCTTGAGGGCAAGGTCAATGTGAGGGAGGGGAGTAATGATATGAATCCATATCCCCAAATTAACGAAATAAAAGGGATAGAAGAAGGAAAGTTGGCTAAAAGATTTCACTAATATCCCCAACATACAACATCAAGAGAATATAACCTTACATTGGACAAAGAGTTACTGATTAAAAAAATATACAAACTTTATTAAATACAAGAGTCGAAACAATCCAACACAAAAGAGATCAACAAAAACTATTTCCAGAGCCTCCCTGAAAGTAAATAAAACCATAACAGATTGAATTGCCAAAGGAACAGAAGAACAAAGACTTAAATTCAAGAAATCAAGAAGAGTAGTAAAATAATAGATTGCTCATACCTCAACGAGCAGCGACAAGTTTGATATTGAAGTAACAAATTGTAACAGAAAGTAGTTAGGCTTGCATAGATAGCTCAGATCCAAGCTAAAGAAGGTAAAACAGAAAGTATAAATAGAGGTCAGAAGCCAAACAAAAAGGGAGATCAAATATTCTGCAAAGAAACCCTTCCCTCAGTTTCTAATCTTTTTCTCCTTCATCCCTAAGCCTCTACACCGATTTGTCCCCACCGGAAAAGCATTTTTCTCCGTGAGTCACCCTCAGATTCCTCCCTCCGCGACCATCCATTTTCTCGGGCTCGAGCAGTGAAAGGAATAAAAGGAAAACTAGGTTAAAGATGAAACTTATCTAAGAAGAATCATCGGGCCAAGATAGAGTATAGGCAAACCCATTTCTAGATTTCCCGGGATCAAGTCAAAGCGGATCCACCCAAAGCAGCGTGGAATCCACTCAGAAACACTAGATCCAACGGCTCAATTCAAAGAGCGAAGCACAATCGAGTGCTAGATCCAATGGCAAGTGAGAAAAAAGGCAATCCAGCGGTTGAAGGCACCGATAATTCCCCTGTAATTGCTCGGCTTGGGTTCATTCCACTCAGTGAGTCAAACTCTCGAGCAGACTAGTGGCTCACGAAGCGGACCCATTCTCACTAACGACTCGCCCAAGGATGGATCAGCCAACTCTGAGGATTCTCTTGGCTTCTTCAGAAGGAAAGACTTGGTTGGTGGGGGGGAGTAGGCGAAAGAGGGGCGCCGTAAGGATGGAGAGCTTCGTTCACCTCTTAAGCGCCCATGGCTTCTTTTAACTGGTGGCGTCGTTTGTGATGTAGGCGAGGGTTACTTTTTTTCTGGCCATGTCTATTTGTAATGAAGATTTGCATAATTGGTTTTTACGGCTTTGGTTCTATTTATAATTCGAAAGGATTGTGAGAGGTTTGTTGATTGGTTATTTTACATAAGGTAATGGATTTTGAATCAATTTTAACTTGATTCCAAAATTCTTAATTTAATTTTGTTTAATGATTTTTAATATATATATATATATATATATATATATATATATATATATATATATTTGATTTAGTGTTTTACTTGGGGCTGTTTGGTTGCCTGCATTTGGAATGCACTGCATTCCAACATTCCAAATGCACGCTTTTGAACATTTCAAGCGTTTGGTTGCAAGTAAAGTAAAATTTCAGTGTATTTCAAATACACCAGAAAGGCTAGTTTGCGTGTATTTGGAATTCGTCAGATTTGGGCGAATTCCAAATACACCGGCCAATGTAAAGTGATCGACGGCGTACCGTGCTTCGCCCGTCACGCCCGCCAGCCGGGTACCCGTACGATACCTCGGCCTCCGACGCCACCTCCATGCCGTTGCCGGCATTGCCGCCGTGCCGGTCATCGACCGCCGCCGCTGATATGAAAACTTTCAATTTTCTTTACATTACATTTTATCAACCAAACAAAAAAAGCAGAGCCATGAATTTGTAAAGCTCTCAATCAAACAACTATAAAGTAATCATCTTACATTGAATTCACTACTGCATTCGCATCTGCGTTAAATCACAAAAGACCTTACGACTAAGTTTTGATTTCTTCAAGTTTAAATGATCTCATAATCTCATGAGATATTTCAGAGTTAAGAAGACATCCTAAGAAATATTTCATGACATTTTGATTAATCTTAAATTATTATTAATATAATATTATTTATTATTTAATTAAGAGAGAAATTGCCAAGTTAATATTGATATACTTTCTAAATTTTATGCGAATATTTTCTGAAGTTGGGGAACTTCAAGAGACGACCCATACAACTTTACGGCTAATTTGAATTAATTTAATTTTTCTTTAATTATTTTCTTATATAGTCTAAAATTTTAAATTAAAATATAACTCATAAAATTATAAAAGTTTATAGGGATGTTAATTAGGGCTGAAGTCACAACACTCTCATAAAAAAATTATATTATTTAGAGATTAATTTGATCTTTTGGGATTTATTTCCTTCATTTGTATATTTAAATTGTACGTAATATTATAATATTTAAAACAGATGTATTTTATTTTTCTTATGTCCGTTCTATTTATATAAACTTACAATATAATATTGGTATTTTTAATTTTTATTTTATTTATTATGAATTTATTAATTTAATTAGCAATTAAAATAAAATTTTATATTAAAGTAAATACACATTGATTTGAAATTGGTTTTAATTGACTTAATCACCCCAATTCTCATGGATTATTTCTTAAAAGTCAAGGGAGATGTTAGATGCATCTTATAAGAATTTGGAGAAATTTTGGAACTAATTAATATTTAATAATTCATTAAGTAAATTGACTATTTCTTATAAAAAATATGAATAATATTAAAATAATTTAGTAAATATATAAAAAATATTTTTCCTTAGTTAAAACAAAAAGAGGAATACTTAGAGCGGTTTACAAATTAATTTACATAATTAACATAAATTTGATAATTTTATAAATTCTAAATATTATTTAAATGACTTTTTATAAATATATTTTTAAAATATATTATTTTAAATCAAAATTTTATGAAGATATTTCTATAAATTTTCATTAACCCCTGAGATTAATCATATCATCATCAAATCATTTGAACTTATTTTAAATCATTCATGAAATTCCAAATTCTTTAGCTAATTAATTAATTAATGAATATGTGTGTGATTAGGTCTAATTAAGGTGATTAACACACATAATTATCATCAAATGTGTTTAGTATTTTTACTATTTTGTATGGTATTCTCTATTCATTAAGTGATTTAGACATCTAAAATACAATTTTATGATTTTTCATCATTTCTTAAAATTGATTAATTAAATTTTTTTTTTAAACACAAGTCTAAGAATTTTGAGAAAAATCACAAAACTAAATGTCACATGCAATAACTATCTTAAAAGTTGCAAAGTATTTGTACTTATATTTTATGACTAATTTCATTAATTAAGATTTCAATAATGCGACAATTACTTTCAAAATATTCAACACTAATTGAGCCTTTTTATTTTATTGAATTCCTCTCTTCTAGTTGTGCACAAAGAGGGGTTATTTATATATTTTTTAGAATTTTGTGCAATTATTTATAAAATTTTTAAATTTAAGGTGATTTAATTAATTATTAAGTAGAAATTAATCTTATTTTTGGTAATTTTGAGTTTTAATTAAGATCAGAGGGTTTACAATTTTTCGATGCTTTATGTTAAATAAATGTGTTTAGCTCTTAAGATACTTTTTTTTTTGGAGATTTGCATGATTTTATAATTATTAATTAAGTAATTTAATTATCAAGGCTTCTAATTTTTGTAACTTAAGATACACACATAAAAAATTCATGAAAGTTTTATTTGGAACATAAAGCACCATCATAGACATCTAATACATAATTTTTAAGTCCTTTAGATGGGTATTTTAGGATTATTTTTAAAATTATGATTCATAAAAAGCCTTAATTACTCTTAAATTACACATTAAAAGTTTGAGCTTTTTTTCTTGTATTCTACTCATTTCATTGAATCTAAAGAGCATTTATTTATATTTTTAAGATTTTTCTATAATTATTATGATTTTCTAAAATTATGGCCTTTTAAATCAAATTCTAAACCCTATTATCTCACACAATGGCTGAGTTCGCACGCACTTTACACGTAGCATGTTGATATTCATCATAAAATGTGTCCCTCGTGGCGTCAACATGGCTAGAAATGGACGCAATTTCAATCTAGGCTATTCAATCAAAAGATCGAACGGATTAGATCTAAATTGTGGTTCTTAAGAGATGGAATAACATTCTAGCATGTGACGAAATCATTACTATCCATTCTAATCGAACAAAATATATGACACATTATTTGTCTCCTGCCTCTAGCAAGAGATAAAGATCATCTACCTTTCACAACTTAATCCAAAATATCCAAGCTAAAATTTTTGCATCTAACCTAATCAAAAGGTTTGGTGAATGAAATGCAATGGGTTTCTATGAACAAACAATAACAAAACACAAATCCATTTCACAAACTTTGAGAACCTATGAGTTTTCTAAGTGTGAGTGATTATATTCCTAGAGTCGACATTTGAAGGATCCACCAATTTAGGTAGCTTTGACATGAAGAGGCCAAGCCCTGCTCTAAAGACCCCCAATTACCTCCTTGCTAGTTACTCCCAAGACCAACATATTGCCGCAAATTGCCAAAGTTTGGTCTTTATCTTCTTTCCTAAGCTCATACTAAGAGGGGCACAATTAGTTTTAGTTCTCCCAAGATTAGGGAGGGTGTTAGATATATTAATTTAAGTGATTGATGTCTAGGGATGGGGAAGATGTTTTGGGACATTCAGCCTTAAGTGGTGTTGATAGTGGCTTGATTTTTATTTGCATGGAGAGGCTTGGGAGTTTAAGAGACTGTCTCTATAGATATGGTGAGTGTGTTGAGTGCTTAAGGCCTTCCTTTTTCAAAGTGTATCAAGTTCCTCATGTGAACTAAGCTCTTAATGGGCTAAGCTCAAAATTGCCATGGCCTGCTCAAGTGGAACATCCCTAAAACCCTACTATAAATGTATAGTTGAATTTCAATGTGTTCAACTATTATGTGTGATTAAACTACAAAAAGACTTCATGAAAATAGTGTGACTCAATCAGGTAAAAATCTACTAATAATGGTATTATCTAAACTCAGATCAGACTTGATTAAAGGGATAATCTTGATCATAAAAGGATATGAATAGTTATAATATGAATAATCTAAGTTATATTAATATGTCCAGCTTATGAGATTTTCTTTTCCAAGTGGGCATGACTAATGATATAAGATGAGTACTAGCCAAGAAAAATAGACTAGCAAAAGTAAAGATATTTAGCCAAAGGAATTTCCCAAATATCAAAAACTAGATAAAAATGTAATACTAGACTATAGACTGAACTCAATAGAAAGGAACAATATACATGATATTAATAATATAAGTTGCTAAAATAGTTTTGATTGTGTAAATTGATCCTAAACTATGTTCAAAAATAAGACAAGCAACTTGTGTTCAAAAATATTAATGTGTAAATAATTAATTAATATAATCCATTTTATTTAAGAAAAAGGTTGAAATAAAACAAATCAATTTAGAAACTAATGTGATAGTGTAGTATATATGCTCCTAGTCTAATGCATAGATGAATATAGTCAGAATGCAAGCATAGTGATTGTTGACCTCACTTTTGGAGCGAGGATTCAATCTCTTCTTCTTAGACTTAGGAGTCATCTAGATATTAAGATTTTTTAAGCCATAAGATACTTCTAGAAACTAGGTGAACACTTAACCTAAGCCTAGAGACTTAGAAGGGTTAAGCATAGGATTAGGTTATGCATTAAGGATTAGGATGGCCTATCTATCCCATGACTTAAACCCAATCTATGTCCACATTCTTAAGCCATAACCAAATTCAATTCATACCAAACCCAAATCTCAATTCAAATCAAGCTAAATTTAATTGATTTTTTTCATGATCAATTCATATCTTCAAATATGTTCCCAAATATAAATCAAATCAATGATATATACAATCATATCAATTCCAAACCATAATAAAACTCAAATCAAAATTAAACCTAAGCCATATGAACCAATCCCATGGACTTAGCCAAATTCCCATTCAATTCAAACCAAATTCAATTGATTTTCTCTTGAATCAATTTTATCTTCAATCACCATCCCAAATATAAATCAAACCTATAATAATCAAGCCAAAATAAAATCAACCCAAGTTAAACCTAACCTAACCCTTTTGAATTGAGTTATTTAAATGAACCAAAACTCATTTGAAGCCAAACCAATTGTAATCAAATTTATAAATCAGTCCTAAACTCATATATAAACTCAACTAAACTTAACTCAACCCGAAATCAACTCAACTAAGTCCAATTGATCCACTTGACCCAAAGTGACCAATTTGACCTATTAGAACCAAGTTTCAATCTAACCCAAATTGGATTGAATCAGCTTAACCAAAATCTCTTATCATGATTGTTAATCACCCTAGGTTGATCAATTGTTATCAATTGGGTCAAAACCAAGTCAACTTGGTCATTTGACCAAGTCAACCCTTTTAACCCATATAAACCCATGCTAGTCAAAATTCATCCTACACCAAAATAATTGAAACCAATGATTCATACCAACCTATGATCAATGATTGAACATGACATGACCTTCAATTGAGCTAAACCTAACCCAATTGGCTTGCTGACCCAAGTTGACCCAATTTGACCTAAAAAGACCAAATTAGGTCAAATCATGATCTAACCCAAATTGATTGTAACCAATGACTCAAGTTTATTCCAAATTGATTATTGAACTTGACCAATGCTATAATTAAACCCAGTTTGACCAATTGGTCAACCTAACTCGTTTAGCCCAAATTGACCTAAAGAGTTAAATTGGCCTAAATCCACATCAAATCTAAATTGATTCAAACCAAAGCCTACAATCATCTTCAATTAATCAGTTGAACATGAATCAACCCATAACCCAAGCCAATTTAGCCAATTTGGTCAACTTGACCCATTTTACCTACATGAATCCAAATGAGCCAAAATCAAACCTAAATCAAATTGATTCAAATCAATTGAACCAAAACACTTCAAATCATCATTCGAACTTCACCCAAGCTTTGGTTTGACCCAATTTGATCAACTGGTCAACCTAATCTAACCTAGCCCAATTTGACCTATAAGCTTCAAATTGAGCCAAACCCACTTGAACCAAGCCAATACCTATTGGAACTTGATCCAACCAGACCCAAACCCACCTTGGGTCAGTGCAAAACCAACCCAACCCGAATTAGGCTCAACCTAAGAAAAATCTCCCTTGGCTTCTCCTCCCCACATGAGATTTTTCCAAAACTAGTAAAGTCCACTCCCTCTTTTCCCTTGGCAGCCATCAAACACCCAAATGAGGGTCTACCCTACTCACCTAGCCCAACCCATGTGGGCTAGGTCGGCCTTGGACCAAAAGGAGGTGAGTTAACTCACTTCCCTCACTAGCGAAACCCAGGGACCCAAAAGAGAAGCTACCTACCTTGATCCACCCACCAGAGCTTCCACCAATCCAATCGAGCCACATGGGTTGACAAGACCACAGGTGCCTTGGTGACTCATGGCCAAAATCAAGATCTCATCCGTCGATTTAAGGAGGGGATATACCCCCTCAATTTGATCCAAAACACACACACTCACTCTCAGCCCAGACCATTTTAAAGTCCTAGAGCCCTAAAGCAAGGCTATTGCATTTTCAAGGCACATGACACCCCATTTTGATCCAACTCGAATACTCAAATCCAAATTAAATTCACACACACCATCCTCACACCTCGTCGAGCAAGAATGAATCACTTCTTAAGCTTCTTGACCACCGGAGGTAGGAGTTCGATCAACATTGAGCTCCAAATTGATGGATCTTGGTCCATTGAGCGAATGACGAGGAATTGGCTTGTGTGGTGCTCAATAGGGCTTCATTTCTACTAGACAAAGCTTCCTCAATCAATTTTTCCACCGGTCTTGAGCTCTAACGAGGCAATTATTCAAAATTGAGTTCTTGGCAAATTTTGGTTGGAGCTTTGTGAAGGAAAGTTGCATGTCATGCGATCTTAATCGTTGGATCCCTTTGGATCCTTCGTGCGAAGGTGTGGGATCAATTTTTGATTGATCCAAGATTGAGTGAGCTCAGATCGAGCAATGAAAATGGATGGTGTTCATTTCTCATCGCGAGATGATTCGCATTACCACCATTTGGCGTTCTCGAGACGGTCATGATTATTCCTAGATTTATTTTGATTTAATCCCTCAAGCGGTTTGATCACTTTGTCGATCCAAGATGGATGGTGGAATCATGTCTCACCACATTGTGCTAGTTGACGCATTTAAGTATGCAATCACGTACCATGAGCGCACCATGCCAGCATTACGTGGCATTGTTGGGATTAAGCTTAATTAATTATTTTTAATGATTGAAACTTCCAAAATTTATAACAAATCATAAAAAATCAGATAAATATAAATAAATATTCATTTTGAATCTATCTCAAAGGAGAATCATTTAAAATTAATTCTAATTAATTTTTAATAGTAATTAAGGCTTAATTTGGGTTTAATTAAAATTTTAATTAGCTTAATTACTCTTTAATTACTCAAGTAATTAACTCCAAACTTTTTGTGGTGGTTTAATGGGATGACCTCTACCTCCCATAATTTTTTGGTATTTATTAATTGATTAATTAGGGAAATTGCTCATTTAAGCCTTAATCACTTCCTTAATTAATTAAATGGTTAATTAACCCCCTAATCAGCAAGCAAATTAATTAATTGGGCATGTTAATCACTGTTGAATAGTGAATGGGCAACGAAAATGAGATGGGGACCTTTTTCCTAATCCCATTTCACTTTAAAGGAAATAAATTAATTTGGGATTAATTAAAGTTTAATTGGTTAATTAAATGGCTTAATTAATGAGATTCAAATCATAATCACATCAGATCTTGATTAATTAAATCATGGGTAGATCTTTAGGTGTTTAATAAACTAAAGGTATTTAGGGAAATTATGGCTAACCCATATATGTGGGAAAATCATGAGAGTACTTAATTAAATTTCTTAATATAATTAACTATTAATCATGAGCCAATTACATTAGTCCCTTTCATTTCTTAGGATCATTGCAAATTCACTTTCCATTCATAAGCATAATATGTTGGCTCATAATTATTTAGTTAATTATATTAAGGTAATATAGGTAAGGATAATAAATTGAACTAATTAAGGATCCAACTTAATTGATTCATAAAATTCACTTAATTACCTTTTTCATTAAACCAAAATAATTCATAAACTTGGGAATGGGTTAAGATCAACAAATGATAATCCTCCTCCTCTCTTTAAAGTCAAATAAAAATCCAAAACTAAATTAATAAACAAACTTTGGTTTACTTTAAATAATTTTATTTAGTATGGTTGTCCTTAGGAATTAATTTGATTGAATGAATCACATGCTTGTATATGATTATTCTTATCCAATCATGCTAAATATTATATGTTATTTGATTTCATGCATCCATATCTTTCAAAAGTAATTAAATTAAATGAAATTTCCTTTATGTAAAGCTTGCATGTGTTGGATTAACTTAATATATGTGTAATTATTATCACTATTAGAGCCAAATATATTTTCTAAAAACTTACAAGTAAAAAATAACATGTGTAGTGATGGTAGTTATAAATACATAAGTGCATGTACTTAGCTTAGGTGTATATGAACTCTCTTTCTCTTATCATATATTAATTTACATGAGTTTGAATGGTAATATATGACATCCCAAAAATATGAGGCTTTTAGCCCCAAGGAGGTCATTTGATTACTCATGTTAACAAAGGCACGTATCCATTTAATTTCATCCTTATGTATTTTAACATTAGAATTTAGATAGAGCTTTAAGTCATATACATAAATAATTCAATTAAAGAAAATACAATCTTTGCATGATTTTCACCCTCTTAATTATGTTTACATGTGTATGTATTTAAGAAAAGCAAGTATATAGTCTGGACATCCTGGAAATATGAGACTTTAGCTAGCCCCAAGGAGGTCATTTGATTATCTCACTTCTAGTTAACAAAAACTTATTTATGTACTATATATATATATATATATCATGTGGTAGTCATTCAATTAGATTAATCTTAAGAAGCCTTTCATATTAAATAAAGTCATTTAAAGTCAACCTAAACTTAGGATTAATTTAAAATCATTTAATAAGCCATTCATTAAAGAGAACTAAATCAAATTAATATGCTTTAGAAATGACTTAAGATAGTGATGGAAGAGGGTAATCCTCTTCTTTCTCTTTACAACACTTAGTTGTTAAGTGTAAATCACTATTGACCTAATTTTTAGGATGAGCTCTCAACCCCTCCATCTTAGACATAGGACTTCTCTTAGAGTTCCTTAGTCATAAGTTACTTCTAGTGATTAGGTGAACACTCAACCTAGCCCTTGAAACTTAGAAGAGTTAACCATAGGAATAGGTCATGCCTTAGGGGTGTTAAGAAAATTTGTCTACCCTATAGCTTGAATCAAATTCTCACTTCCTCCCTTCAAGTTAAACTCAAATCAAAACTAACTCAAAACTCCAAATCAATCAACATCAAAGCTTAAATCAAATTCCAACTCAAGTATTTCTCAACTTCAATTCAAATGATTGAAAGCGATTGAAATTCCAAGTTCAAAAATATTTCCTAGGTCCTTTGATTCCCTCTTATGGACTTAGCCTAAATCAAATCTAAATCAATTCAAATTTAAGGATTTTTTTCTCATAACCCATTTATATTCTCATTTATATTCACATGTATAAATGAAATATAAATTCAAACCAATCAAACCAAATTCAAAATTCAAATCCATATAAAAAATCTTTACTAAGTCATTTTGATTCCCATCTTGGACTTAACCTAAATCAAATCTAAATCAATTAAAATTTCAAGGAATTTTCTCATAACCCATTTATATTCTTATTTATATTCACAAATATAAATGAAATATAAATTCAAAAATCAAACTAAAATTCAATCAAAATTCAACCTAAGCCTTTCAAGTCAAAATTTTGAACTTAGCCAAAATCAAATTCAAATTAAGTCAAACCTTGATTTTTTTTCTGATTCAATCAATCCTTCATGAATCCAAATATAAACATAAACTTCAAACCATCAAACCAAAACTAAATTCAAAAATCAAACCCAAGTCAAACTTATGTTCACCCTTTGAACTTGAAATTGTCAAATGAATCAAAACCCATTTGACTTCAAATCTCTTGCAAATGGATTTATATTTCAATCATAAGTTCATATGTGACTTCAATCAAACTTAAATCAAGCTTTGAATAAGCCATTTGACCCACTTAGACTCACTTGACCCAAAGTGACCTAAAGTACCCCTTATGAGCCAAATTCTAATTCTACTCAAATTGGATTGAACTAAGCCCACCTAAGCCTTACATTGTGAGCAATAATTATCATAAAATGATCAATCACTCAAATTGGGTCAAACCAAGTCAAAGTGTTGACCAAGTCAACACTAGCCAAAAAATGAAACCTAAACTAGCCAAATCCACCATAGGCCAAATTGATTAAAACCATTGATCAAAACTCATTCATGATCAATGTTTGAACTTGACCAAGTCATCATTTGAGCCTAACTAGCCCAATTGGCACTTGACCCAAGTTGACTTGACCTAAAAGTCAAAATGTATCAAAACTTGATCTAAGCCAAATTGATTAAAACCAATGGGTCAAGTTCATTCCAAATTACTTGTTGACCACTTGACCTAGACCAACTAGACCCAACTAACTTGACTGAAAAATTGAGTTACCAAATATAAATCAAATTGATTGGAAACAAATGATACCAATCCATTTCAAATGATCAACCAAACATAACCCATGACTAACCCAAATAGGTCAAATGGGTCAAATTGGTCAACTTGACCCATTTGACCTAAATGAAATCCAATGAACCAAATTCAAATATAAATCAATTTTAATAAAACCAATGATGCCAAAATATTTCAAATGGTCATATGAACTTGACCCAACCCTTGGTTTGACCTAATTTGACCAATTGGTCAACTTGACCCAAGTTGACCCATTTTGACCAAAATGGGTCAACATATGCCAAATCATATCACACCAACTCCAAATTCAATGAAACTTGGCCTAACTCATTTTTCAATCATACCAAACATATTCAAATTTGAAATAGATCAAATGACCATTTTACCCTAGGCCATGGGTAACCAAATCAAAACCACTTGGAATTTGGTCAATTCCTTTTCATGGACACTTCACATCCTCTTAGTGGACCAAATGGTCACTAATAGACATGGTGCACATGACCCATTGGGTTTGGGTCTGCTAAACCCAACCCAAGGTCAAAATTGACCACCCCATGGAAATGAGCACATGGGAATCCTTCCTCCACCCATTTCAAGCACATGGAACTCCACTACCTCTCTCTGGCCAAACCAAATGTAATGCCACCTAAATAACTAAACCCACCCAGGTGTATTGGATCAATGACAAAAAAAAAAAGCTTGCAACCGTCTGATCCTTCAAGGGGAGATATACTCCCCCTAATTTCATTTTAAGTGAGATCTCTTGCATTCCATTGAGTAATAGGAAGTCAGAGCTAGCATTTCAGAGCTCCTCCAAGCTTCATAGAGATAATTCAACTTCTCCATTCTCGGTTTCTCCAAGCCAAAAATAGGGGAGATAATAAAGAAATCCAACTTATCCAATACATAAAACTAATCCTCTTCCTCCTTGATTCAATCAACTCATCCCTATTCAATCTCCATTCTCTTCTCAAACCAAGATAATCCACTTATCAATACATCATTCCTCCTTGAAAGTGAACTCATCCCAAGCTTCTTCCAAACTCCACAGGCAAAGAAGGTGGGACTTTGATCAAGACTGAATCCATTTGAAGGAAATCTTAGTCCATAGGAAAATGCACTCAACCAAACCACCTCAAATCTTCAACAGGGCTTCATCTCCACTAGCTACCTCTGAATGGCCTGCCTTGAGCCTTCAAGCGAGATTAGCCAGAGTGTGTGGTCTTTTGTGAAGTGGATTTTCATCTCAAGCAAAGTTATGGATGTGTCCCCCTGCATGATGATGATGTGGGTTGAGTTTGAGCTCAATCAACTCAATCGAGCTGGATCTTGCCAAGGATGGGTGTCCTCTCTGCGGGAAGATCTTGATGGATCATGGTCCATCCGCATGTTTTGGATGGACGACCATGATCAAGGCACATAGGATCCTTTGATTTCCCCTTTAAGAACCATAGCGATCTTCGTCCGATCTTGATGGGACGGATGAGGAGAAGCATCATCGCGATGCGCTATGATGTGACAACTTAAGTGGCTCCATCATGCCGTGGAAAGCGCGTCACCTCCATGTGTGGCGTAGATTAACCATATAATTAAGGGATTAATTACTAATAATCAAACTTCAAATATTCATAACTAATTATAAAAAAAATCAAAAAAATACAAAATAAAAACCATTGGAAAGATAATTCAAAGAGAAATATTTTAAAATTAATTTCAATTGATTTTGAATAGTAATATTCTCTGAATTAGAGTTTTATAGGGAATATATTTATATTAATTACTCCCTAATTATTCTCCTGATTAATTCCAAACTTCCTAGGGTTGATTAATGGGATGATCTCTGCCTCTCATGATTTTCTTAGAATTTATTAATGGTTTAATTATTGTAATTGATTGGTTCATTCTTAATTACTCTCTTATTCAATTAAATGATTAACCTTTTAAATGGTGATAAACCCATTAATTAATTTTGCTAACAGTGAGTGGACTTGGGGAATGAGATTAGGAGTTCTTTCACATATCTTTTCCCCTAAGCTTATTTTATTTCGACAAAAACCTAATTAAAGTGCAAATTAATTAAATGATTTAATCACTTAATTAAATGGTTTAATTAATCAAACTTTTCAAAATCAAAATATTCCAAAACTTAATCAATTCATCTTGGGTAGGTGGTTAGGTGTTCAATAGCCTAAGTAACTTAAGGAAATCAAAATCCAACCCATATGTGTGGAAAGGGTTATGAAAATACTTAAATTAAACCCTTTAACTTAATTACTCACTAATTGTGAGCCAATTGCATTAAGCCCTTTCTTTCCTAGGTGCATTGCTGATTTAAATTCCTTGTGTGTGGTTTTATGTCATCATTGGCTCATAATTATATGATTAAATATGTTAAATTGGTGTAGATAAGAGGTAATTAATACACTTAATTTACACTTTAACCTAACGAAAACATAAAATTAATCTAATCACCTAAAATTTAAATTAAAATATCATACACATGTGAGAATGGGTTAGGATGAGCAAGCTCATCTCATATTTCTCAAATTGAAATCAAACTCAAACAAAATTCAAACTCACTTTAAAATAAATTTGATTTACTTTAAATAATCTTATTCATAGGATTGTCTTTAAGAATTAATTAGGGTGAATAAATTTACATTGCTTTCATCACTTTATTTCTTGCCTAATATGCTAAATGTGTGTGCCATATGAAAATCATGCATTCATGCTTTTTTAAAATCAAATTAAAATGAAATATTTTCTTTATGTCAAATTGCATGTTTTGGCTAAAGTAAGAATATGAATGGCTATTATCACTATTAAATCTAAAATTATTTTCAAAACTTATAAATTAATTATCAAAATTGAAAGTATGCTACTTATGATTATTTATAAGCTTGCATGTGAATAGAAATATAAAGATGCATAATGTGGCTTCCTTCTTTTTTCTTTTAGGATAGCTTTGAATAGGATTTGGCAAAGTGTATAGTTCAATTGAAAAGGACACAACACTTGCTTAAATCCTTTCCTATTTATTTTCATGTTATTACTTAAGAAGGACATCCACACTTACACATTTAAATTACATAAACAAATCAAACAAATAAACATAAACTTTTGCATCTTTCTTTTCCATTTATTTCTTTTGTACATGCATATGTATTTAAGGAAAGTGGTATATCAGTCTGACAACCCGGGTTGTGAGGCTTTAAGTAGCCCTAAGTAGGTCTTGTACCTTACACCTGGTGCTAACAATGGTATGTACTCACTTATGCCTTTCATACATATAAATGTGCATGAAAAATGGATAAAAAGAAATCCTCTTTTCTACTTAATGAAAATCATGCATCATAAAGCATCAAATTTTCTTAACACTACTTAGCATTCATCATTAAGTGTGCTAAACATTCCCATTTGCATGTATAGATATGCTTAGGATTCATCCATATGCATGTTATACATGTTGGGAAAGAAATGAAATGATGTGTGTTTTGTGATATTAATTCACTTTACTTAATCTTAAAATGCCTTTCTTTTGAATAGGTTTGTTTAGGGAAAAATCTAAACTTAGGATTAATTAAAATACATAATAAAATATTCACTAAATAAAATCAAATATGAATTTACTTTAGAAATTACTTAAGTAGGGAGGAAAGAAGTTCTCTTCTCTTTTCTCTCTTATAACTTAGTAATTAATTGATTCACCAAAATAAAAAATACAAAATAAAATTAATCCCAAATCAACTAAACAACTTAAATGAAACCATCCTCTAAGTTGAACAATTTTATGCTTAGGAAATCTAAACCGTAAAACCTAGCTAAGCATACCACACAAACCTTAAATAGCACACACATTAGGCTAAGTCACCATTTCTAGCTTTAGGTTAGGGCGGTGCATGGTTTGATGTTTACTTTTTTTTGTGATATTATGTTTTAGTCTAGATGTTAGGGTGAATGTGCATAGAATGAATGGTAGGATGATTTAGTCTAATCATTATCTTCTGCAGGGGATTGTGCTTAAGGGGCGCTATAATAAAAATATAAAATTGCTTTTGGTGTGCAGGTGCTTATACCCTAAGCATAATCCAATAGGCCAGGTGGACTTGGTTACCCATGTGCAGGGTGCTAAGTCCAATATATGCTCATACATGCTTGGGATTTATATGGTTTGTTTAGTTAATCTCTATTTTGTAGGTGTTATTTAGATTTACTTTTCCTTTTCATGTAATTTTATAATTAGAATTTTGGAATGATTATTATGGGGGATTAGGATGAGCATTGGTCATAAGATTTCATCTTATGTACCATGTGAAGCCTTTGGAGCAACCATATTCCAACCATCCAAAAGAAGGAACCAAAAGAAGAAAAGAAGAAAAGAAGAAAGAAGAAATGAAGAATGAAGACCCCCATAACATGAATTCCTTGCTTAATTGTAGTTTATTCATTTATAATTCAGGTTGTATAAGGGTAGAGTTCGGCTACCCAATTTATTTTTGGGTTTGTGTGGTGGAGCCCAACCATAAATGACCTTTTATTCTTTTACGCTAGCTTTATAAAAGATTGATGTTTGTTTAGCTTATGCATTAAGATGACATCCTTTCCTAGTTTCTTCCTTGCTTTGATATATGGCCTGGATGATGATTAAGCTCTTAGAGAAAATTAAATCTTCTACCAAATTAATCAACTCAAAACTACAAAAATAAATAACTCATAACCTCACCTAAAGCTTAAGCTATAAATCAAGACAAAAAAATTAGTAATCCCTTAGCTGGATTTTGTCTTACTTTTCTAACATCATGAATAAAAAGTATATTATTTCACTCTTGATTGGAGGGCTTCCACCTTTGCCAGAGAACTTGGCTTGACCTTTGAGAGCATGGTGAAAACACACCTCCTTATCTTACTGATTTTGGCCTATAATCTAATTTCTCATGCATTAGGCATATGAATCCTAAAGCCTGTGTCAAATTGATTGTCCAAAAAGAAAATAAAATATATGAAAAATTTTCATTAGATTTAAGTCATTAAAGCATGCCCTACATGATCTAGTCTCTTAGGGAGTGTGTTTAAGGACTTAGCCTCTTTCTAAATAAATAATAACATTACCATCTTGCATAAACATATGACTTGCCTACATATTTTAAAATCGTAGGAGGAGTTAGTTGGCGGCCACCCCCAGGTAGTTGTAAGTCCAATAGTTGGGTGATTTATTCTCTCTTTTAGAGGTAAACCAAATACTCATTTTTGCCTTATATTTAGGTCGTACTTTTGGATCTCTCCAAAGCTCCCTAGATTTAGGTTCTTAGGTTGTTACTTCCCTTTGCAGGCTACGAGCATAAATCCTCACATCTTAGGCATTTCTGTGATATTATATCATGGAATTATAAGCCCTAGCATTATAATAAAAATTCAATTCAAATAAATTAATTCAATAAGTCCAGCTATAGGATATTTTGGGTTGCTTACTAGGCTTCCTAGTATCTTAAGCATTCCCTACTTATTTTCATTTGGCTTTGATAAGAACTCCTCTTCTTGATCGATCCCACTTGACTTTCTAAAATAAACCAATTTGATAGTCTACCTTTTTTAAAATCTTTGGAGATAATGATCATTTACCTTAATCGAGTATTCTTAAAGAATCCTTCCTTAGGATATAATTAACTATGGGGCTTGCCCAGAAACTTAACTGATTTAAAAAAACCTTTACTTTTCCATGTAAAGTAGGGGAAGAATCTCTGCATTAGACCCATTGTCCTTAGGAGTCCTTATTAAAGTGATTAGGTCCATTATAGGGTGGTGACTTCAATCTCTCGAGATAGTACACCTTTCTCAATGTCATACTCACCCTAATAAGAACATCTAGGATCTCATGGTGTCCCAAAGGCATATTTTATATATTCTATTTTCATTATCTCTTCTCAAAAAGAGATAGATGAAGGCAGAGATGTATAGAATAAATTTTCACCATAGATTTTTTTGACTCCTGGGATGGTTCCTCTCTCCATCTTTGGTAAATGATCATTGTCTCCAAGTATCGATAGTGGGTTTATACTTTTATGTGAATCCAAGACTATCTTTCTTTCTGTTGGCACTTAGCTTATTTCATCCTTAAGTTAAGCTAGCCAACATCTTTAGGTTTTAGGTTCTCACCCCGTGTTAGTTCTAAAACCTCCGTTGGGTTCCTCAATGGGTGAAAATAAATATTTAATAAAAAGAAAATGATTAAAGACATCCTCCTTACCATTTTTTTTATAAGGAAAGGTTCATTCTAAAAATAAAGATAAAATAAATCCTCCATAAAAGTCTCACTTTTCAAAAGCACTTTTTCAAAATACACTTAATAAAATATTTGCACTACATCATTTTGTGCAATTGTTGCATGTAGAATTATTTTAAAAATAAAACCAACAATCATAACTTCCAAAAGCACAAATGAACTTCTTCATTCAATTCATTTTGATGAAGACTTCATGTCAATAAAATTTCAACAATCCTAAACTTTCAAAAAAACACAAAATTTGAAGATGGGCCTTTCCATTTAATATATATCCAAATATGTTGAATGGATGTTACATCTTCAAGCCAAAATCATAACTTTGAAATTCCACTCAACACATTCCATATGTGTTAAGTTGGAATTTTCACTTTCAAAAGCACATATGAAACCTCTCGATTTAATATACCCACACCTATTGAATGTAATTTTTCATTTCCAATCAAAATCAAAAAAATAAACTTTCAAAAAGCATATATGAACATCTCCATTAAATATACCTAAATTTATTGAATGAAAATTTCATTTCCAAATAAAATGACGTTATTTTGAAATGCCACTTAACATATTCCATATCTAAATATGTTGGAATTTCCACTTTCAAAAAGCAATAATCACACAAGAAAATACATCTTTGAAAAATGAAACATAATTGATTTTCATCTTACATACCCAAATTTGTTAACTGGAAATCCCTCCTTCCAAATCAACAAAAATACAAAAAAAATTTAAAACACATTTGGAACTTCATTCTAGCATACCACATTTGCTAAAATGAAGTCTCCATTTTCAAAATAAATTTTTTTCAAAACACATTTGGAACTTCATTCATTAGCATACCACATTTGCTAAAGTGAAGCCTCCATTTTCAAAATAGAATCCAACACAAAAGTTTGAAACACATTTTTAGAATTTCATTTAACACACTCAAATTTGCTAAGTGAAGTGTCCATTTCACAAAAAAATTTCAAAACACATTTGGAACTTTATTCTTTAGCA
Organism: Cymbidium sinense; assembly: GCA_021442155.1. Classification (NCBI taxonomy): domain Eukaryota; kingdom Viridiplantae; phylum Streptophyta; class Magnoliopsida; order Asparagales; family Orchidaceae; genus Cymbidium; species Cymbidium sinense. The sequence continues at coordinate 167,088,641 of CM038216.1, read as the reverse complement.
TACCACATTTGCTATAGTGAAGTCTCCATTTTCAAAACAAAATCAAAACACAAAAATTTGAAACACATTTTTGAAATTTTATTTAGCATACTCAAATTTGCTAAGTGAAGTGTCCATTTCACAAAATTTTCAAAACACATTTGGAACTTCATTCTAGCATACTGCATTTGCTAAAATGAAGTCTCCATTTTCAAAACAATAATTTTTCAAAACACATTTCGAACTTCATTCTTTAGCATACCACATTTGCTAAAATGAAGTCTCCATTTTCAAAAAAAATCAAAATACAAAATTTTGAAATACTTTTTTGTAATTTCATTTAGCATACTCAAATTTGCTAAGTGAAATCTCCACTTCACAAAATTAAAGAAACATTGGAACTTCATTTTAGCATACCACGTTTGCTAAAGTGAAGTTTCCATTTTCAAAATAAAATCCAAAATAAAATTTGAAACACATTGTTGGAATTTCATTTAGCTTACCCAAATTTGCTAAGTGAGATCTCCACAAAATTAAAGAAACACATCAAACAAATGATTCACAAAATAAAGAAAACAAAGAAAAAGAAGAAATTATTTTCAAACACCTCACCTAACATACTTAAATTTGCTGAGTAAATTCAAAAAAAATCACAAATCAAAATCAAAATCAAAATCAAATTGACCCTTTACTTTAACATACCCAAACTTGTTAAATAAAGGGTCCTCAAATCAAAAATCAAAATTCAAATGTGAACCTATGGAAGTATCTCTTCAAAAATATTTGAACCCATTTTCAACATACCTAAATTTGTTGAAAGTGGATTCTACATTCAAAAATTTCTCTTTCAAAGCAAATCTCAAAATCTCTTCTAAATCCATTTGAGCCCGACTTAACACCTTTCAAGATTTTGAATATGGGTTCAAATTATAAATTTGAATTCAAAATAAATAAAGCAAAAGAATTTGATTCAAGTTTGACATTCCAAATGTCCAATCGCTTTTAAATCTTAGTCAGAGTTTGATTCAATGACAAAGATCAGATATATGTTCACTTTTTCCCATGAGATGGATATGGCCCTAGATCAGGCCAACCTCCCACGCTCTGACTATGCCCACCTCATCCACTTTGGATGAGGTTTTGAGGGGGCCCGAATTACATGTGAGGGGACCTCCCTCATGACTATTAGTAGGAGCATAGTGGCTGGGCAGGAGCCAGTCATTCGAGTTGACATGCTGTGAGATTCTGATATTCCCTTGATGAAGAGAAGGCCGTGGTTCCCATAACAAGAGTGTCGCGACCGGCTCCTCATGGTTCCCCATGCCCCGCCAGCTAGCACCCACTCACTAGTACCTCCCAAGGGGAAGGCTCCCTTGATCCCAGGGATTGTCTCCCCTGCTGAGGTTAGTCAGCTCTTACTCGCCTACTGGACCCAAAGAGAAACAAGAAGCATGATAAAGTGGTACCACACTGCATTGGAGATGGAGCACACCGCATTATTGAGGAGTTGCCCATGAAGGTTTTCCCACTCGTTATAACAAACCAGTTCCATCCTCTCTCTAGGTCTGATAAAGAGTATGTAAGAAGGATTTTTACTTCACCTCCACCAGTTGTTTAGTTTTAGCCACCAATCAGTGAGAGGAGGAGGTCATATGCCTCGACTGTTCTGCTAGTGGCGTGAGCCTGGATGATCTAAGTCTGGGGCTCAGTTTGATTTGAGATCTATTATCCCCCGCAGTGTGGGGAAGAGAGGGCTAGGGAGGCCATACTTTAGTTCATATTACCTGCCAGGAGAGGCAGAGGTTCAGCCGAAAGTAAGAGGCCTCTGCACTTGTTAATTTTCCTGATCGGCATGCTACCCGCATCAATCATACCGATAACATTTTGTTCACGGGGACTACACATTATAGGAGAACAACTCCTATCCCGAGAGAGTCGGTGCCTCCACACCGCTCTATCCCCCGTCCACCATCTCCGATCCATGTTCTAGCATCTCTAGTTCCACTAAAGGCCATGAAGGCACGGGAGAAGAGGACCTCTTGGTGATCCACTGGCCAAAGGATCATATTCCATCTACACCACCTACTATGGGTCGAAGCTCTTACCTTCCACCCTAGTCACGGGCGAAGGAATGGCAACCCCAAAGTATCATCCCATCACCATCGCGCCACCACAAAGATACATGGAGATAGCTTGTCAAGGGAGAAGGTGATAGCACCTATGATGATAGATCCTCTAGAGTGTCATATATCATGTCGAGCATATTTCTTCCAGTGAGTATAGCCCTCACAGGGTTAACTCTCCAGCAGTAGGGGAGGTCCGGTGCCTCACAATACATTATAGTGATTACATCACCAGTAAGCAAAATTCATTTATGCCAGTTCAGACAAATCGTTCTCTAGATGATGTAGTAGCCCATTATCTCATGGAGAAGAATGAGATATTAGGATATGACTGGTCCAATGAGGAGAAGATCAGCTTTAATTAATGAAGATGATTTATTGAGAGATTCAGCAGGGGTTTGCTTGGTAGATACCAAGGGATCCCTCCTTAGAGAGTAGCAGACTATGGAAGGTGTTGAGGCTCAGCAGAAAGACATAACCTACTTGACCCAACACCCCCTTCAATAGATAAAGTAGAAGGATGAAAAAATAGATTGGATGAAGAAGAGGCTTGAAGATCTGCTAGCAGCTATCTTAGTACTTCAAAATGAAGCACCGATAGTCCATCCTACTATAGTTAAGACTAGTTAGTCAGAGTTGGTGCATGTCTTGGATCCAACCAAGACTTTACCTCCTATAGAGCAAGGTAGCACCAGCATGTATAGGAAGGTAGTGGATAGTACCTCCATATAAAAAAAAGATATCAAGAGCATGGTTGAGTAGCAGGTGAAAGAAGCGTTTGCTTAAGCCCGAGGAGGATCATCGGTTCCAAAGGGTAGACTCTACCTAGAAAAATTTGATACAATTCAATATCCTAAGGGTTTCGTGCCACCTTCTTTCAAAAGTTTTGATGTCAATGGGAACCAGGCAAAGATTGCATTTCAGTTTGCAACGCTTCTCCTTCTTTTCCATTCCATCATCAATAGCAGTAGCATTTTTCAACTTTTCAAGACTTTACTGAATTGGAGCAACTCTTTATCATGAGGTTTGCTTGTGCTCAGCAAAGGGTCATTGTTGGCAATCTCGTTGTGGCTCAACAAAATCCATGGTGAGTCCCTTATTTATTACATTCTCAGATGGCATAATTTGAGTATGAAATGTGAGCCACAAATGTCTGAATAGCATGCCATTGAGATTTTGCTTAAGAATATCCATGGCCCGGTCGCCTTGGTTTCACCATTGTGGTGAAAATTTTTCTTAATTTTCTTTTAAGATGTATACTTCCATTTTCAATCTATGTGGATAGAATGATATGAATATACTCTTTGCATTTGGATAACACATAGATCCGCAGATGTTCTTATTAGGCTAATCAAGTATGACATTGAGGAGAGGTGTACTATCTCAAAAGATAGAAGTCACTACCCTATAATGGACCTAATCACCTGAATAGGAACTCTTAAGGATAATGGGTCTGCATATATACCAAAGATTCTTCCCCTACTTTACATAAAAATGTAAAGTAGGCTTTATTTTAAACCAGGTTCATCAAGTTCCCTACAAAGGAAATCTCCGATAGTTAATTACATCCTAAGGAATGGGATTCCTTAAGAATACTCTTGATTATGGTAAATGATCATTGTCTCCAAAGATTTCAGAAAGGTAGGACTATCAATCGATTAGTTTATTTTTAGAAAGTTAAGGTGGATCGATCAAGAGAAAGAGTTATTATCAAGCCAAATATAAGTAGGGGATACTTAAGATACTAGAAGCCTAGTAAGCACCCTACTATATGGTTGGGTTTATATTTTTGAAATTGAATTAATGTATTTGAGTTGAATTTTCATTAAAATGCTAGGGCATACAATTTCATGGTACAAGACTATGGAAATGCCTAAGAGATGAGGATTTATACTTATAGCCCGCAAAGAGGAGAAGCAACCTCAGAACTTAAATCTAGAGAGCTTTGGCGAGGGCCAAAAGCATGACCTAAGTCTAAGGCAAAAATAGGTATTTGGTTTACCTCCACAAAAGAGGATAAACCACTGGGACTTACACCGCCTGGTCACAACTAACTTCTCCTACAATTTTAAAATATGTAGGCAAGTCTTATGTTTATGTAGGATAACAAGGTTGTTATTTATTTTGAAAAAGACTAAGTCCTTAAACACACTCCCTAAAGAGACTCGATCATGTAAGGACATGCTTCAAATGACTTAAATCTAATGCACAATTTTCACATATTTTTTTTTTTATTTTGGACAATCATTTGACTCAAGCTATATGAGTCATATGTCTAATACATGAGAAATAAGATTATGGGCCAAAATCAATGAGATAAGGAGGTGTGTTTCCAACATGGCTCTCAAGTCAAGCCAAGTTCTCTGGAAAAGGTGGAAGCCCTTGAATCAAGAATGAAATATTATGCTTTTATGCATGATGTTAGAAAAGAAAGTACACATCTAGCTAAGGGGTTACTAGGCTTTTTATCTTGATTTTCACTTAGGCTTTAGATGGTTATGAGTTGTTTATTTTCTAATTTTGAGTTGATTAATTTGGTAGAATATTTATTTTTTCCTAAGAGCTTTATCGATCATCCAAGCCAAACATCAAGCAAGGAAGAAATTATGAAAATGATGCCATCTTAATGCACAAGCTAAACAAAATATCAAATATTTTATAAAGCTAACGCAAAATAATAAAAGACCATTTATGGTCAGGCACAATCGTACAAACCCAAAAATAAATTGGGTAGCTGAGCTCTACCCTTATACAACCTGATTTATAAATGAATTAAATATAATTAAGCAAGAAATTCATGTTATGGGCGTCTTCATTTTTTTTTCTTCTTTCTTCTCTTCTTCATTCTTCTTTCTTCTTTCTTCTTTCTTCTTTTGGTTCCTTCTTTTGGATGGTTGGAATATGATTACTCCAAAGGCTTCACATGGTACATAATATGAAATCTGATGGCCAATGTTCATCCTAATCACCCATAATATTCATTCCAAAATACTCATTGTAAAAATTACATGAAGAGGAAAAGTAAATCTATATAACACCTGCAAAATAGAGATTAGCTAAAAAACTATACAAATCCCAAGCATGTATATTAGACTTAGCACCCCACACATGGGCAATCAAGTCCATTTATCCTATTGGATTATGCTTAGGGATATAAGCACCTGCACAGCAAAAGCAATTAGATTTTTATTACAGCGCCTCTTAAGCACAATCCCCTGCAGAAGACAATGATTAGACTAAATCATCCTACCATTCATTCTATGCACATACACCCTAACATCCATACTAGAAACAATACATCATAAAATAAATGCAAACATCAAATCATACACCGCCCTAATCTAAAGCTAGAAGTGGTGACTTAGCCTAATATGTGTGCTTTAAAAGGTTTTTGTCGTATACTTAGCTATGAATTTAAGACTTAGATTTTCTAAGTGTTAAAATGTTCAACTTAGAGGATGGCTTCAATATAAGTTGTTTAGTTGCTTTGGAGTTAATTTTATTTTTTATTTTGATTAGGTTTGAGTGAATCCTATAATTAATTCTAAGTTATAAAGAGAGGGAAAAGAGAAGAGAACTTCTCTTTCCTTCCCCACCTTAAGTAATTTCTAAAGTAGATTCATATTTTATTTTCTTTAGTGAATGTCTTATTATGTGTTTTAATTAATCTGAAGTTTAGATTTTCCCTAAATAAATCTATTCAAAAAGAAAGATATTTTAAGATTAAGTAAAGTGAATTAATGTCACAAAACACACCTCACTTTATTTTCTTTCCCAACATGTATAACATGCATATGAATGAATCCTAAGTATATCTATACATACAAATGAAATGTTTAGCACACTTTATGATGAATGCTAAGAAATCTTACTCAAGAAAATTAGAATGTTTTATAATGCATGATTATCATTAAGTAGAAAAAGGGGTATTCTTTAATTCTTTATTCATATGCACATGTGTATGTATAAAAGACATAAGTGAGTACGACATCACTATTAGAACCAGGGGTGTAAGGTACAAGACCTACTTAGGGTTCCTTAAAGCCTCGTAATCCCGGGGTTGTCCAGACTAATATACCACTTTCCTTAAATATATATGTATGTACAAAAGAGATAAATGAAAAAAAAAGATGCAAAGTTTATCTTTATTCAATTTTTTATTTATTTAACACACTTAATTAGGCTTAATTACATTAGGAGAGTAATTTGGAATGAATCTAGCAATTACCATAATTAAAAAATTAATAAATCTCAAAAATATTAGGGGAGGTAGAAGTCATCCCACTAAATACATATAAGAAGTTTGAGATTAATTAATAGAATAATCAGAGCAATTAGCCTAATTACATTCCTAATAAAACTTAAATTTAGAAAATAATACTATTCAAAATCCATCAAAATCAATTTTATAATATTCTACATTTAATTATCTTTTATATGCAATTTATTTCATATTTTTCTAATTTTTTACACTTAGATGTGAATATTTGAAGTCTTCTTGATTAATTAGATAATTTAATCCCCTAATTATATAGTTAATCCCGTCAGCGCCATGTGGAGGCTGACCCGGTGTGCCCTTTCCACGTGGCATGATGGGAGAGGCTAATTAAGTACACATAGCATTCATGCTACATGCTTTCCTGCTCGTCCATCAAATGATGAGGTAGATTAGCTCAGCTTCAAAGGATAATCCTTGGATCTTATGTGTTTTAATCATGGCCATCCATCTAAAATGCATGGATGGATGACCCATGATTCATCCCTGATATTCCTTGTGAGAGATGGCCACCGTCCATCTTTTAGGGAAGATATGAGCTCAATTGAGCTTGGATTGAATCCAACCTCAACCCCATACCATCACCATGCAAGGGAGATCATATCTAACGGCTAACTTCTAATGAGATGAAACTTCACTTCATAAAGGACCACACTATGGCTAAATTGAGCTCGATTTAATGGCATACCTCACCGAGAGGCTATCACCACACTCGATTCCATTGAAGTAGCTTTGTCTAGTGGAAATGAGGCCTTGTTGAAAGTTTGAGGTGTTGAAATTGGATGGATCTTCCTATGGACCAACTTCATCTTCACTTGAGCTCGGTCTTGGTCAAGAGTAGTCTTCCCTTGCTTGGAGAACTTGTGTAAAGCTTGGAGTGAGTTCAATTTGATCCTTTGAGGGAGCTTGCAAAGTGAATTGGGTTGGTTTTGAGTATTGGCTGAGATGGATTTCAAGTGGAGCTCCCTATTTTAGTCTATGAAAATCAAAAAATGGAAATTCAAACTCACTCTAGAAAGCTTGGGCAGTCTTGCAATGACTTTCTCTGACTTCCTTAAGCTCAATCAAATTGGAGAATGATGAATTAAAATGGAATAAGGGGAAGTATATCTCCCCATAGAGCAATCGGACTGTCGAGAAGGATCTTGCCATTTTGATCCAATTGACCTCATTCCATGGGTTTATTAGGCTTTTCAGAGTGTCCCTTGCATTCGATTTGACCAGAAGAGTGGAGTAGTGGAGCTCCCATGTGCCTTAATTGAGTGGAGGAGGGATTCCATGTGCTTAATTTCAAGTGAGGTGGTCAGTTTTAGCCATAGGTTCGGTTGAGCTGATCCAAACCCATTGGGTTAGGTGCACCACACTCATTAGTGTCCACTTGGTCCACTAAGAGGGTGCCAAGTGGTCATGAAGAGGATTTGACCAAATTCTAAGAGAAATTTTGCCAAACTTTACCCTATGACCTAGGGGTAAAATGGTCATTTAGCTTGGGTTTCAATTTGAATGTATTTTGTATGATTGAAAAATGGGTTAGGACAAGTTTCATTGAATTTGGAGTTGGTTTGATGTGATTTGGCTCATGTTGACCCATTTAGGTCAAAATGGGTCAACTTGAGTCAAGTTGACTAATAGGTCAAATTGGGTCAAACCAAGGGTTGGTTCAAGTTCATATGGCCATTTGAAATGTGTTGGTGGTTTTGCTTTGGTTCAATTTGATTTATATTTGGATTTGGTTCATTTGATTTCATTTAGGTCAAATGGGTCAAGTTGAACAATTTGACCCATTTGACCTATTTGGGTTAGGCCATGGGTTGGTTTATGTTTGGTTAGTCATATGAAATGGATCGATATCTTTGTTTCTGATCAATTTTGCTTTAATTTGATTTTGGCTCAATATGATCTTTTAGGTCAAGTTGGGTTCAAGGTTAATCGGGCTAGGTTAGGTTTAGTTGGCCAATTGAGGCTTTGGTCAAGTTCAGCAATCATTTTGGAATGAACTTGACCCATTGGTTTTAATTAATTTGGCTTAGATCAAGTTTTAACATATTTTGACTTTTTAGGTCAAGTTGGGTCAAGTGGCCAATTTACAAGTTAGCTCAAATGTTGACTTGGTCAAGTTCAAACATTGATCATGAATGAGTTTTGATCAATAGTTTCAATCAATTTGACCTATGGTGAATTTTGGCTAGTTTAAGTTTCATTTTGGCTAAGTATTGACTTGGTTTGACCCAATTTGAGTGATTGATTATCTTATGATGATTATTGTTCATAATGTGAGGCTTAGTTGGGCTTAGTTCAATCTCATTTGGTTAGGATTAGAATTTGGCTCATAAAGGTACTTTAGGTCACTTTGGGTCATGTGAGCCTAAGAGTGCCTGGTCAAAGCTTGATTGGAGTTTGATTGAACTCACATATAGACTTATGATTGAATTATAAATCTATTTGCAAGTGGTTTGAAGTCAAAGGGGGTTTGATTCATTTGACAATTTCAAGCTTAAAAGGGTGAACATGAGTTTGACTTGGGTTTGATTTTTTGGATTTAGTTTTGGATTGGTGATTGAAGTTTGAGTTTACATTTGGATTCATGATTGTAGGGTTGATTGAATCATGAAGAAAAAAAATCAAGAGTTTGGCTTTACTTGAATTTGATTTGGCTAAGTTCAAGATTTTGACATGAAAGGATTAGGTTGGATTTTGATTGAATTTGAGTTTGATTTTTTAGAGTTGATTTTGGTGGTTTGAATTTATATTTCATTTATATATGTGAATATAAATGAGAATATTAATGGGTTATGAGAAAATTTCATGAATTTGAAGTGATTTCAACTTGATTTAGGCTAAGTCCTTAAGAGGGAATCAAAGTGACTTATGAAAGACTTTTTATTTAAATTTAAATTTGCAATTTAGTTTGATTGATTTGAATTTATATTTCATTTATATATGTGAATATAAATTAGAATATAAATGGGTTGTGAGAAAATTCCTTGAATTTGAATTGATTTAGATTTGATTTAGGCTAAGTCCATGAGAGAAATCTAACGACTTATGAAATATTTTTGATTTAGATTTGAATTTGAATTTGATTTGAATTTATATTTCATTTATATATGTGAATATAAATGAGAATATAAATGGGTTGTGAGAAATTTCATGAATTTGAATTGATTTAGATTTGATTTAGGCTAAGTCCATGAGAGGGAATCAAAGGACTTAAGAAATATTTTTGAATTGGAATTTTAATCATAAGCTTCGATCATTTGGAATTGATCATGGATTTCAATCATTTGGACTTGATTTGAGTTTAGAGAAAATCAATTAAGTTGGAATTGATTTAAGTTTGACTTAAAGGAAGGAAGTGAGGAATTTGGTTCAAGCTATGGGTAGAAAATTTTTAATGCCCCTGACCTATTCCTATGGCTAACTCTTCTAAGTCTTTAGGGCTAGGTTGAGTGTCCACCTAATCACTAGATGTGTCTTAAGACTAAGGATCTCTTAAAGTCTAAGAGGAGTCCTATGTCTAAGATGGAGGAGTTGAGAGCTCATCCTAAAAATAAGGTCAACAAAGGGCACCCAATAGGTGTGACCGACAAGAAACACCATCATGATGGTTGACCGAAATGATCAACAACATCGAACGATCACAAGCACTAACATAGACGATTTGCTCCTAACCCGAGGTGTAGAAGGAATTCAGAGCTTAGTGCAATGTGGCTCTATTCATGTCGAAAACATAAGAGAGGAAGGAAGAATCTACTAGGGATAGAGTATGTGAACCTTCCACTAGGGAAACAGTTTCAAGTCATCCATAAGGGGATGAGAGGTTTGATTTGGTTCTCACCGAGGAGAGAAAATGATCTGATTTAATTTATTATTTGTTTAATTGAGTTTGTTTTGACTCCACCGGGGTTAGAAAAGTGAACTCTCCACTAGGGAGGCCAGTTCAAGTCATCCACAAGGGAAGGGTTGTGAAATCCGCTGAGGGATTAGAATTCTGAGTCCGTAGGGAAACTAGAAAGACTTGCATCTTACTGAGGAGAAGCAAAAGATTTTGATTTGGATTAATTGATTATTTTTGTTCTTTTTGTTTCACTCTACTGATGGAGGAAGGTTAAATTTGTTTTAGATTTTTAATTTTGGATATTGAAATGGATATTTGGCGATGGATCGATGTAAAGCCATGCGCCAGACCTAACTTAGATTAACCAATCAAAAGGGGTAGTCTAATAACCACATACTAGGACTAAACGACCAAAGGGAATGCCTTCCGATGTGCAGTAGTTGTACTAGGAAGAAAGTATAGTAGACTTACATCCTCTAAAGTGGGGACCAGTTGCTAAGGTGACCCATTGGCAATGGATCAAATCAATACTATTATTGAGTGAATGAATGGGGGACTTAGATCAGCTCAAAGATAGTCATGATTAATTTTATTTTTAGATTTATTTTGATGGATTCCACTAGTTTGCATTGGATCATACTAAGAAGAAGATTATATTAGCCTAGATCTATCTCAAATTTTCTGAACCAAAGGGAGTAGCTTCCTGGCCGATGGGAGAACTATCCGACCAAAGGAGTGCCTTTCGATTTGGAATGATCAATTCAAGGGAAGAAAGCTTAGAGACTCACATCTTCCACTCAAAAATCCAGAGGCATCGGGCAAATCAACCAATCGACCTAGGGTTGCCCGATCAGCCATGCTACAAATAATGGATCATAGTCTTACATCTTCTAAAGTGGAATGACTGTCGGGGTAACCTGCTTGTGGCAAAATAGATTGAACCCAACCTACGGGTGACCACAGAGTGAGTACTGACCCGAGGATTTATCTCAACTCAGGTAGTCAGATAATTCCTATAGGGAGTTCTGCTGACACTGCCCTAAAGATAGGATGGCTTGGGAAAAGGGGCCCTTTGGGGGCTTGAATTTTTAATCCATAAGCGAATTAAATTGTTTATTTATTTAGTTTATTTATCATGGACCTGATTAGTTTGTGAGGGATCATACTAAGAGGAGCTTATATCAGCCTAGACCTATCTCAGATTTAATGAACTAAGGGAGAATCTGTGCATCCGCTAAACAAATATTCTAACCACAGGGGTGGCTACTAGGAAAGGAGGATTGTCCAATCCAAGAGTAACCCGGGTAGTGTCTAAATGGGGTCGCAAAGGATGTGATCCAAATAGAATTTTTGTAGAGAGGGGTCGCTAAGGGCTTAATTTGAAACCCTGGAGAAGATGACATGGCTTGTCATATATCAAATAGGTATTGGCCAGGAGAAAGCGGACTCATTTGCCAAAAGTGGTGTATCCATCGTGAGTTGTTATCGATAGTGAACATCAACCAACCTAAAGTGCCCGCTTTTAAATAATCAACCGGAAGAAAGCTGGGGACTCACATCTTCTTATAGTAACTGCGAATGCTCTCTTTGGATCGACATGTGTTATCCGACCTAGGGCGATTACTGAGTGAATGCTATTGGGGGACTTACATCTACTCAAACATAGTCAAGAGGAAAGGAGCCTCTGGGGGACTTCCTAAACCTTAAATATACTCAACCTAGTCGGTGCATGATGGCTAGTTTAAGAAGACAACTTGGGGACTCACATCTTCTTAAACAAAGTCAACATGAAGTAGCTTACTGGATGCGCAATGAAGCCTACCAAACTAATAAGGCATTCATTTATTTGTATTGGCCAAGTTTGGAAGAAAGTACGTGGACTCACATCTTCCAAATAAGTGACCACTAGGGTGACATACTAGCGAGGTAGTATGTAGACCCAACCTTGAGCAGTTAATGAGTGAGTGTCATAAGGGGCTTGCTCTCACAAAAATAGCCCGAGATAAAAGATATGTGTTTATTTTTATGCTTATGTTAAAGGGAATAGGACGCCTCTTGGGTTCTCTCACACCTATTCTAAACACGTTGGGGATTTTGATGAAGTGGTGCCATGGGTGGCAAATGAGATTCCCACCAAGAAAGGATAGCGTTCTTTTACACCTAACTCAGTTGTGCTAATCGAAAAAGGATGCATCGTGGGTTCTCTCACACCTATTCTAATAGTGTCGAGAGATTGTGTTTGATTATGTTTGTGTTGTGAAAGAGGGATAGGATGTCGCTGGGGACTCTTACACCTATCCTAAACATGTCATGGTAGATTCGCAAGATAATCAAACAATGCTTTAAAAGAAGAGAAGATTTTGATGAAATAGAATCAAATTTTTATTGATTGATAGAATTATTTTCAAACATGATTTTATGGGTATTATTTCTTCAAATATAGCCCATTAATTGGAAGCATCGGGTGTTCCCCTTTATAATCAATAAGCTGGTAAGATCCTCCTTGGTAGGCCTTCTCTATGACATAGGGGTCTTCCCAAGTGGGTTCAAACTTGCCTCCCATATTTCGATGTGTAATTATTGGTCTCCTTAGGACTAACACAAGTTCTCCTACTCGAAAAGACCTAGGGTTGACCAGCTTGTTGTGAGCTTGAATCATTTTGGCCTTGTCTGTGGTTCGCACTCAGGTGACTCTCCTCTAAAACTTTGAGCTCTTCTAACCGAACTTTGTATTCTCAGAGGATCTTGCTTACCCAATGCTATCCTTAGTGATGGGAGTTGAACTTCTAAAGGTAGAATGACTTTGGACCCATACACTAAGAAAAATGGGGTAGATTAAGGTAGAGTTTAGTATGCGGTGCGGTAGGCTCACAAGGCTTCAACCAACTGCTCATTCCATTACCGCTTGTTGTTATCAAGGTCTTCTTTAGTATTTGAATGAGCGTTTTGTTGAATGCTTCTGCTAAGCCATTTGTTCCAAGGTAGTAGATGGTGGAGTATCTACAATCTATATCGTCTTCTAGCTAAGTTTGATCTTGGTGCTTTTGAATGCATCATTATTGATATAATTATGGAGGCACCTCAACCTATATATGGTATGGTTCCTAAAAATCAAGTGATGTCGAAGTTGTGACCTCTTTGAGTAGGATTACCTCTGCCCACTTGGAAAAGTAGTCAGTGGCAGCTAGAATAAACTAATGACCCTTGGAAGAAGGAGGAACGATCGAACCCATAATGTTGGTATCCCAACACTTGAATGGCCATGAGGCCAGAGAAGAATGTTGTGGTGATGTAGGACCACAATGTACCTACACGATGGCATCTCCTAGCTACATTCATGCGTAATCATCAAGTAGTATCCTAGTCTCTTGATCTTCATCTTCGACGGATTGATGTGCTTAATAATGAATGTACCTCGCCATAATGCATTTCATGTTTATCTAAATAACATAACCACATCTAATCAAAGGATCATCATTATAGGGTGTCATCAACGAGAGCATAAGAGAGAGCTCTCTATTTCTCCTGATGGGCTTATGACTTCTCTTGAAGTAGTTTGTTGGTGTTCAAATAGTCTATGAATGATTGCCTCCAATCCAGCTCCTAGTCCTTATAGGCAATGGCAACCTCCCCTTTAAGAGAAAATCTCTTGATGAGTTCAGCATTAATAAGGAATAGGACTTGTCTATTTTGGACCCTTATTGGAATGGACTCATCTTTCGGACATGCCAATTCTTTGGCAAGTTTGGCCAAAGCATCTGCTACTACGTTCTCTACTCGGAGAACCTTGTAGATGGTGACTTCATGGATTTGGGCCAACAGCCATACCGGTAATGACGAATCTTGGGTTTGAGAACCTTGAGGACCCAATAACTTGATGACCAATGAGAATCTCAAAGATGTTGATGCTCTGACACCGACTATGATAGCTAATTCTGACAGCAATCAAAACCTCATACTCTTTCATTATTGGTGCAGTGGAGGAAAGATAGTATGAGAATCTCATCACATCATGGTCCGAGGAGAACTATTCCTACCGCCTTTCTAAGAGTAGATCATGGTGTTTTTATGAAAAGAAGTCGCACCATCAAAATACATCTCCCATCGCTTGTCAACCTCCTTAAGTTCATGATTTGTTCATCGTGAGATCACTAAGTCGGTAATCGCAAGTGGGTGCTAGCTAAGAAATCTGGTTGTCCATTTACTACACCTGAGGGGTATGGATGTGATATCAAACTATGAGAGAATCATGACCATCATGCCAAAATGTCGATAATTATTGGCGTGTCATGAGATACTGTAGTGGATTGGTTCTGAAAATCAAGTTCACCTTATGAGAAAGTAGATAGTTCCATAGCTTTTGAGATGCGAAGATGAAAGCTAGGCAATATTTCTCAATAAGTGGGTAGTTTTTTAGAGGAATCGATGGACGTGAGGTAGAGAGCACTCATTCCCTTCATCATTGGCTTGGGCCAACGGTGTTGAGAGCTGTCCAATGCAAATGTAGAGGATGAGTGGCCCACTTGCCAACCAAATCTTGCTTGATATCTTCAAAGGCATCGACACTTATCATCCCACTTGAACTTGGCATCCTTTTGACAAGAGCTGAATGCATCTCCCGATAGGTTGGAGATAAAGCATCTAGATATGCCATCCTTAGAAAGATCTGAGTTTAGTTAAACTTTTAGGAGGTGGCATTTCTAGGATAGCTTTGATCTTTTCTAGAACTTTTTCTATTCCCCGTGCCAGACAACAAACCCAAGGAATTTCCTTGAAGCTACTTCGAATGCACACTTCAGGGGATTCATTTTGAGGTTATATTATCTTAACCATTCAAAAACTACTCTCAAATCAAAGAGATGGTCTTCCTTTTCTATGCTCTTGACTACTAGATCATCAATGTAGCACTCAACCTAATGATGGATGAGTTCATGGCCCGTTGGTATGTAGCACCAGTATTTTTAAGGTTGAAAGGCATAACCCTATAATTTTGATTGAGATTTGAAAGGCAGTGTTTTTTTCATCCTCGGGGGCCATCTTGATTTGGTTATAGCCAAATGACCCATCAATAAGGAGAAAATTGCATGAGATGAGGCAATATCCATCATTAATTCTGGTATAGGAATATGAAACTCATCCTTAGGACACACCTTGTTTAAGTCCCTGAAATTGACCCAAATGCAAATTTGGCCATTCTTCTTCTTAACTGGGATGACACTAACTAACCAGGTAGGGTATTTTTCTTCTCTGATGAAACTAGCATCGATCAGTTTCTTGATTTCATAAATGACCTGTTGTTCAATTTTTAATCGAATGCATTTAGGAGCTTGCTTGATAGGGTTAACACTAGGATTTATTGCTAATTTGTGGACTGCTATGTTAGGAGATAATCCGAGCATCTCTTCATAATTCCATACAAAGTAGGCCATAAACTCAGTCAATAGCCTAACTAAGTTATTGTTTCTTCTTCATTCAGCAATGAACTAATGTACGTCGGGTGTGGATTTTTTTCTATCTTGAGGTTGATTTCTTTAAGTTTTTAATTATGGATCTTCTTCAAATTTGCATATTTGATTTGGATCATCGAATCATGAAATTTTTTAAACACATATTCTCATAAGAGTTGGTGTTGTATGAAAAGAACTCAGACTGATGGTTGGTGACAATAGCGGTAATCATCATCATGATTTGGACTTTCTAGTCTATCTTGTGCTTCCCTACTTGTATTATTCCACAGCTTCTCAAAATACTCTAGCCTGTGTCTCGACCATGTATGAGGAACCAAACCTTTCTGTATAAGATTATAAACACAAGGCGAGTAAAAGTCAAACAATAATTCCATTAATTCTTTGTATGTATTCTCCTCAAGTTCTACATCAACTTCAGGACTTGAGGAGGATGATCCTAAAAGAATCTCTTTGGCTTCATATCAGACTTAGGGGCTTCCTTAACTACTAAACCTTCAACTTTTTGAGAAAGTGAGGTTACTAAGGTTCCTAACTTTTTGATAGTTTTACATACATTTTTGAATACTTTACTTTGTTTGGAGGCGATCTTCATTGTCACTCAGTGTCACCTCCAATGAGAGGGGTTGGTTGGTATCTAATCACATTAGACTCATCCTTGCTAGATTCCAAGTTATATGAATAGTAGGGGTACTCCTGAACTGGAACATAACCCCTGTTGGCCAACGGGGTCTTCCACCTCTGGGCCGCTCTATTTACGCCTCTTTGCTTGGTGGAGGTCAAGTAATCCTATCCATATGTCCATATGATGGAATGAACTGTGGGTGGAATGTGATATGCTGCTCTATTTCTTCTTCAATTTCCCATTCTTATTCACTTAGATTTTCATTTTCTTTTTTTTTCATTTTCTTTTGCTTTGAATTTTAATTTTGTCTAAGTTCACAAGAAAGTGTGTTTTGAGAAAGATAGTAGGTCATCCTCATATATCTCAACCTCTCTAACTAAAAATGGGTTTTCATCTCCTTTGACACAGTACTCAATCCCATCATTCTTGAATTTGATGCACTGATGAAGGGAGGATGGAATCATCTTGTTATGATGTATCAAAGACTAGAAGCAAGTGAATGATAATCAATGATATAAAACTTGGCTTAGTCTTCATCCTATCTCCAAAGGGAACACTATGGAACCTAAAATCCTTTCATTGAATCCTCATTTCCTCTAACATCATTGGTCTCCTCATGGAGATGTTTATCTCAAATGGGCAAGTCATTAGATGTCAACTATATTGTAGAGGGGACGGTTGTGCTCCATGTCCCTTAGAAGAAGGTCTTCATCTGTGAAAGTGATCCCATGAGCTTCTCTCGAATAATGTGCCTCCTCCTCTAGAGTGCTAAGCTATCTCGGATCAAGAGAGCCTTGATTAATGATTCCTCATCTCTTTGGATAAGACAAGGGCATCATATGATGATGGCCTTTCTTAGTGAGAGAGGACATTGTAACCTTTTGCTAATACTCAGCATATCCAAGGGTGGAGCATCTATGGAGGGCTTCTTGATCTTTAAACCAATGACTTTGTTTCCTCTATCTTGAGAGTCACGGAGGTAGAATCTTGCCATTATGGAGGTTGACTTGGTGATCTCTTGTGGGGTAATGGAAGGTTTACCTGCATTAGGCTCACCATAACTTCTATGGGACCTCTCGATGATTTCAAGTCTATCTCAAGAGGTGAACATGTAGCATTCAGAGTAGGAAAATCCAACTCTGAATCAAAAAGAGGAAGATTAGAATTATTATAATTGTTGTTTAGACTTTAAGAGTTATTAGGAATAGATTCAAACAACCCATCAAAAGTGACACATATGTAATTCAATCTAGCTTTATTCTTTAATTTCTTGGATTTGATAAGAGGTACAAAGTAGAAATCAAGTAAAGTAAGAGGGGAGGATTTGATGCCCTCATCTCGATAAGATGTACTAGAAGAAGAAGAAGAACTAGTGGTAGCGGTGGTATCTGATGGTGGAGGCTCGATTATGATGGTTTGGCTACTTGGCTATCCACGGCACATCTGCTCTTGAGCTCCCCTTTCCTGAGTTGGCTCTGGCAACTTGCAAACCTTCCTTGATGTTTGAGGTTTGAGCTGACTTAGGCACCTGTAAGGAAAGTTTCTTGATCTTTGATATAATTTTCTTAGAGGTTTTAGATAAGAAGATATCCCAACTTTCTTTGGTTTTGGAAGGATCACAAGTATCCCCAAAGATTACCTTAATGGAACTGGATGATTATTCCATAAGGTATTCCTTCAGGATGACTATAATACTAATATTGAAGCTATGTTCAAGCCAGTCCTTAAATGTAAAGCAATCTTTTAAAACATGATCTAGCATACGGTGGTAGGGGTAAAAGTTAGGATCATGGCTTTTCCCACTTTGTCCAGCCTCCTAGGTTCGGGTAGCTGAAAATCAGGCTTCTTTAAGCAGTTCTTAAAGATCTTCCTGATTAGCTCCCTCTTAAATGAATAAGGCTTGTTAAGTTTATCTAAAAGAGTAGGTGGACCATAGCTGGGTATGTGTGCTCTTTGATGGAGGAGGAGGCGATGTAGGCCATGGAGGCTCTGCTGGGGCTACCTGGTGGTGAGTGGGGAGGCGATGGTTGTGCATGAGGTCTCTCAAAGCTCTCTGGCGTTTTTATCCATCACTGCTATCACCCTGGTTTCTTCTCATATACCTTATGTTTTGGCTTTGTTGGTAGATCGGATGCTAACTATTCTCTTGCAAGCTAGCTTGTTGATTAATTTCTCAAATTTTGATGGTGAAAGAGCATGAAGACGCCATGGATATTCTTAATCAATCTCGTTGGCATGCTATTCATGGTTTGCATTTCATACTTAAAATTACCATCGAGAATAATCTGAGGGACTCACTAGAATTTTGTTGACCCACAACAAGATCACCAATAGTGACCCTTTGCTCCAATTCAGCAAAATCTTTACTGAACTATTGGGAAGTTCATTATACCAATCAAAAGTTATCCCTTTTAAGTTACTGATGAAGAGACAGAAGAGTAAAGCATCTCTACCACCAGTGTTGCAATAACTAGATCTAAATTGCACACTATTCTGCCTCGGGTTCCCACTGCCATGAAAACTCTTGAAAGAAGGTGGCACGAAACCCTTAAGATATTGGATTGCAACAAATTCCTCTAGGTAGGGTCTTCCCTTTGGAATTGATGATCCTCCTCAGGCTTAATCCAAGGCTTCCTTCACCTGCTGCTCAACCATGCTCTTGATATCTTTTTCTTGTATGGAGGTATTATCCACTACCTTCATATACATGCTAGTGCTACCTTGCTCTGAGTCTTGGTTGGGTCCAAGACATGCACCAACTCGGCAGTCTCGACTATGGTAGGATGAACTACGGGGCTTGGTTCAACGTTAAGATAGCTAATAGATCAGAGCCTCTTCTCCATTCTATCTATCTTTTCATCCTTTTGATTTATCTATGCTAGGAGGTGTTGGGTAGAGTGGGTTGTGTCTTCCTGCTCGGCCTCAACACCTTCCATAGTCTATTACTCTCTAAGAAGGGATCCCTTGTATCTACCACACAAACCTCTGCCGAGTCTCCCAACAAATCATCTTTGTTGGGATCAAAGCTGATCTTCTCCTTATCAGACCAGTAATATCCTAAGATCTTTTTCTTTTCCATAAAATAATGGGCTACTATATCATCTAGAGAATGATCTATTGGAACTGGCATAAATGACTTTGGTTGGTCGATGGTGGGATCACTATCATGTACTGTGAGGCAGGACCTCCCCTCTTGGAGTTAACCTATGAGGCTATACTCGGAAGAAATACACTCCCTACTTTGTTGGGGTGACACTCCTAGGAGGATCTACCATCATAGGTGCAACTAGGATGTCACCCTCTCCCTCGGCAATTGCTGCAATCATCTCTATGTCCCGTTATGGTGGTGTTGGTGAAGGGATGACCACTTTGCTTCAAGGTCGCCATTTCTTCTTCACCACTACTAGGGTAGAAGGTTGAGCGAGAGCTCCTCCTAGTAGGTGTAGAGATGGGATGGATATCTCGGTAGGATCACCAATGGGGTCCTCTTCTCCCCAGATGTGGCCTTCATGGTGGAGAAATTAGAGATGTTGAAACATGGATCAGAGATGATAGACGGAGGGTAGAGCAGTGTGGTGGAGGCACCACTAACTCTCTCAGAATAGGAGCTCTCATCTTGTGATGGGTAGTCCCAGTGAGCAGAATATTTGATATGATCGACAAGTGTAGTGTCGATCATCAATGAGTCATGATTGACGACTAAACCTCGCCTCTCTGGTGACATGAGCGGTATGGGCCTCTCACGGCTCCTCTGTGATGCTTCCGCACATTATAGGGGATAATAGATCTCAAATCAAACTGAGCCTCAGACTTAGATTATCTATAGGCTCTGCCAACCTGGCATAGAATTGAATGGAGGCCGACATATGACCTCCTACTATGACTAACTAGTGGCTAAAACTAAATTGTTGGTGGAGGTGAAGCAGAGATCCTCTTGGCATCCTCTCTATCAAACCCAAAGAGAGGATGGAATGGGTTCACTGTAATCAGCGGGGAAACCAAAGTGGGCAACTCCTCAATAATAGATCGTGTAGCTGCCTCCATCTCCCTAGCGATGCGAGTATGGTACAGCTTTATCATGCGGTTCTTTTTCCTCCTTTGGGTCTTAGTGGTGCGAGTAATAGACTAGACCCAACCTCAAAAGGGGAGACAATCCACGGGATTAGGGAGCCTTCCCCTTGGAAGGTGCTAAGTGAGTGGGTGCTAGTCTGGCGGGGCAGCACGAGGAACCACAGCATGTTGTCAGCACTGGCACTATCACTATCACTGTAGGAACTGCTATTGCCTTCCTCTTTAGTGAGGGAATATCAGAATCTGATGGTATGTCGACCTGAATGACCAGCTCCTGCCAAACCACTGTGCTCCTGCTAACAGTCAAGAGGGGAGTGCCCTCACATGTAATTTGGGCCCCCTGAAAACCTTGTCCAAAGTGAAGGAGGTGGGCGTAGTTAGAGTGGGGAAGGTTGGCCTGATCTAGAGCCATATCCATCCCGTGGAGAAAGCTAAACTCATATCTCTGTGTAGCCATTGCTATCAACTGAAACTGACATTGAATAAAAGTCTGCAAAGTTGAAAATAAACTTGAATCAAATTCCTATTGATTTTGAATATTGAATTTATATTTTGAATCCATACTCAACATCTCGAAAGTGTTAAGTCGGGCTCAAATGATTTAGAGTAGATTTTGAGAGTTGATTAGAAAGAGGAATTTTTGGATGTAAAATCCACTTTCAACAAATTTGGATATGTTGAAAATGAGTTCAAAATATTTTTGAAGAGATGCTTCCATAGGTTCATATTTGAATTTTATTTTGATTTTCAATTTAACAAATTTGGTATGTTAAAGTAAAGGGTCAATTTGGTGTTTGATTTCAGATTTTTGGAATTTACTCACTTAACAAATTTAAGTATGCTAGGCAAGGTGTTTTTTTAAAAAAACAATTTCTTCTTTTTATTTCTTTGTTTGCTTTATTTTATAAATCATTTGTGATTTAAAAAATGGAATTCTCATTTAGCAAATTTGGGTATGCTAAATGAGAAATCAAGTGTGTTTTTGTTTATTTTGGAAATTTTTTTAAAATAGGACTCTTAGCAAATTTTAGTATGCTAAGAAAATCTAATGTGTTTTTTTATTTTTAGAGATTTTGAAAAATGATCTTAATTTATTTGCTAAGGAAATCTAATGTGTTTCTTTTGTTTTGGATTTTGATTGAAAATGGAGACTTCACTTTAGCAAATATAGTATGCTAAAATGAAGTTCCAATGTATTTCTTTAATTTTGTGAAATGAAAATTTCACTTATCAAATTTGAGTATGCTAAATGAAGTTCCAAAAATGTGTTTCAAATTTTGTTTTGAGACTTCATTTTTTTGCAAATGATATCTAGAATGAAGTTCCAAATGTTTTGAAATTTTGTGATGGAGATTTCACTTAGCAAATTTGAGTATGCTAAATGAAATTCCAAAATGTGTTTGAAATTTTGTTTTGAAAATGGAGACTTCATTTTAGCAAATGTGGTATGCTAGAATGAAGTTCCAAATGTGTTTTTTTTTTTTGAGATGGAGATTTCACTTAGCAAATTTGAGTATGCTAAATGAAATTCCAAAAATGTGTTTCAAATTTTATTTTGTTTTGAAAAGGAGACTTCACTTTAGCAAATGGGTATGCTAGAATGAAGTTCAAATGTGTTTTGAAAACCTTTGTTTTTGTTGATTTTGAAAAGAGAGATTTTCATTTAACAAATTTGGGTATGTAAGATGGAAATCAATTATGTTTCATTTTTCAAAGATGTATTTTCATGTGTGATTATTTCTTTTTGAAAGAGGAATTTCTAACCTAATCATATATGGAATATGTTAAGTGGTATTTCAAAATAATGTCATTTTATTTGGAAATGAAATTTCCATTCAATAAATTTGGGTATATTGAATGGAGATATTCATATGTGCTTTTGAAAGTTTATTTTTGATTTTGATTGAAAATGAAACCTCCATTCAATAAATGGGGTATATTGAATGGAGAGGTTTCATATGTGCTTTTGAAAATGAAATTCCAACCTAACAATGGAATGTGTTGAGTGGAATTTCAAATTATGATTTTGCTTGAAGATGTAACATCCATCCAAACATATTTGGATGTATTGAATGGAAAGGCCATCTTCAAATTTTATTCTTTTGAAAACATGATTGTTGGAATTTTATTTTTTCAAAATGAATTGAGTGAAGTAGTTCATTTATGCTTTTAGAAAATGTGATTGTTGGAATATTATTATTATTATTATTATTATTTGTAAAGATGATCCTACATATAATAATAATTAAGATTGTTAGATGAAGGTGATTTAGAAAATTTTTGTGCAAAACATTTTATTATGTGCATTTTGAAAGAGTGCTTTTTGAAAAGTGAGATTTTTATGAAGGATTTATTTTGTCTTTATTATTTTAGAATGAACCTTTCCTTACCATAAAAATGGTAAGGAGGAAATCTTTTAATTATTTTTTTATTAAAATTTTATTTTCACCCATTGGGGACCAATGGGGTTTTAAGACCAACACTGAGGTCCTAAAACCTAAAGATGTTGGCTAACTTAACTTAAGGATGAAACAAGCTAAGTGCCAACGAAAAGAAAGATAGTCTTGGATTCATACATAAATACAAACTCACTATCGATACTTGGAGATAACAATCATTTACCAAAGATGGAGAGAGGAACCTTCCCCAGCGGAGTCGCCAGAAAAATCTATGGTGAAAATTTTTCTCATTTTTCTTTTTAGATGTATACTTCCATTTTCAATCTATGTGGATAAAATGAAGATAGGAATGTACTCTTTGCATTTGGATACCATGTAGATCCGTAGATGTTCTTATTAGGGTGATTGGGTATGACATTGAGGAGAGGTGTACTATCTCAAAAGATAGAAGTCACTATCCTACAATGGACCTAATCACCTGAATAAGGACTCCTAGGGACAATGGACATGCATATGTAGATTCTTCCCCAACTTTACATGAAAAGTAAAGTAGGGTTTATTTTAAATCGTTCATTAAGTTCCCTATGAGGGCTCCATAGTTAATTACATCTAAGGAATGATTCCAAGAATACTCTCGATTAAGGTAAATGATCATTATCTCCAAAGATTTTGAAAAGGTAGGACTATCAATCGATTGGTTTATTTTTAGAAAGTCAAGTGGGATCGATCAAGAGGAAGGAGTTCTTATCGAATGAAAATAAGTAGGGATGTTTAAGATAGCTAGTAAGCACAACTACCTATGGTTGGGCTTATATTTTGAAATTGAATTAATGTGTTTGAGTTGAATTTTCATTAGAATGCTAGGGCTTACAATTCCATGGTATCTAAAATGCTAGAGGTGAGGATTTATACTTATAGCCTCAAAGAAGTCGAACCTAAATCTAGGGAGCTTTGGCTAGGGCCAAAAGCATGACCTAAATCTAAGGGCAAAAATGGTATTTTGTTTACCTCCACAAGAGAGGATAAACCACTTAACTATTGGACTTACAACCGCCTGGGGGTGGCTGCCAACTAACTCCTCCTATGGTTTTAAAATATGCAGGCAAGTCTTATGATTATGCAAGATAATAAGATGTTATTTATTTAGAAAGAGACTAAGTCCTTAACCACACTCTCTAAAGAGACTAGATCATGTAAGGACATGCTTCAAATGACTTAAATCTAATGCAAAATTTTTACATTTTTTATTTTTTTTTATTTTGGACAATCATTTTACTCATTCATATGCTTATGCATGAGAGAAATTATTATGGGCAAAATCAGCGAGATAAGGAGGTGTGTTTCACCATGCTCTCACAGTCAAGCCAAGTTCTCACAAAGGTAAGCCCTCAATCAAGGAGTGAAATATGCTTTTATGCATGATGTTAGAAAAGAAAGTACACATCCAACTAAGTGGTTAATAATTCTTTTATCTTGATTTTCACTTAGGCTTTAGATGAGGTTATAAGTTGTTTATTTTTAATTTTGAGTTGATTAATTTGGTAGAAAATTTATTTTTTTCTAAGAGCCTAATTGTCATCCAGGCCATACATCAAGCAAGAAAGAAACTAGAAAAAGGATGTCATCTTAATGCACAAGCTAAACAAAACATCAAACATTTTATAAAGTTAATGCAAAAGAATAAAAGGCCATTTGTGGTCGGGCATCATCAAACTCAAAAACAATTGGGTAGAGCTCTACCCTTATACAACCCGTTTACAAATGAATTAATTACAATTAAGCAAGAAATTCATGTTATGGGGGTCTTCATTTCATCTTTTCTTCTTTCTTCTATTCTTCTTTCTTCTTTCTTCTTTTGGTTCCTTCTTTTGGATGGTTGGAATGTGGTTGCTCCAAAGGCTTCATATGGTACATAAGATGAAATCTTATGACCAATGTTCATCCTAATCTCTCATAACATTCATTCTAAAACCCTAATTACAAAAATTACATGAGAAAAAGTAAATCTATCTAACTAACACCTGCAAAATAGAGATTAGCTAAACAAATCATACAAATCCCAAGCATGTATATTGGACTTAGCACCCTGAACCAAGTACATCAGCCTATTAAATTATGCTTGGGGTATAAGCACGCAAAAGCATTTATATTTTTATTACACCCCTTAAGCACAATCCCCTACAAGATAATGATTGGACTAAATCATCTACCATTCATTCTACGCACATACACCCTAACATCCTGACTAAAAAAATACATCACAAAATAAATGCAAACATCAAACCATGAACCGCCCTAATATAAAGTTAGAAGTTGTGACTTAGGCTAATGTGTGTGCTTTAAAAGGTTTCTGTGGTATGCAGCTAGGGCTTTAAGACTTAGATTTTCTAAGTGTGAAAATGTTCAACTTAGAGAATGGTTTCAATTTAAGTTATTTAGTTGCTTTGGGCTTAATTTTATTTTATATTTTTATTGGGTTTGAGTGAATCCTACAATTAATTACTAAGTTGTAAAGAGAGGGAAAAGAGAAGAGAACTTCTCTCTCCTTCCCTACCTTAAGTAATTTCTAAAGTGGATTCATATTTGATTTTATTTAGTGAATATCTTATTATGTGTTTTAATTAATCCTAAGTTTAGATTTTCCTTACACAAACCTATTCAAAAAGAAAGGTATTTTAAGATTAAGTAAAGTGAATTAATGTCACAAAACACACCTCACTTCATTTTCTTTCCCAACATGTATAACATGCATATGAATGAATCTTAAGCATATCTATACATACAAATGGAAATATTTAGCAGACGTTATGATGAATTCTAAGAAATGTTACTCAAGAAAATTGGAATGCTTTATGATGCATGATTTTCATTAAGTAGAACAAGGGGTATTCTTGTATCCTTTATTCATATGCACATGTGTATGTATGAAAGGCATAAGTGAGTATGACACTATTGTTAGCACCAAGGGTGTAAGGTTCAAGACCTACTAAAGGATACTTAAAGTCTCATGACCACGGGATTTTCCAGACTAATATATCACTTTCCTTAAATACATATGTATGTACAAAAGAGATAAATGGAAAAAAGAAAGATGCAAAGTTTATGTTTATTCAAATTTTGATTTATTTATGCAATTTATATTTGTAAATGTAAATATCCTTCTTAACTTATAACATGGAAGAGGATAATAATAGATTTTAAATTAGTGTTAAGTTTTTTTTAAAATAACTATACACTTTGCAAATCTTATTCAAATCCATGTTAAGAGGAAAGAAAAGAAGCAAACATAATACATATTTTTATATTCATATGCAAGCTTAAAAATAAAGTATAAGTAGTATACCTTTCAATTTTGATATTTGATTTATATGTTTTGAAAATAATTTTGAATTTAATAGTGATAATATCCATTCATATTTCTACTTTAGCCAAAACATGCAATTTGACATAAAAAAAATATTTCATTTTAATTTTGATTATTTAAAAGATATGAATGCATGAATTTCATATGACATACACATTTAGCATGCTAGGAAAAAAATGAAGTGATGAAAGCAATATAAACTCATTCACCCTAATTAATTCCTAAAGACAATCCTATGAAATAAGAAAGTTTAAAGTGAATCAAAGTTTGTTTAATGTGATTTTTATTTTGAATTTGCTTTATGTTTGGTTTAGAAAATGTGAAAGAATGTTTGTTGGTCCTAACCCATTTCTCCCATGTGTATGGCATTTTAGTTTAATCTTTAGATGATTAGATGATTTTTTTTATATTTTGATTAGGTTAAGGTGTAAATTAAGTGTGTTAATTACCCTATACCACCTTAGTATATTTAATCAAATAATTATGAGCCAATGATATGATATAAAACCTCACAAGAAATTTAAATCAACAATGCACCTAAGAAGAAAAGAGCTTAATGCATTTGCCCCTTAATGAATGATTAATTAATCTAAGGCGCTTAAGTAATTTCATAATCCTTCTCACACATGTGAGTTAGATTTTGATTTCCTCAATGTACTTAGGTTATTGAACACCTAAGCATCTACCCAAAGTAAATTAGTTAAATTTTGAAAGATTTTAGAATTTTGTCAAATTAATTAGGTAGGTAATTAGTGGACTAATCCTTAATTAAATTTGGATTAAGGAATAAAGAGGGGGTTTAAGGAAAACATCTCAAAATTAATTCCTAAAACTCCTATTCATTTAAACAAACCTTAACTAACTCAATCAAGAGATTAAATCATTGATTACACACTTAATTAAGCTTAATTACATTAGGAGAGTAATTAGGAATGAATCCAGCAATTACCCTAATTAAAATATTAATAAATCCCAAGAAAATTAGGGGAGGTAAAAGTCATCCCACTAAATACACATAAGAAATTTAAGTTTAATTAATGAAATAATCAGAGAGTAATTAGCCTAATTATATTACCAATAAAATCTAAATTTATAAAATAACACTATTCAAAATCCATCAAAATTAATTTTATAATATTCTACATTCAATTATCTTTCATATGCAATTTATTTCATATTTTTTGATTTCTTTACACTTAGATATGAATATTTGAAGTTTTATTGATTAATTAGATAATTTAATCCCCTAATTATATAGCTAATCCCGTTGGTGCCACATGGAGGCTGACGGCGCACGCTTTCCACATGGCATGATGGGAGATGCTATTTAAGTAGTCACATCATGTAGCATCGGATGCTACTTTCTCCCTGTCCGTCCGATCAAGGATCGGACGGTTAAGATCAAGCTCGCGGTTCTTAAGGGTTAATCCTTGGATCCTACATATTTTAATCATTGCCTTCCATTCAAAATGTGTGGATGGATGGCCCATGATTCATCCCTGATCTTCCCTATGAGAGATGGCCACCATCCATCTTCTAGGGGAAGATCCGAGCTTGATTGAGCTTGGATTGAATCTAACTCAACCCACACCATCACCATGCAAGGGAGATCACATTCAACGGCTAACTTCTCATGAGATGAAACTTCACTTCACAGAGGACCGCACTATGGCTAAATTGAGCTCAGTTTAATGGCATATCTCACTAGAGGCCATCATCGGCTCTCGATTCCCTTGAAGTAGCTTCATCTAGTGGAGATGAAGCCTTGTTGAAAGTTTGAGGTGTCAAAATTGGATGGATCTTCTTATGGACCAACTTCACCTTCACTTGAGCTCAGTCTTGGTCAAGAGTACTCCTCCCTTGCTTGTAGAACTTGTGTGAAGCTTGGAGTGAGTTCGATTTGATCCTCTGAGGGAGCTTGCAAAGTGAATTGGGTTGGTTTTGAGTATTGGCTGAGATGGATTTCAAGTGGAGCTCCCCTATTTTCAGTCTATGAAAACTGAAAAATGGAAATTCAAACTCACTCTATAAAACTTGGGGAGGCTTGCAATGGCTTGCTCTAACTTCCCTAAGCTCAATTGAATTGAAGAATGATGAATTGAAATGGAATTAGGAGGAGTATATTTCCCCCCTAGAGCAATCAGATGGTCGAGAAGGATCTTGACATATTGATCCAATTGACCCCATTACATGGGTTTATTAGGCTGTTAGGAGTGTCCTTGCATTTAGTTTGGCCAAAGGAGTGGAGTAGTGGAGCTCCCATGTGCCTTAATTAAGTGGAGGAGGGATTCCATGTGCTTAAATTCAAGTGAGGTTGTTAGTTTTAGCCTTAGGTTGGATTGGGCTAACCTAAACTCATTGGGTTAGGTGTACCACACTCACTAGTGTCCACTTGGTCTACTTAGAGGGTGTCAAGTGGTCTTGAAGAGGATTTGGCCAAATTCCAAGTGAATTTGGCCAAATTTACCCTATGGCCTAAGGGTAAAATGGTCATTTGGCTTGGGTTTTAATTTGAATATGTTTAGTATGATTGAAAAATGGGTTAGGCTAAGTTTTATTGAATTTGGAGTTGGTTTGCTATGATTTGTCTTATGTTGACCCATTTAGATCAAAATGGGTCAACTTGGGTCAAGTTGACCAATTCACCAAATTGGATCATACCAAGGGTTGGGTCAAGTTCATATGGCCATTTGAAATGTGTTGGTGGTTTTGATTTGGTTTAATTTGATTTATATTTGAATTTGGTTCATTTGATTTCATTTAGGTCAAATGGGTCAGGTTGACTAATTTGACCCATTTGACCTATTTGGGTAGGTCATGGGTTGGTTTATGTTTGGTTGGTCATATGAAATGGATCTATATCTTTATTTCTAATACCCCTAAGATTTTTTATTTGGAATTTATATGGTCCTTAAGAGGGAATTAAAGTGACTTAGGAAAGATTTTTTATTTGGATTTAAATTTGGAATTTGGTTTGATTGATTTGAATTTATATTTCATTTATATATGTGAATATAAATGAGAATATAAATGGGTTGTGAGAAAATTCCTTTAATTTGAATTGATTTAGATTTGATTTAGGTTAAGTCCATGAGAGGGAATCTAAGGACTTATGAAATAATTTTGATTTGGATTTGAATTTAGAATTTGATTTGATTGATTTAAATTTATATTTCATATCAAATCATAAAATGTTGAATCAGATTGAAGATTTCAATCATTTGGAATTGGTTTAAGTTTGGAGAAAATCAATTAAGTTGAAATTGATTTAAGTTAGACTTAAAGGAAGGAAGTGAGGAATTTGGTTCAAGCTATAGGGTAGGCAAATTTTCCTAATACCCCTAAGGCATGACATATTCCTATAGCTAACTCTTCTAAGTTTCTAGGGCTAGGTTGAGTGTCCACCTAATTACTAGATGTGTCTTAAGACTAAGGATCTCATAAAGTCTAAGAGGATTCATATGTCTAAGATGGAGGGGTTGATAGCTTATCCTAAAAATGAGGTCAACAACCATCAAAACTTTTGAGAAATTAATCAACAAGACAGCTAGCTTGCAAGAAGAAGCCAAACAGTTGCCTTCTCCAGATCTACTAACAAAGTCGAAGCCGCATAAGGTATATGGTTAGAAACCAGGTGTAGTGATAGTAGTAGATAAGGGAAAATATCCAGAGCGCTTTAAGAGACCTCATGCTCCACAGTCGTCACTTCCACCTCCTTTGCCACCACCAAGGCATCCCCATGCCGCCACATCCGCACCACCTCCTCCTCACATCATCAACGAAGGGTACACATACATCGCTAGCTATGGTCCACCTACTCTTTTAAATAAACTTAATAAGCCTTCATTCATTTAGGGAGGTAATCGGAAGATCTTTAAGAATCTCTTAAAGAAGCCTAATTTCATACTCAAACCTAGAATAAAGGAGCAAAAGTCATGATCCTAACTTTTACCCCTACCACCATATGATCAAAAAGATTGCTTCACATTTAAGGACATTTGAACATAGCTTCAAGATCGGTGCTATAGTCATCCCGAAGGAATACCTTATGGAACAACCATCCAATTCCATTAGGGCAATCATTGGGGATACTTGTGATCTTTCCATAACTGAAGAAGGTTGGGATATCTCCTTATCTAAAACTTTTAAGAAAATTATCTCAAAAATCAAGAAACATTTCTTATAGGTACCTGAGTCAGCTCAAACCTCCAACATCAAGAAAGGTTTGCAAGTTTCCAAAGCCAACTCAAGGAAAAGGGGGACTTAACAGCAGCATGCACCAGCCCGGGATAGCCCAGTAGCACAACCATCGACCGAGTCTAGCCTCCAGTCCACCATTGCAGCTACTACATCAGTGACTACCTCTACTTCAGCTAGCTCTTCTTCTTTTAGTAGACATCTTACATCGATGGATGAAGGCATCAAATCCCTCACCCCTCTTACTTTACTTGATTTCTACAATGTATCTCCTATCAAATCCAAGAAATTGAATAATAAAGCTAGCTTGAATTATATCGTGTCACTTATGATGGGTTATCTAAATCTATTCCTAGTGATAACTCTTTAAGTCTAAATAATAACTATAAATAATTATGATCTCTTCTGACCTAGAAGTTAACCTTACCAAATGCTAAGGTGAATTCAGCACTTTACAATACGTAACTGAAACGAATCCAAGGGTCCCATAGGAGAAGTTATGGTGAGATAGTGGTGAATCTTCATTATCTGTCACAAGAAATCACTAAAGTGAACCTCCATAGTGGTAGGTTCTACCTCCTAGGCAACACCTCAAGATAGGGGAAACAAGTCATTCTGGGAGGATAAGCTCCACAGATGCTCCACCATTGGATATGCTTATGGAGGATCAACTCAAGGTGGACTACAATGTTCTCTCTCACCTAAGAAAGTTGCCATCTAAGCTAAGCAAATACAATGCCCTTGTCTTATCCAAAGAGATGGAAGAATCATAATCAAGGCTCTTCTTATCTTGAGATATGCTTAGCTCAGCTGACCGCTATTAGAGAGGAGACACATTATTTCAGAGAAGCCCAATGGCTCACTTTCACAGAGAAGAGAAGACCTTCTTGATATGAAGCACAACCCCCTACATTACATTGACATGAACTTCGACTTACTTTCATCGATCCTGCATCGGTGATTATGACTCTAAAGACCCTTGCCTAGTTTTGGATCGACATCTCCACACTCTGAGGAGATTGGATGATGTTGAAAGGATTCAATGAAATAAGGCATATCTTAATGATGTCCTAAGGATGAGTTTCTCTTTCATAAAATGGTGGACATGCCATCTCTTGCAATTTTCTCAACATGGATGGGTCATTTGACTACCAAATAAATCAAGATGCCCCAGGATGAAACACTACCTTGAACCCCAAAATCTATTGTTATAGGTTGATGATAGTTCATGAGAAAATGAACCATCCATTTACTTGAGAGTTTTTTTTGAACTTGATAATATAATCTCAAAATATCCCAAGTGTGCATTCAAAGTAGCTTAAAATTCCTTTTGTCCAACCAGGAATGAATAGATCCAAAAGATCAAACTATCTTAAATACTTCCTAAGAGTTTCTCAACTAGATCTTTCCAAGATGGTTATAAGATGCTTTTCAACCTATAGATGTAAGACATTCTCACTTGTCAAGGATGCCAAGTTCAAGTGGGATGATAAGTGTTGATGCCTTTGAAGATATCAGCATTTGATGAATTCAGTAGCCCATCCGCAGCCACTCATCCCTCATTGCTACATTGATGACTCTGCTTTGTTGGTCAAGCCAATGAAGAGTGCTCTCTACTACCTCAATCATCATTCAAGTGAAGTGAACTATCCACTATTGAAAAATATTGCCTAGCTTTAATCTTTGCCTCCCATACAACACTATATGCATTTTATAGGTAAACTTGATTTCAGAACAATCATTTGTATCTTATAAGAGTGCTACTTGAATGTTTGGCATGATGGTCCATGATCCTCTCGCAGTTTCATATCACATTCTTACCCCTCCATGCGGTTAAAGGTCAAGCACATTTCCACACCTCTTTGGATTCTCCACTTAGATGATCTATGAACAAATATGAACATAGGGAGAGGTTGACAACTATCATGGGAGATGTATTTTGATGGCCTTCTTTTCTAAAGGGGAAGCACCACATAGGAAAGGAGGATAGATAGTTTTCTTAACTCCACCAATGATGAGATTCTCATACTATCTTTCCAATCCTTGCACCAACAACGAAGCTGAGTATGAGGCTTTGATTGTCAGTCTGGAGTTAGTTATCATAGTGTATGTCAAGACCATCAACATCTTTAAGATTCAAGTCATCAAAATCATTCCTCTATTCTCAAACCCAAGCTTTATCATTACCATGACTATACCATGATGTTGTTGGCCCAAATCCCTGAAGTCACCATCTACATGATTCCCAAGCAGAGAATGCAGTAGCAGATGCTTTGTCCAAACTTGCCAAAGAATGACATGTAATAAGATGAGTCCATTCTAATAATTAAAATAGATAATTCAATCCCTTTGTCAACTCATTAGACTTTCTCAAGGGGAGGTTGTGATTTTAACAAGAAGATGGATTGGAGGAAACAAATCATAGACTATTTGAACACCAACAAACTACCTCAAAATGAGTCACAAGCCCATTAGATGAAACAGAGAGCTCTCTCCTATGATCCATTGATGGCACCCTGTACCGACGGTCCTTTGATCAAATGTGGTTATATTATTTAGATAAACGTGAAGCCTATGGCATTATAATCGAGGTACATTTAGGTCTATGTGGAGTGCATCAATCTAGTTTGAAGATGAAGATCAAGAGACTAGGATATGCGGCCATGATTACAGTGCATGGAAGTAGATGCATCAAAGTACACAGGTGACATCAACAAAACATTCTAACCACATTGATCATAGCCATTTGAGTGTTGATCACATGGGTCTATCGATCCTCCTTATTCCAAGGGTTATGCCATCTCTTAGGACTACTTTTCCAAGTGGGCGAAATCCCACTGAGTGGTCACCAAGATGTGCTTCAATTTTCGAACCATATCGTATATAGTTGGGTGACTCAACATTATATCCGATAATGATATTGTATTCAAAAGCACCAAGATCAACAAACAAGAATAGATTGAGATACTCACCATCTACTAGAGCAAATGGCTTGAGAAGCATTCAACAAAATCTCATCCAAATATTAAAGAAGACTCGATGACAATGCGATAGTGGATTGAGTAATTGGTTGAAGCCTTGTGGGCCTACCACACCACATCGAACTCCAACTCATCTACCAGTTATCCTTTTGATGGGTGAGCCATTCTACCTTTAACTCTTATCACTAAGGATAGCATTGGATAACAAGATGACTACAAATGCAAGTTGGTTAGAAGAGCTCAAGGTTTGAGGAGCTTTACCTTGAGTTTGTACAAGGCCAAAATGATTCAAGCTCACAATCTAGTCTCCTTCTTTCCAAGTAGAAGAACTTGTGTTGTCCTAAGGAGACCAATTATTTCCCATCAAAGATGGGAGGCAGTTTGAACCACTTGGGAAGGCCCCTTGTAGAAGGCCACCAAGAAGGATCTTATCACTTGATTGTAAGGGGAACACCCGCTTCCAATTAACGCTCTATTTGAAGAAATATTACCCATAAATCATGTTTGAAAATAATTATCAACAAAAGAACAAAATATGATTCTATTTCATCAAAATCTTCTTCTTCGAGCATTATCTATTTTTCTTAATCACCATGGCGTGTCTAGATAGGTGTAAGAGTCCCCAAGTCATCCTAACCCCCTTTCACAACATAAACACAATCAAACATAATCTCCCGGTACTATTATAATAGGTGTGAGAGAACCCAAGTGGCATCCTTTCTTAGTGGGAATTCTCGGTTGCCATCCATTTCACCATTTCATCAAAATCCCCAGCGTGTTTTAGGATAGGTGTAAGAGAACCTAAGCGACATCATATTCCCTTTAACACAAGCACAAAAATAAACACATATATTTTGTCTTGGCAATTTTGATGTGAGAACAAGCCCCTTATTGCACTCACTCATTAGTTGCTCTAGGTCGAGTCTACATGTTGCCTCACTAGTATGTCACCCTAGTGGTCACTTATTTGGTAGATGTGAATCCCTGCACTTTCTTCCTAACTTAACCATTGCAAACCAATGAGCGTCTTGTTAGTTGTTGATCTTATTTTTAGAATGAGCTCTCAACACCTCTATCTTAGACATAAGACTCCTCTTAGACTTTAGGAGTTCCTTAGTCTTAAGACACATCTAGTGATTAGGTGGACACTCAACCTAGCCCTAAAGATTTAGAAGGTTTAGCCATAGGAATTGGACATGCCTTAGGGGTATTAAGAATTTTCCTACCCTTAGCTTGAACCACTCCTGACTTTCCTTCTTTCAAGTCAAACTCCAAATCAATTCTATTTGATTTTCTCCAAAACTCAAATCAATTCCATGATTGAAATCCATGATTGAAATCTTTGATTGAAACCCATGATCAAAATCCATCAAAATTCCTAAGTCCTTAATCCTCTCTTTGAGATTTTATAATAATTCATTTCTATTCTCATTTATATTAACATATATAAATGAAATATAAATTCAAATCAATCAATCTAAATCCAAAATTCAGAATCAATTCATTGAAATTTTCTTAAATCCTTTAAATTTCCTTTAATGGATTTAACCCAAATCATGATCAAACCTATTCAAACTCATGGGATTTTCTCAAAACTCATTTATAATCACATTTATATTCTCATATATAAATGAAATATAAATATAAATCAATCAAATCAAATCCAAAAATTAAATTCCCAATTAAAAATTTCCTTAAGTCCTTTAAATTCCCTTTTATTGGACTTAGCCCAAATCAAGATTAAACCACTTCAAATTCTTGAAATTTTCTCATGATCCATTTATATTCTAGTTTTTATTCACATATATAAATGAAATATAAATTCAAACAATCAAAACCAATTCCAATAATTAAACTCAAATCAACTCAAAATCCAATCTAAGACTTTCAAGTCAAAATCTTGAACTTAGTCAAATCAATTTCAAATCAAGCCAAACTCTTGAATTTCTCTCATGATTCAATCAACCCTACAATCATGAACTCTATATAAATCCAAACTTCAATCAAACAATCAAAACCTAATTCAAAAATCCAAGCCAAAATCTTTCATATTCTTCCTTTGAATATGAAATTGTCAAATGGATCAAAACCCATTTGACTTCAAATCACATGTAAATGGATTTATACTTCAATCATGAGTCCATATACAAGATCAACTAACTTCAAATCAAGCTTTGACTAGCCATTTGATCCACTTAGGCTCACTTGACCCAAAGTGACCTAAAATACCCTTTATGAGCCAAATTATAATCCTACTCAAATTGGATTGAACTAATCCCACCTAAGCCTCACATTGTGAGCAACAATCATCATTTGATGATCAATCACTCAAATTAGGTCAAACCAAGTCAAACTTAAGGGTTGACCAAGTGAACACTTAGCCAAAATGAAACCTAAACTAGCCAAAATCCATCATAGGCCAAATTGATTGAAACCATAGATCAAAACACATTTATAATCAATGTTTGAACTTGACCAAGTCATCATTTGAGCCTAACCTAGACCAATTGGCCACTTGACCCAAGTTGACCCGAGACCTAAAAAGTCAAAATATGTCAAAACTTGATCTAAGCCAAATTGATTAAAACTAATGGGTCAATTTCATTCCAAATTGAACTTGACCAAAATCTCAATTGGCCAATTAGACCCAACCTAACCCAATTGACATTGAACCCAACTTGACCTAAAAGGTCAAATTGAGTCAAATCCAAATACAAACCAAATTGATTGGAAACAAAGATACCAATCCATTTCAAATGATCAACCAAACATAAACCAACCCATGACCCAATTAGGTCAAATGGGTCAAATTATCTTGGCCCATTTGACCTAAATGAAATCAAATGAACCAAATTCAAATATAAATAAAATTGAACCAAACCAATGATGCCAAAACATTTCAAATGGTCATATGAACTTCAACCCTTTTGACAATTTGACCAATTTCATCAAGTTGACCCATTTTGACCAAATGAGCCAAATTATATCAAACCAACTCAAATTTAATGAAACTTGGCTCAACCCATTTTCAATCATACCAAACATATTAAAATTGAAATCAAGGTCAAATGATCATTTTACCGCTTGGCCATAGGGTAACCTAAAATCAAAATCACTTGGAATTTGGTCAATTGCTTTTCATGGACACTTGACACCCTCATAGTGAACCAAATGGTCACTAATAGACATTGTGCACATGACCCATTGGGTTTGGGTCAGCCAAACCTAACCCAAGGTCAAAACCGACCACCCCCTTGGAAATGAGCACATGGAAATCCTTCCTCAACCCATTTCAAGCACATGACACTCCTCCACTACCTCTCTTTGGCCAAACCGAATGCAACGCCACCCTAAAAAGCCTAACAAACCCACTTAAGGAGGTGTATTGGATCAAAATGGCAAAGGAGCTTGCGATCATCCGATCCTTTAAGGGGGAGATATACTCCCCCTAATTTCATTTCAAGTGAGATCTCTTGCATTATCAAGAAGCGAGCTAACATTTGAGCTCAAGCAACCTAGAGCCAATTCAACTTCTCCATTCTTGGTTAGCCAAAAAATAGGGAGGTAGCAAGGAAATCCAACTTAGCCAATACATAAAACCATCCTTTGAGCACCTTGAGGAGAACTCATCCCAAGCTTCTTCCAAGCTCCAAAGGCAAGGGAGGTGGGACTTTGATCAAGACCAAATCCATTTGAAGGAGAGCTTGGTCCATAGGAAGATCCACTCAACCAAACCACCCTAAATCTTCAACAGGGCTTTGTCTCCATAAGACGAAGCTACCTCATCGAACTCGAGCGTCGATGATAGCCTCCGATGAGGTATGCCTTCAACCCGAGCTTAAACTAGAGAGTGTGTGGTCTTTTGTGAAGTGGATCTTCATCTCAAGTAAAGTTATCTATTGGATGTGTCCCCCCCTTGCATGATGATGGTGTGGGTTGAGTTTGAGCTCAATCCAAGCTCAATCGAGCTCAATCTTGCCCTAAAGTTTGGATGGATGTCCTCTCCCATAGGGAAGATTATGGATCAGCAGCCATCCATCCACACATTTTGGATGGACGGCCATGATCAAGACACATAGGATCCTTGATTTCCCCCTCAAGAATCACAAGCTTGATCTCTGATGAAGAGGGACAAAGGCGAGTGCCACCCATGCAAACTTACAATGTGATAACTTAAGTGCTCTTACCGCCATGTGGAAACTGCATCAGACCTCCATGTGGCCAGGATTAGATAATTAAGGATTAATTACTTAATAATTATGGAAACTTTAAATATTCTTAACTAATTGTAGAAAAATAAAAAATACAAAATAAAAACCATTGGAAAGATAATTCAAAGAAAATATTCTAAAATTAATTTCAATTAATTTTAAGTAGTGAGATTATCTGAATTAAAGTTTTATTAGGAATGAAATTATATTAATTACTCTCTAATTATTTAACTGATTAATTCCAAACATCCTAGGGTTGATTAATGGGATGATCTCTGCCTCTCATAATTTTCTTGGAATTTATTAATGGTTTAATTGGGATAATTGATTGGTTCATTCCTAATTACTCTCTTAATCAATTAAATGATTAATTAACCTTTTAAAGAGTGATAAATCTATTAATTAATTTTGCTAATTACCTTAAAATAGTGAGTGGACTTAGGGAATGAGATTAGGAGTTCTTTCCCATATCTTTTTCCCTAAGCTTATTTCATTTGGACAAAAACTTAATTAAAGTGCAAATTAATTAAGTAATTTAATCACTTAATTAAATGGCTTAATTAATCAAACTTTTCAAAATCAAAATATTTCAAAACTTAATCAATTCATCTTGGGTAAGTGCTCAGGTGTTCAATAATCGAAGTAACTTAAGGAAATCAAAATTCAACCCACATGTGAAAGAAAGTACTTAAATTAAACCCTTTAACTTAATTATCATGAGAGCCAATTGCAGGCTCTTTCTTTGCTAGGTGCACGATTTAAATTTCTTGTGTGGTTTTATGTCATACATTGGCTCATAATTATGTGATTAAATATGTTAAAGTGGTGTAGTAAGGTAATTAATACTTAATTCATACTTTTAACCTAAATAAAATATAAATTGATCTAATCACCTAAAAATTAAATTAAAATATCATACACATGTGGGAATGGGTTAAGACCAGCAAGCTCATCTCACATTTCTCAAATTGAAATCAAATTCAAACAAAATTCAAACACTCTTTAAAACAAATTTGATTTACTTTAAATAATCTTATTCATAAGATTATCTTTGGGAATTAATTAGGGTGGATGAACTTACATTGCTTCCATCACTTTATTTCTTTCCTAATATGCTAAATGTGTATGTCATATGAAAATCATGCATTCATGTTTTTTGAAAATCAAATTAAAAATGAAATGTTTTTTATGTCAAATTGCATGTTTTGGCTAAAGTAAAAATATGAATGGCTATTATCACTATTAAATCTAAAATTATTTTCAAAAATTATAAATTTATTATAAAAGTTAAAATATATGCTACTTATGATTATTTATAAGTTGTCATGTGAGTAGAAATATAAAGATGTGCATAGTATGGCCTTCCTTCTCCTTTCTTTTAGCATAGTTTTGAATAGGATTTGGCAAAGTGTATAGTTCATTTGAAAGAACAAAGACTTACTTAAATTAATTCATTCCTATGTTATTAATTAAGAAGGACATTCACACTTGCACATATAAATTACATAAACAAATCAAACAAATAAACATAAACTTTTGCATCTTTCTTTTTTCCATTCATTTCTTTGTAATACATGTATTTATGGAAAGTGATATATTAATTCTGGACAACTATTATGAGGTTTTAGTCTAAGTAGGTCTTGTACCTTACATCCCTTATGCTAACAATGGCATCGTACTTTCATATGCCTTTCATACATATAAATGTGCATGTGAAAAATAGATAAAAATAAATTCCTCTTTTCTACTTAATGAAAATCATGCATCATAAGGCATCTAAATTTTCTTAAGTAACACTACTTAGCATTCATCATTAAAGTGTGCTGAAAATTCCCATTTGCATGTATAGATATGTTAGGATTCATCCATATGCATGTTACACATGTTGGAAAATAAATGAAATGATGTGTGTTTTGTGATATTTATTCACTTTACTTAATCTTAAAATGTCTTTCTTTTTAAATGGGTTTATTTAAAATCTAAACTTAGGATTAATTAAAATACATAATAAAATATTGACTAAACAAGAATCAAATATGAATCTACATTAGAAATTACTTAAGGTATGGAGGAAAGTGAAGTTCTTTTTTCTTTTCCTCTATTTATAACTTAGTAATTAATTATATGATTCACTTAAAACAAGTGAAAATACAAAAAAAAAAAAAAATAACCCAAATCAACTAAGCAACTTAAATTGAAACCATACTCTAAGTTGAACATTTTCATACTTAGAAAATCTAAAATAACTAAGCATATAAAACCTTAAATAACACACACATTAGGCTAAGTCACCATTTTTAGCTTTAGGTTAGGGCGGTGCATGGTTTGATGTTTCCTTTTATTTTGTGATATGATATTTTAGTCTGGATGATAGGGTGAATGTGTGAAGAATGAATGGTAAGATGATTTAGTCTAATCATTGCCTTCAGTAGGGGATTGTGTTAAAGGAGTGTTGTAATAAAAATATAAAATTACTTTTGCTGTGCAAGTGCTTATACCCCTAAGCATAATCTAATAGGCTAGGTGGGCTTGGTTACCCATGTGCTTGGTGCTAAGTACAATATATGCTCATACATACTTGAGATTTATATGGTTTGTTTAACTAATCTCTATTTTACATGTGTCAATTAGATTTACTTTTTCTTTTCATGTAATTTTGCAATTAGGATTTTATAATGATTATTATGGGGGTTTAGGTTGAGCATTGGTCATAAGATTTCATCTTATGTACATGTGAAGTCTTTGGAGGAACCATATTCCAACCATCCAATAGAAGGAACCAAAAGAAGAAAAGAAGAAAAGAAGAAAGAAGAAATGAAGAATGAAGAACCCCATAACATGAATTTCTTGCTTAATTGAAATTTATTCATTTGTAATCCAGGTTGTATAATGGTAGAGCTCTAAAATTTATTTTAGTTTGTATAGGAACCACAAATATGTTGTTCTTTTCATAGCATTATAAATAATTAATATTTGTTTATGAAAGATGACATCTTTCATAGTTTCTTCTTTGATGTATTGATGACAAGGCTCTTAGGAAAAATAAATCTTCTATCAAATTAATCAACTCAAAATTAAAAATAAATAACACATAACCTCACCTAAAGTTTAGGCTATAAATCAAGATAAAAGAATTATCAACCCTTAAGCTGAATGTTGTCTTGCTTTTCTAACATCATGCATAAAAAGTATATTATTTCACTCTTGATTAGAGGGCTTCCACTTTTGCTAGAGAATTTGGCTTAACCTGTGAGAGGCATGGTGGAAACACACCTCCTTATCTTGCTAATTTTGGCCCATAATCTAATTTCTCATGGATTAGGCATATGAATCCTAAAGCCTATGTCAAATTCATTGTTCAAAATGAAAATGAAATATATGAAAAATTTGTATTAGATTTAAGTCATTAAACCATTCCCTAAATGATCTAGTCTCTTAAAGAGTGTGTTTGAGGACTTAATCTCTTTCTAAATAAATAATAACCTTACTATCTTGCATAAACATATGACTTGCTTACATATTTTAAAATTATAGGAGGAGTTAGTAATAAGTTGTAAGTCCAACAATGGTGGTTTTCTCTTTTGGAGGTAAACCAAATATATTTTGCTTTTTGGAAGTGCTTTTGGCCCACAAAGTTCCTAGATATAGGTTCTAAGATTGCCGCTTCTCTTTGCAGGCTATGAGCATAAATTCTCACCTCTTAGGCATTTGTGTGACCTTGTATCATGATATTATAAGCCCTAGATATTGAACTCAAACAAATTAATTCAATTTTAAAAATGTAAAGCACAACCATAGGATAGCTGGGATGCCTACTATACTTTTTAGTATCTTAAGCATCCCCTACTTATTTTCATTTGGCTTCGATAAGAACTCCCTCTTCTTAATTGAACCCACTTGGCTTTCTAAAAAATAAACCAATTGATTGATAATCATACCTTTTTTGAAATCTTTCGAGAAAATGATCATTTACCTTAATCGAGAGTATTCCTAAGGAATCTCATTCCTTATGATGTAATTAACTATGGGGGCTTGCCCCTGTAGGGAACTTAATGAACTCGATTTAAAATAAATCTTGCTTTACTTTTTTCATGTAAAGTAGGAGAAGAATCTCTGGTACATTCTGAAGACCCATAGTCCTTAGGAGTTCTTATAAAGGTGATTAGGTCCATTGTAGGGTGGTGACTTCTATCTCTCAAGATAGTACACCTTTTCTCAATGTCATACCCGATCACCCTAATAAGAACATTTGCGGATCTGTGTGGCATCCCAACAAGGCATTTTTTATATATCTCTATTTTCATTCATCCTCTTCTCCCAAAAAAGAAAAGGGAGATAGATGAAGGCGGAGATGTATATAATACATTTTCAACATAATCACATGAAATAAAATAAAGTGTTAATTAAAATTTGCAAATCAATTAAGCAACTTTAAGTGAAACCAACCTTCATGTTAACTTGAATGTTTTCAACACTTAGAAAAATATAACTCTAATGCTTAGTTAAGACATACCACACAAAGCCTTAACACACACATTAGAATTAAGTCACCACTTATAGCTTTAAGTTAAGACGGTGTATGATGTGATGTATATTTTATTTTATGATGATTATTTTAGATTATATGTTAGGGTGTATGCTTCATAGATTAGATGTTAGTCCATTCCTAGCATAATCATATTTTTTTGCAGGGGGATATGTTTAAGGGGATGTTTAAAAATAAATATAAATGCTCTCTTTATAGATTGCTTAAATCCCTAAGCATAATCCAAGTTATGACAGGTGGGCTTGGTTACCCATGTGCAGGGTGCCAAATCCAAATTATAAATATAATTACTTATGATTGTATGTGTGTTTAGCTAATACTTGTTTTATAGGTGTAGTTATATTAACTTTTTTTTTATATGAAAGTAATTTTGTAGGAATTAGAATTAGTGCTAT
The DNA here is from genome assembly GCA_021442155.1 of Cymbidium sinense. Classification (NCBI taxonomy): domain Eukaryota; kingdom Viridiplantae; phylum Streptophyta; class Magnoliopsida; order Asparagales; family Orchidaceae; genus Cymbidium; species Cymbidium sinense. The sequence goes on along the minus strand of CM038216.1, from coordinate 167,046,171 downwards.
GAGAGATTAAAATGAGCAATGATTAGAAGGCTTTGTCCTAAGATGCCCTGTGATGCCTTTGGAGCTCAACTAAATCAAAAATGGAGGACATAGAGATATGAAGAATGAAAAGTCCCATAGCATGTATTTATTCATATTATAATTATTCTTTCATATACCGAGTTGTATAAGAGTAGAGCTTGGCTACCCATCTTTTTTTTTTTGGGTTGTACGGTAGTACCCGACAGCACCAGCCTCTTATTCTTTTATGGTAGTTATAAAATTGATTGATAATTTGTTTAAATTTTACATTATAAATGACATGCTTTTTCATAATTTCTTATGATTGATGCTTTAATGAGTGGCCTGAATGTAGTAGGTTCTTAGGATAAAATAAATTTTCTACTTAATTAATTACTCATAATTAAATTTTTAATAACTCATAACATCATCATAAAGCCTAGGTTATAAGTAAGATAATTAATAGATTTATCAACCCTCTTAGCTGTATGGTTATATGTCTCACATTATGCATGAATCTTGAATCACTCTTGCAAATGAGGGCCTTCATCCTTACACGCATAGGGATCACATGACCTATGAGAGCAACCCCCTACTGATGGAGCTTCACCTTTCTCTTTTGATTTGGCCAATAATCTATTTTATCATGCATTTAGGCATATAAAAATCTCAAAGCCTTTGTATAAATGATGTGTCAAAAATGAAATAAAATTTAAAAAGATTTTGCATTTGTAGATTAAGTCATATGCTCATACCACTCATGCTTTAGGTTTAGGACCTTAGCCTCTTTCCAATTAAATAACTACCATTATTTTCTTGCAATTCATAATACCAGACTAAATTATTTTAAAATCATAGGAAGAGTTAACTAGCGACCCTCCAGGTGATTGTAAGTCCAAAAGTCGGACGGGTTTATCCTCTCTTGTGGAGATAAACTCTTATGTCCACTTGTCACTTAGATTTAGGTTGTGCTTTAGCTTGTACTAAGCTCCCTATATTTAAGATCTGAGGTAGCTATTTTTTTGGGTTATGAGCATAAATCCTCACCTCTTAGGCATTTTCATAATCTTGTGTTAATGGATTATAAGCCCTAGTAATCTAATAGAATTTAATTTAAATAAATAAACCTCTTCACTTTCAAATATATAAAGCCCAATTATAGGATAGATTGGGATTTTCACTAGGCTTCCTAGTATCATGAGCATTCCCTACTTCCTCCCATTGGATTCCAAAAATAAGTCTTCTTCTTGAACTTTCCTAGTTGACTTTCCAAACATAACCAATCTTTTGATAATTTAATCTTGAAATCTTTGGAGATAATTGTCTACTTTAATCAAGAGTATTCTATAAAAATTTCATTCTCTAGAATGTAATTACCTATGGAGGCTTGCCTCCATAAAGAACTTAAGAACTCGGATTTAATATAAACACTCCTTTATTTATCTATGTAAAGTAGGAAAAAAATATATGGTATATTCGAAGAGCCATCATGCCTTAGGAGTCTTTATTAGGTGATTAGGTCCATTGAAGGGTAATGTCTCAATCTTTCAAGATAGTACATCATATCTCAATGTCATACCTAATCACTTCAATAAGTATCCCATACGATCTACGTGGTGTCCCCCCACACATAAAAATAAATACCACAGTGGTTTAATGTTCTACTAAGACTTTTGCTCTAGATAAATCTTATCCTAAAATAGAACTTAAAGTAATAAAAAAATGCTTAAATGAAGATAAAATAATAATATTATAATTTATTTAAAATTAAAAATTATTAAATTATAAATCTTAAAATAAATCTGAATTATTTAATATTATTATTTTATTTTCTTTAAAAATTACTTACAATAATATATTTAACTAAATTTTAAAGATATTTAATATAATTAAATAATTATAAAATAGATATCTTTATTACTTAAAATAATAAAATATCAAATAAAACATCATGTATATGGGGCAACACATGTATAAAAGACATAAAATACCAAATATATAAATATAAACTATTTTACTTAAAAATTATAAATGCTATATAATTAGTTTAATTAATTTTTTTTTAAAAATACTCCTCATCTTTAGAAACCCCAAACAATTTATTTGGATTTTTGAAAATTATTATGTAAGTTTAAAAAGTTAAAAGAATTGAAATAAATCAAATAATGTTAAAAAAACTCATAAATTTTGGGAAGATATAAAAATATGTTAAGAGCATTCTCTTTATATTTTTAGAATTTTTGAAATTTTATTTTAAATCCAATTATTTTTAATACTCAATAATTCACTTATAAAAATCATAAATCTTATACTTAGATTCAAATGGACTTGATTTCTATCAAAAGTTTAAAAGGCTATTTAAATAGGTGAGAATTTTAAACCCTATATACTTTTCTTAGCTTTGATCTTCTTGAATTTTAGGTCATTATTAAGTTAAATGATCTAGTTAAAAGAATTGAGTTTACTTCAATTTGTTCTATGGAAAAAATGAGATTTGATTCATAATTTTAGAGTTTTGAAGGAAGGAAATAAAATCAAAGCCTTTGATCTAGATCAATGGTTTTAAATTAGAATTTTGAAAATTTGATTTTATTAATTAAAATTTTCCTTTATATAAACTATTAGTGTAAAATAGATATGTAATTGCATTTGTTTTAATTTTGCATTTTTATTTAATTTTTTTAACTATTTTAATTACTTAATGCTTTATAAAAACTTTCTTAATCCATTTAAAGCATTAAGTAATTAAAATAGTTAAAAAAATTAAATAAAAATGCAAAATTAAAACAAATGCAATTACATATCTATTTTACACTAATAGTTTATATAAAGGAAAATTTTAAGGTAAATACCTAAAAAATCAAGGGATTTGGATCAAACTATGATTTGACTAATTTAAAACCATTGATCTAGGATCAAAGGCTTTGATTTTATTTCCTTCCTTCAAAACTCTAAGGATGCCACATGAATCAAATCTCATTTCTCTCTCCATAGGTAACAAATTGAAGTAAACTCAATTGGAAAAAGCTTCAGAAGGTTAAGGGCTACTAGATCATGAGGTTAACTTAAGTTGTCATGACCTAAAAATTCAAGAAGATCAAAGCTAAGAAAAGTATAGGGTTTAAAATTCTCACCTATTTAAAGCTAGAAGCTTGTATCTCTTGCTTTGTATACCTTCAACAAGTGGAAAGAGAGAAACCTCTCTTTAGAATTGGCCTGAGTTGGTTTTAATTAAGCTCTGACACATTAAGGAAGCATTGATGGATGAGCTCACTCGAAGGCAATGGGAGAGTGAAAATGGTTGAGTTGGTCTCCCTCTCAGCTCAAGAATGGTGAAGTAGCTATTTATTTCAATTAGGAGGAATTATGGAGTTAAATGCCCATTTGGTTGAAAATTACCACATGGTTAAATCATTATTGACTATCACACCTAGATAATTAGAGCACTTGAAAAAGCTATAAGTAGTTAGGGAGCATGGTATTAGAAAATAGATGTAGGAAAATGCATGATGTTATTATCCCTTTTTTACTTGTATAACTACCCTTTAATTTGATCTTATCCGATTAGCATGGAACTTAGCATAGTAGCTATGAGAAGGATAATTTCACTTTATGGATAAATACTAAAAAAAATTAATTCTTAAAATTTTGAAAATTTTCATGGGTTAAATCCCACTTTATCTCATTTAATTGAAATAGTATGCATTGTCCCATTTAGTCTATTTGACCCACTTGGAGTGATCAAAATGACTTGGGTTGAACTAGCAAATTGTTCCCGAGTAGTTAAATGATAATTTCAAGAGATTGAATTGATTCAATTATTTGTTATGCCTAATTCCATAATAAATATGAGTATCCCCATTTGAGACATAAAAAGAGTAATGATGGACCATTTGATCAAACTGATCATTATCATGAGGTCAAATCAATGTAGATTAAACTAAGATTTTGTTAATTACATCCTTGGATATAATCACTTTTATGTATTTGATAGGATGTCATGATTAGTTTGGTTCAATCGACCACCAAATAAAGATGCTAGCCTTCATGAGTATGAAGGCATTATTTAGCCTATTAGACTTGGAAGATATAGTAAGTTACTTTATTGAGGCTTGAAATTTATTTAAAATATTTAGGGGAGCTTATATGCTTAAAATTTTCTAACTAATTTAATAGTTATGTCTAATTTGGACAAATTGGCCAAATTAGATCAATTTGGGTTGACTCAACTTAAATTAACATAATTGAAGGAGCAAATATCTAGCTTAAGATGGACTCATTTATTGACCAATTTTGATGATCAATTTGAATTTTATATAACATAACCTAAATTTGAATCTTGAAATGACCCAAATTGGGATTTGTAGGCTCTCCTAGCCTTGGATTTGACTTGACATATATTGAGGAGTTGTAATGGTCAATTTGTATATTATCATACTAAAGTATTCCAAAGTTGAATATTTATAGTGATTGACCAATTTGGATAATTGAAATAGTCATTTGATTAAGGACCAAATGGGATAAAGAAAGGTAGTGCTTTTGGCTTACCCAAAAGTCAAATTCCTCATAATAATTTTGGGGATGGACAAGGAAATTCTTTGTCTCATAATCAATTATGCAAATAATTGAGTCAATAAAATAAATTAATTACTTAAATTTAACACTTACATATACTAGGGAATGCTTGAACTCATGTGGTGAATGAGATCTACTAAGAGGCTATGGAACCTAAGAAGGGGGTGAATTGGATATTTAAAAATTTTCAAGTTCAAATTTAATTTTAAACTTTATAGAAAAATTAGTTGAAATAAATTTATTTCTTATGAAAGAACAAAGTAAAAAATCAAATCAAGTGCTAAGAAATAAATGTAGAAAAGTAAATGACAACAAGCACAAAATTTTTTATATAATTCAGCTAAACCCAAAAATTGGTCTATGTCCATGCCTAACACCTTGACAAGAAATTCACTAATCAAAATAAGGTTACAAAGAATCTCTCATACTTACCTACATTGTGCAAGTACAACCACAATAATATACTATTCTACACCTCCTAAGTACAACCCCAATAATGTACTTTTTTACATTGGGCAAATATAACCCCAATAATGTACTTTTCTACACAGACAAGTACAACCCCAATAAATTTATGAAATAAAAAAAATATGAGTAATATCTATCTCTCAATTTTAAAATAAATTTTGTACTCAAAACCACTAAGCAATGAAAAAACAAACAAAAAAGAGCTCAAAGCATATTTATTCTTTTTATGATAAAACTTGCAATGTTAAGAACTTAATGTAAAGTGCTTAAAATTAATTTAACTTTAAAAAATATGTTCACAAAGTGAAATGATAATTTAAAAATATGAACTAGAAAAATAATTTACCCTAGTGTACTTAAAATAAATTGGCTTGAAAGATAACTTGCATGAAGTAGTAGATCGAATATCTATAAAGTAAAAAACTTTGAATCAATCAAACAATTGTGAGAGCTTTAATAGATGATCTTAACTTAAATCAATTTTGAAACAAAATGCAATAATAAAATCAACATTTAATACACTTGCATAAAGTGAAATAAAAAGATCTTGAAAATGAATACTTATGAAAAAAAATAATTCCAAAACCCTTAAGAGAATGATTTCACAAACTAAACACAAATCAATGACAAGATGAGCAATTTAATTCACTTGGATTATAAATAAAAATAAAATTTTGAAAATATTCAATAATGTTAATGCAATTTTTTTAGTCAAAATCCAAGATTCAAAATCAAGAGCACAATTGTTTAAAATAACTTGAAAGATGTATGCTTTGAAAACCAAGCTAAACAAAATTCATCATAAAGCCATAACAACTTGTAGTTTTTTATACACTTAAAAGAAGAATAACAAGATATTACAATAACTTGGAAAACTCAAATCAAATATTTGTTATTCAACTTAAAAAATAAAAAAATTTAAGCACACTAAATCGAAAAAAATCAGAAAGATCTTATAAATCAAAACACGAGTATATAACAATATGTAATATTCAAATCTCTTGAAAGGTGAATTAAAAAGAACCTTAAAGCTTTTTTACCAATGTTAATACAAATTCTTTTCAATTAACACAATACATAAAAATCATGAACACAATTGATTAAATCAATTTGAAATAATCTTACTCAATTCCTTTTGGATGAATGAAAATTATGAGCACAAAACTTGAAGAAAACACCACCAAATCTTGAAGAAAGTATCTTCTTGAATGAGTTAAAGATGAAAGGAAGAGAGGAGATAGATTGATTATTTGAATCGAAGTGAGAACATTAAAAATGAATTTACAAGGGATCAGCCAAATGGTGGAGTTTGCAAGAAGGATGAAGTAATCAAATAAACTTTTTATATAAATTTCTTCCATGCAAATTTCAGCCAAGGCAAGAGAGAAAGAGAGGGGAAAAAAGAAAAAAAAAGATACCTATGGAAACTACATGAATTTTGAAATAAATGGAGCCCATAATATGAAATAAATCAAATTTAATTTTATTATATGGTGGCTAGCCAAGAGAAGTTGAGGGAAGTACTTTGAATGCTCTTAACATAATTAAATAAGCCTTAATTAATAAGTGTTCAATTAAGAAAGATATTTAAAAGAAATTGAATTTTAAATAAATTAAATTTCAAATATGCATGGGGAGGCCAAAACCTGCTAAGTAGGATTCAATCAAAAGTTAATGCATGATAATCAAACATTTTAATTAATTAAAAAAATCAAGGAATGATTAAGGAAACCAATTAAAATTAAATCAAACGAAATAATTTTAATAACCCATAAAGTCATTGATGGCTAAGACTTTCCAAATATAAATTGATCTTCAATTAATGTCAATTAATATACAAGATTAATTAAAAAAGAATTTAAATTTTAAACATATTTTAAATTTAAATAAAATAATAAAGGTGTCAACTAAAAGTATTTCTTAAAATAATAATATAAAAATGAAAAGTGCATTAATTCTAAATCCATTTAAATTCAAAGTTGAACTAATTCAAATTAAATCAAATTTAATCAATTAAAACACATTAGAAGATCACCAAATCATGCCTAAAACAAATAAACCAAATGTAGAAATAATTCAAGGTAATATTCCATTTAAAATTCAATATTCAAAATTAAAATTTAAATAAATTTGGCTTCTGAAAGATCATTAATTGATTAGTAATAATATGGTAATAAATTGGATAAATCACATTAAATTCCTCATCCCAAAATCATTAAAAATTCAGCCAAAGATAAAGAAAATAAAAATTAAATACAATTATTAATATGAGGGAGAAAAGAATATTTTTCCATAATTGAATAAATAATTAAAGTCACTTACTAAAATAAATGAATAATTAAATTCACTTACTAAAATAAATGAATAAAAATTAAATTAAGCATGAAAATTAATTAAGATGTATAATGGATAAGGCTTCAATTAATGGATGTAGTCAAATTAAACAAAAAGAATAATTTCAAGAATATTGAAAAAAAATTATGCAAATAAGATATGAAAAAATATGTAAAAATCAAAATAAATATTATGAAAAGGTTTTAGAAATTATTTTTATGTTAATGAGCTCTTATTTGTTTTATATTGTAAATCCTAGGAAAATTCTCTAATTGCCTTAGTCTAAGCTAATATGACTTTTCCAATCTGACTAAGCAAGTTTAGTGTAGTGAATTTTCTAAAATATTTGAAATAAATAATTAGTAGCTTCAAGTATATATATTTTTTATCTATAAAAATCTAAATTAATAATGAGAATAATATTATTTTGTGTAGATAATTTAACATGTAAAGAAATTGTTAGCCTTTATTACATAAAATTTGTTATCATCAAATCAAATAGTGAGATACACAAGGTATATACTCAACAAGATCTACCCTATAATTGGATGAAGTCAAACTTTTGATGTAGAAAGGATCTATATATGAAGCTCTTATAGTGGTTCTTCTTTTGTCCTCATTATGCCTAGACTAATCTTAATGGTTTAAATTAAGTACTTAATATTTGAGGTGATTTAAAATCTTGTTGATATTTTTGATGTCAAAAGTGGATCCTTATAGATCAAGGACTCCATGAAATAATCCAACACTTTAGGGTTTTTCTTTTCCTCATAAGACCACATTGCATAGTCATTGACCCATTAGATCTTCTTAGCCTTATAGTCCTTTAACTACTTGAAGCGTGTATTCCCCTTGACAAATAAAACTTCAAGAGATGCCTTCATCTTAAACATGTCTAATCTTATGGTCTCAGCCTCTCCCTCAACATTTTTGCAAAGGTCTCCTCATAAAATGACCACTTCAACACCCTTTCCTTTTCTCTTATTTGTCAACTTGACAATGTAGTTTTTTTTTTAATATAATGATCGAGTAAGATGAAACATGCCTACTAGCTTGCTACATGAACACTCATCATTATGAAAGAAAGGATAAATCTACATCAAGGTCTTCTTATATGAAGGAGTAGATGTAATAATCTAGTTTGTAGGCTCTTGTAAGACTTCATCAATAGTGAGAGCAACATTATATTCTATCTTATGATTGAGGGGTGGATTTACTCTATGGAGGCTCTTTGACTCAAAGTAGGAGCCATTCCTTTTTTGTGAATTCACTTGTTGGGGTTGTGATCTCTTCTTTACAATATCTCATTAATGTATCATTAACATTAATATGGATGGACCACTTGACAATCATGCTGAATTGGGAAAAGTAGAGGTGCTTGTGAGTGAGGAATTATGATAAGCTCTCTACTTTATTAAGGTGGGTAAATTTCCCCAATAACTACATCTAAAGGGAGGGTCTCTATCTCAGCAGCATCATTATATTGCCCCCAAAATGAGAAGTTGACATCACAATTCTTGGTGGAATAACATAGACAATGAAAGTGCTGGGTGGAGTTGACAAGTCACTAGAAATGATTACATCATCGAACTCCAATAACAATAGTGCGATTTCTTCACCTATCCTTTTTTAAGCCTTGGATAAGTGTCAAATTTGTAACTCTTTCTCCTCTTAAATTTTTTATTTTTATAAGATTTTTTGCTTTAAAATAAATAAAATGTTGCATTAATTAAAATACTTCATTGATGTATTAAAACTTTTATTTTAGTGAATTTATCTTGGTTGATGTGAAGAAAAAGTAGATTAGAAATCATTCAAGCAAAAGACATGCAATCAAGAGGTTTCATGCTATCTAGAAGCCTAGGCCCTTGTCGGGTACACCTAAGCTAGTAATCAATGAGCCTAAGTGCTTACACTAGGCACCTAGATGCTATAAGTAGCAAGTTTATATTCCCAAACAAGTAACTAGATTCCACGGTGTCCAAAACTTGCTAAAATGGAGCCAAAATTCATGGAGCATGAAGCCTAAGTGTTAACCAGAAATTATTATAAATTGACATAATTATTCAACAAATTATTACCATTTTGGAGAGATTTAATGTAATCTTATTTAAGAAAGTCATGATCAAAATTTTGGGGGCTTATCTAGTAATTATTTTAGAGTTTTTCTTAGTTTTTTATAGGGTCCAAAAGTGGTTTTGTGGAGGAAATATAAATGTTCTTGGAGAAGCCATTAGGGAGAGTAGGGGCCATGACACAAGTAGACAAAGAAGGTGCTCTTAGGGTGTATAACTTGACTTTTTTCTTATTTTTAAATTTTTTATTAATACTAATAATGTTCATATATCAATCTTTAATGGCTTTATTTTATACCTTCATGAACTAAACTCCCCTTCTAAGAGATGTATGTAGCCACATTATTATTATTATTATTATTATTGTTGTTGTTGTTGTTATTGTTATTGTTGTTGTTGTTATTATTATTATTATCATTATTATTATTATTGATGGTTTGATTTTATTAAGATTTGGGATTTTTATTTTCTCTTATTTACCATATATTCTATTTTGAGATTTGTTATCTATTAATTAGATTGACCATTCTTTAAATAGATTCAGAGATCCATTTAGAATCAAGAGGTGGAAAATCAACTCAACATCAAAAAAATATCATGATGAAGTTGTGTAGTCTATTTTGAGATTTAACAAACTTTTATGGATTTTTATTGTATTGAATTTATTACTAATAGGAAAGTAAGTTGTGAAAGGAAAAAGAGAATCCTAAGATTTCAAGAGAAAGATAATGACTACCTTGCCAAGACATTATTAAAAATCAATCCTTGCACATTTAAAATTTTAACTACACAAAACAAAATTAGTGAAGTTCAACCCCTAGGTTTAATCATATTAAGATCACCAACCTAAATTTTTTCTCTTATTAGTTAGATAGCTCTTTTGATAGATCTAGGAGCATTGGCACCATGTCCAAATTAACTACACAAAACAAAGTCAGTTGTGTAAATTTTGCATTAGCACCATTTCCAAATAATAATAAATATATCCAATCTCAATACTTGATATGCAATCCTCATGATAATAATACTTTCACTTACACTTTATTACTTGAGGCGAACATGTACTCTTTCACATACTATAAATCTCATATTGCATCAAACTGTTGGCATCGTTGTTGGCGATTTCAACACCAATTTTAATACCAAATTAACTTATATTAGTTTGAATAATTTTTATTTTTCTTTGCTAATTTAATTTAATTTAATTTTACTTTTTTATATTCTACTTTATTTGGTAGAATAACCATGGTGTATTCACCATTCTGGCGATGAACCTCTATTATCTAAAGATCCAAATAATAGAAAACTTTTTTGAGAAGACACGATGAAAGAAGATAAGCCTAACAAACTAAAGAAAAAAAATAATAATTTGGAAGATGGAGGAGACATGGCTATGGAGGTAAAGACATCGAGAGATAATGCACTTGTTACAATGCATGGAATCTCTCGGGCGATTGTCATGCAAGGTGTGCAAGCAAATAACTTTGAGACCAAGTTTGACACACTAAAAATGATCCAGAGCTCCTAATTTAGGGTATTGAAAACTCGAATGCACATATGACATATTTTTTAGAGATTTATGATACTTTAAAGTTTAATGGAGTGCAGAATGATGTCATCAAATTGAGGTTGTTCCCATTTTTACTAAGGTACTAATCCAAGAGTTGGCTCAACTAAATGACTAGTGATTCCATCATAAGTTGGAATAATCTAGCATAAAAGTTATTGTCAAAACATTTTTTGCTAGCAATGATAGTATGAATGTGCACAAGGATTTTAAATTTTTATGTAGTTGGAAGATGAGATACTCTATGATGCATGGGAGAGATTTAAGGACATCCTAGGGAGATGCTAACACCACAACCTTCCCAAATGGATATAGGTGCAAACTTTAAAGAACGAGTTGATTGGGAAAATGAGGACATTGATTGATGTCACATTTAATGACTTATTTATGAAAAGATTCAAAAGTTGGCCAGTGATTTACTATAAGAGATAGCCATGAACAACTATTAATGTTCAAGTGAAAGGATTATGCTGAAGAAGCTCATAGCTACAATATAGAAAAAAGGAATTTATTATAGCTCTCACAACATAGGGTGCTTCACCATTAAAGCAAATCAATAGCATTACATCATCTACAACACTCGCTCCACTCTTTTGTGTGATCATTATGGAGGAGCTAACAACAATGTAGGATGCCAAACTAATAACCACTTTGGGCAACCAAACCTAGCAGACCACAAGCCCTAATCTACCATATATAATCTTATGAAGTAACCACCCAAAGTTTTCATGGAAGAATGCTCAGGTTAAGGAGCAACAAGGTGGTAGCCACTAATGACCTAGATTTCATTAATAAGGAGGCTACCAGTCACTTGACTTCATTCAACAACTAAGACCTTACAATAAAAAACAAAAAATATCACTAGAAGCATTAATGGTGTTAACCATTCATGACAAGAATAAATGCTACACTTCAAAAGGCATGATGCCTAGTTGCAAAAATAGAAGACTACCATCAAGACTATGGAGTTCTAACAAGGGCAACTAGCACAATAATTATCTCATAGGTAGCTTGATGCTATTCCTAGGAACATTGAAGCCAACCTAAGAGAACATGTCAAAGCTATGTCTCTATGAAGTTATAAGCAATCAGAAGAACTTATGGGCCAAGAGAGGCCCAACATTATAGAAGCTGAGAATAAAGAACAAATAGGTAAGGAGAAGTCCAAATAAACTAATGTTGAAGATGAAGAGCAAATGAAAGAAGAAGAAAATAGTTATAATTTAATAATTACTAATAACATTGAATATTCAGAGCATACAACTAAAGTATAGAAAAAAGTCAAAATAAAATTGAGAAGAATGAGCATAGAGAGAAGAAAAAATAAAATCCTAAAAATCTTTAAGGAAAAAAAAAAGAAACATCAATTTATAGTCTAAGATTGTTGGAAGAAGTTTATTCAAGTTCAGGTGGATAAATCCATGTTGCAAAATTATATAAAAGGACAAGTCAATGAAAAGCATCCACATCAATGTTGCATATTATTGAATAAAACATAGAAGGAAACACATTGTGTTTAGTTAAGGATGTTAAACCAAATGTTTGTTGGGAAGCAACCTAACATTTATACCTACTTATTTAACAACCTTGTTAATTCTAATTATGTTTTTTTTTGTGTAAGGTAAAATAGAAAGAATGAAGGAGAGTGAGATCAATAGGCATAATCATTCAGATTTTAAGATTTTGTGTAAGTAGATATTAATATTTTTTATTTCCACATATATGTAACATTTTCTCATTTATTTATTTATTTCAATTTTATCTAATCTAGATGTACCTATTTTTTTAGCATTAAAATTACATAAATAAGAGATTAAAGAGCCAATTTTGAGACATTGGGAGTATCATAGTTTTTTTAGTACAAGAAATCAATTCTCTTCTTGTATCTTTGTTTTTTTCTTCTTCTTTCTTTTATTTTAAAGGGATCTTGCAAAGATCTCAATGCTCTTATAAGTAGTTATGGTGTTTATTTTCAGATTTATTTTGTGTGTGTATATGTGAGGGGACACCATGTAGATATGAGGATGTACTTATTGAGATGATCGGGTACGAGATCAAAGAATAGTGGACTATCTCGAAAGATAAAAATCACTACCCTATGATGGACCTAATCACCTAATAAGGACTCCTAAGGTATGATGGATCTACAAATATACTAGAGAATTTTTTCCTATTTTACATGAAAAAAGTAAAGCAGAGTTTATTTAAATCGGGTTCGTTAAGTTCTCTATGGAGGCAAGCCTCTATAGTTAATTATATCTTAATGGAAGTGAATCTCTTAAGAATACTCTCGATTAAAATAGGTGATTGTTATCTCTAAAATAATTCAAAGATAGGACTATTAATAAATTGGTTATATTTTAGAAAGTCGAGTGGGATGGATCAAAATGAGAGAGCTATTATCGACGTCAAAGGAGATGTGTAGGTAGTGCTCATGATACTAGGAAACTTAGTGAGCACTCCAATCTATCTAATGGTTGGGCTTTATATATTTAATATTAAGGAGATTTATTTATTTGAGTTGAAATTTTATTAAAAATCTAAGAATTATAATTTCACAATACAAGATTATGGAAATGCCTAAGAGTTGAGGATTTATGCTTTTAGCCCGCAAAGAGAAACAACAACCTCAAATCCTAAATCTAAGGGGATTTGGCGAGGGCTAAAGCATGATCTAAATCTAAGACAAAAATTAGTATATGGTTTACCTCAACAAGAGAGAGTAAACTACCTGACTGCTGAACTTATTACTGCTTAGAGTGGCAGCCAACTAACTCCTCTTATAATTTAAATCCATGTAGACAAGTCATATGCTTTTGCAAGATGTCTAGGTTGTTATTATTTAGAAAAGGAAACTAAGTCCTTAAACCCACTCCCTCAGAGACTAGATCATGAGGGCATGAATAATGAATTAAATCTAATGTAAATTTTAATTATGAGTTATTAATGGAATAGAAAATTTATTTTTATCTTAAAAGCCTAATTGTATCCAGGTCATACAACAATCACCAATCATAAATAAACTATGAAAAGGCATGCTTTTATAAAGATATCATCAAAAGAATAAAAAGCCGATGGTGCTGCTTGTACAACTTGAAAGAAAGGTAGGTGTGAAGCATATTTCAACCCGATTACAAAAAAATAATTATAATTGAGAATGATGAATGTTATGGGGGTCTTCATTCTTCATTATTCCTTCTTCATTTCTTCACTTTCCATTTTTTCATTTGATTCGCTCCATTTCTTTCTTCCTTTTGGCTTGATTGAATGTGGTTGCTCCAAAGGCATCACATGGTACATAAGACTTGGTCTTATAACCAATACTCATCCTAATTCTCCATAACATTCATCCTAATCCTAATATAAAATTACATCAAATGAAGGAAAGTAAATCTAGCAATACCTACAAAACAAATGTTAGCTAAACACACAATACAACCCAATTAATTATATGAATAATTTGGACTTAGCACACATGGGTAACCAAATACGTGTCCTAACATGGGTTATGCTTAGGGCAACAACTGCATAACAAAGTATTTATATTTTTTATTACATGACTTAAATGACTCCCTACTTAAAATATGATTAGGCTAATACGTTACAGCATCCAAATTCTATGACATATACCCCCAGTCTAAATAATACATTATAAAATTAAACATTCATTAAATCATGCACTGCCCTAACATAAAACTATAAATGATAATTTAACCTAATGTGCATGCGTTAGATCTTGTGTGGTATGTCCTAACTAAGTTTTAGAGTTATGATTTGCTAAGTGTGGGAGATTTAATATATAAAGGGTTGATTTCTCTTTAAGTGGTTTAGTTGATTTGAGGATTTTTATTTAGTATTTTCTTTTATTTCATATGGCCTACACTTAGTAACTAAGTATTTTAAAGAGAAGAAGGAGAGAGAGTCTCTCTTTTATCCCCACCTTAAGTCATTTCTAAGATAAGTTCATTAATGAATTTTTTTTAGTGAATGGTTTATTATGTATTTTAATTAACCTAAGTTTAGTTCATTCTAAATATCCCTATTCAATAAGAAAGACATCTTAAGATTAGTTAGGATGGATGACTATCACATAATACACATCCATTCATTTCTTTCTATCATGTATATCATGCATATGAATAATCTTAAGCATATCTATACATGCAATATAAATCTTAACACATTTTGATGATGAATGCAAAGAAGTGTATTTGGAGATTTAAATATTTCATTTTTGATTGAGTTATGAATGCATGTCTTTATTATGTAGAAAAGAGGGATTTTTCATCCATTAGCTAAATACATATTTACACATATAAAAGTTTTAAATGAGTGCAACACCATTGTTTTCTATACTAAGGGCGTAAAGTTCAAGACCTACTTAGGGTTACTTAAAACCTCACAGCCCCAAGATGTCCAGACTAATATAACACTTTTTTTATATACATGTAAATGTATGAATAACTATAAGGATAAGAAAATTCATGCAAAAGTTATATTTTATTTATTTGATTTATGATTCTTTATTCATTAGCCACATCACAAATGTATATGTATAAGAATGTTAAGTGAGTACAACATCATTGTTTTCTACACATAAGGTAGAAAAAAACTAGAACTTAAAAACCTCCAGGATGTCAGGTAATATACCACTTTTTCTCAAATACATATGAATGTACAAAAAAACCAAATGGATTGAGAATCATGCAAGAAATTATGTTTAATTTGGTTGTATGATTTACATGTGTAATATGAAATTCTTCCTAAGTCTTAACATGGAGATACATAAGAATAGATTTAAGCAAGTGTTATGTTCTTTTCAAATGAACTATACATTTACAAATCTTATGTGAATCCACATTAAGGTAGGGAAAGATAACTTCATATTGCACATCTTATTCTATTATCACATGCAAGCTTAAAAATATTTGTAATTAGCATTATTTCATTTATAATAATTATTTTATAGGTTTTGAAAATAGTTTATGGTTTAATAGTGATAATAGTCATTCATATTTTTAATTTAAGTCAACACATATAATTTGACATAAAAGAAAACATTTTATTTAATTAATTTTAAAAAAAAATTAATGCATGATTTCTTATGACAAATAATATTTAGCATGATTGGAAAGAAATAAAGGAATGTAAACACATGATTCACTCATCCCAATTAATTGTTAAAGACAATCAAATTAAATAAAACTATTTAAAATAAGCCAAAATTCTTTAAAGATATTTTTATCTTTGAATTTGATTTGATTTAGGAAATATGAGAGAGGTTTGCTAATCCTAACCCATTTCCCCATGTGTGAATTGATTTGGTTTAATGAAGAATATTTAAGTTGATTTTATATTTTAATTAGGTTAAGGTGTGAATTAAATGAATTAATTATCCCTTACCTATATCACCTTAAGTTAATTAACTAATCAATAATAAGCCAATATGAGATGCAACCACATGAAAAGTAAATTTGCAATGCTTTTAAGAAATGAAAGGGCCTAATGTAATTGGCTCATGATTAGTAGTTAATTAGGCTTAAGGAACTTGCTTAATTACTCTTATGATTTTCTCACACATGTGAGCTAACCATAATTTCATTATCTCTCATTTTGGTTATTGAACGCAAAAAGAGCTACCAAAGAGTTATTTAGAGTTGTTTAGATGTGAAGTGGATTTTAGATTAAGTTAATTAAGCTTATTAATCCATTTGATTAAGCATGTTCAATTAATGAAATGAAATTAATCTTAAGAAAAAAAGATCAAGAAAGGGGGTTTTAATCTCAATCCCTAAATTCCATATTTGATCACTTAAGCTCTGATTTTTATCTTGGAGATTAATTAATTAAATAATTAATTACTTTATTAATTATTAATTAATTTGATTTTAAAAGTAAAGAAAACTTAAGAAATGAGTTAGGAAAAGCATCCCAATCACATCTCATAAGCTACCTTACTATTCAATAGAGATAATTAGGCTTAAATAATTAATTAAATTATTGTTCATTCACTAATCATTACTAATTAAATTAAGAGAGTGATTAAGGCTTGATCAATTGATTTTCTAATCAGGTAATCAATAAAATTCTAGAAAAATAGGAGGAGGTAGAGGTCATCCCCCCAAACATCCACAAAAAATTTGAGATTAATTGTGTGATTAATTAAGGAGTAACTAAGCTAATTAAATTTCTAATAAAACTTTAATTAAGCCAAAATTACTATTCAAAATTAATTAATAATAATTTATCTAGATTCTACTATAAAATATCCTTAAAATGAGCCTTCATTTGTATTATTTGGATTTTTTAGGATTAGTTATAAATTTTTAAAGTTTTAGCTAATTTAATCAAATTTTATAAGGTATACTGATTTATTTAATTAAAATAGACCATTTTAACTTCTAAATTCAATATCTTTCAATCGAGCCATCATTTGTCTTGAAATATTTATGATAAGTAGATTTTAAACCTAATTTTAGTCCTTGAAAATTTTACCTCAATCGGATTTGTATTTTTAGAGTAATTAATAAAATTTAATTTTTACTAAAACTCAAATTTAGCTTAAACTATTCAAGTAAATTTGATGATTTTTAGTTTGTTGGATTCCTCTTGGAAAGACGAATCCAATGAGCCCTTATTTATAATTTTTTGATAAGTTTTTTATTTTTTTATGAATTTTTGAAGTTTCAGGCATTTTAAATAATTTTTAAAATCAGATAAATCGGGTTATCTTGTTTTGCCCGGTCGGTACGCAGGCTGCCATTAAACACAATTACGTGTTTTGTGAGCAAAAAATGCTCCCATTCTGGGATCGAGATTGGACCATTTGATCGCACGATTGGATGGTCCAGATCAAACGAGATGATCCGGTATGTCGGCGATTGAAATCAGCCGCTCCCTAATAAAAGGAGATCGAATAGTTGTTGCTCATCTGCTTCCCAATCGATGAAACAGAGCCTATTTGGGCTCGAACACCACCCGTTTGGGCGATTTTGAGCTTGATTTTCTGGTGACCTTCGCCGGAAAATACTCCAAATCGTATTGAGATAGTGTAAAATGAAAAAAAATTAAAGGTAATCTAAGGAAACTTCCTAAAATCATGCATACATTTAAGCAAATGAAAGATCCTACAACCGGCTAAAGTTTGATGAAATTACCTCTTCGGGAATGTTTTCCGGTGGCGGTGAGATCCGAGCAAACTCCTATGTGTGAGAGGAAGCTTTGGAATGAGTTTGAACCCTTGCCTCTCTTTGGAACATCGTCTTCACCAATGGTTTCTTTGCCTCACCGAAAACTTGCTTTGTATTTTTAGCTCAAAAATCACTCAAAGAATGTGGGGGGAAGGGATGCTCTTTGCTTGGGGAAGCTCTTGGGAGTTGAATGAACTCAAGATTTTTTTAAATGAGTCTTCTTTTCTTGCTTTGAAGGGGATGGACGAAAATTTGAATAAATGTCATGGGGAGGTGGTTGTGATGGATGATGGCTTGGTTGGGGACTTTGAATTTAGCTCCAAAGTCCTCTTTTGCTGTCATATGATCAGCTCCATTCAATGTCATGGATGGAGGGAGTTGAATGTATGTGATGGAGAGAATTAAATGAGGTTGGGTGGAACCTATGTGAGATTTGATTGGATTGGGTTGATTTTGGGCTGATCCCAAATGAGTTTGGGTCAGGTTTGATTAGCTCTCAATGGATCATAGCTTGGTTTCAAGGATTTGGCTCAATTTGGGTCATATGAGTCATATTGGGTCATGGGTTAGGTTGACCAATTAGTCAAATTTGGGTCAAATCAAAGCTTAGGCTAGGTTCAAATAATGATTTGAAGTATTTTGGTATAATCAATTTGGTTTAATTTGACTTATTATTAATTTTGGCTCATTTGAAATCAAATGGGTCAAATAGGTCAAGTTGACCAATTTGATCAAAATTGGTCAAATTAGCTTGGGTTATGGTTGATTCATGTTCAATTGGCTAATTGAAGATGAATGTAGTTTTGGTTTGAATCAATTTAGATTTAATTTGAATTTTGACTAATTTGACCCTTTAGGTCAAGTTGGGCTGTTGGGTCAAGTTGACTAATTAGTCAAATTAAACTTAATTATGGGTTTGGTCAAGTTCAATAATCAATTTGAAATGAACTTGAGCCATTGGTTACAATCAATTTGGGTTAGATTGGGATTTGATCCATTTTAGCTTTTTAGGCCAATTTGGGATAAATGATCAATTGGATTTGGTTTGACTCAATTAAGAGTTTGGTCATGTTCAATTATTGATTATGAGTACGTTTGGATCAATGGTTTCAATCAATTTGATATATGATCAGTTTTGGCTAGTTTAAGTTTCATTTGGGCTAAATGTTAACTTGGTCAAAGACCAAATTGACTTGGTTTGACCCAATTGATTGCAATTGATCATCCTAGGGTGATCAACAATCATGGTAGAAGGTTTTGGTGAGTTTGGTTCAATCCAATTTAGGTTGGATTAGAAATTGACTCAAATGAGTCTTTTAGGTCACGCTCAAATGGACCTAAGTTGGTTAATTTGTTTAGTTTTGGTTTGATTTAAGTTTAGTGTGACTTATATGTGAGCTTATAATTGAAATACAAATCTTACTACAATCAATTTGAAGTCAAATAGATTTTGTCTCAATTGAAAGTTTCAAATCAAAAATGCTAAGTTAGCTTGACTTGGGTTGACTTGAATTTGGTTTGATGATTGCAGGTTTCATTTATATTTGGATAGATGATTGAATGAATGATTGATTCAAGAGAAAATCCATTAGTTTTGATTTGATATGGATAAAATTTGGCTAAGTCCAAAGAATTGGCTTAAAGGGTTTAAATTGGGTTTAGATTTAATTTTAGATATAGTTTTGGTCATTTGAGTTTGAATTTCATTTATATTTGTGAATATAAATGAAGAAACAATTGATTTATAAGAAAATTGATTGAGTTTGTATTGGTTTAAAGGTTAATTTGATTAAGCACATGGAGGTGGGTTCATCTAGTTTAAAAGGTGTTTTAGTTCGGTTTGATTTAGTTTTGATCATTTGGATATGAATTTCATTTATATTTTTGAATATAAATGAAGGAATAATTGATTTATAAAGAAATTAATTGAATTTGATTTGATTTAAAGAGGGTTTTGGCTGAGCTTATGAATGTAGTTCATATGGCTTAGGAAAGTCTTAGGATTTGAATTTGATTTTATGTTTTAATCATTTGGAGTCAAAATTGGAATTAGATTTGGAATTTGAATTTGAATTTGAGTTTTGGTTTGAGATTTAAATCTGTGTTTGATTTGAGAAGGTGTATATGAAGTGGGTTTAGGCTATAGGGTAGGTGAGTTCCTTAAGTCTTAAGGCATGACCTAATCTTATAATTAATCCTTCTAATTCTCTAGGCTTAAGCTAAGTATTCATCTAATCACTAGAGGTGTATTATGACTAAGAAGTTCTTAGTATCCAGAAGAGTCCTAAATCTAAGAAGAGGAGGTTGAGAGCTTGCTCCAAAAGTAAGATCAACAATAATATTCAATTATTATCATAAAGAGATTTAGATGTAATAAATAATTTTTTTCTCATATAATATTTAATAAATAATACTTATATTATTGACATCTTAATAGAATTATAATATGATAAAGGCTCAACAATTGATTAACGAAATTTTAATAGTTTAAATACTTAATAAATCAGAAGAATTTATTATATCATTTATAGAAAATTTAATTATTTTTCTATCAATGCTAATTTATAAAAAATATTTGAAATATAATTTGACTAATACAGCTTTGTTTTAATAATACTTTAGATCTAAATAACAATGTATAATTTTTAGTGGAACTGAGAACTATCCAAGCGATTCCAATTGGCAAGGGATCCCAATTTTCAACCAACTATAATGAATATAGGTTCTTCCCCATAATATATCCTTGACCAGGACGCAATCATTATCCGGCGCAATTAAAATGGGACCTCCTGATTGTTGATTGAAAGAGGAGAAAATTTTTAGAGTGAATGTCCTCAAAGGAAAGTGGACAAATAATTCACTTTTGATCCCCTTCCCTGTTTCAATTTCAGGTTTGTAGTTTGTACAAGCAACAACAATTAACTTTTTTTCTGCCCTCCCCGAAAGAACTCGAAAGTTCTCTCTTTTATGGTTTTTTTAATCACTTTTTGGATGCATTAATCCTGGGTTCATCATTCCTGGATAGCTGTTGATATTTCCATCATCCCCAATATCCCAGAAGCAATTATTCCTGTTCAGAAAATGATGGGAAAATGAATCTCTTTTTTCCCCCATCCTCAAACGTTTCAATCATGTCTGAATGGCGCATGTACTTTTTGTCTAGGATATGCTTGTAAATTCTGTTCCTTGAACGAATGATAAAGATTGGGAGCTTTTCTCCAAGCCTTTCTTTCCTCGTTAGGTTGTGACCTTCTCTTGCCCTAGTTCCTGACTCTGGTGATTCAGATTTTTGGGCTTTTATTCATATTTCATTTGCTATGATATGCATTAGTTTAGATTGGTGATCATTTTGACGCGTGTTTCTTTGCAGGGAGTGTTGCACTTTCGTTACTGGCAATATGAGTCAGAAAAGCAGTTCTCTTGTTTCTGGTTTGGTTTTCTGGGCTTCCATTCTCACTGTCCAGTGGTTTCCTGTTCTTATGGGTTTGATTTGTTTTTATATTTTAGCTTCGATGACTAAGTACATTGGAGTGGTTGAATGCAGGTTCCAAGGCCAATGGTTTTGAGTTTGGGAGAACTCATGTGGTCAGGCCAAAGGGAAAACATCAGGCCACGATTGTTTGGCTTCATGGTCTAGGGGATAATGGAGCAAGGTAAAGATCTTCCATTTACGTTTCTTTCCTTAGCATCGCTTTCATTTATTTTGAGTATCCGTTACATTTTCATAAATTTATCATGCCCTATATCACTTGATATTTATTTCTATTACGAGAATGTAGTCTTTTTTATCTGGCTTTTGGTGGTTAACTTCATTCTTTCTTGATATAATTAATTTTTATCCTTTGACTTGAACTTTGGTTTTGAGAGGGTAATTTCTCTAAGTTGCGTTAGTTATGGAGTTTTAGAACTGTATAATAAGTTGATTTCCTTGAAAAATCAGATTTATATCTATGCTTCTTTTCTATGAAATCTAAGATCTTTTATGTTTTTAAAAGTTCAAGCTTTGGAGTTTGGAGACCTGAAAATTTTCTGTAACTTAATAGTAATTGTTCTTTCATGGTCATTGATAAGATGTGCTTAACTCTTGCTTGTATGTGAAATGACATGTCATAATGTAGCTATATGAGTCTTATTATTCAGAAGATATGGGTGGTGTTCATTCCATTACATTTAGTTTTGATAAAGTTTTTTTTGCTTTTTCTGTGTTTCCCTTCAAATGTATCATATTCCTTTCTTTGTCCTTGTTATTTTTTCTAGAGTTCTAACAAGCATGTGACTTAGATATAAAGTTTTTATTTTATAATGCAAGTGTACACATCTCAGTTAGAATGACTCTGACTTTATACATGATTTCTATTAAATAATGCTAATATAAAATGGTATCACTTTCTCTTTTTAGAAGTTTCTTCTATCAACATGCTTAGACTATTGGACTTACTAATTGCAAGGCAACACACACTGATGCTTGTATATAGGATGACATTTTTTTCTTGTTTTGTAAGGTTCTACTATTGGTTTGGCGGGTTAATTGTCAATAGTTCCCTTTTTATTTGTGCTTATTATGTCCTTAGCCTATATTTGGCGTTGCTTCATGCCTTTATGCTATTTCTACTCCTTTTAACAGCATAAGTAGTTTTATGATGTTTGGTAAAATAATTATGAGAAAAAATTAGAAGTTGCAAATCCTAGTTTTATAATGATTTTTAAGTAGTTTCCATGGAAAGCACTTTATGACATTTACCTTCCATACTTGACTAATTCAGAAATTAATGATTTTAATTACTTATTTTTAATTAAAATTAGGTTATTATATTATAATTATTTGAATTTCACAATTATTATTTTGTAAGTCATTCAATCAACTCCTATCAATGCCGCAATGTTTGAATAAAATTGTTGGAGCACTTCAAAGTTGAGACAATAATCTTATTATGGTTTTACCAAACAAATCTACTTCACTTGGCACACATCACACTATAACACAATACAACAGCAACAACAACAACAACAACAAGTCTTTATCCCACTAAGTGGAGTCGGCTACATGAATCCCTTCCATTTGTCATATTATGTATTTCTCATTTAATTCAAGTATAATAAGGTCATTTTTTATACATCTTAAGTCTTTTGGTTATCTTTTCTTAACACAAGACAATCTAATGCATCTACTCTTGGGTTATCGGACTGACGCTTTTATGTGGCCAAACCATCTAAGGCGACTCTCTCTAATCTTATCTACCATTGGAGCTACTCCAACTTTTTCCCGAACATACTCATTTCACATTTTATCTCTAAGAGTAAAACCACTCATCCACCTGAGCATCCTCATCTCTGTAATACTTAACTTAGTCTTATGCTTCTCTTTTATTGGCCAACATTCTGTACCATAAATTATTACAGGTCTTACTACCACCTTATAAAATTTTCCTTTAAGTTTAAGCGAAACTTTTCTATCACACAACAGGCCAGATGCATTCCTCCACTTCAACCATCCAACTTGAATTCTACTAATAACATCTCCATCTATTTCACCATCATTTTGAATAATAGAGCTTAAATATCTCAATCACTCACTCTTTTAATGACTTGTTTAATGTCACTACTATATCTTCTTCAATTAAAATTACACTCCATATTGGTTTAGATCTACTTAAATGAAACTTTTAGACTCAGGTTGACCTCCATAATTCAAGTTTCTCTTGGACTCCTCTAGTCTTATCAACAAGAAGAATGTCATCGGAAAAGCATACACCAAGGTACATCTTCTTGTAAATGCTGTAAGAACATCCATAACTAAAGTAAAAAAGATAAGGGCTTAAAGCTGAGCCTTGAAGTAATCCAATTGAAATAGGAAAATATTTTGTCAATCCTCCATGTGTTTGGACTCAAGCAACGTCTCTAGTATACATATCTTTAATGACTTGAATATAACCAATATTAACCCCTTTCTTTTCTAGAACTCTCTGAACACTCTTGAAACATTATCATAAGCTTTCTCTAAATCAATAAATATCATATGTAGACCCTCCTTACTTTTTCTATACTTCTCCATCAAACCTCTTAACAAATGTTTAGCATCCATAGTCGATCTACCTGGCATAAAATCAAACTAATTGTGAGAAATTTTGTATCACATCGTAATTATGCTTTACTCTCTCCCATAATTTTAATGTATGACACATTAACTTAATTCTATAATTTGCACACTCTTGTGCATCATCTTTATTTTAAATATAGGAACCAACAAATTCTTTCTCCACTAATGTCGACATTTAGTCTTTAAAATAACATTAAAAGATTTATAAGCCAAGAAATTCCTTAATCTATAAACATTTTCACACTTTGGAATATTATCGGTCTCTTGTTTTTTTACATTTCATTTTCTTTAAAGTTTTTTAACTTCAGTTACTATCTGGCGATAAAAATAAAATTCTCTAGTTTTATTTAAGGTATTAAGATTGGTAAAATCAATCGTATTTTCAGATCCTTCATTGAAAAATTTATCAAAATACCTCATCCACCTATTTTTAATAACCTTTTCTAAGAAAAATATTTTATTATTTTCATCCTTAATACACCTCATATGAACTAGATTTTTATTTCTCCTATTTCTTTGGTTGGCTAACTTATACATACATTTTTTATTTTTTGGTGTCTGTGTATCATTTAAAATTTAAATTTTTCGTCGTATATTATTTTTTTTAGAATCTCTAAAATCTTTATATCTTTCCCAATTCTCAGGGTTTTACATCTAAACTAAGTTTTATAATAATCTTCTTATTTCTTTCTTTTTCGACATTCATCAATTATTTTATTAAAAGCTTTTCTTTTGATTCTCCAAGATATTTTACTTGCTTAATTTTACTGTTCTTTTCCCAGGATATCATTAGCTTTCTTACATAAATTCCCAAGCTCTTGTAGACTCTTAAAATATTTTTATTTGTGTTTTTAATTTCATCTAATTAGGATGATAATTTGATTTATTTTTTCTCTTCTGATCTTTCATTTTAAAATCTAAAACAATCGATGTTGGGTCTTAAACTTTCACTTGGAATGGCCTTATAATCTTTCTGATCTAAAGCGATTTATTTTACTTATCGAAAATAATCAATCGTGTTTTCTTAAATTCTTTTTTATAAGTAATAATATGTTTATTTCTTCTTAAATAAAATATTAACTACAAAATGTAAAATAAAATTTAATATAGTCCTCACTTTAGTCAATCATAGCTATGAATCTTTAAAATCTTGTCATTTCTACTAGCGTGTTTATTTAAATCTACAATAAATACTTCTTGAGAGATATTTTTCTATTAATCATACAATTCGTTCAAAATTTTTATTTTTGTGCACATATCTAAACTACTTGAGGGCGTAAATACTTTATATATAATCTTAGTATCGATAATCTTTAAAGTATAATTATCTCATTATTAATATTTATAACGTTATCTTTGAAACTTTATCATAATCACCTACTGGCGTTTCTAATTCGACTTCTACTTAAATACTAAAGTTTAAAACCTAAACTATTAATCTCCTTGGCCTCTTCCCCAACCCATTTAGTTTCTTGAATGCATAAAATATTTTATCTTTCTATGAATCATAATATCTATTCATTTCATTAATTTACCTATAAGAGTACATATATTCTAAGTTTTGAACTTAATTCTAGTTTCATGGACTAACTTTTTTGCCCGCATCTGTCCATAATGTGGGAACCCTTGATTATTTAATGCACTTTCGGGGATGCATTTTTTTTTTGTATTCAAGTCTCGCCTCGCTGGGATGCCCTAGCATTAACACAATGATTTAAAGGATTCATATCATGATTATTTTGACAATTTTTATGCGAGCTGTCGACTGCCTATAGCAACCCTCCACTTTTCACATCCGGACTGCAACATAATGCAATACAGTAAAATCATTGTCTTATTCATCTTCTTCAACCTGAGATCACTCATGTGATTTTGCGTTGAATATCTGATCAATACAATTTGAGCTCACTATTTATATTTTTATGCAATTTATGGTTGAGAATGTCAGGCTTACAATTCTTCTTGTATTAACTCTGATTATGGAACTTAGTTTCTTCTCTATTGATTTTCTTCTATATGTATATTTTTTATTTGCATACCATTAAAAACCACTTGAATTCTGGTACCTATACAAGTCAGGACATTAATGCCTAATGTGGATGATAAAACATATGAGCACTTTAGATCCTTGTTATCAAATTGGGTCATTCACCACCTGGCTTTAACATTCTCTTTTGCACATGGTTTTATTCTATTTTCTTATATTTTGTTCTTATATCAGCCATCTGCTGCAACTCATGAGATTAAAACTTTATCACTTTTAGTAATGATTTTGTTCTTTATTTTGCATTATCTTCCACCACGTTTCCATGTAACAAAAACTTGCCAATAACTTTGACAGTGATATATTTCCCCTCTAGGTAGTTTGAATACCATGCACCTGCTGCTCAAACTCTATGCGAGGAAAACCATTGAACTAATTGTTTGTTCTCCTCGTGTTGAGTTCATGTTGAAAAATTTCGGCATGCATTTTAGAGTGGCTAACTTCTTACCTTCTTGTCTTTCAGCTGGTCCCAGCTATTGGAAACTCTTCCTTTACCAAATGTAAGCATTAATTTCCTGTGGATGTATCACATTGTGTATGATTATGAGGAAGCATTTTTCTGTCATTCTTTCCTAAAAATACTATATGATTGACATATTTGTAGTCTTCCAAATGTTAGCTTGTCCTTTTGGTATTTATTTCACTTATGTAGATAAAATGGATATGTCCAACTGCCCCTGTTAGACCTGTATCAATTTTTGGTGGATTTCCTTCAACAGCATGTAAGTTTACTTAAGTGCTGTAATTTTCCTGGATCAAGTTCTTCTTTATTAAAATTTGTCACTGTATTAGTTTTTGTCTTCTTTTTTCTTTTATTGCTTCAGTTGATCCCTTTTCCTCACATTTGGCATGTCTATAGGGTTTGATGTTGGGGATTTGTCAGAGGATGGTCCAGATGATATTGAGGGCATGGATGCGTCAGCTACTCATGTGGCAAAACTTCTGTCGACTGAACCCACAAATAGTATGTTCACAAGAAAAAATTGCTTATATTTCATGTTATCTTACTTTCCAAAATTCAAACATTGATTTCAGTTTGCTAAAGTACTACCATTTTGTTTAGAAGATTTTTCGTTCATGTCATCATCAGTATATCCCAACTCAACTGCAATAAGAGAGGCACATAGTTCTCCGTTTTCAAGTAGGCAATGATAAGTTTTGTTTGAAAATACTTTTCATGAAGACATGAAGCACATGTTGAATGTGGTAGAAATATGCATGCTAAGATGTGTGGCAAACCCATGAAGTATAAATGAGGAATGATTATATCAAAGATATTGAGTTATATTTATTGTAAATAAAGTAATTGAAAATAGATTTTGACAGCTTTAACATGTACAACGAAGGGTAAAATCTGCACCCGCACCCTTTAGATAAGTAGATGAGTTAGATAATTAGAAAGGGAAGGGATGAACCTAAAAGAACATAGATAGTTGTTCGAAGTAATTTATGAATAATAAATTTTCAGCTCAGGTAACTCCCAGTAGGAACAAATGTAAATGAAGATTCATAAAGTTGATCCTAAATGGTAGGTTAAGGCTAATGATTTTTTTTTAAAGCAAACAAAGGATCAGAATAGTTTAGAATAGGCTTAGTTTAGGTTTAGGTTTAGGTTTAGAGAGAAATATTGGTCATCATCAGGATATCCGAAAACAAAATTACAGAGGTGAAAATTTATTGAAAGTGTCCAACTCATGTAAAGAAGGGTAACAAACATATAAATTGCCACCAACCCAATAGCAGAAGTTAGCATCCTAGCCATCCTAGCCAAATAATTTTAATTGCTAAACCTTGATCAAATGCATCAAAGCCCAAATCAGAAAGAAAACATCAACCCCAAAAGAAGTAGGAAAGACAAATAAAGAGAAATGAGCAGCCCATTTAACAACCACAATCAGACCCAAACCAAAATCACAGCTAAACTAATCAGACAAAGGCTATAACAAAACAGAAGAAGAAAACCCAAAACACCAAGCAGCGGAATTCCTTCAGGACAGCAGCATCAATAGCCCAGGTAAGGAGCAAAAAAATCCTTACCTGAAAAAAGCAACATTTTAGAGATGAAAAACCAGTAGCCACAGAACCATAAACCTCAGAAACAACACCCCAAACAGGAACTAAAACACCTAAGGAACAAAAGTTACTCAAGGCCAGCAAAAGAAGGGTCAGCTTATAAATGCTAAATATATATGATCAAGGCAGCTAAAGAATAACATTTGCCTACAATTAGAAAATAACTCAAATGGTGCAGCAACTAAAATTAATCATTCAGCCAAATAGGTTACAACCAATGAATAAATACTAACCAATATAAAAATAAACCATCATGCCTTCTATGGCCGCAAAACAAAGGAATCAAATAAGCATTTTAATTTTCCCAAATCACCAAGGCATCCAAAACAAAGGCAGATCCATGGTTCATAAACTAATTCCACAATAACAGATGAGACCAAAATAATAGAAGCAACCTTATAACCTTATCAAATATAGCATAGTTCTGCACTTATTAAAACAAAATCACACCAAAACAAAAAAAATTCAACCCAGCATTAGACGATTGGATCAATACACAAGAATTGAAACAAATAGCAGGATAACCCCCATAAAAAAGGAGCAAGCTTGCACCAAAAAATAAAATGAGAACAGTAGGTCCAATTCCAGCCAATGCTGAATCAGATTTGAAAGACAGCTAAAAATAAAAAATATAGCCCAGATCAAGCAAATTACAACATGAGGAAAAACCTAACCAAACCAACCAAAAAAGCAAAAGAATCATTTACAATGCTAGATCCAGATTTACAGATCTCTTCTTGAGAAAGCAAAATTTATAATATAATCATAACAACCGAGTGAATAAAGCTAAACATAGGCAGAAAATGATAGAATAAAGGGGAGCTGATAGTGGTTATAGATCACTAAAGGAAACCAAAATAAGATATCCCATAGTTTATATTTAGTTAGCCCTGAACCCAGAAGAACGATTTACTAACAACCAGCAAATCAGCCCAAAATTAACAACACACCAATGAGCCAACAAATCAACACATAGTTAAACAAAAATCCACATCCACCAGTCTTCATTGTAATTTTAATTTCAATAGCAGCTGAGGTTCAGTGAAGCAAATAGAATATGAAAAAAATTCTAAATGTTTATTTATCAGCATCATTCCTGAAATTTGTAAGGGACAATGAAGATTGCCGTCCATCTTAATATTTATGGGTTGCAAGCAATGCCGCCAACCATAAGTCAGGAAATTATTCACATCATAGCCTCCCAAACAAAAAAACAATAAAAAGAGAAGAAAGCTAACAAATGAATACAAAAATTATAAAATTATACTAAATAGATTATTTAGATTATTTAATTCTTATGCAAGGGAATCCTGCTTTATCCAAATTAACCAAGCCCCTCAATAGATTAGGAAGATTCTGATTAGAAAATAAAGTAATATCAAGTAAGTCAGAGCCTAAATTAGCCAAAAAATAAGCACAAGTATTATCTTCTTTCAAAATATGAGAAATCTTATAGCACACTTGGGAAAGTAAATTTTTAGTATGATTAACTAAGTAGAACATTTCAGCATTTCCCATTTTATAGACTGAAGGATATTAATTAATAAAAGTGGATCTACCTCAAGCCAAATATTAAAAATCCTTTAGACAAACAAATGCTAATAGCATGATTAACAACTATAAGTTTAGTATAAATAACTGAACAAGATGTTAAAGGACAAGCACAAACACATATCACTTTTCCATCTTTATCTATTAGTATACCACCACAATCATATTTATGATTAGAAACAGAGCCATCAGTGTTAATTTTTATAAAATTTTCTTTTGGTTTAAGCTAATAAATAATCCTATGTTATAGGATGTACTTCAATCAGGTAAAGTAATACCCAATTTTTAAGCAACAAATTTAAAACCTCTAAAATAACTATTCTTTATTAAATTAGCTTTGAACAAAGTAATAATTTTATCCTTTGTTCTAGCAATAATCCTTTTATGGCATATAGGAATACCATTATATTTAGCATGATTTCTATCCATCAATATAACCAATATTAAAGTAGGAGCAACCAAAACTTTAATGTGACCTTCAATAGTCTAATGAAAACATGCTTCTAAAAGTTGATATAAAGAAATGTTACTGGAAAAATAATTAGTGTTGAAAAGGTCATCATACCAAATCCATATTTTAGAAGCAATAATACCATTTTCAAAAATATGATTGACATTCTCTACATGATAACAACAAAGACATTTGGATGGCAGATAGAATCCTTTCTCCCAAGCAATGAATTAATAGGAATATAATTCTTCAATATTCTACAAATCAAACATAATAAGAAATAGGAATAATATTATTCCAAATTTTAGAAAAGACAATAGAGGAGCCTTGCTAATCTCTAATAAAGTGCCAAACATCTTTAAAAAAAAATCACCATTTTAAGAAATTTTAAAAAGAATGTGATTGGGATTATTAGAATATAAAGGAATTTTAATAATTTTATTAATAATAACATTAGGAATAAATTTTTTTAATTTCTCTGCATCCCAAGATTTATTAACTAAAAAATGTTTGATTTTAATAGCTATAGTAGAATGGGTGGATAATAAAGAATTTATAGACCCTTTTGTCAACTAGTTGTTTTACTAAAAGAATGATGAACCAGTTTGAACACCCCAAGGAATTAAAGGATCAACATCCTATTTAATAGAACAAAATCTTTTTCAACTGGTGAATCACTAGTTTTTTAGTTATAAATTAAGGCCTTTACAATAGATTTTTTTTCATAAATTTAGACCATGAGCTGATAGTTTTCCAGAAATTCCACCAAAGTTTGTGAGAAAAGGCAATGATCAAATCTTGAATTGTTTTGCACCAAGACACCGTTCACCAATAATCCCACAATATTTATTCCATGAAGTCCAATGCATTCTTTTAGAAGAATTGTTGGAACCCTAAAAAAATTTATTAAATTATCTCTCCAATTTATTAATGGTTCAAAGAGTTGGTTTAATGGTTTGAAGCAAATAAATAGGCATAGAGCAAAAAATGCTTTTAATGATAGTAAGTCTCCCTCCAAATGAAAGAAGATGAAATTCCCAACTAGAAATTTTATTTGAAATATTTTGAATAAGGTTGTCAAAAAGATGAGACCTTTTTTAACCTTTATAAAGAGGTGCACCCAGATACTTGATAGGTAAATTTTGATGATTAAAACTATAAGGTTCATAATTTGATTTATTTTACTATTAGAAATAGCTGAAGAAGTAATAAAGTAACTTTTCATGTTGTTAATATAATGACCACTTTCTTTGCCAAATTTATTCAAAATTTTCTTAGGGTTCTTAATATGATGTATAGAACCATTGCAAAATATAATAAAATCATCAGTAAAACTTAAATGAGAAATAGGAAAACCTCCCATAATTCTAAAAAACATATTAAGACCATTATAGAAAAGGTCATCAAGGCTTCTAGATAAATATTCCATAGCAATAATAAATAAAGCATGTGATAAAGAATCACCTTGCTTAAGGCTTTGGGAAGAAGAAAAAACACCATGTGACTCCCCATTAAGTAATATAGAAAACCAGACATTTTCAATGCAATTCTTAATTAACAAGATAAATTGATTAGATAAACCAAATAAACTCAAAATGCTATAAAGGAAATTCCAGGAAATATTATCATAGGCTTCAGATTTGTCTAATTTAAAAACTATATTACCACCTCTAACTTTAGCATTCAAATCATAAATTAATTCTTGAGCAAGCATAACATTATCAGATATAGTTCTCCTTTTCACAAAACTTATTTGATTAGGAGAAATTATTTTAAAGAGTAAGATACTAAGCCTCTTAGCAAGGATTTTAGGAACTAATTTATTAAAGAAAGTGCATAGGCTAATAGACCCAAAGTCACTTTAGTATTCAAGATTCTCCTTTTTAGGAATAAGCACAATAGAAGTACCAAAAAAATATTTTAAAAAAATTTGTCACTAAAAAAAATCAATAATAGCATTAATCAAATCTTCCTTAATAATATATCAATATTTTTGAAAAAATGTATTGTGTAACCATCAGGACCTACTATAAAATCAGTATTCATGCTTTTCAAAACATGTAAAATTTCATCTTCAATTGGAATGATAGTACCTACTATAGAATCAATATTCATGCTTTTCAAAACATGTAAAATTTCATCTTCAATTGGAATGATAGTACCTACTATAGAATTAGTATTCATGCTTTTCAAAACATGTAAAATTTCATCTTCAATTGGAATGATAGTAAGAGCCATATGATCATCATAAGTAATAATAGAAGGGATTAAGTGAGATTTAGAAATAACTTCATAAGAACAATTCTTATTAAGCAAATTTCTAAAGTAATTAACAACAAAATTTGAGATATACTTATTCTCCGAGATCCATTTGCCATCATCATTTTTAATTTTATGAATACGATTTAATGTCCTTTTTTTATTAACCAAAGCATGAAAATATTTAGTATTCCTATCTTTGGTAGAAATATATTTACTAGCTGCATTTTGTCTCCAGTATATTTCTTCGATATCTTGAAGTTCAATTAACCTATCTTTGGTATCATTCAACATTTGTATTTTAGAAGAATCCTTAATCACTAATTCTTCTAAATTATGAACCTTATTCTCCATTTATTTAATATTAGAAAAGAGATTTTTAAAGCAATTTCTATTCCACGAAGAAAGGTTTTGTTTATGCCTTTTCAGCTTAAATCACAACATTCTCTTACCAGTAATAGAGTCACTAGGATTCAAAGGTTCTTTCCAATTATTGCAAACTAAATAAAAAAATTGATTATTTGAAGCTACATATTTTGAAATCTAAAGGATTTAAGAGTATTAGATAAATTATTTGTAGCCTTAATAGAAATAAATAATGAAGCATGATCAGAAAGAGTCTTACTCAGGTGTTCTACAGAAGTAGAAGGACAATGTGAAAGCCAATTACGATTGAAAAGCACACGATCAATTCTTTGCCACATTCTATAATTATTCAAAGTTGAATTGGAACTAATAAAACCAATATTAATAAATTTAAATTCAAGAATCATATTAGAAAATTCTCCCACATAATGTAAATTAGGAGAGCAGCACTCATACCTTTCAGATGAAGACAGTATAGTATTAAATTACCACTAACAAACCAAAGTTTATTTAGAAAAGCACCAAAGAAATAAATTGATCGCATAACACACGCATATCGGCTCTATTACAAGCAACATAGACAGAAGACCCAAAACATAATGAACATCATAAGTAATTTTCAGATTGTCCACCTGGTGCAAATCCTCAATAATAGAAATATTAATGTTATTATTTTAGAAAATTCAAATCTTATTACTTGTATTAGCAAAATAATTATTAAAACCAATCATTCTAGCTATATGTATAAATTTTGCTAGAAAGAATAAGAGGTTCTAAAATAGCTAAAAGAAAAATATTATTAACAAGACAAAGATTCCTAATTCTATTTCTAATAGAGAGAGTGCCAATCCATTTCACATTTCATTTTTAAAAAATAATCATTCATTAATAGAAGTAGATGTCGAATTAGATCTAGTAGATATTGGCATTTTAGGAGGAAATTTTTTAATATTTTTCTTCTTTTCTTATAAAATGTTTGAAATCCAAGATCCTTATCTAATAATTCCTCATTCTAGACGGATTTGAGTTATTGGATATAGATTTTGATAAATCAGTCAAATGTTTAGAAGATAATTCTCCTTCTAAAACATTGTCATTATCCTCCTTTAAAGAAGCTTTGTACGTCAGAATTAAATAACAAAGAAGATAATTCTCAAGAGGAGTCATGTTCAACTCCTCATTTTCATGCCTTTCGTATTCACTATCAATAGAATGGATAGAAGTTATTTCTTTATTTTCAACCTAGGCATCTTGAATTAAAATTAAAGAATTCATTTCTTTAACAAGAGGATTATCAAGAATTGCTAAACCCATATTCTCCATTGCAGAAGACTTATTGAAAGCAATATTTTCTTTAGATTGTCCACCGTCAAGATTACCATAATTGCTTTAAGATTCAGTTTTTAATTTTTATGAAAATTCTTGAGCATATATATCAAATTTCTCATTTTTAAATGCTTAGATTCATTAATCATAGCTGAACTTCTAGCATTATTGACAATTCTTTTCCTAAGATAGGATGTAAAATAATGCATTCAGAAATCTCATGTCCATGAATTTTATAATGGTTACGAAAGATAGGAAAATTTTCAAATTCAATTTTCTGAAGATATCCGTACTTTTTTGAGCATAACCAAATTTCTTTAGGATATTTTTTAGTTATATTAATTTCAACTAATATTCTAGCAACAGACGACCGAGAACTGGCAATTTTTGCTTGATCAACCTGTAATGGATGCCCAAAAATTGAACCAATACCGTACAAGATTTGATGATTGATAAGATGAATTCACATATTAGGCAAGGAAATTCATATAGGTGCAATCGGTGATTCTTCTTTTATATCAAATAGAGACGTCCATTTTAGAACACATTTGAAAATTAAAAACATAATAAGATTGCCAAGCAAAAACTCTGTTATAATCTCAATCATTTAACAGCTTAATCATCACATGCCTAGCATCAATCAATCCAACCAAAAAAAATCCAGATAATTTAAGGCTATGAAAAAAAAGAATGAATATCTTCTATTTTAGGTCTCTGAATGAAAATTTTCAATCAAAGTAAAGGCAAAATGCTTAGCTAACCTTTCAATATCTTCATCAGAAATCAAAATAGTTGGAGCACCCTTAAAGTCGAGTGAACCAGATTCAAAGAGGGCTCAGAAGAGAGATTCTTACCTGACAGTGTATCCTTGAAAGATTTTTTAATAGAAGCTAGATTAGTGTTAGGATTACCCAAGAAACTCGATGTCCTAGGAGGATCAACCGGAACATGTGGTTTGCCTATGGATTCAAGGAAGTAGACACCATTAATCACGACGCAGCTTCAAGAGAAGTTTGAAATTGGCCAAAGGAGAGATATAAGGAAAATCTAGTGAAAATCAGTTGAAAATGCCTCAAGAAATAGTAGGAAGAGAGGCGCCTCCAAGGGAACCCGAAAGTCGCCAGAGAGGAGAGAGAAATTCTTTCGTAGGTTAAGGCTAATGATGATGATGATGATGACATAGAACACGTTGCTTGATCATCTCACCTCAGAAAAGTCATTAGTTGCATTTCTTACTGGCATGTCTAGTAGAATTTTTGATTATATTTGTTACATTTCACCAGCTTTTCTATTTCCAATATATATTTTTTTAACTTGCTGCTTGCATGCAACGTTAGTTGTGACTTCATATGCCTCAATTGGTCGTTGCAGTTAAACTTGGTGTTGGTGGCTTTAGCATGGGTGCTGCAACTGCGTTGTACTCTGCAACATGCAGTGCTCTTGGAAGGTATGGAAATGGAAATCCATATGTAGTGATTCTAAGTGCGGTGGTCGGACTAAGTGGCTGGCTTCCATGTTCCAAGTATGTGTTCTATATCTAGGTTAACTATTAATTCTAGCTTGTTAGCCAGCATTGGCATTTTGTTTTCACTTACAATTTTGATATTCTGAACCAATTCCAATCACTGCGCTTGCATTTGCAGAAGCTTGAAGAACAAGATAGAAGGATCAGAAGAAGCTGCGAGACGTGCTGCCTCGTTGCCTATATTGCTTTGCCATGGAAAAGGTATTTAGTTTTTCTGCAGTTAACAGCGATGAACATTCTACATTATGCTGCATGCTCTTTTTTATCATTTTTTTTTTTGATTATGATTCCACAATCCATCCAAAAATACCTGGAGATCATTGAAGTAACGTGTATTAATCCTATCATTGCTTAATGAGTGTTACAATATAAGCTGCCAAAAAAAATGAAAGTTTTGAATATCAGGTTTCCATAGAATGATACCAAAAATTTATTAAAGTAATGAATTTTACCCAAAAAGTCAGAAGCTATGAAGTACCATTACTTTTAAATTGTTGTCGTACTCATGTCCGACATGCTTCGATACGTGCCTGATACTTCACTTAATGTGTCAGGGCACATTTATTATAGACATAGAAGGGTCACGACTTGGACACATCTAGAAACAACGGGACATGGCATTGAAATAGAAATAAATTGCGTAACTTACCTGGGGTCGAATCATTGAAGCCGCCTCTCCTTTTTTCTTCATCTTCTCCAAAGAAGAAGTTTTAACCTAAAAAATCAAAGCCACTTTCCTTCTCGCACCTGTAGTTGCGCCTCCTCTCACTAGCAGTCGCGCCTCCTTGCACAAGCAATTGCGTTGTTGTTGCCTTCTCTCGTGTGGCTGCTTCTCGTCAATGCAGCAATCTCTCTCACACTAGCTGTACCCTCATCTCCCGTGCGTCGACTCCTACGTGCCTCAAAGTTGAAGTTCCTTAATCAAACCTCCCGCTCATCAAAGATATGCAATTCGTAATTATTGGCCTTTTTTTCACTTATATTAAATCATTATTTGTTATTCATTTTTAAGTAGCAACAAAATAATAACTATCGCTAAGTTCTTTTATTTATTCTTCTTATATTGAATTTCAATTTGACTTGATTTTAAAATCTTGTCTAAGTTTTGTTAATTAGTTAGGGAGAAGCTCTATTAGATAAAATTATGAGATTTTAAATGTTTGTATGCAAAGTTCGTATGGATCTAAAAAGTGGTATTTTGCTAGTCATAATATAATGCGGGCATTGAATTGATCCAAAATTCAGCATAAATTTGGTATGGAAAATGTATTGCATAGATTCATGTTTAATGGATTTATTTTATCAAATGGAAACTGGAAAGTGGTTCTTTGGAGACTTTAATATTTTGGTTATACACTTATTCCTGGCATTGAATTGAGTGGTTCACATTTTTTTGTACTCTTTTTTTCTATTGAGATTTTTAGTGTATAATTTGTAGATTAGAACTCTTTTTTTTCGCTCTTGAGATTAACTCTTTAAGTTATTCTACAATGAATGTGAGGTTGGAACTTAGACCCACACATGAAAGTTTGTCAGGAAATGATTAGTTTGCTTATTTTATGGTTGGATTTATTCTTGCAATCCTTTGTTGAGAAGATTTATTTATATAAAGAATTTTAAACCTTTATGCATTCTTAATTTTTTTATTTGTCTATTAGGATAATAGCCTCTACTTCTATTAGTAACTTGGCTGATAACATTCCCAAAAAGGATGAGATGAAACCTTTATAGGTATATATTACCAAATTAGAGAAAGTGGGGTCAATCAGAGCAGGGGATAATGTTGAATATTAATTGTCAGTTCTGTCAAAGAAAATTTAAGGGAACATATTCCAGGATTAGAGCTTACTTGCTTAAACAACCTGGAGTGAGTATTCAATCATGCCCTAAAATAATTGTTTCACAACTTCAAGAAGTACAGAGACTTTATGTATATGTTGCACAAAAGAAGAAGAATGCTCCATTTAAGAAAGTTTCACTTCCTTATTCTTAGCAAGATAGTTCTAATCAAAATTTTAGCTCACAATCAAGTGGACATCTATTTAGAATGGAAGGTTATGACTCTACAAAAAGAAGTTTTAAGTTCTGGTGCTCTTGATAAAGTTTCAATTTACAAACAAAAGATCATTTTATGCAGAAATTGCTTGCATGTTTTATTCAACAACTCTTACATTTCATTTAATAAGAAATCTGTATTATTTTAGTGCTTTCTCATATGCAACTAATAACACAATCTTTGGATATATTTCTTTTGGTTACAATCTTTTAAGGGCAACTTTACTTCAGAAGGAAATGGTCTCACACCCCAAACAACTCCATTTTCATGTAGGTTTGAGGTGTAATAGAATATGTTAACTCAGCTAGATGCAGCTTCCACTAACTTGTCATAAAATGTAAGGATTCAGGACAAGTAGGTGAAAACTAAATTTCACCAAGTCATCATGAGCAAACTCTTATATTTTGAATTCTTCTAAGAATCTTTTCATATTTGAATCACATAACTTGAAGTGTGTATGATCAATTTCCAACATAAATACTTATTAAAGTATCAAAACATAAATTTTATGTACCCCAAAAATGCTTTATAATTCTCCAAAATTTTATACCAAAAGTTGTACAAGTCAAAGGGCCTATCTATTTACTACCTTTCTCATTGCTTTTGCCTAAATTGATTATGTAATATAATATGCTAACAACCTAACGAGACGAGCAATGCTAAAATAAATTCAGTACATGATAAGAAAGAAAAAATGTGCATGTAAAATTGAAGCTTGTATGAGTGTAATAGTAAGAAAAGATATATTTTCATATGTAAACACTGAACAAAAAAATATGTAAGTCAATGAAATATAAACATTAATTAGTTGTGATAATATACATATATGCAATTTATTTTAATAAGTTTCAATTTCAATTTTAAGTCAGATTATTTGTTAGAAATGTCATTTATACTTGCATAATTTTGACTCCTATCATAACATGAGAGTTGTTACCCGATCTATCGGCCAAAACTGCTAGTAAGGTTGGCCATCACAACATTACATACTAATAACCCCTAACACCATTTGGTTAAATTTAACATAAATACTAAGAGTTAGAAATTCTAAGATTTCATATCAAAGGTTTGTATCGTCAGAACTTTTACTTACCTGCATAGGTTATCGTAAAATAGTCTATTTATAGTAATTTTTATGATATTTTCCGCTTATGATATTCATTACTTTCATTTGCACATTTACTTGTACCCACATTGAATCATTTATTAGTATGCATCACAATATTGCATGATGTCAAGAATTCTAAGTTGGATCTTAATCATTATAAATCAGTAAAACATGATTAATAGGTTGTGCAGGTAATTAGTTCTTTCTAAAGAAACGATGAAAGAAACATTTAAATGCAATATATAATATAATCACTATAAGTAAATAGCGGGAAACATGTATCCTATAGAAGATTTGAACTTAATTTGGTAATTGCATGTCTCACCTCATTATTTAGGTTAGCCTTGAGACGTGTATGCCATTGCTTCCTTGAATACGCTGCAGATCATACAATTCCCATTTTAAATTTAATGACATTCTTAAGCTAAATATGACTTAGCAAAATTTTAATCTCAATTGCAACTTGCCTTTAATTGACCTTGCTTCATTCAACCCTTCTTTATAAAATAGTCCAATTATATCAAGCGACTCACTTATATTGGCCAACACTGATGATTAAATTAACATGAAATTAATTAAATTTATTATATTTTCTCCATTTCTAATCATTTGCTAATTCTACTTATTTATGTCTAAAATTTACATCGTTTATGATTGTATAGCATACTAAGGTTGCTAGTTCTACTTATTTATGTCTAAAATTTACATAGATGGCTTTGGGAAATTGCATTGTGTTTTGAAGAAATTGTGGTGGGAAAGTTATATTTACCTATCTTGGTAGAGTGTGGTGGTTGCAAGAAAGTTGATGTGTGAATTTTTTAAAATAATAAAAAGTTATAGTGTCCATTATAGCTTTTGAGATAATAGCTTCTTCTTCTACAGATTCATCATTGCTTTTTTAGACAGCTGCTCAAACAGACTCTAATACTCAAACTTTATCAATATCTCTAATTTCTAACTTTTCTTTCCGGTTTGTTGTAGGAGTACATTAAATGAGTGGAATTATATAAAAATTGATTAAATCAACTATCATACCTGAAATTTTCTCCTCATCCTCCTTATTTCCCTCCGTCCAACACCAACACACCCGACTGCTTACCAATAGCCGAACACAATAGCCTCTTGGCTACCTAACTTCCATTCCAATGTTGGACTCGTGCACGTTACAAGCCATGGACAGTAGTCCAACAAGGAACCAAAATTTACTCCAGCACCAACTCACACATGCCATGGATAGTAGCCGGCAATTGACGTGTTGCGGGACTTGGGAGAATGAAATGGGAGAGTTTATAAGGTTGAGGTATATATATATATATATATATATATATATAATGCATTAATCACAATTATCCTTTAAATCTTTCCTTAATCAACCCAATGTATATTTAGATAAGTGGAGTTTGATTAGTGGAGCTACAGGAATCACATGGGGAATTTAATTTAAAATAGTAAATAAAATGTAAATTAATTAACTAATTAATTTCTTTATTCAAAATTATGAATTAACAAGTATAAATATTTTATATACAACATACATAAATACACACACACACACACACACACACACACACACACACACACACACATATATATATATATATATATATATATATGTATGCATAAATAAGTTGTAGAGTTTTATAAAATAGCTTATGATGATTTTTAAGTGAAAATGGGGATATTTTTAATGTGACATTTAATTTCCATTTGAAATTTTTAGATATTACAAAGGGAAAATATTGAAAGGATACTTGAGCCTATTAAAGAGATTTGGAATTAGAAGAGATTTAGTATAGTTTGTGATGGTTGGATAGATGCACAGAAAATGCCTCTCATCAACTTGATGAGTGTCACAATATTTGGGCCTATGTTTATGAAGCCATCAATTGTGAAGGAGTATATAAGGATAAGTTTTACGTTACAAATGAAATTAAAGACGTAAATATGGGTGTAAGTGCAAATAATGTGGTGCAGCTGATCGCTACTAATGCACTTATGTGTAGAGTTGCTGGTGCACTAATTGAGGCTCAATACTTACATTTTTTGGACTCCTTGTGTTGTCCAAACATTAAATTTAGCATTAAAATTATTTGTGCTCTAAAGAATGTGGAAGGAAATGAGATTACTTATGAACAATATTTTTGGATAACTGATATTGTATGAGATGCTAACTTCATGAAGACCTTTATCAATTTTAATTAGTTTGTGAAGCTCAAAATGTTTGTCATTGTAAAGACTCATTTTGCTTCAACTATTGTCATGCTTAGGAGATTTATAGTAATAAAATAAAGACCACAGACTATGATGATTTGTGATGAAAGGTAAAGTTTGCGATGGAAAAAATATCTGATGATGTGTGGTGGGATAAGATAAAGTACATTATTTTATATGCTTGAGGAATATTTAGTTTTTATATAAATAATGAAACTTGATACATAAGCATGTTATCATGTTGTAGATGAATAAGAATAGTGTTATACACACACACACACACACACACACACATATATATATATATATATATATATATATATATGAGGGCAAGGAGGGCCAAAATTCACACCGGTTTTCCAAGGGAGGCGTTTGTTTGTTGGGGCGTCCCGAGGCTTGCCTATGGCCCCCCAATACTTGGGGCTACGCCCTAAGATATTTCTATAATTTTGCTATTTGCCTTTCTAAATAACCCTAATTGTTACCCGCATCACCTCACTAAGCCGAATTGACCCACACAAGTCCACATCTCTTCCCCCTCGACCTCACAGCTCTTGCTCCCTCACTTCGTTGGCATATGCCACCAGTAACATGCTAACCACTGGCCTCATTGCCTGCTGAGCCTCGCAAGTCCGAAGTCCACGAAGCCCAACCACACTATTTCTTTTGTTTTTTCCCTAGATTTATTCATGAGCTATGTGATCTACTTCTTCTCCATCAATGTGCATTGTTTTAAGATCTTTAAAAATTTTTTTAACCTTAATACATTTTTTTTAAAGTTATATATGTTGATTCCTTGATCACGGTTATAAAGTAAGGTTTAATATACTTGGATTTAGTTATGCCATACTAAAGC
Organism: Cymbidium sinense; assembly: GCA_021442155.1. NCBI lineage: Eukaryota > Viridiplantae > Streptophyta > Magnoliopsida > Asparagales > Orchidaceae > Cymbidium > Cymbidium sinense. The sequence continues at coordinate 167,004,039 of CM038216.1, read as the reverse complement.
TAAAATTACTTCTCATATTTCCTAAGGTAAGGAAGTTGTATACTTTTATTGGTGCCATATAACATTTGGATGTTAGGGTGGAATGACAATTGGCTTCTACTTGAATGCTTTATCTATTGGGAAATTTTATATTGTCTTTTAAATCATCTTTACATATCTTGTGATTTTTTGAAAGATATTATGGATGCTAGTTCTAAATTTTCTAATAGATTGTATGTTAAAAAAAAAGAATCCGTCTCTTCTTTTGTTATAAAGTAAGATTCATAATTTTGTGAACTTTGATGTATATAGTGTTAGTGTTCTACAAGCCAACAAGATACAATTAAGTCATTAATTTAATACTTGTAATGGGATTGGATTGTACCAGTAGTAATACTAATATCAAGAAGGATTTTGCATGGTAGTATACAATAAGCACACTCACAACAACAACAACAACAACAAGCCTTTATCCCACTAAGTGGGGTTGGCTATATGAATCTTTCGTTTCCATTGTGTCCTATTATGTGTCAAATTCTCATTTAATTCAAGTATACTAAGTTTATTTTTTATACATCTCAACCAAGTCTTCTTAGGTCTACTTACCTTTTTCTTAAAACAAATCTAATCATCTACTCTCTCGGGCCGACGGCGAGCTTTATGTGGCCAAACCATCTAAGGCGACTCTCTCTTATCTTGCCAGAGCTACTCCAACTTTTTCTCGAACATACTCATTTCGCATTTTATCTCTAAGAGTAAAGCCACTCATCCACCTGGGCATCCTCATCTTCGTAACACTTAACTTAGTCTTATGCTTCTCTTTTATTAGCCAACATTCTGCACCATAAGTCATTGCAGGTCTTACCATCATCTTATAAAATTTTCTCTTAAGTTTAAGTGAAACTTTTCTTTCACACAACAGGCCAGATGCATTCCTCCACTTCAACCATCCAACTTGAATTCTACTAATAACATCTCCATCTATTTCACCATCATTTTGAACAATAGAGCCTAAATATCTGAATCGCTCACACTTATTAATGACTTGTTCACCTAATGTCTACCACTAGAACTTCCACAACTAAAATTACACTCCATATATTCAGGTTTTAGATCTACTTAAGCGAAAACCTTTAGACTCTAATGTTGACCTCCATAATTCAAGTTTCTCTTGGACTCCCTCTCTAGTCTTATCAACAAGAAGAATGTCATCAACAAAAAGCATACACCAAGGTACATCTTCCTGTAAATGCCTTGTAAAAACATCCATAACTAAAGCAAAAAGATAAGGGCTTAAAGCTAATCCTTGATGTAATCCAATTGAAATGGGAAAATATTTTGTCAATCTTCCTTGTGTTTGGACACAAGTAACAACTCTAGTATACATATCCTTAATTACTTGAATATATTAATCATTTCGTTTAGAACTCCAAAGAACATCTCTTGAAACTTTATCATAAGCTTTCTCTAAATCAATAAATATCATATATAAATGACAAACTTTATCATAAGCTTTCTCTAGTATACAATAAGCACACTCGATGAAAAATATTTCAATTGTAGGCTTTGTAATTAAGCGTGCAGTGGAACAATTAACAGGATGAAACAACATAATCTTGCCGGCACTCCTAAGGATATTAAACCTTGCCCTAAAGTCTCTATTGAAGTTCAAGAAAAATGCAAGAAAGTATTAGAAGAGGCTGCAAAAGTAAAGCACAATATGAAAGTGTTATAAATGAAATTAGAAATATTACAATTAGTATAAGTGCTAGTGATGGTGAAAATACTAGTTCTATTCCATTAATGAAATCTACACAAAAAGCTCCAATAGTTAGATGTCCAATAGACTCTTTCACTACTCATCAAGTTAGAAACTCTACTTTTAATTTCAAATGGAAGAAAAAAGAAAGAAAATAGGCATGTAGAACAATTGATAGATTTTTCTATTCAGCTAGATTGGCTTTTAATGTTATCAATGACTCATATTATGTGCCAATGTTTGAAGCAGTTGTTAATTTTGGACCTAGTTTTGTGCCACCTACAATATATGAATTGAGAACTTGGATCCTCAAAGATGAGGTGACATCTTTCAACAAGTTAGAGGAGCATAAAAAGGCATGGAGTAAATATGGATGTTTTATGATGTCAGATAGTTAGATAGATGGAAAAAATAGAACTTTGATTAATTTTTTTGTTAATTGCCCAATTGGTATATTATTTTTGAAATTTGTGGATGTTTTTGACATTATAAAAAGTGGTGAGTTATTGTCCACTTGGATGTGGTGATTGAGGAAGTAGCAGAGGAAAATATTGTGCAAATTATAATATATGATGACTCAAATTATGTGAATGCTGGTAAAAGATTAATGGAAAAAAGATCATATTTATTAAACATTTTGTGCGGCACATTGTATTGATCTCATGTTGAAGATATTGAGAGGTTGAAGATCTATCAAAGTACACTTGTCAATGCTTAACAAATAGTTAAGTTCATATACGGGCACACATAGGTTTTGATTTGATGAGATCTTTTATGAAGGATCGAGACATTCTTCATCCAGCTTTCACTTAGTTTACTAATGCATTTTTAACTCTTCAAGTATTTATAAACAAAAATAACTACTTTAGTCTATGTTTTCATCAGAAGCTTGGTGTTCTAGTCAATGAGCTAAGAAGACAGAAGGAATAAAAGTTCGAGCCACAATTTTGTTTAAGAGTGTTGTTCTTCTTGTGAATATTCTAAGAGAATTTGACTCAGAGGTAAGGCCAACTATGGATTATATTTATGAGTTGATGGATTCAATAAAAAAATGTTTTTAATTTCAAACATAATAAAAAAAAGTATAGGCTTATTTAGAGAAAAATTGACGAAAGATGGACAATCCAACTTCATCAACGATTACATAGTATTGGTTACTATTTTAACCCTCAATTCTGCTTTGAAGATAATTTCTTTAATAATGATGAGTTAAAAGCAAGGGTTAATTAATTGCATGGACAAAATCCTAAATTTTGGAGATCGTCTTATAGTTAATATTCAATTAGATATTTATGATAATTTAAGATCTTCTGTTGGTTGGTGGATGAAATTTGTTAATAAAACACTAGAGTTAACAAAATTTGTTATTCGAGTTTTTAACCTCACTTATGGTTCATCAAGTTGTGAAAAAAATTTTAGCACTTTTGAATCAGTAAAAATTTATAATTTTGTGAAATTTTTTATTTTGCTTTCATATTAATCTCTATTTCTTTTTATAAATGATGTTTTTATTTCAGATTCATACTAAGAAGAAAAATATGTTAGAGCACAAGAGGTTGAATGTTTTGGTTTATAGTGATTACAATATAAGATTGAGGGAGAGAAGTATAAGAAGAAAATAAAATTGTAATCCAACTTTAATAATGTAGACTTTGATAATGAGTGGATTTTTTATAAAGAAGATCCAGTGCTTTCACAAGAACCTTCTTGGATGGATGAGAAAGAAAATTTATTTGATGTTGATGTAATTAGGAGTATGCCCATTATTAATTTGATTAAGGCTAAATCTCAAAATTCTACACAAGTAATAAAGGTATTTTTATTACATATTTCTAAAGAGAAAGGAAATTGATTGAAAAATTAGATAAGTATCATATATATTTTTAATTGGCCTTTTATTTATCTTTAAATAAAATTGGAGTAAGAATTATAAACATTATTGTTAATGCCATATTATTTGTTTTTAAAATTTATAGGCAACAATAATAAGTGAAAATAAATTGTGAATGCACTAGACTGAAGATATAATGACTTTAATGAAATGGAGAATGAATGTAGATCTCATGAAGAATATTTATTGGAGATGAAGAATTAGATTTCAAAGATAAAGATTTTGAAGATGAACTTAAAGAGTGATCAATGTTTGAGGATTGAGATTGAGAATGCATGACTAGTTTCTTTTTCAAGTATCAATATATCTACTTATTTTTCATATGTTTTGTGATGGCTTTGTATTAAAGGTTTTAGTTCTATTCCTTTTGGAAGCATATAATTGAAATTATAGATTATAAGTTTTTTACTTTATGTTTATTATTAATTTTATGCTTGTATTTATTTTTAAGTCATATTAAATATATCGTGGGGCTTATGCTCCACTCGATGACCTAAAATGCCTTGCCTAACACCCTCGTCTTTTCAAACATTGATGTATGTATGTATGAGGGGTGAATATACATCACTTTTCAAGTCTGTCATCAAGTCTATTATCTTCTAGAGGGGATTTCGTGTTGTCTTAGAAAAACTCTAAGAATTAGAGGAACAAGAAAAAAAAAATCATAGCCGTCTCATTCTTAGAATTTTTAGGTAGACAGGTACAAAGTTGACATTTTTTTATGAGGAAAACTATGGTGCATTGCCCAAATAATGAAGCACCACTATAAGTGAAGTTTGAAAATATAAGTTTGTTATCTTTTAACCATTTGAGGGGTGTCAATGAAATAATAAGTCAAAGGTGGTATAAGTGATGATAGCGTTATTGAGCTTATTTATTAATGATGAGAGCTCTACAGGTCTTTGGCGTTGATATTAAAGATTTGGTGACATTAGTGTTAATTCCTTGGACAATTATGATATAGAAATAGAGAATGGTGGTACAAATAAGGCCATGGATGGTGATTGCAACATGTTTGAAGGTGATGATTGAGGTATACCTGAAGATTTTGCAATGATTGACTTAAATGCAATGTCAACAATTGGTTTGATAGTTGCTTCAAATCTAAAGTTTCTTTAAATCTAAAGTTAGTGACTAAGAAGAGTTGAAGTGGTGACTATAATAGACCTTAAGGTTCAATGGTGACTACAATAGACCTAAAGGTGATGATAATAGTAGGCTGATGAAGGCTACAATGACAAGCATGTATAATGACTATAATTATTGGTAATAATGGGCATCCTTGTTGATGGCTTGAGTTTTAAAAGGGTGCGGAGAAACATTTTCTTTTTTTAGAGCTATAAACTTACAAATATATCTCCTTGAACTAAAATTGTAGTTTGTTTATAAACTTGCTTGTTATGTACAATTCATAGATATATTTTGTCTTTAATTTGATATATTTTTAAAAAAATTGGTATTGATTTACTAAGATTGTATAAGATTTGTTCTTGGGCATCTTGCTCAAAATTGATTCTCATAAACCTAGGTCACCTAGACTCTCAACAATAGTTGACACTTTCTGGCAACATTGGGACACAAATGACTCCAACTTCGATTAGCAAAAAAAAGAAAAATCATGGCAATGGTGAGGGCAATTAAATAAATTAAGGTAAGTTGGTCTTATCTTAATCATATTTATTGGGTGTTCAATTGCATCGAATTGAGGCTAATCACAAGCGGCTTATGTTAGGGATCAAGTGTGGGCTATGCTAATTAATCTAAATGATTTTTATCCCTAATTTGCCTCACTTAAGCTTAATTAGGATTGAGTTAGTTTTATAAAACCTAATGGCATAGGTAATTGAGTTTAAGTAGGCTTATATGAAAATAGACTCTAAAAACTATGGCTAAGTGACAATTTTACATGAGGAAGTCAATTAAACTCCAGATCAATAGAATTAGATTTGGTCCAACTTTGGTAATCCCAATGCTGGGGAATTCAATTCTACGCAATGATCAACTAAGCCTTAGGGACCATGCAAAGATAGTTTAAACCAATAAGATCTCATTAGCTCAATTACATTAAAAGGACCTTTTTAGGATCATTATTGAGTTTGGATTAGTCTAGGTTGATTTAACCTATGCTGATGAAGTCAACTCTCAATGGGCTTGTAGCACCTTATCCAAGTCCAATTAGGGTCTAATTAACTCTTAAGGGGCCTAGATCAAGAGGTATTATGCCTTAATTTATCTTGGGTGTCCACACAGATTAAACTTGAGCCAACTAAAGTGATGTCAAGCCTTCTTAAGGGTTGATTGGGTCCTAGTAGATCAATCTCAAGACCTATTTGAGGTCAAAGGATTCATTGTCTAAGATCTATTTAAGGTCAAGGAAAATCTCACAAGGTCAATTTTGGCCAAATTTGTTCAATGTTTGTCTTTGATCTACCTTGATTGCACCATAGTAACTGTAAAGAATTTGATGTTTATATAAAATTACTCTAAGAACTTTAGTATTAACGTAGTGAGTCTCATCTTAGGTTAGGGTGTAAGTAGCGGCAAAATCGCTTTAGACCATATGGAGCTTAGCAAATTAACATGGTTAATAGTGAGACAACCATATGATTGCTAAAGGAGCCTGAAGCCAATCTTTGCTTAGGTTAATGCAAGCCAGATTAACTTATATCAAAGGGCTATATTGATGAGCTATGAACTCAAATAAAGATATTATTGCCTAGGGTATTGATAGATATGTTGTGTCTTGTATGGTTGGCTTTAACTATGCACAAATTGTTTTAAGGTCAAACATGCACAATAGCTTTGGTTGATTTATTAAGAACTCAATTTGTTCAGAAAATGAATAAACATACCACAAACATTGAACAATTGGGTTAGTTTTGTCTAATATCAAGATAGAAGGGGTTTACTCATATTGAGTGGGAGCTAGATACAGCTCATTAGGGTTTATCCTTGGATTGCTTAAGACTTGAGGATATATTTGATCACCCTAAGGTAGATAATTGAGTCGTTTGACTTTTTCTTGGGCTTCTTGAGTCAACTTATTTTCTTGACTTCTTTTTAAGTGGACAATCAATAACATTGTGAATGCAGTAATTGTTAGAGTTTAAAGTTGTGTTTGATTGATAGGAAACATTCTAAGAACGTTTGCCCGCACATTTAGATCTAGCAAAAATATGCATCAATACAGGCAAAAATGTTAAAGAGTTGTTTCATATCTCAGCATTAATTTTGAGACAAATAACATATAACTAGTAATATAGTGGAGCAGAGCTATCATATTAGTTTGGAGAAGATATAAAGTTCGTGGAGCTTCACGACTAATAGATGATCCATCGTTAGAAACAAAGATTATTGTCATGCTTATCATAGTTGTTAACACTAGAGGGTTGATTCATTAATATGTCCTATGGTTCCCTTCCCTAAGGTGAATGTGGCTCTTTGTTGTACTCTCTTCATCATGTAGGTACATGCTGCATGAGTCATATTGACCCAAGTCGACTTATTTCTTATCTCTCTAGGCCAGAAGGATCTAGTACATACCCAAGTCAAGCCTTAGCTTGGTAGTTTAAGAACAAATGGACTTTTTAGACCTTTTAGATGCTAAATATGAGTCAGGTGCTTGCCTTGACAAGCTGACAAGGAAATGCAATGCCATATCTTTATGCACCTCTTCTATGTGAGCATTATTACTAAGATATGGCTTTCCTATTGCCTTGATTTAAAGGTGGTAGAATAAAAGATAAGCAACCTAACATAGTTCGAAAAATGGGTAATAATACTTCAAATATTAAAGATGAAACTACTTTCACAATGATAATTTAACAAGAGGTGATGCAAAATGAGTGTTAGAAACATAGATGCTTGTTTAAGATAATCTATTTACCATAAATTTTAAACTTAGAATACAATAAAATTTGAAAATTCATAATATTTTCCTACTTTATTGTGATGATTGCCACTACATACTCTTAGTTAAGAAGGCTTTTAAAGGGGAGAACTTCTATTAGGATGTTGACTATCCATAGAAAGCTCAACTCTAATGACACTTAACACAAAGACTTGACGGCCTTCGCTTGGTTGTTTAATGAGCATATTGACTAACTACACCATCGTTTTCTATAGGGTTACTCTTGGTCTCATTTTATAAGTGGGCAGTGATTTTTAGTGGTAGCTGTGATAGAGAAATTTTTTTAAATTATGATGACAAGCATTTGAAATATACTTGCAAATCTCTTGAACATACTCGAGTTGGTCATATCAAGTATGAGGGCACCAACTCTTTACCTTATCGAGAATGATATATCATAGATAGGAGGCACATCCTTCCATGTATTGCTTATTAAGGAAGAAGCGACGTTAAGGAGAGAGCTAGGATTGCAGCCACTGGTGCCTTACAATATACATGGCGCATGGAATGAGCTTGTGTTTAGTGATTGAGAAGGAGAAGCTAAGAGAAAGAATACTGCTTATACATGGGAAGAAAGATGCGATGCTACAATGTATCTACAATCAGCCATTATGTTGTGAGTGTTTTTAAAAAACTAAGTGCAATGCGATGCGTAATGGTTTCTTTTTTGCTTCAATGCACAAAATGCAAAGAAAAGCAATACTTTTATGAACTTTAGTATTCATGATTTGAATATCATATATATAAATAAATTATGTGTATATAATAATCATTTAATTAATTAAATTGAAACCAAATTGGATAATAATTTCTTAACAAATATAATGATATGTTAAATAATATTAATTTTTAGTTATTGAATTAATTAATTAAATTTAAACCACATTGGATAATAATTCTTTGACAAATGTAATGATATATTAAATAATAGTAATTTTTAGTTATTTGAAAAATAAATAAATAAAAAACATAAATAATAAAGTTGTGAAAGAATACTTAAAAAATTAAGAATACTTATAAGATTGAGCAACCAATTAAAACTCTTAAGAGGTGGAGGCTGTGTGAATATGAGGCTTCAAGAAGCACTCTCATGAAGCTTGTGAGTGAAATGTTGTTAGCACTAGCAATAGCCTATGAGAAGTGTATGTGTAAACTACTAGGTGAGAATGGAGAATCAATGAGCAAAAGTTCAACGATAATGAGAAATTATGAGAAGAAAACATTTGTGCTCAATTATTGCAATAAATCGTACATTGAACTATACAATTTGAACTCGGATTTCATTGTGATACGAAGCCAAGAAAGCAATGCTATAGTGTAATGCGATAAAGTGATGAAGATGCATGATGTGCATGTTTTGTTGCAAGCTTGTGCCTCATAGACAAGTGATGCATAGGGTCAATGTATTACTTTACTTTTATAGCACACTTTGAAGCATGTTTCTAGTAACATTGCATATAATTTAAGATGTTTCAATGGTTATAGGGTGCTTAGTGGTATTCTAATTTGAAATTATCTAAATAGAACTAACATCCAAAGTTATACATAAGCAAATGGAATCCTGAATGTACTTCCAAAATTTAAAATTATTTATAATACTTAAAATTAGCTTATTAGTTTTTTTTGCTCAATTTGATTGGTAAGTGCTTAGCATGCAACCTAATACCTTTTGGGGTTGGGCAACTTTATCATTTTGAGATCACATAATGCTTTTTTGAAACACTAGGTTTTATAGGTCCCATTAAATTGGGTATTGTTTCATTCATATTAAGTTCTTATTAAACTTTAGTTTGGTTTTTTTATTGCATTGGGATGTTTGCCTCATTTTAAATATTGATCAAATTTGTAATATGACAACATATGTATGAATCTTCTAGGTCCTCTTCTTCTAATTATTTGTTGTAGTTATGTTCTTGGAAGGTAGTTTTAAAAAAATAGACAAAATTTAAAATTGCACAATCAAATATTGAGATGTTTTTCGTTCGTGAAATGAGGCATAAGCCTCAAGACATTTTAAGGTGTAAGTCACATAATAAATTGTGCAAAATAAGAAATTGTACACACATCTAAGTACATAACAAGAAGTAATATATCAATACCCTAATCTATTGACATACTAAAATGTAACATATTAACATCCTTATATAATATGAAGTAAATTGCACAACATATCAATTGACATATTAATATCTTGACGTAATATCATAAAATAAGAAGTATTATACAAATATCAAAGTAATATAAGATATTAAAGCAAGAATTAATAACATAATAATTCAAAATAAATTTAATATAATAAAATTCTTCCCATTCCAATAATTCAATATCAAAGTAGGAACATCACAAGTAATGAAGGTGGTGAAGGTGGCTAGTATTGTGCATGGAGAACTGGAAAAATACGAGAGGAGAGGCACACGGGTAATATCTATTCAAAAAGAGTTGCATGTGTGTTAGGGCATAAGTGTTATTTAGATAATTAAATCTAAAAGTGTGCGCTGAGGTGTAAGCCTCATAGCAATTTTTTTAAAAAAGTACTGAGACGGATTTGGAGGCAGGTTTTTTATTGTACAATTTTAAAAAAGGAAAATAAATGAGAGAGCAAACACATAGTATATGATTTAAATTCATTTATAAAGCTTAATTGCTATCTATTAAAAAAAATCTCATTTATTGACTAAATCGTACATTTGATCACTTATATTTTGTGGTCAATATCATAAATAATGATATGGTTGTATAAATGATTCAATCGTAGTATAAATAACTAAACTCAACATCAAACCAAGCTATTGTAGCTCATTTATCAGTATTTAAAAGCTATAAGCGTAGTTGCGGAAAAGTAAGAAGAAATATATAGGAAAAAAGAAAGGGGATGAAGTATAGGCATGTAAATTCATGCTTGATCAAGTGGATAGTCTCTCTAGAATATTTAAATCTTATATATGGTCAAGGATTAGAATCTGAGGGAAAAGAATGATTTATGTAGTTAAAAACATATTATTCTAAGCCATTAAGCAGCTTTTTAAATGGCTCAAATGAACCGAAAAGCCAAATTAATCTACAGGGATAATTGCTAAATCTGAATACTTGAAATTGAAACATCCCACATCAACATCTGCAAGATGAATCAAAGCTTAGCAAAGCAATTGGAATAATTGTTAAAATTGGAGGTTGTAGGATTCACAAGGAGAAGTCGCACTTGCAAGGAGAATCAATTGCTATAGCATCTAAAATTGTCGTAGCCTGCTACAACCCTACAATGTTTGCATAGGAAGCCACAAAGAATAGACGTAGTGTCATCTCACAAATGCCTAAAATCATAACAACATAATAACAATCTTATAAAATACAGTAGTTGCACTAGCCTCTGTTGAAATAAGGAGCAATTGTAGGACAAACACTACTAAACAATCTCTGAAACAACCAACAAGCCCAATAGTAGGATAAAAGCCATCTTAGAAGTAGGATAGCATTATAATCATATAAATACAAACTCCGATTGACACAACTAGTTGAATGCAATAAAAATTCAAAATATGATTTTTAATTCAAATTTGAATTTAAAGTTGTAAAGTTAAAACTCAAAATGTCATTTTAATGCAAGCATTTGACATGTTTGGGAACTCTTGACTTCTGAGATTCAAATGTCAGTTGCTTGGGCATCATTCTTTGTACTTATTTTTCTTGTTGAAATTTTTTAGTTTTCATCTTAAATGGTAAATAATTATTTTAAGGTTAATAGCTTCCTATCATCGTAAATAACTATTTTAAAATTAATAGCTTGTTATCCCATGAAAATTGAAAGTTTATTTAAATTGCATTGGTTGATTGCATCTTAATCCATAATGCATGCTAGATGGGCATTAGAGACTCTTTACCTTGAAATATCCTACATCAAATAAATTGCCTTGTATATTTCTTGTAATAATAATATGTTTGACAACAATAAAAAAAGAAATTTAGAATTGTAAATTACATTAGTTTGATGGCTAGCATAATTTGCTTAAATAAAGAAACCTGTGCAAGGTATGTACTATAGTCTTAAAGGTGATTGTGGAAAAATAGTTCTACCGCCCTATATAATTATAACCACTTGAATGATTAAAATAAGTGTTGAACCTTTTATACAAATAAGATGTCTGTTCTGGTGTTATACAAACTCAATGCATTATGCTTTCAGTCAATGTAGGATTTGAGGAGGGTTTGAAATATTCAGCCCTAACCCTATATTTTGGGAGTGTTTTCACGATTTGGATGTCACCCATTTCATGTTGAAAATAGGTAACTTTTGCTCAAGCTCGCCCTTTATTGCACTATTTTACCTCCTAAAATGCAGAACTAGCATAATGTGACATGTGCTGTAAGAAACACAATTACTTGAATAACGATTATTCCATAACAGAGTTAATTATGATGATTGATTTACTTGTTCTTGGGCTCCCTTTGGTTTGAAAAAATTGAATGAGGAGAATGACTAGGTTATGACAATGAAAATGGCAACGGAACTGAATTTAAAAAAATATTCGTTCATTTACTTGGTTGAGAAGAAATTCAATGAAAAAAAAATATTCCGGGACACATTTAATTATGATGATGGATTTACTTGTCCTTTTATTTGGGCTCTGTTATTTTTGAAGGAATTGAAAGAGAGGATATGACTAGGAAATGGAAATGAAAATGGTGAAGGAATTAGGTTCAAACACAAATTTGACCCATTTGTTTGGTTGGTAAGAAATTTATTGGAAAAATATTCCTTTTTTATTTGATTGATGAGACTTTTTATTTTTTATTTTTATTTTTGTTGTGAGAAGAGAGGGTGTGCGGCTCATAATGATTACCTCCCCAATAACTTTCCCTTCTGATTTTCACAAGGAATTGGTAGAAAATTGTTAATGAAAAAAATGTATTCGTTAACATTTCTAAGTTAAATTCAATTGCCTACTAACTACATTTGAATCAAACACCCAATATAATATTATCAAGGTTTAGATTTCCCTCAATTCCTTAACTCCAAACAGCCGCTTGATTGAAAAAAACTAGATCCGGTTATCTTGACTAATTTAGGTTAGTAATTAATCATAATTTATATTGCACTCATCTCGAAGAAAATTCAATAGATTTGAAGTCAAAAAAAATTAGTTTGAATATCGTGAACCAATTTTTCCCCGCTTAAATTAAGGGCAAGATGACAACTAAAATCCGCCATCTTTCCAGTTTTTTTTTTTTTTAATATATTGATGCTTTTTTACTTCTCTACTCCTGTTATGAGAAATAACCTGGCCTTGCTTATAATCAGCCAGCTTTAAGGCAGTCATATTACTAACATAATACAAGTCTTGCAGGAGATGATGTAGTGCTTTATAAGCATGGTGAGAGATCCGCTGAATCTCTCACTTCAAATGGATTTCAGAATCTAACTTTCAAAAGCTACGACAGGTATGTTAAGCATCCTAATATAATATATTTTTACCCATTCAGCACCACCCTTGTTGTATTTTCTGAACATTGAAGCCAATACAGGCTCGCCCATTACACTATCCCTGAGGAGATGACTGATGTTTGCGATTGGCTTAAAGCAAGTTTGGAGCTTGATGGAGCATAATTTGCAAATCAATGAGGTTTTACTATAATTTGGTTTATGATGTGACAACAGTTTCATTTGTTTGATGATTTTAAGTTAAACAATGCATTTGAATATGAGCAATCATTTTATTCAGAAACATGTTCATATCAGATATTATGTCTGCCTATCTGGCAAAGTTGATGATTTAGTTTTGTGTTGAAACACTTACAGTAATTATTGTTGACATGCAGCTTCAATTATTGAGGATATTGGGATTTTATTGTGTTGTGATCATTGTTTATGCACAATAGAAATAGTTGTCTTTCCCATGAAATGTATTTTCTAAAAACTGTAATGCTTACATTTGCTATCATAATTATGTTTTGGGGTCCTTTGAGATTACCTTTTTTTATTTAACATTTTGTTATATTTGTATTTTGATTTAAAATATAATATATTTTGTATTTTAGGAATGCATCCTAATTTTTGTGGAGGTGATGGATAGTGTTAGTTGTGATGATAGGTGGTAGTGGTGTTGGTATGTGATTGAGAGAGATGGTTTTAAAATATTTAAAAATTATTTTGAGTATTTTAAAAATAATTTAATTTATTTTAAAAATTAAAATATCACAACAGAATTGATACCAGACTAACTTTTAATGTTAAAAAATTTAAGAGAACCCTCCTGCAAGTTTCTTGAGTTTTTTTTTTAATTTTTTTATATTGAATGACTTGGAAAGAATCCATCAAATATATGTGGCTTGAATTTATGAATTAATTTTTAATGAATCTTTTATAAAGTTTTTCATCGTTTGATCTAGGAGATTGATAAGCATTTGATCATTTAAAGTTAGAAATTGAAATAGTTTTTATCGTACTTGTTAAAAATGAGGCTGACCTTGAGCAAATGGCTTTGAACTAATCTCAAGCAAGCTCTAATGCACTCAGTCCGACAGTAAGGTCTAAGGCAGATTTTTATTCTGTACTAATAATAGGCACTCCATATTTTTAAACTCGTTCTGCAATCTTTTTGAGAAATATTATATACAAAGTTTAGACATAGTTTTATATCCAGATGTTAATCGGATTTTAATACGTATTTAGTAATAAAATATGATTTTTCTTATTTTATAATGTGTAATGATGCTGTTAACGTTATTTGGATCTGGCTCGACTCATACCGTTAAAATAATTGGAGCAAATATTATGGATAACGTTTCAGATTTCGAGCCTTGGAAAATATAAGTATTTTTATTTTTGTGCAAAATTTTTTCTGAGCTCCCTCTCTCGGTATGCATCCGATCTTTTAGAGATTTGTTAAATCTTGAACATTAAAATTGAGATTATAGTTCATTATGATTTCTTCAGATTTTGAACTTTAAAGATTTAGGGTTTTCACATTTGTTCTAACCGTCGAATATGAGCACATTTGAGTTCTTTAAAGGAAAGGGGGCTTTGAGAGTTTTTGGAATTATTTTGTGCGACTCTATACTCTTAGAGAGACATCTCATTTTTTTTCAATTTTCTCAACGGGCCATTATATATTTAGTATATCCTATTGTAAACTATTTGGAGATGTTTCATAAAGCATTTGGTAAATTTTCAAGCTATTTTACATATATACTCTCTATGAGAGTACATCCAATTTTTTCAAAATTTTTAACTGTGGAGCTTGTCATATGTTTAGTACATTCCATTGTAAGTTGTTTGGAGATGTTCCATGAAGAATTTGAGTATTTTTGGAATTATTTTGTATGTGTACTTTCTGTACTCTCATGAGGGTACACCTCATTTTTCCAAAATTTTTAACTGTAGGGTTTATCATATATTTAGTATGTCCTATTGTAAGATATTTGTAGATGTTTCATGAAGAATTTGATAATTTTTGGAGCTATTTTGCATATGCATTCTCCGTACTCTCATGAAGGTACATCATATTTTTTCAATTTTCTTAACGGGTCATTATATGTTAAGTATATTGTATCAGAAGATGTTTCAAGATGATTGAATTTGATTTTGAGTATTTCAGATGTGTACTCTCAGTTTCAGGGATACATCATATTTTTTTAGTTTTTTCAAATGTGGGTTTGTCATATATTTAGTGCATCCTATTGTAAGCTGTTTGGAGATATTTCATGAATAGTTTGGATATTTTTGGAGCTATTTTGCATGTGTATTCTCTGAATTCTCATGAGGGTACATCACAATTTTTTCAAAATTTTTAACTGTGGGGCTTATCATATGTTTAGTATATCATATTGTAAGATATTTGGAGATTTTTCATGAAGAATTTGATAGTTTTTGGAGTTATTTTATATGTATACTCTTTGTACTTTCATGAGAGTACACCCCATTTTTTCAATTTTATCAATTGTGGGGCTTGTCTTATGTTTAGTATATCATATTGTTAGCTGTTTCGTGATATTTCATGAAGAATTTGGTAATTTTTTGAACTATTTTGAATGTGTACTCTCTTTACTCTCATGAAGGTACACCCATTTTTTTGTCATATATGATATCATTGTAGTGTTCTATTGATTTTATTTGTAATTCTTTGAAAAGGAATTTGGTA
Source organism: Cymbidium sinense (assembly GCA_021442155.1). Lineage (NCBI taxonomy): Eukaryota > Viridiplantae > Streptophyta > Magnoliopsida > Asparagales > Orchidaceae > Cymbidium > Cymbidium sinense. The sequence continues at coordinate 166,988,365 of CM038216.1, read as the reverse complement.
ATTTTAGTATTTCAGTGTCTCAGACTCACATGACATCCTATTTTTCAATTTTTTTAACCTGAGCTTATCATATGTTTAAGACATCCCATCAGAATTTGTTTGGAGATATTTCCTGAATAATTTTGGGATTTTTAGAGTTTTTAATATGTACTCTCTGTACTCTCATGAAGGGGCAACCTATTTTTAATTTTTTTTTTCAATTGTGAGGCATGTCATATGTTTAGTACATCATATTATAAGTTTTTTGGAGATGTTTCCTGAAGAATTCACTGATTTTTGGAGCTATTTTGCATATGTTCTCTTTGTACTCTTATGAGAGTACACCTTATTTTTTCAGTTTTTTTCATCTGTGGGACTTGTCATATGTTTAGTACATCCAATTGTAAGCTACTTGGAGATGTTTCCTAAAATAGTTGAGGGGTTTTTAGAGCTTTTTTTCATATGTACTCTCTGTACTCTCATGAGAGTACACCTTATTTTTTCAATTTTTCAATTGTGGGACTTATCATATGTTTAGTATATCATATTATAAGCTGTTTGGAGATGTTTCCTGAATAATTTGGTGATTTTTGGAGCTGTTTTGTATATATACTCTCTGTACTCTCATGAGAACACACCCTATTTTTTTTTTTTTTTTTTCAACAGTGGAGTTTGTCATATGTTTAGTACATCATATTATAAGCTATTTGGAGATGTTTCATGAAGACTTTAGAGATATTTAGTGTTGTTTTGCATGATACTCTCTATACTCCATAAGGGTACATTCCATTTTTTCAAAATTTTTAACTGTAGGGCTTGTCATATGTTTAACAGATCCTATTGTAAGATGTTTAGAGATATTTTATGAAAAATTTGGTAGTTTTTGGAGCTATTTTGTATGTATACTCTCTATACTATCATGAGGCTACACCATATTTTTTCAATTTTCTCAATTGTGGGGTTTGTCATATGTTTAGTATATCATATTGTAAGCTGTTTAGAGTTCTTTGCAAAAAATATTTGGTGGTTTTTGGAACTACTTTACATGTGTACTCTCTATACTCTCATGAGGGTACACCCTATTTCTTTTCAATTTTTTAACTTTAGAGCTTGTCATATGTTTAGTACATCCAATTGTAAGCTGTTTGGAGACGTTTCATGAAGAATTTAGGAGTTTTTTGAACTATTTTTCATGTGTACTCTCTGCACTCTCATGAAAGTACACCCTATTTTTTATTTTTTAAGTTGTGGGCATGTCATATGTTTAGTACATCATATTGTAAGCTATTTGGAGATATTTTCTGAAGAATTTGGTGGTTTTTGGAACTATTTTACATGTGTACTCTTTATACTCTAATGAGGGTACACCTTATTTTTAAAATTTTTTCAACTATGAGACTTATCATATATTTAGCACATCCTATTGTAAGCAGTTTAGAGATATTTTGGAAGAATTTGGGGGTTCTTGGAGCTGTTTTCCATGTGTACTCTCTGGGCCTCCATTGTGCAGATAATGTTCTCATTAATTCACTTTTCATTTTGAAGCTTAAAATGTTTGGGAAAAAGATAACTTTCAGATGCATGCCAACTAGCATTAGAGCAATGTTTGATTCTATTTTTGACCATTTACTAATGAAGTACTTGTCATTTTAAGAAGTCTACATATGCATCAATTTATTAGAATGCATGGAATTCAATAAGATTCAGTTGCCATCACTTCAATCATCTCATGCTAGAATATAGAAAACATACATTCTATATTAGTAGCCAATGCATTCCTTTCACCCCCGATGAAGTTGCATTAATTGTAGGGATGCCAAATAGAGGGAAGAAGGTCATATGACAAAAATCCATACTTTTCAAGTACAACTCAGTTGATTTTAAGAATAAAATTGAGAAGTTGGATTATCAATCGCATTGTCGCTTGTACATATAGTTTTTACTTTCAATTTTTTTTTATATATCATAATTATAGAGTGGCATCGGAATTGATAGCCTACACCGACGACATAGAGAGATTTGTTGATTATAATTGGCGAGAAGCCATCTAGAGCTTCATGATTTCATAGTTTGATGGTATTACATCAAAAATTTTGACACAAAAGGCACTAGGGTACATAGGTGGCTTTGTCACTCTTCTAATTATACATTTTACATCTTCAAATTTATATTATTTTATGCATTGAAGCTAAGTTATGTAAATTTTCATTGCAGATCTGGGCGATAGAGCGCACAAGAATCATAAGGCCACTCATTCCTTCTACAAAGCCACGTATATCACGATGGCCAAAAATAAAGTTTCAGAGTATTCTTTTAGTGGTTTGTAAGGACATCAGGTGATGCAAAATAAATTTACTTCATTTATCTCAAAATATATTTATTCATATTAAAAATTATCATATTTTCTTATTAGTGTAATATAGGTCTGCCTTTCATTTGAGGATATATTAGAGAAGGAGGCCTGGCTCCTTGAAATAGTGCCCCATGTCCAGCAGACAACCCATAATGAGCCCCAAAGAAATCCCATTCCAAGTCTAAGGAGTGAGCCCCAAGTGGATCTCCACACGTTTCTCCTCGATATTCTCCCCCTTCCTATGTATTTAGCCTGTCATCTACTACTTTCCCTCTACAAATCTTTGTGGTATAGAAGATACTTTCAAGTTTTAGGGCCCTGAGAAAAACAATATCATTTTTATAAGCTTCAATAACTTAGAGAGTCGATGGTATTGATTTGTGATACAATGAGGTGATGGTTCATGAAGGGTCCAGCATGGGGAAGCTCAGGAGGCTATGGGGGAAGCTGAGGGAGGCTACGGGAAGCTCACTACCATAGAAGCTCCTGAGGAAGCTACCATAGGGGAAGTTCCTGAAGAGGCTACCACAAGAGAAGCTCCTGAGGAGGCTTCCACTGGACAGAAAGATGCTCCCTTTAATGGGCATCATAGAATGTGGCGTGAAGGCTAGACAACTGAGGAAGAGGAATGTTGTATCATTCCCATTCACACAAGTGTAAAGGAAGACACGCAACACAACAACTCCTACTGTTGCTTCCACACAAGATGTACAGACAACAAAGGAGGTATTTCTTGGCTTTCCTTTTAGTTTAATCTAATAAAAGCTGATTTCAATAATTTCTTATGTAGGTTAACAGAGAGGTTCCTACAACACTGGATGAACCAACGACTACTGTCGTAGTGGTTGAGGAGCATCAGGCGGAGGTATTCTTCATTTTAAAAGATTCGACTTTAATTAACATTGAATTTAGCTCTTAAACCTTGTTAATTTCTTGCATCCAGTTAAGACACATGATGTCATAGACTTCTCATCAAGAGATGTCCTACCCAAGCCAATGCTACAACTCATCAACACCTCCTGTGCCCGATTCAAGGACAAATAAGTCATTGATTAGTCTATCTTATTCAATATACATAAAATCACATTTTAATTTAGTAATGCTCACAATCCAATGCTTCTCACATGCAGGAGTGATAGCATATTCTCGGTTGGAAATATCATTATTGCGAGAGGCCAAATTAATGAGTTGTTGGCATATCAGTATCTATCAAATGCACATGTTGATGCCTTCGCTATTTGTTGGCCGAGAAGAGTTATATCTGTCTTGGGCTATATGTCCCCTATCTATATGTCTCATGCCTACACTGGGTGAGTTGGTGCACGGAGTTTTGGGTTATATAATGCATTCCAAAGTTTTCATAGTTATAAGCTACTAATTTTTAACTTTTTTTTAAAATTTTTGCAGAATTATGCTAAATATGGCTTAGCAAAAGAAAGCAAAATATTAATTCATCATGTTACTGTAGATAGTGTTCCAATGGTTGATTTACTCTTACTTTCAATTATCAATAATCAACATTAGACACTACTGGTGAGACATATTAAGAAAGGGGCTTGGTATTTCTATGACTCATTGCTGAACCCAACTCAAAAGGCTATTTTCATGATATTGTAAGAATTCTTCTCATTTTCAGTTCTTCTCAAATGCATACTTTGTACCTAACTCTTGACCTTTATTTTTAACTCTTTAGATCAAATTACTCGTCCAAGATGCTGGCAAGGTTTTTGAGAGCAATCCTAAAGAATGGTCAATCGAAGTGGTCAGTGGTTTGCCAGTCCAAGAAAATATTATTGATTGTGGGATGTTTGTGTGCAAATACATAGAGGCAGCGATCAGCAAACCTCCAGTAGACTGGGCTTAACACCAAGATTGGCCAAAGAAAATGAATTGCTTTAGAGCTGAGTTTGCTTATGCTATTTTTTGTTTAAGTATGAAATAATTGAGTTGTAAAATGTTGAGTGCAAGAAGGTTACTGAGCATATGAATAAAGTGTTTGGAAATCTAAATGTAGACCATCTTTATTTGTTTGTATTGTTCATGCTATTATAAGCTATTTCTACATACTATTTATCTATGATGTACATGTTATTGTAAGCTATTTAGAGTTATTTTTTTGGTAATTTGGTGTAGTTTCTTCATTTTTCTCAATTTTTTTTAACTGTGGGGCTTGTCATATGTTTAATACATTCCATAATAAACTGTTTGGAGTTTTGTCCTTGGGAATTAGGTGGTTTATGGAGTGAGTTTATGGGGAATTTTAGCTAATCTACACTGCTTTTCAATTATATGTTTAGTATATACTATACTAAGTTGTTTGGAGGCTGTTTGGTGGATTTTTAGATCAATTTTGAATATATACTCTCTGTACTCCTATGAAAGTACACCCCATTTTTTCAAATTTTTTAAATTATTCTTCCCTGTTTGGAGATAAAAATGTTTAGTAGATGCCATTATAAGCTATTTGGAGGCTTCTTGGTGGGTTTTGGATCAATTTTAAATGTCTACTCTTTGTACTATCATGAGTGTACATCCCATTTTTTAAAAAATTTTCAGGTATTTTATCATGTTTGGAGATAAAATGTCTAGTAGATGCTATTATAAATTGTTTGGAGTCTTCTTGGTAGTTTTTGGATCAGTTTTGAATGTGTACTCTCTATACTCTCATGAAGGTACACTCCATTTTTTCAAATTTTTTCAGCTATTCTACCATATTTGAAGATAAAATATTTAGTAGATGTTATTTTAAGGTGTTTGGAGTCATCTGGATGGATTTTTAAAGCTATTTTTCATGTACTCTCTATACACTCATGAAGGTACATCCCATTTTCTCAATTTTTTTCAGCTATTCTACCCTGCTTGGAGATAAAATATTTAGTATATGCTATTCTAAGCTGTTTAGAGTTGTATGGATGAGTTTTTGGAGCTATTTTCTATGTATACTCTCTGTACTCTCATGAGAGTACACCTCATTTTTTTAAATTTTTTGCAATTATTCTACTCTATTTAGAGATAAAATATTTACTAGATGTCATTATAAGCTATTTGGATGCTTCTTTGTGATTTTTGGAGTTATTTTTTATGTGTACTCTCTGTACTCTCATGAGGGTACATCCCATTTTTTCAATTTTTTTTAGCTATTGCACCCTATTTGGAGATAAAATGTTTAGTAGATTTCTAAGCTGTTTGGAGTCATCTGGATGAGTTCTTAGAGCTATTTTTCATGTGTACTTTCTATACTTTCATGAGAGTACGCCTCATTTTTTCAAAAAATTCAACTATTATATCCTTTCTTTCATTTATATGTTTAGTTGATGCCATTTTAAGCTATTTGCAGCTTCTTGGTGAATTTTTGGAGCTGTTTTGAATATATACTTTGTACTCTCATGAGCATACACCCTACTTTTTGAAATTTTTTCAGCTATTCTACCTTGTTTTTAATTTATATGTTTAGTAGATGCTATTCTAAGCTATTTGCAGGCATCTGGATGCTTTTTTAGATCTATTTTGTATGTGTACTCTCTATACTCTCATGAGAGTACATCCCATTTTTTAAAATTTTTTCAACTATTCTATCCTATTTGGAGATAAAATATTTAGTAGATGCCATTATAAACCATTTGGAGGTTTCTTAGTGAATTTTTGGATCAATTATGAATGTGTACTCTCTCTACTCTCATGAGTGTACACCCCATTTTTTCAAAATTTTTAGCTATTTATCTTGTTTGGAGATAAAATATTTAATAGATGTCATTATAAGCTGTTTAGAGACTTGTTGGTGAGTTTTTGGATCAATTTTGAATGTGTACACTCTGTACTCTCATGAAAGTACACCCCATTTTTTCAAAAATTTTTAACTATTCTACCCTGTTTGGAGATAAAATGTTTAGTAGATACTATTCTAAGCTGTTTGGAGTTATTTAGATAAATTTTTGGAGCTATTTTTCATGTATACTCTCTATACTCTCATGAGGGTACACCCAATTTTATCAATTTTTTTTAGCTATTCTTCTGTTTGGAGATAAAATGTTTAGTATACTATTCTAAGCTGTTTGGAGTCATCTAGATGAATTCTTGGAGCTATTTTTCATGTGTACTCTCTGTACTCTCGTGAGAATATGCTCCATTTTTTCAAATTTTTTCATCTATTCTACCCTATTTAGAGATAAAATATTTACTATATGTCATTATAAGTTGTTTGGAGGCTTCTTGATAGTTTTTGGACCTATTTTTTATGTGTACTCTCTGTACTCTCATGAGGGTACACCCTATTTTTTAAATTTATTTAGCTATTCTACCTTGTTTGGAGATAGAATATTTAGTATATTCCATTCTAAGCTATTTGGAGTCATCTGGATGGGTTCTTGGAGCTATTTTCCATATGTACTTTATATACTCTCATGAGAGTACACCCTTTTTTTTTAATTTTTTTCAGCTATTTTATCCTTTCTTTCATTTATATATTTAGTTGATGCCATTTTAAGCTATTTGGAGGCTTCTTGATAGATTTTTAGAGCTATTTTGAATGTATACTCTTTATACTCTCATGAGAATACATCCCATTTTTTAAATTTTTTTCGGTTATTCTATCGTATTTTTCATTTATATGTTTAGTAGATGCTATTCTAAGCTGTTTGCAAGTGTCTGGATGATTTTTGGATCTATTTTATATATGTACTCTCTGTACTCTCATGAAGGTACATCCCATTTTTTTTCAAAATTTTTCAACTATTATATTCTGTTTGGAGATAAAATATTTAGTAGATGTCATTCTAAGTTGTTTGGAGGCTTCTTGGTGGATTTTTGGATCATTTTACTCTCTACACTCTCATGAGAGTACACCCCATTTGTTCAAATTTTTTCAACTAATCTGCACTATTTTTCATTTATATATTTAGTAGATGCTATTCTAAACTGTTTGCAGGTGTTTGGATGAGTTTTTGGATCTGTTTTGTATGTATTCTCTCTATACTCTCATGAGACTACATCCCATTTTTTAAAGTTTTTTCAGTTATTCTACCCGTCTGAGATAAAATGTTTAGTAAATTTTGGTAATATAACCATACTCTATTAAGAGGAACTTTCAGTGATTTAAAGTACAAAATATTAACAATATATTAAAAACATAAGCATCATAAATCTAGTACAAAGTTTACCATTAAAGTATAACATAGTACCTATTGATTGACACACTTTCAATCAAATTAATATTAAAGTATATACATTCAAAGAACACATGACAATTAAATGATATCACACATTATAATGTTTCCCTGTAATGATATCCATCATCACTTGGTATCCTTGACCGACATGATTTGAGCTTGAGTTAAATTCCTAAGATAGACCATCGTTATCGATATGTAACAACATGAATGAATTGTATTATTTGCATACCTCTGAAAAGCACTCTAGCATAATAAAAAAATGTTGCAATGGGTGACCCTTTATGTTCTCCACCTCTCACAGCTTGTTCTTGTGTCTCTGTAACATTAAAAATACAATGATTTAAAGTTTAACAATAATATTTGAAGACTATTTTATAGAGGTAGAAAATTACTCTTGGCTTTCTTATTTCTCTCCCAATATTCTTTTAGCCTTGCATTGGAAACACCCTTTGGCCCTTTCTTAATTGTTTCCTTTACTAAGTCAGTTCCTTTATCTGTTAAAGTATACTTCTTCTTCTTAACTATTTTGTCAATTGGCGGTGAATTCTCACATAATATAGAATCAAACATTATGAGATAGTTTCTTTAAAGATCCCAACATATACTCCTCAGCTTTCTTATTACCTCGTGTCCTGGTGCTTATTTGATATGCATATCGATTGATATGGTTTTAAAAAATAATGTCAGCATTTCCATCATTACCTTACACATCTTTTAAGTTCCTGTAAGTACTGCCAAAGTAGATATCCCTCTTTGCTCTAGTTTACCATCGCATGAGAAGATACTTCTCCGAAATGCGCACAATATCTTCCTAACTCAAAACTCGGATGCAGTGGGCACAAAGCACCCCTATCATTTCAATTTTTTTACAATTATAAGTTACATTTAGGCATGTCTTGTTGAAATGGACAGTCCATATTTTGGAAGAACTTTTATTCTCTAAGTTTCTCACCAAATGCTCCATGGAATTGTCATTTGGCACATTTGTTGCTAATCCACAACTCTATGAAAAAATTTTCTTCAAACATTGTATAAAGCTTTCTTGTGTAAAATATAGTAGCTTATTTCAGAATTGTATTAGTTTTAATAACAGGAACAATTGCTGAATGGCTACACTTGAAATTTCGCCATATTCATTCTGTCGTCATGTGTCCATAACCTTCTCCAATCTTAAGAAATAATCGGTGATAGAACTTGTTGGTTTATAGATTCAATGACATACATTATTCATGGATTCACTATATTGCGTTGATAAGATACCCATACAAAATGAATCTTTGCAGAATGCGGTGGACCACTTGCATCTAATTTTATATAGCTCAGATAGCCAAGCATGATCATGCAAATTACCTTCTTCTAGCATGGTAGACCAAGCTTGCTCAAACTCTTCCTCTGAATCATACTTACTTATGCATGTATAAAAAAGACTTTGTACTATCTTATTACTATTAAAGTAATGTACCTTCGAAAGAACTTTCTTAGAAATATGTCATTGGCACAACCTATGACGAGTATGTGACAATGAAATTTCGATAGCTCTCGCCATTCCTTGATCTTGATCAGTGAATATTGTTATAGGATGTCTGTCATTCATTAACCAGAGAAATGTTTTGAATAGTCATGTGAATGACTCAATTGTTTCTTCTGATAGAAAGGTTACTCCAAATAAAATATTTTGCCAGTGATAATTCACTCCAACAAAAGTTGCATAGACAAGATTATATTTATTGAGTCGATAACTTATATAAAAAATTATGGCATCCCCGAAACAATCATATGATATCATTGACATGCCATTGCTTCAAAAAAATTGACCAAGCTATTCGACTCATTAACTTGGACATCCCATGCAAACATTCCATCCTCTGCTTTCCTTTCCTTGAACAGTTGTATTAATGCATTACTATCACCATTCGCAATCCTTGATCTTTTTTTTTTTGATGTAATTAAAAGCATCACTTTTTGTAAAGTCAATATTCTCCACGCCGCCAACTTCCTCACTAAAATAATTAAATGCATCAGTTGCTCTAATTCCATCCTCTATCATTGACTTCAACACAACCGCCTTCTCATCGCTAATACCTCTGTATGATATGAGATGTGGGTCACCCGGCTTTGCCAATGAATGATTATGAATTTCTATATATTTTTTAACCTTCCAATTCCCATCTTAATCAATAGAAAATCTAATCATGGCCAGACAACCACTCATCATATCTATTCTCTAAAATTTGACTGAGCAGTTTAGATTGACACCTTTCTTCAGATCTGCTTTTGCACATTAAAAAATTCTTTGATTTCAAATTCTTCAAATTCTGCCAATAACTGATATGATCCTTCCTAACACTGAATCTAGTTTGATGTGCATAATCACAGTACAGTTCATATGCCTCCTTTTCATTGTGAACAGTGGTGCTAAGGAGTTTGCCCACAATTGATTCATGAGACAAAACGACTTCATCATCGCACCGGTGATTAACCTCATTCACTTGCACAAACACCAATACATTTTAGGAGTACACATGGACTACACATGTAAAACAGCTCCAAGAACCCCTAAATTCTTCATAAAATATCTCCAAATAGTTTACAATAAGTTATATTAAACATATAACAAGCCCCACAGTTGAAAAAAACTGAAAAAATGGGGTGTACCTTCATGAGAGTACAAAGAGTACACATAAAAAATAATTTCAAAAACCCACAAATTCTTCATGAAACATCTCTAAATAATTTACAATAGGATGTACTAAACATACGACAAGCCCAAAAATTGAAAAAATTAAAAAAATGGGGTGTACTCATGAGAGTATAAAGAATAAACATGCAAAATAGCTCCAAAAATCACCAAATTCTTCATGAAATATCTCCAAACATCTTATAATAGTATATACTAAACATATGACAAGTCACGAAGTTGAAAAAATTTAAAAAATAGGATGTACCCTCAAGAGAGTATAGAGAGTACATATGCAAAATAGCTCCAAAAACTAATAAATTCTTTGGGAAACATCTCTAAACAGCTTACAATAAGATGTAATAAACATATGACAAACCCCATATTTAAAAAAATTGAAAAAATGAGATATACTCTCATAAGAGTACAGAGAATACACATGGAAAAACAGCTCCAAAAATCTCAAAATTCTTTAGGAAACATCTCAAAACAGCTTACAATAGGATTTACTAAACATATGACAAACCCCATAGTTGAAAAAATTAAAAAAATAAAGTATACACTCATGAGAGTACACATACAAAATAGCTCCAAAAAATACCAAATTCTTTAAGCATCTCCAAACAACTTACAATAGAATGTACTAAACATATGACAGACCTCACAGTTAAAATATTGAAAAAATGAGATATACTCTCATAGAGTATAGAGAGTACACATAGAAAACAGCTTCAAAATCCCCCAAATTTTTTTGAAAATATCTCCAAACCTCTTACAATAGGATGTACTAAACATATGAAAAACTCAGTTGAAAAAATTTAAAAAATGGGATGTACACTCATGAGACTATAGAGAGCACACATAGAAAACAACTTCAAAAATCACCAATTTTTTCATAAATATCTCCAAACAACTTACAATTAAATGTACTAAACAATGACAAGTCTTACAGTTGAGAAAATTAAAAAATTGGACATACCTCATTAGAGTACAAAGAGTACACATACAAAATAACTCCAAAAACTACTAAATTTTTTAGGAAACATCTCCAAAGAGCTTATAATAGGATGTACTAAACATATAACAGACCTTAGTTGAAAAAATTGAAAAAAATGATATGTACCTTCAGGAGAGTACAAAAAATATACATACAAAATAGCTCCAAAAACTACCAAATTCTTCATAAAATATTTTCAAACATCTTATAATGAGATATATTAAACATATGACAAGACCTACAGTTGAAAATTTTGAAAAAAATAGAATATACTCTCATGAGTACAGATAGTACACATGCAAAACAGCTCTAAAAACTCTCAAATTTTTCATGAAACATCTCCAAACAACTTACAATAGAATGCACTAAACATATAACAAGCTCCACAATTGAAAAAATTAAAAAAAGGTACCCTCATTAGAGTACAGAGATTATATATGCAAAACAACTCCAAAATCACCAAAATTTTCAGGAAATATCACCGAACAACTTACAATAGGATGTACTAAACATATGACATACCCCACAGTTGAAAAAATTTGAAAAAATAAGATGTACCCTCATGAGAGTACAGAGAGTGCACATACAAAACAACTTCAAGAATCCCCAAATTCTTCATGAAACATTTCCAAATAACTTACAATATGTTGTACTAAACATATGATATGCCGCTCAATTAAAAAATATTGAAAAAAATATGATGTACTCTCATAAGAGTATAGAGAGTACACATACAAAATAGTTTGAAAACCATCAATTTTCTCTTGCAAAGAACTTCAAACAGCATAAGAAATATATATTACATAAAAGAATTTCAAAAAATATCACTAACTGTTTCAAAAAAATTATATATATAAAACGATGGAGAAAATTTACCGATGTATTTATATTTAAGATATCATCCACTAAATTGATAGCAATATCAAAACTATAACTTCTAAATTTGTTCTCATCTTCACAATTTTTCTCAAAAATTGAAATGAAAATTTTTTGTTTCTCTTCTCTGAGCTCAATTCATCTGAAAAAAATTTATATTATGCCCTAAATATACTTATATATTACTTTTAAATTTCTCCCGTGCATTCAAATAACATTTCTCCTGCTGTTTTAACGGGCCAGGCGGAGCTGGCTTAAAATAATGTTAATGGCATCATTACATTACTATGTTATAAAGTAAGAAAAATAATATTTTATTACTGGACACATGTTGAGATCCAATTGACATCCGAATGTAAAGCTATGTTCTGACTCTGCATATAATATTTTCTAACAAAAATCTTCCCCAAAAATATATTAATGACTGCAAAATCATGAGATTTATCCCAAAGGCATAATAGTATTTTATTCAAAACTTTTAACTGAGCTTTGCATGATTCATAGAATACAGACCCAAAACAACATTGCCAAAAAAATGTTGACCCCATCGAAAGATTCTTTTCAAAAGAAATTTCACTTAAGCAATTGAGATAAACAAAAATGAATAAACCTTAGAACTGAATGTGTATAACAATATAACACTGTTGGATACCTTACCAGCAATCTCTGCACACTAATTATAGCAAGAAAAATCAAATAGCATAACTAATTCCAAGCTTAGGCAGAGCAGTTTATAGAATCAATAATATAGCTGCAGGGGAAAAATGTACAAATAAATGAGCTGCTTATGAGTTATTTATTTACATTAACTGTAAAGGGTCTTTTCCTGATGATTCTTTCCACTATCTCTCATCTAACACCACTTGGAGGAGAAAAAAATAGTTTAAAATTAAAGACTATAGACAAGCAGGCAGGCAATCATCCAAAAGTTTCATTTGCTGTTAGTAATTAACCTTGCTTTTGCAGAATTAGTGACTATAGAAATGGACCTGCAAACTCTTATTTTGAGATACCCTCCTAGAAGCAGAAAATATATTTTAAGTATGATGCCCTTTTTAATTCAGCAGGCAGATATGAACCACTATGATTGAAAACCAGCAACACTTTGCCCAACTATAGCGCACGGGTCCGCATGATGATGAACTAGATTTGAATCTCATTTGTTGTCTTCGATTCTTAAGGACGTACAAGTGCCCTTATTTTTCGATTTATTTCTGTAAGGAGTAAGAGATGGAAATTGGGGAATAGAATGCAGGACATATTTGCGGCCGCTCTTCAAGCCAGGTGTAAAACTTGATCCTGCATCGTGCAACATTTTTTGGGGCGGAGATACGCGCTTCTGATTCGGCGAGCTAGCTTTTACTGTTTTAATAGGAGAATGGGCATTTTTTAAGATTTCAGGAGTTTCATCTGCAAGATTGTAATGCGGTTCACCAGTTGAGCAGTGTTGGAATGAAACACCGGACGAATGTATCTCTGCCTGGGAACAATTTTGCATAATAAATTTTATTTTGTTCGATTCTCGAGGTGCTTGGTGAAGGATCTGATAAAGGGCTTATATTACATATAGCTGTAAACTCATTCCATCCAGGTGACAATGAATCAACATTCAGACCAGAACTAGAATCAAACTGATTATATGGGACAATCGATAATGATTGTTCATTTTTTCTCCATGCGCACTATTCCTTGTGTGATTCATTGCAGAAGTTGGTGACTCTAACGATGACAAGGCAGCAAAATTAGACTCTGATGCTGGATGGTAGCTTGCAGGAAACTGTAACCTAGCAACACCATTTGCACTGTCAAACATAACACCATGTAAGTTCTAGCATAATATTTGAGTAATGAACATGCGAGGGTTTGAAATAAAAAATATGATAAAAGAAAAAAAAAAACTACTTTGTGCCCTTCATCAATGATGCTGGAAGGGTAAAGCGCTTGTTGATTTGCTTAGTATTAGATACTTTGCTGTCAGCCTCCACAACCTCCAATGCTTCAAGAGATGACTCACCGCTAAGGCCATCCTCGGGTTTTTGATGTTCTACAATTATCTCAGTGATATCACCATATGCTGCACACAAGAATTGTACCCATGTTAGAAGCAACACAAAACAAAGAAAAAGTAAATTACCATACAATTCCAGCACATTATATATATGTATATAGGCCCTTATTTCAAAAGGGGTGAGGTATATATACCAAGCAATTCATTTTCTAGAATCATGATTATTTGCAATCCTCTCTTAGTGTAAATAAAGGTAAAATAATGACTACAAATAAATTAGCCTGAATAATAATATTGATTAAAATTTATCAAAGTGAGGGTAATCAAGCATTTAGACTACATAGACCCATTTTGCAAATACTAGGGTCTAGCCCAAGGACTTTTTCACCATCCCATGTAGCATCATCATTATATTAAGCCTTATCCAAAATTTTAGAGTTTAGCTTCATAAGCTTGTTGACTTCCATATGGATTCCATTGATTGAATCAAGCCATGATGAAATTGACAAATAATCAATGCAATGTCATGCAATTTAAGTGCATTGATGCATTCAGAATGCAGAAATTGACTAAAAATAGATTCTCACATGATCTAATGATTGCTTGATGGAGAAAATAAGTCATAAGTGCACATTTACACATCAAATTCAGAAGACCTCGACGTCATCCAAATGAGCTCCTTCTGAGAAATGGACAACACTGATGTCACCAAAATACCAAAATTAACTAAAAGAGATTGTCTATAATCGATTCAATTGAGCGTGCTATGAATGGCAAGCTAAGGATGCGATGCCACACGAATTAAACCAAAATTCATCTCGATCAACGTTGAAATTGCTCAACTAACCTCCAATTACAAAATGGATTGCACTGTTGAGTTTAGAACATTAAATTTGTCTCGAAATGACACCCATACAATAACAACAACAACAATAACAACAAACCTTTATCCCACTGTGAGATTGGCTACATGAATCCTTCTTCTCTATTGTTGGACTGCCGAAGCTTTATATGACCAAACCATCTAAGGCGACTCTCTCTAATCTTATCTACCATTGGAGCTACTCCAACTTTTTCCCGAACAAACTCATTTCACATTTTATCTTTAAAAGTAAAGCTACTCGTCCACCTGTGCAATATAAATCATTGTAGGTCTTACCACCTTCTCATAAAATTTTTCCTTAGGTGTAAGTGGTATTTTTCTATCACACAACAAACTAGATGCATTCCTCCACTTCAACCATCCAACTTGAATTCTACTTGAAATGACACCCATATTATATGAAATTAATTTCAACAAAATTCATATATATTTTGAGACAAGTCACACAAATTAATCCGCACAAGAAATGACAATACATAAAAAATAAATATTTATTTAAATTTACCATAATCAAATATTAATAATTATCTCAAAATTTAATTAAAATCCATATATAATTGTATGTACTTAATCGGGTACATAAATTTCTCTAAATAATGTCCAATTACATTCAAAATATTCAAATCTTTGCAAAATATCAAACATCGCCTTTATTGATTTTGGGTCTCATATGGAAATAATTAACAAACATTTACACACTTCTTGCTCCTAATTTACGCATGAGCATCCCATCAAGGAGGCTTCATCCTCTCTTTGCTCAGAATCTCCCATCTGCATCCCTCTCTACTATTCACATGCACCACAAACTCTCCCCTCCCCTCCTCACTATGTCGTATTTTCTCACTCTTGTCGCTCCCTTGGCCCGGCACATCTCCGTGCTCTTCATGCGAACAAGCTCCATTTATCCCTCACTCACTCCAACTTCCTCTTGCGCGCAACCCCTAGATGATGCCCCTCCTTATTCACTTGACATTTCCTCCTGATTCTCACTCACACTTAAGTCTCCACTCACGCACATAACCGAAGCCTCCCTTATCTCCCATAAGTGAACCCTTTTCCACCCTCTCTACCGCACACCAAAGCCAAGCAACCCAGTAGTTTTCTCCTCAAAGGATGCATCCCTTAGAGTATTGTACTCCTTTAAACACCATTTCTGACCTAATGAAGAACTTTTAGCTTTTGTGTGTGAAATTGGAGTGAAAACTCTTTTGGCTAGAGCTTGGTAGCTAGCTGTTTGTGGGATTCAGTGATTCTTTGCTACAGTTCTACTTTGGTGAGTAGGACTTATTCATATCCCTTCCATTTTGGTGAGTGAAAAATCAATGGAACATCACTTTCTTCACCATCCGCTACAACATCCTACTCTCAGCGACCCTCCATGTCCATCACTCACCTTTGGACAAAGAGATTTGATAACCCTTAAATGAGCATAAGTAACCTTTTTAATGAATACTTAAATTGTGCCATATCATGTATTTAAACAATCTAAGTAATTGAAGCATTATGTTATAAAGAGTTAATATTCAAATAATAACAAAATCCAAGTCAAACATAAAATGAAATTTTTTCTAACTTGATAGCTCTCCAAAGAGCAAGAATATGATAAAATAACTTATTGATGGGGCTAACCAAAGATCTTTAATGAACACTTAGATGATGCTTTGCATTACATCAAATGAATTGGAAGCAGTCCAAAAGAACCTAAATAAATCTTATGATGAAACTGACATCTCATCAACAAGCACAGATGAGATCTTATTGAATCTTTCAAGTTCAATTACCAGAGAGAAGTGTAAACAAGGTATGCTATTTTGATCGGATCTACAATGCAGTTATATTAGTGGACAAAAGGCAGTGATCAAGGCTTTTAATAAAATCTTGCACGCACTACATGGTGGTTTTACATGCAAAATTTACTACCTTAATTTTAGCAGTTGAGAGCCTTCTTCCCTACCGCACCAACAAAAGCTGGGTATGGGGGTTTTCACTTACACAAAAACACAGATTTTTTTGCCACATTAGAACAATGCTCACGAGTACATAATTTGAAAGTTTCCTCACCACATTGAATTATATATGAGTACTTAAGTGATATCAGCATTTTCATGTGTTTATACATTCAACATGAATTTCAAAGCTATGTTGATGCAAGCGACACAAATTTCGAGGATGTTGACCTAAGTGGCACAAATTTTGACGCATAAATGCCAAATAAGATGGGGAAATTTCTCTCTTTTTGCCTCTTTTTATTTTTGTTTGGATTCTATAGAGGAAAAGTTAGAAAGAGATAAAAAAATTCTCTTTATGTTTAGAGAGAGATGTGAAGCAAAGAGGTTAGAGGTGGGTAGGACTAGAGGTTAGTGAGCTCAACACTGGGTCGACGAACTCGACACAATGAGATGGAGATGGTTGGTGTGTGGCATGGAGAATAAGTTAGGTGGAGGTTCGGCTAATGAAATCGGACATAGAGTTGTGCGACATTGTCGCTCAAGCAAAGAGGACGGGTGGAGGTTGGTTTGGAGTTGACAGAGATGAGGTAAGGGCTTGAGTTGGGGCGAGAAAAGAGAGATCAAGATAGGTGAGCGAGTGGGTCTCGCATGGATTTAGGATAGATGCCAGAACGGGATTGGAGGCAAGAGAGAGAGAGAGAGAGAGAGAGAGAGAGAGAGAGAGAGGCAATGGAGATGGAACGTCCTAGGAGATTAAGACCAAGCAGGTTGGTGGGATAAGAAAGAGGGAGTTGTAGTGTCTTGGTGTAGAGCAAGACAAATAGGAGATGTCAATGAGCAAATGGGAGAAGATCGAATAAGGAGCGAGGGAGGTGGAGTTTGGACGGCTATGTGACTTTCTAGAATGGAGAGGAGTCAACTATAGTATGTGGATTTGACAAGGAGAGTGGGAAGACGACATGAGTGACATGCTCGATGGGACATGACATGGTCAGGCAGAATTTTGGGGATTTAGTGAAGATTAAGTCAAGTTCCTTGAAATTCATGCCAAACTCGGCAAAACCTCAATTGATAATGCAATATCGTATCGATCCGCTTGATGCACACACATACTCATCTGAATTGATCATGGGCATTATTGTTTGATAGAATTCGATGTTTCGACAATGCGACGTAATCAATTTCGCAAACGGTTCGTTTGAACGCCGAGGCCTCCGTCCCATACGTGCCTTCTCTCCATCGATCGATCTTCAGATACTAATGTATATTCCAATCAATTTCGACATTTCAAACACATTAGCGAAGCCCATTTTGCGATCTGAGATTGTTTTGATTAGTTTCGCTAACGATCGAGATATTTTGGCTTCGATCTATGCAGCATTGCATCCGTAGTCCAATTAAAGTCAAATTTAACTTCATTATTATCTTGAGAAATGTGCAAATATTTTAAATGACAAATAACTATTTCTTTAGAAATATGCATTCTTTGTTACTACTAAATATGAACTCAATAATCATGCACATTATTGAGCAGGGTACTTTGCCTATATGACAGAGTTGTAAGTCTCATTCAATCAATTTGATCCTCTTCATAAGAATAAAAATTGACAGGATTGTTGAAAGTTAAATATTCATGCTTTAAAAAAATAACTCATTTTGTTTTATGTTTGCACGTGGCAATCGAAAGCTTTAATTAAGAAATTCTATATGCAAAGTTACAAAGTCTTTGCTTTTAGATTAAACATGCGACGATAAATTCAAACCATAAACTTGATCTTCTATGCACAAAATAAAGTTGACAAGATCTCCCAAATGACAAATCTCCTAATGAATCTGAATCATAATAGATCATAAGATAAAATCCTCTATAATAAAACAAGCATGATTGATATAGTCTATCCCAATGATGATCGTAATGATTGAGAATCTCAATAGAAGGGAATATTATTATAAAAAATTATTAAGCTCTAAATCAACTTATCATGAAATCAAACTTCAATAAAATATAAGAAGCTCAATAAATTCAAATTAATTGAAGTTCATCAATCAAAATACTTAAAATAAAAATCCACCCACTCAATCACAGTTGCTTATCAAGGATAACGAATTAAGAAAACCTAACTTACAAAAAAGCCAATGTCAAGTTTAGTGTTTTTTATATTCATTCTAAATAAATCTCATGCTAATAAGAATATAGCTTGTGTAATCTATCCATGTGTTTTTGCCCCTAAAAAGCATTACAAAAAATAATAATTATGAACAGAGCCCTCTAATGGGGCAATTTAGCTCATCAGTGGCCCCACTAAATTACGATCATGAGTATAGCCCATATGTTCCTTATTAACATTATCCCTTCAGTTGTGAACCATAAGGTGCACCTAATAAGACAAAAAACCTTTTGTTAGCTAAGATAGACTTAAATGTCTCCTTAGACAAACATTAATCTAGGTCTATAAGGTTAGCTTGGACGAATCAACTCATAACCATTGACGATGATCTTTTAGTCAAATTAGGTTGACTACTTCCTCTGACTAACTAGATCATGAATTACGACACTCGGGACAATAGAATCATGTGATATTGATTGGGTGCATCATCATTTCCACAATCATATGTTTTAAGTTAACAATGGTGAATTTTTAAGATTTTTAAACTCCATTTACTGCTATTATATGATAAAGAATTATCAACCTATTAACTAGCCTTAGTTGAAATTTCTTTCTCATTATTGGAAAGAGTAATCAACTATAAGTGCTTGCATCCATAGGAACCTAGAATCATATCTAAAATCCTCACAAAATGAGGGTGAAATCTATGGAAGTGTCTTATCTACAATTTCATTGTCATGCTAAAACTTTAATTTGATGCTAAATCTAAACTCTCTTCATTAATAGGCCAAGCATAAAGTTTTGGAGCCCATAAAGCCATCATTCTCTATTCATTTAAGTATTTGTTGTAGTATTCAAGCTTCATTCTTTTAAAATTATAGTTATTCAAATTTGGTTTGAATTCAACTCATTAACTAATCAAATGAACTTTATCACGTTTATTAATAAGCAACACTATTAAGCGGCAAGTTGGTTAACTAAACATCCTCATCGAGTTTATTAATGAGTAGTCTATTGAGATTAAAAAAGGATTTTAATTGAATGAACTATTAAATAAATAAGTATTTTAATGAGTATAAATAAATAACTTATATCCATGAGCAAAAGCAATCCAACATAGAAAAAACAACTCATATAGTCACATTAAATGAATTGATAATTTAGTTTTAAACGAGCATATTATTCACCTTTAATCAAGCTTTAAATGATATTATTTATTATCTTAAATGAATCGTCCACTAAAATATTCACAATGCTTTATTTATCAAAAAAGTATTTATAAAAGTATTCAAACTTCATGAATGAGCTCTAATAAAGTCAAGACACAAAGAACTTGTCGTGCATATCAAATCAGTTGCAGCCATATTGTTCACTATAAATGCAAGTCTGATGGAACCCTTGAGAGGTATAAGACCTAATTTCTGACCAAATGGTTCACCTAAACTTATGATATTGATTAGATAAATATTTGTAACACTAGTAAAACTTAACACAATTAAAATATAAGTTTCTATTACACTGATCTTGACCGACCTTTACAACAACTTTATAATACCAAAATGCACTGAAAGGCAAAACTAAATGCATTTTAAAATATATCTCATTTTTTTCATGTTTCAAAATGATCTAAATCATTTTTATAAAATCCTACATGTTTTCTGATTATTATATATATATATATATATATATATATATATATATATACACATATATTAATATATATAATGCATTTAAATTTGCCTTGAATAAGCTATCAAAATCAATTAAAATTTAGTAATTTTTACTATTTTCTATCAGTCGGTGTAGTAATTCGCTGTAGCAACTATTATAGCAATTTCACTATAGTAATTATTATAGCAACCAAGAATTCCACTTGTGCATTCAGTGGTTGATTTGAGTTAGTGGATTTTAATTGTTGAGATTAAAAGCTTAATATATATAATTAATTAATTCAATTAATAACATAATATATTAAATAAAAACTTCTCTTAATTCCATTTAATTCTCCCATAATTCCCTCTATTTCCTAATTTTGGCATTATGATGTGCTTTATCATTTATGGCGAGCATGAAGCGAGTGCCGAGGAATAAATTTGGCAACTTGAACGACTGTTGTGCTCAGAATTTTGCATGAATGCAAGAGACAGGAGCTTCAAGCAAGTCGATAGGGGGCTAGTGGGTTTATTGGGAATTACTTAAATTCTAGAGCTATTAAGGGCTTTGGAACTAATCTAAAAGCTAGAAAATGAGGAAAATATAAGATAATTAAGATGTATTATATAATTACTTATTATATTTAACTATATTTTCATTCCATAACTAGTTTTGAACCAAATTGTTGATTTCAGATTAGAAGTGTGGTTGATAGGCTCAGTTGTGAGTATTCTAGAGTAGAATTTAAAGATTAAGAGAAGGAATAGCAAAAAATTTGTAAGTCAATGTTAGTAAGTACCCTAATTGATAAGAAGTTTAAAATACATGTTTATAGAAAAAGGAAATTTGAATCAAAATTAGTAACTATAAGAAGATTTTGCATGTGATAAAGTCATGTTCAGGTAAAAATACAAATTGAGAAGATAAATGTAGTAATTTAAGTGTATTATAAGTATTTTATGATTTAAAAAGAGAACCATATTGTTAGGTTGTGTGCTCGCATCAATGCCGAGCACATTGCAAGACTAGCCCAAATATTGAACTGAGACATGTAATTACTAAATTAAATTCAAATCTCTATAGTTCTATTGATTGTCACTATTTGCTTTGGTATATTATATGTTGCATTTAGACATTTATGTCATATTCTGTACAAATTCAATTGATTACCTGCACATCTTTATTAATTATGATTTTGATTTATAATTATTATAGCTAAGTCAAACTTCTTGTTATCATGCAATATTATTATGCATACTGATAAATGATTCAATATATGTATAAATAAATGTGCAAATTAAACAAATGTCTATGATAAGTAGGAAATACTATGAAAATTGTTATAGACAAACTGCTTTACGATAACCTGTATAGGTAATAAAAGTTCTGACGATATGAGCTTTTGATAAAAAATTTTAGAATTTTTAATTCTTGGCATTGAGGTTGGATTGTACCTATTGATGTCAGGGGGCCTGTTGATATGCAATATTGGGATGGTCAGTCTTATCAATAGTTTTGGCCTACGAGCTGGGTGTCAACTCTCCTGATATGACAAGAGTCAAGCCTATACAAGTATAAGTGACCCTTCTAACAAATAACCTAACTTAAAATTTAAACTATAATATTATGAAATGAATTGCATATATGTATAATATAATTACTAATTATAGTTTATATTTTACAACCTTGCATATTATTGTTTAGTGTTTACATATAAAAGCATGTTTTTTTCCTTACTGTTACATTCAGGCAAGCTTCAATTTTACGCATATTATTTTTTTCTACTGTGTATTGAATTTATTTTAGCATTGCTTATCTCACTGGACTGTTAGCCTATGATATTAAATATTGACTTTAAGAAAAGAATAAGACAAAAGATAATAACTAAATAAATCTTTTGACTTTGTACAACTTTTGGTGTTCAATTTTGAAGGATTATAAAGCCTTTTTGGGATATATAAAATGTATGCTTAAGTACTTTTATATGCTCCATATTTTTGTTGAAAGTTGCTTCTAATTATGTGATTTAAATATGAAAAATAGAATTTTCTTGCGATGACTTGGTAAGATTTAATTTGCATATACTTATCTCGAATCCATACATGTCAGGATGAGTTAGTGAAAACTACATTTGCCTGAGTTGTCCTAATATATTACACCTTCAGCTGACCTAGAAAAAAGGGGTCATTTGTGTGTGACAAACTTGATGTCAAGAATTTTTTCATTATCTAAGACTTAAAAGTCTATATGGATCCTCTACAAGATTTGGGGAAAATATTGGCTAGAAACAACAATGATTTGAAAAAAAACTCTTTATGATCTCAAACAATTGTCAAGAGCATGATTTATGAAATTCACTCAAGTGTGAAAACTACGACTACAATTAAGCCCAAATTTACCCT
The DNA here is from genome assembly GCA_021442155.1 of Cymbidium sinense. Taxonomy (NCBI): domain Eukaryota; kingdom Viridiplantae; phylum Streptophyta; class Magnoliopsida; order Asparagales; family Orchidaceae; genus Cymbidium; species Cymbidium sinense. The sequence continues at coordinate 166,965,312 of CM038216.1, read as the reverse complement.
ATTATGTTTATTAAGTAATAAAAAATGAATAAGATGATTGTTCATAATTTATGTAAATGATATTATCTTAACAAGTAATAAATTGATTGAAATGAATTGACAAAGGGAAAATTTAGCAACCATATTTAAGATCAAATATTTAGAATATGTTAAGCATTTTATTGGGATCAAGAGTTCCAAAATCAAACAAGAGGGATTATGATAACTTAGAGAAAATATATAATATATCTCAATGAAATTGAAATAAGTGAGTGTAGATCTGTGAACATACTGATAGATTTGAATGCAAAATTCAAAGAAGACAAATGATTGTGAATATGCTGATGCCACGGTATCAAAAGCTAGTGGGAAATTTGATCTTCACAAACAAACATGTTGATAAAGTCTTTGTCATGGGACATTCTTCCAAGAAGGAACACATTGATGCTAATTGAATTTTGTAGTATCTTAAAGGTTGTCTCAAAAAGGGAAAGTTATTTCAAAACAACATGCAAAAAAGAGTTGAAGCCTACACTAAGGTAGAATAGGCAAAGTTCTCTCATAGATAAGAGATCAACAAACAAGTATTAAACTTATGTATGTGGAAATCTCATTACTAAGAGGATCAAGAAACATATCATGGTTGTAAGAAGCAATGCAAAAGTGTAATATAAGGTCATGACTAATAGGATTTGTGAGTTATGGCTTTAATGAGAAAAATTAAAGAAGCCAATAAACTTGCCAATGAAATTGAATTATGATAGGAAGGTTGTACCAAGTATAACTCATAATTCAATACAACACAACATATGAAAGTGTTGGAAAATTTAAATCCAAGTTTGAATTACTAATCAACAAGTTGAGCTAGGCATGGACATGCAAACTTTAAGGGAAGTGTTGGAAAATTTGGAAAACATAACTATTAAGAATCAATAAGGAAATCTTCATGTTTCCAAAGGAGAAAATCAGAAAGGAAAAGCAAATAAAGAACGCTCAGCTTTGTCCAAGGATAAGGATGAAGGTTAGGTTTGCACAACAACAACAAGCCTTTATCCCATTATGTGGGGTTAGCTACATGAATCCTTCTTCTCCATTGCGTCATATTAAGTGTCAAATTTTTATTTAATTCTCATAAATTAAAGTCATTTTTTATACATCATAACCAAATCATTTTAAGTCTACCTCTATCTTTCTTAACATAAGGCGAATCTAATGCATCTACTCTCCTAACTGGGTCATCGGACAACCAACGATTTATGTGACCAAACCATCTAAGGCGAGTCTCTCTAATCTTATCTACCACTAGAGCTACTCCAACCTTTTCATGAATATATTCATTTCACATTTTATCTCTAAGAGTAAAGCTTCTCATCCACCTGAGCATCCTCATCTCCGCAACACTTAACTTAATTTTACGCTTCTCTTTTACTGGCCAACATTCTGCATTATAAATCATTGCAAGTCTTACAACCATCTTATAAAATTTTCACTACTATCTAAGCGATACATTTCTATCACACAATAGACCAAATGCATTCCTCCACTTCAACCATCCAACTTAATTCTGCAAATAACATCCCCATCTATTTCACCATCTTTTGAACAATCGACTCAAGATATTTGAAACATTCACTCTTTTTAATGGCTTGCTCACCCAATGTCACAACACCACCACTATAACTTCTACAACTAAACTTACACTCTATATATTCAATTTTAGATCTACTCAAACGAAAACCTATAGATTCTAAGGTCGACCGTCATAATTCAAGTCTCTTGGACTCCCTCTCTAGTCTTATCAACAAGAAGAATATTATCAGCAAAAAGCATACACCAAGGTACATCCTCCTATAAATGCCTAATAAGAACATCCATAGCTAAAGCAAAGCGATGTGGGTTTAAAGCCGATCCTTGATGTAATCCAATTGAAATAGGAAAATACATTGTCAATCATCCTTGTGTTTGGACACAAATAATAGTTGTAGTATACATATCCTTAATGACTTGAATATAACCAATATTAACTCCTTTCATTTCTAGAACTCTCCAACGCACTTCTCTTGAAGCTTTATCATATGCTTTCTCTAAATCAACAAATATCATATGTAGATTCCCCTTACTTTCTCTACACTTCTCCATCAAACCTCCCAACAAATGTATAGCATCCATGGTTGATCAAAAGCTAGGTTTGCACAAGGTGAAAAAAAATAAGGCAATGCCCTCATGTGGTTTCAACAAAATCTGCAATTGTTATTACAACAATCAAATTCAAATTCTTTAATTTTGTAAGATAGCTGGAATGATATAGTAGGTTTCTAACTATATAAAAATAGCCTCCTTGTAAAGAATATTACATATCTCCTCTGATTATAGTACCCACACAAGAATTTGATTAATTTGTGTTGAAGAATGATGAATGGAGTACATAATTTTGTATATAACTAGGGTGCTTTTTTGGGAATCTCTCCAAGAAATATAATATTCTCGGGATAGATCTAAGCAAAAGAAATATGCTGACTGAATAGTTAATATCGTCCCAGTAAAAAAAAAGAATGGTCAGATTCGTATCTGTATCGACTTCAGAGACTTAAACAAAGCATACCCAAAGGATGACTTTCCGTTTCCTGTACAGAACTGTTAGTGGATAATACTTCAAACCACGACATGTTCTCATTTATGGACGGATCGTCAGGATACAATCAAATTAAAATGGCTCTTGAAGACGAGAAACATACCTCATTTAGGACACCAATTGGCATACACTACTATACGGTCATGCCCTTCGGCTTGAAGAATGTTGGAGCTACATACCAAAGAGCTATGATGCGCATCTTTGACGAGTTGATTCATCAAAAGGTAGAGTGCTACGTTTATGATCTCGTTTCATCTCGATGATCTAAGGATCGTCTTTGAAAGAATTAGAAAATACGATCTCAAGATGAATCCTCTCAAGTGCATCTTTAAAGTCTCATCGGAAAAATTCCTTGGATATATAGTGCGCCGCAGAGGGATTGAAATTGGTCCCAACAAAATCAAAGAAATAGTTGAAATGCCTCCTCCGAGGAGCCTTCGTCAACTCCGTTCTATACAAGGACATCTCGCATTCATTAGATGATTTATATCAAATCTGTCGAGCAGATGTCAACCCTTTGCAAAACTAATGAAGAAAGATACTCCTTTCAAATGAGACGAAGAATGTCAAGAGTCTTCGACAATATCAAGAAATATCTATTGAATCTAACTATTCTTGCAACTCCAATCCCAGGAAAGCCTCTCATCTTGTACACAGAAGCACTAGAAGAATCTCTAAGTGCTCTGTTGGCGTAACATAATGAAGAAGGAAATGAGAACGCTCTGTACTACATTAGTCGAAGATTAATAGGAGTGGAAGCGCGTTATTCTTCAATTGAGAAACATTGTTTGACGTTAATTTTTGCCACTCAAAAGCTATATCATTACATGCTATCTCATAAATTACTCCCATCTCAAAGATCGATCCGTTGAAGTTCTTGATGACAAGACCAACGCGTGTGTCGCCGGCATGATGGGTTGTCCTTCTGCTACAATTTGATATTACATATGTTCCCTAAAAAGCGGTGAAGGGGCACATCCCATCCCAGCAGATTCATCGTTTAATGATGATCTTCCTGACGAGCAGATCATGAATATATATGAAAAGGAAAAGCAGCAAATGTGGGAACTGTATTTTGATGGAGCTTCGTCCATCAAATACACTCAACCTTCAAACCTTCCACAGGCTCGAGTTGGCATCGGTCTCATCTTGATCACACCGTAGGGGTATAACACAGACCGACTCAACCACCTAACCAACAACGGAATATAAAGCGTTGGTGGTAGAGGAAGCCATTTCATGGAGTCCGACCGCAAGTTTATGACAATTCAACTCCATTAATCAAGGGCCTTTACAAAATCAATAAGCTTAAATTAACTTATCATAGAGTTCTCGAGCTTATAAAGCAAATTCCAAATGTCATTATGACTCGAGTCTCCGAGTAAGAATAACAAAGAGCTTAGTTAAGTTAGCTAAAGAAATGACGAGCATGGACAACGACGACTACGTACTAATTAGTGTTTGCACTCGTCGAGTCCTAGAGCCAGCAAATCTAAGATCCCCGCTGGAAGAGGGGTCATCAAATGCAAATCAGCAAGATGAAACTCACGTTGCTCCTCACACTCCCTTGCAAGTTGCTTCTCAAAATCAACAAGACAAGCTTCAGGCTATTCAAGAGAAAAAACTTCAACATGAGGAAGTGCCAAAATCACAAAATGAAATCCTTACAGTAGAAGAGAAGGAAGAATGGAGATAACCCTTCATCGACTACTTCAAGGAAGGTAAATTACCAAGCAATAAGTTGATAGCTTCACAACTTGAAAAAAGGCTTCGACTATATGCTTATGTTGGCAATACCATTTATCGTAGATCCTTCGAGCAGATGTGGCCACGATGTTTGGGAATAGAAGAAGCCAACAAAGTAATTGTCGAAATTCATCAAGAACTTTGTGGCGCACACCAATTAAGTCCCAAAATGGCCTTCAAAATTAAAAGGATGAGATACTACTGGCCGTCTATGGTGAAAGATTGTATCGACCATGCCAAGAGATGTCATGAGTGTCAAGTTCACAGTAACATAATTCATCAATTTTCAAATCCGTTACACCCAACGATAACATCTTGGCCGTTTGAGTGCTGGGGTAATTGGACCAATTGATCCACCATCATCAGCTGGCCACCGCTTCATCTTAATAACCACTGATTATTTCTCCAAGTAGACTGAAGCCTCTCCATTCAAAGAAGTCACAGCTGAACAGGTGACCAACTTCTTCACCCGCAATATTGTCTATAGATTTGGTGTGCCATGCCGAATCATTTCAAATGATGGACCCTTCAAAAGCACCAAAGTCTATAAATTTGCTGATCGACATAAGGTTGATTGGCGATATTCATCAATTTATAATCCGAGAGCAAATGACTTGGCTGAGGCCTTTAACAAAACACTAGTCAAATTACTTGGAAAAATTCTCACAAGAAATAAAAGGGAGTGACATACCAAGCTTGTGGAAGCGTTATGGGCTTACCACACTACTTACAAGACTCCTACAAAATCTACCCTCTATGCACTAGTGTTTGGGGCTGAAGCAGTTCTACCACTCAAAGTTGAACTACCTTCGCTCCGAGTAACCATTCAACAAAATCATACCCAAGATGAAAATGCTCGCCTATAGATGGAAGAGCTTGATGCACTTGACGAGGTTAGGCTCCAAGCTCAACAAAATCTAGAAATCTATCGAGCGAGGATGTCCAAAGCATTCGACCATACAGTATGTCCTCGAGCTTTTCAGGAAGGGGAATTGGTCCTGGTGCTAAGAAGACCAATCGTCCCTAAAATTGGCAGTAAATTTGAGCCTAATTGGGAAGGACCCTTCATCATCAAAAAGGTATATCAAGGGAGAGCCTACCAGCTCGTTGACTTCAAAAGTGAAAGACCAATGTTGTCAATCAATGATTGGTATTTAAAGAAATATTACAAATAAAAATGTAATCAGACAAATTTTGCACTTGAAGTTTTCATTATTAATTACATGTGAAAGTTTTATTTGAAAATTCTCTTGTAACACAAGAATGTATTTCCAAAATAAAATAAAAATCCTCATGTCAGACAAGGGGCATTTTTTAAATTTTATAAGAAATGCCGCGCTGTAAGACATACCTTTCTTTATAATTGTTAACATCGTGCTTAGTGTCGAGATCCCCATATGCATACTCAAAATCGTGTATTCAAATTCTCAAATTCAAAAGTCTTATTGACCAAAAAAAAAATTTCAAGTCTGCAAACTTCAACAAATCAAGTTGGAAACACATTTTTCATCCATACATCAAATCTAAAGGCTCGAGTTGGTGCATAAAGTCGAACTCAACACGCCAAAATACGACCGAGTCGCTGACAAGTCTACTTACTCAACAAGCCACAAAGGTCGTAGTAAGAGATCTCCATCTTGTTAGCCCGATGATAAAATCCTCCATCAATTGCTCAAGTCCAAGATTCAAGTGGGTGTATAAAATCGGACTCAACATGCCCAAATACGGTCAAGTCGCTGACAGATCTGCTTACTCAACATGCCACAAAAGTCATGGTAAAGGATCCTCCTACTTTGTTAGTTCAAAGACAAGAGCGTCCAAATCCCAAAATCTCTCCAACTTGGTGAGTTCAAGTGGCCCAGACTGGGAGATCATCCTATTGGTCGTAAGATCATTTTCAAAATTCCAACAAAAAAATATCCTACTCAAGAAGGCACTAAGCCGAGTTTAGAATCAAAAAAATATATATGAAATCTCAACTCCTTCAACAAGTCTATTAAAGCGTAGCAAAGACCTAAAAAATTCTTTTGAAGTCCAATCGAAAGCAAAGGACCGAACAAGTCATCCCAATGTTCGTACAAAGCTAAAAACTGAACTAAAGGAGTTTTGTCATCAACATGTCCATTACACGCAAAGCACATGACTGATGACTCTTCGCCATTGACCCAACACAAGCCAGAGGTCGTCGACAGACATCCTTCTACATGCCCACAAAAGTAGAAGGTAATTTCGTATTGCCTGACAAGTCTTCAAGACAATTCAGGGCTTTCTCCATCAAATCCGTCAAGGCATGAAGCCAAGATAAAAGGAGACACAAGATACGAATCTTCGAGATGAAATCTTCAACAAATCCATCAAAGCATAAAACATAGGACCGAAGACATTCTCATCTCATCAACTTCATCAAGTCTAAAGACGACAGAGGACAATATATAAATTCTAAATTTTGAGATGAAATCTTCAACAACCAAAAGCACAAAGTACTATCAACCCATCAAATCAAGGCACAAAGCTGATGAGGAAAATATAAATTTCAATTAGAGGAAGTCTTTAACAAGTCCACAGTCACAAGCTGTGACCAAAGACACTCCAAATTCTCTTGACAAGTCGATGATGACAAGTCAAAGCATCTCCTTCATCTAGTCCATCAAACACAAAGCATTAGACTAATGACAACAAATACCGATTCAACGAGCTATTGCAGTCGAACCGATGAACTTCAAATGCTTACCCAACCTGAGAGTTATACTCACTTCCATCAAAGGAGTAGTGATCAAGTATTATTAAAAGTTGTTGAAATTATAACTTTCCAAGTAAATCTCGGAGATCCATGAGTGTTATTCGCAACAAACGGTGCGCTGCCTTGGCGTTTGTTGAGGCATTGTTAACCTTCACATATGATTCACAAGTCAAATGAACCATGAAATTTAAAATAAATAATTAACGAGAGGAACATCGCATGAATCGGGTTTAAAATGCCCTAATCGCGAACGGATTCGATCAAATCGCCTCGATTTAAAAAATTCGGCTTTATAAATGCGTCTAAAATATTAAAATTAATTAAATGAAAATTATCGGATCAATTAATAATCAATCAATTAATTAAAATCAATTTTTAATGAAATTACGCGCATATCAAGGTCGAAAGCGCGTTGAACGGCCCTGTTCTATCATTTGGAAGGTCGAAATCTATCAAGCGCCTTCCGCGATCAATTCGTGAAAGTCATCACGTCGAGAGATTTGAATGTCGAATTTAAGCTCAATTTACTTAGGAGGCGTTGTCACAAATGGCTCGATCATGAAATCGGCCGATTAATGCGTTCGTCATACATAATACATCTGATCATATTACTCGAGTTTATCACACAAAGTAAATTCATAATATTTGACGCAAAATTATGTTAATTTGTAATTAAAATGATTAGTGGCTGCTTAATCTTTTAATATCCTCTAATTTCTATCTTAATTCAGCCACTCACTCACTCAATTAAAATAGTGGACAGCTATTTCTAATTGATTGTCGTTTAGGAAACCAATTAAACAAAGCCGATCGGCTCTAATACCCTAAAACCGAGAGCGGCTAGGGCACGTTCACGCTATTCTCATCTCTCACGCCATCCCCTCTCTCGTTCTGGTTCCGAGCTCTCTCTCTTGCCAGACATTCCCCTCGAGCAACCGAGCCCTAGATTCCTCCCCATTTCCCTTTCGTTCGTGTGATCCGAGCAGCTGAAGGAGCTCTTCCGCTTGTTCCGTCCGTGCGAGTAGAGCAACCCGAAGGGAATCCCCCCTCTGAAGCTCTTCTCGACCCATCGAGCTCCCTTCCTTTCGAGTCCGTCCCTCTCTCAGCCGAAATCAAGAAGCTCTCCATCCCCAACTTTGTCGATGCTCCTTGCTGGACGCGCAAGCTAAGTAATCCCTCCGTCTTTCCAATAGCAACCGAGCGAGCAAGCCAACCTCCAATAACTTGCCAGCACCTCCTGTCATTTTTCTTTCTTGGCTTAACAGGGGTTTTCGGTAATCAGCTCTTGTTTCTTATTGGTCTTGGTCACACAAATCCCACTTATGCAACAGCTGTATAGCCTGCAATACCAGTCTTTACATTTATCTTGGCATCATTTATGGGTGGTGAAAAGATTAATATTTTTACAAGAGAGGGTTGGTGTAAGGTCTTAGGCACTACTATATGTATTTCTGGCGCAGTAGTGATGCTCATTTATAGACGTGCAATTTTAATTGGGGATGGTGAACTAGAAGTAGCACTGCATGGTGAAATGAAATATGGCATATTGGTGTCTTGTGTTTGATTGGTAACTGTTTATGCATGGCTATTTTCCTGATATTGCAGGCTCCAGTTCTAGTGAAGTATCCTACTAGTATATCATTAACAGCATACATATATTTCTTTGAGATACTCTTGATTTTTTATTTTTATTTTTAGATTATTCGCTGCTAGCGATTATACAAATTGGATGTTGACAAAAACAGAGATAATCAATTATTTATGCTGACATGGGAAAGATAAAAAAATAGGATTTTGAATTTCAGTTTTGTGGTCACATGGATGTTTTACAAAATCTAAAAAATTTGTTTACATGATATCAAATTTAATTTAGTTGTTTGCCTTATTTGGTTTGACACTTACTTGGCTATCACTTTAAAAGGAGAGGATGAAGGGAATGATTGGCTTTTGAGCTTAGTTCTCACTTGCATAATTTCTTCTTTCTATCACTTGACTCCTTATTATTATGCAAATGACCACCTAATTAAATATGAAATTTCAGATTAATACATATTAAGCTTAACATGGTTGCTTGTTATATAGGGGTTGAAGCTTGCTTGAATATCTTGCAAGCAACTGTTTTAGCTCAATATGAAATTTCAAGTTTATATATGTGTGAGCTTAGCATGTTGCTCACTTCTTTGTACTAGTTGTTAATGGTGGGCTTTGTTCTCACTTAGTTCCATTTTTTGCAAGTATTTTCTTACAAAAATCTAAAATTTCTTGGTTTGCATGATATTAAATCTAGTATGATTGCTTTGCTTTTGTCACCAAGCATTCCTATGGCGCATCTATTTGAGTTACTACAACAACAACAACAAGCCTTAATCCCACTAGGTGGGTCTGCTACATGAATCCTTCGTCTCCATTGTGTCATATTATGTGTCAAATTCTCCTTTAAATCAAGTATAGTAAGATCATTTTTTATACATCTTAACCAAGTCTTTTTAGGTCTACCACCTTTCTTAACATAAGGCAAATCTAATACATCTATTTGAGTTACTAAACAAATAAAAAAAAAATGTAAAATTAGTAAGGCTCAATTTGGTCATTGATATGTGATGCATGTTTCTTTCTCTTGATTTGGGAAAGAATGAAAAGAGAGCAAATTTATTTTTATTATCATGGGTTTAATCATATGTTGATGTTGGCTTGAAATGATAAAGTGAGATTGTGATTCCCATGAAATCTTTCTCACTTTTATTTGGCCCTTCTCTACCATTTGGCAATGTTTAAGGAATGTATTAGCTAAATCATGTTAGCATGCAAGCAAGTATTTTTGTCGTTGAATTCAAAATTTAGATTTATATGCATTAAATGAAGTTGATTATTTTATTCTATGCAAATCAAACACTACTTTCAAACAACTATCATGAGGCAAAGCATGATTTATATTGTTCTCCTTTCTATTGCATCTTTTATCTTGCATTTATATGAAAATGTTGAGAATTGGAGACATAGGATATGCAAAAATTTTCTTTGTGATCATCTATTAACAAAAGATGGAATATATGCATATCTCTTGACCTTTAATTGCTATGTTGCGGGCTTTGAGAAAGGTATTTCCTCCTTTATATTCAAAGTGACAAAGATAGAATTGTGCTCACATGTGATCTAAAGTTTATGTTACAGCTTGCTATTTGAAAATTTCAAATGTAAAATTCAGGTGAAATGGTGATGAAAATCATGTTATAGTAAGGAGGCGTTTAGAAAACAAATAAAAATATTTTTAAGAGCAGGCTACAAGAGCTTAATATTTGGGATATTCATAAGGAAAATTTAATCTTGTGTGGGAAAAAGAAGTGAAATTAAACAAGTTCTTAAAATGTCTTGGAGAATCAAAGGAAAATTTCTTTAATAAAAATAATTGATAGTCGAGTGTGTGTAAGAAAAGATAAGAAATAAAACGTTATTATAAAATTTGGTTTAAATGTAAAACTTGGATTGGGAAAAAAATAGGCTCGTGGAATACTAAAGTCATTTTTATACCTCTTAACCAAGTCTTTTTTAGTCTCTATCTTTCTTAACATAAGGCAAATCTAATCGTCTACTCTCTGGCGGGTCATCGGACGTGAGCTTTATGTGGCCAAACCATCTAAGCGACTCTCTCAATCTTATCGTCACTTCTCCTTTCCGAACATACTCATTTAGCATTTTATCTAAGAGTAAAGCCACTCATCCACGAGCATCCTCATTTACGACTTAACTTAGTCTTATGCTTCTTTTTATTGACCAACGTTCTTAAGTCATTGATGGGTCTTACATCTTATAAAATTTTTCCTTAAGTTTAAGTGAACTTTTCTATCACAATAGGATGCATTCCTCCACTTCAACCATCCAACTTGAATTCTACTAATAACATCTCCATTTATTTCACCATCATTTTGAACAATGATAAAATATCCAATCCACTTATTAACTTCTTTTAATGTCACAACACTGTATACTGCTAGAACTTCTACTAAAATTATACTTCATATATTTGTTTTAGACCTACTTAAATGAAAACCTTTAGACTCAATGTTGACCTCCATAATTCAAGTTTCTCTTGGACTCCTCTCTAGTCTTATCAACAAGAAGAATGTCATAAGCAAAAGCATACAGGTACATCTTCCCGTAAATGCTAGAACATCCATAACTAAAGCAAAAGATAAGGGCTTAAAGGCGATCCTTGATGTAATTCAATTGAAATGGGAAAATATTTTGTCAATTCCTCCTTGTGTTTGGACACAAGTAATAGCTAGTATACATATCCTGACTTGAATATAACCAATATTAACTCATTTTCTATAGAACTCTCCAAAGAACATCTCTTGAAACTTTATCATAAGCTTTCTCTAAATCAATAAATATCATATGTAAATCCTCTTTACTTTCTTATACTTCTCCATCAAACCTCTTAACAAATATATAACATCCATAGTAGATCTACACGGCATGAAACCAAAGCGATTGTGAGAAACTTTTGTATCACACCTATGTCATTACTCTCTCACATAATTTTAATATATGACACATTAACTTAATTCTCATAATTTGCACTCTTGTGCATCACCTTTATTCTTAAATATAGAACCAACAAACTCTTTTTTCTCTCACATCTTTTAGTCTTTAAAATAACATTAAAAGATTTGTAAAGAAATTCGATCTCCTTTTCCACACATTGGAATATCATCGGTCCTCTTGCTTTTCACATTTCATTTTCTTTAAAACTTCTAACTTCATTTACTAATACAACGATAAAATAAAATTCTATTTTGTTTAGGGGTATTAAGGTTCTTCAAAATCATAATCGTTCAGATCCTTTTTTGAAAAATTTATCAAAATATCTCATCCACCTATTTTCAATATCCTTTCTAAAAAAAAGCACTTTATTATATTCATCTTTAATCTATTTGACTAAGCTCTTCTCTGTCTCTTTGGTTATCTTATACATACATCTTTCACCTTCTGTCAATTTATTGTATAAATCATAAATTTTTTTCATAAATTCTTTCTTAGAATCTCTACGTAGAACTTTATATCTTTCTATTCTCCAAGTTTTTACATTAAATCAAATTTTATAACAATCTTCTTATTTTTTATCTTTTTTTGCTCGACTCCACCATTATTTTATTAAAAAGACTTTTGATTCTCCAAGCACATTTTAGAACTTAATTTAATTTCACACTTCTTTTTTATTATATTAAAACTCTTTAAGAATTCTCCCAATTTCTTGTAAAATTCTTTCTTAAAATTTTTTATTTGTGTTAAGTGTCATCTAATCCTAAAAAATAATTTGATTTATGTTTTTCTGATCTTTCATCTTAAAATCTAAAACTAACAATCGATGTTAGGTACTTAAACTTTCACTTGGAATAACCTTACAATCTTTACAATCTAAACGATCTAAAAAAATGACCTAAGTATACTTGAATTAAATGAGAATTTGACACATAATGGGGCCTTGATGGAGCGAAGGATTCATGTAGACCAAGTGGGATAAAGGCTTGTTGTTGTTATTGTTGTTGTTGTTGTATATGTGAATATAGATTTGTTAAAATTACTGTCTTATAGTGCGTTATTCCAATCGCGGCGGGAAAATTTGTTATAAGTACGTATTGTTTAACGTGGCGGAAAATCTGGCGTAAATGTTTATATTGTTCGTGCGGAAAAATTTGTTATAAGTCTTCGCGTTATTCCGGCGTGGAGAAAAATCATTCTTATAAGTCGTTGCGTTGTTAGCATTAATCTGTTGAGATAAGTACCAATTCATATTGTTCCAATACGACGGAGAAATTTGTTATAAGTACTTGTTCACGTTGTTCCGTGTGGAAAACTGTTGTGATAAATCTTGCTGCGTTGTTCCGGCGTGACGAAATATTTTGTTATGTTGTGTTAACATGCACACCTTTCTTGGCGTGTGGCGAATAAATTTTACGCGTGTCTCACTGCAATGCACTTTTCTTGGTGTGGTGGGAAGGCAGTCTCGGCGGCATGGGGATGATGTTGGGAACTTCTTTAGTAACTAAACCTATAAGGTTTAACATTTTAGATAAACTTTTGAACCTTATGTATCATAAGATGAATATGAATTAAGATTCAAATCATGAAATAAACACTTATAATCATAAAGTGTAAGACATCAAATGAATTAGAGAAAGAGACTTAAATGAATTTGATGACTTGTTCACTAACAAGCATATGATTTGATAGCTTAACAAGCAATAATGAATTTTCAACTCACTTGAAATACAAATAAGATTTTATTAATTGAATCAAAATATCTTAAGGGAGGTTTAAACTAAGCTTGAATCTCCTTAAGTTTGCCAATAAATGCAAACTAAACTTTATACGTTCAATTCAATTGTATTATATTATGTATTGAAAATATGAAAAGAATTGAATTCAAATTAGTTCTTTTCTTGGGAGGAGAATTGAATATAATTTGAGTTCAAATACAAAGACTTGCAAAGAATAACTCTCTTATGAGTAGAAGTAAAGTTTGATAAATTCGTTAATGAATATGAATGAGATACCTTCATTAAATGTTGATATAAAAATGAATATTTGATCTGGGCTTAGTTAAATATTCAAATGAATGAGATTCTGCATATATTTATGATCAATCTTACATTCAAAAAGAATTAAATTCAAGTATGAATCATGAATCATTCTTACATATGAGTTCATAGTTTTGGACTTCGTGCCAAATATTTAATATAATGATTAGTTGTGCATATTCAAATAGTTATTGCATTCCATTCAATTTGAATGTCTTTAATATGCAAGTTACATGAATCTCATGCTTATTTCATATAGCGATGTTTTACAAGAATCTCAGACTTATTTTATAGAACGATGTTTTGCTTAATTGTTTGATTCATGTAAATTTTTGAAAGAGCCTATATCATTAAGAACATACTCTTACTTGATTCATACAAGTATGCGAAAAAGTCAGCGCATATCTTATAGAATAGATCTATACTTGACTCATGACAAATAGTTAAAAGAGTCAACTTATCTTATAGAACAGACCTCTACTTGATCTATGATAAACATTTGAAAATGTCACATTCATATGTAATAACCAAAATCAGAATAGAAAAAAAAAATCAAATAAAATAAAATGAAAATCCAATCGCTGCGACAGTTGGCCGCGGATTAGAAAAGTCAAAAGGGGAAAGCTTCGATTTATTCTCAAACCCAAAGCAAGAGGAAAGCAGAGAAGAGAGAAGAAGGAAAGTTATGTGAACCTTATGCTGACACCGAGGAGAGAAGAAGGAGAAGCTTTCGTGCGTCAGTGCCAATGAGTGACAACCTGTGACAGTCATTTGGAGGCTCGTCATCGGAGAGGAAGGAATCTTGTGTGGGCGGGAGGAAGGGAAGACCGTGCATGCATGTGTCCCAAGCGACGGGTTAGGGCTCCGAATTAGGGAAGGAGGAAAGAGGTAAGTAAATAAATAATTTATATAATTATATGTTTAATTGAAATCTGATGTTAATATTATTATCTCAAGTTTTAACTTAAGGTTTATAATTTTGACTTAGGGTTTATAGATTTCATCAAGAAATGTAATTTGAGAATATATAAGATGAATCAAAGTTAAATAACTAAATATTAAACCCTTACATATGACATATGAAATATAATTGCAAATTTAATAAAACCGTAAACATATGGTAAGTTATATTATCGTTAATTAATTTAAAATCATCTTAAGGGAAATGATAAACATTAAATGAAAATAAAATTGATCACATAGCGTTAATTAATTTAGAATCATTTTAAGGGATATGATAAACATTAAATGAAATATATTAAGTCACTATAACACTTAATATTTGATATTAAAAAAAATAATAAGATTAATAAGATTTAAAGTATGATATAGCAAAATAAATAATGAATATTGATGAATGTGAGCGTCAATTAATAAAAGCTATATGTAAGTATCGTAGATAAAAAAATGAATAAAATAAAATATACTTTCAATATTGATCAAATTAATATTTTATTTAATTAAAGAAAAAAAGCGTTAAAGGGAAGAAGATTCAAAAGAATTAAGTGAAGTGGATAATTATGTTCTTACATTTATGATAAAATATCTTTAATTTATTGTGATGAAATACGTGTTTATATGATTATGACTTTTTTTCTACTAGTTGTGATTATTTTCTTATTTTTTTAAATAAATTGTGATATAGTTTTCGTGTTTTACGTGTTGGATAATACTTAATCTTTTGATCATATTATTCATTTCGTCGTTTATAAAGTTAAGCGATTCTTGTTAGTTATAAATTAATATGTATATATATAATTGTATGTTATGAATGTATATGTTGAAAGTGAAGTTATTTATATTTAGGACTGATACTTCGTCGCGAAAAGGGCCAAATGAAATTGGCGAATGATAATATTCTTATCCTTTGGATGAGTATTGATAAAGGTTTAACAATACTAAAATGGATGATAAATGTAAAGTAAAGTTCATGAAATGTTTATCATCTCTACCGTATGTTTGATTGTTTGAGTAATTTCTTTATACGTGTGATATACAGCGTCGCATCAGTTACCTTCTTATTCTTATAATGTAACAATAATTTGAATTTTATTAAATTGTTATTTGTTTAATTTTTTTTGAAGTAACAATCCTAACTAAATGGCGGAGAGAAGGAATAGTTATATTTATCGTTGTAGAGATACTTCAGGAGATAGATAATTATAACAGTTATGTTAAATTATATTTAAATTGTATATCATATGAACTTTGTTAGTATATATATGTGTGGACAAATTGTTAAATAATTTGTGGATTGTAGTGACTCTTATATGATTGAAGATTTTATTTAAGATTAAAGTGTTATGTATGTTTTTTTTTATCCGTCCCGTCTCCTGGTATTAAGCTCGGTGTGAGAGTGATATCGAGCTAGATTTTATATTTAGGGATATAAGTATGATCATAATCAAAATTATTAGGAAGAGGATAAATTTTATGAAAAGATTTGCGTATGATTATATTGATCGATGCAGTTATATAATTGTTTCTTACCATGAAATCAATTCGGGGAAGATCTTATGGGGGAAAATAGAGCAATCGGCGAAAATTTGTGCATTGGTATAGATTTCGAATGATGGAAGCGATGACTGAATGATAAGAAATCACATAGTGGAAGTGGTGAGGTTCAAATAATCCGAAATTATTTGAGGATATGAAACCTCTTTTGTCGAGGGGGAGGGGACTATAATCGGAGTTGATCTGAATAGAAAAATTTAGAAAGTATGTCACCTCAGAAAGAAGAGTTGTTTTGGCTTTTATTTTTGAGAAGGCGAGATGGTGGCGAGAGACAATTGAGAGAAGTTTGAAGGAATATGCAATCTTATTTTATGGGAGGATTTTGTGAAGACTTTTAGAGATTGGTTTGTACTGTCTGGTAGGAAAATTGGGGATAAGTTCATTGATTGGGATATGGAGATGAGTTTACAATGCTTTTAAGGTATGCACCTCATTGATACCAAATGCAGAAGAAAAATGCAATAAGTTTCTATCTGGATTGAATGATGTAGTCAGACAACCCTTGATTCCTCTGGGTATTGATGACTATGTTGTACTGGTGGAGTGGGTTAGAAGGATATAATTAGATGTAAAGTACGGAGGAGAGATATTCATAAGAGGAGGAGAATGATGAAGGCCAAAATGAGAATATTCAAACGGAAAAATGCTGGAAAAGCACAAGTCGTATGAAATCTGCGATAGTATTACACATGCAAAATGTGGAAAACATAAAGGAGAGTCACTCTAGTAACAACTTCTTATTAGTGCGTGACAAATGGCAAAATCTTGTCTATCTTAAGTTGAAATCTTGATGGATCTTAAAGCGTTGACCTCCGAGTATTGGTAAGCGAGGATGGCCGAATCATTGCGTGATTCATCTGACTTCAGGCGAGAACACACCTCGATTTTATGCACTCACGTGAAGCAAAAAAAATGTTTGTATGTCTTTATTTAAAATTAGCATTATTCTACAATTTTATATTGTCTTTGGATATAATTATATATACATTCATTTATAGGTATTATCTTTATTGAAATTAAATCGGTTAAATTTTATTTGATCTTTGAACATCCATTCATTTATATGTGTGAAAATTTTGGGATTCAGTTATGAAAATATGCTGATTCGATAATGGTGAATGAATCTTTAAAATGTTTGGTGTGAACACGAATATCTGAAACTTGGATGCGTTAATTATTTGTATAATGAATAGATTATTTTAAATATTATCTTCTGATTGTTGTAAAAGATGATGATTCAATATTCAGAAAAGAATTCAAATTTGTGGGCATAAGATTATTATGATGGTGTCTTGCTTTGTTGAGATCTTGTAAAGTTATGAAGGCTTTTGTTGAGTTATTGATATTAAGAGGTAAAGAAGTTAAAGGATATAAGGGTAGTAAAGGAAGTTTTTTGGATGATTTAAAATTTACCTCGATTAGAGATAGATACATTGATTTAATTGATAAAATCTAAAGTATATAGAATGTCGATGAAAATTACAGTTGAAAAATCATTCTGATAATTGTTAGAGAAGAGATTTATCTGTACATCTCATTGGGGAGCTCATATTATTTATGAAGAAAGATGGGAGAACTTATCGATTATAGAGAACTAGCTCATTAAAGAATATCCGCAAAAATTGATGATCTTTTTTATAGGAGTTTGGTATTTTGAGATTGATTTAAGATCGGGTTATCATCAACTTGGATCGAAAAGATATATCAAAGGCATTAGTACTGATATATGGGCATTATGAGTTTGTGGTGATGTCTTTTGACTTGAATCTTCAGTTGTATTTATGGATCTGAATAGAATCTTTTGATTACTTTGATTGTATTCATGATATTAATTTATTAGGAGATGAAACATTTCATGAAAATCATCTTCATTATTTTTATAAGCTCGAAGGAAAATGAATTATATGCAAAATTCTCAAAGAATTTTGGTTAAATAACATTATATTCTTGGGGCACATGATTAATAGAGAAGGGTTTGGTGGAGAGTAAGTCGAGGAAGCATATTTGAATATGGGAAAACATTGTCACAAAGTCAAAGTTCTTAGGGTTGGCGGATATTACGGAGATTCGTTGAAGGGTTTTCGATTGTCATGCTATCGAGGCTAGATCGGTGTGAAGAGAACTTTAAAATTGAAGAATTGTTTAATGGCGTGTGCTTTATTCGTCGGGGATAGGAGGATTTCATATTTATAGCGATCTCTCATTAAGAGGCTTAGGATGTGTATCAAATGAAAAAGTGATTATCTTTGAAGCGATTGAAAATCGTGAAAAGAATTATCAATAATTTAAGCTATAATAATGGTATTTGCATTAAATATTTGGAGCGTTATATGGAGTAAAGCGTGAAGTTTTGATCGTGAAAACTTGAAATATATCTTTCTTCGAGAAGGCAAATTTAAGGCAAAGGAGATGGTTGAAACTCATTAAGGATTATGATTTAGATATTCAATATCATCCGACGAAGGCAAATGTAATTGCTGATGCTTTAAGTAGAAAAACATCTGATATTGTTTATTGGTTGATCTCTCAACAAGAGTTAATTAAAGATTGAAAAAAATTAAAAATTTCAATTATTAAATCTACAGATAATCATACTTTATTGTTAAATCAAATGGTATCTGATCGAAAGCGAGAATACGAGATGTTTCTGCCAGATGATGACTTTAGAAAGTCGTGTAAAATGAAAGAATAGATCTACATTTTGGGTTTAGTCTTTAAGAATTGAGTTAATAGCGCAAAATTGATTATAATATTATAAAACTTTAAGTTAATAAAATTTGAGAAATTTATCTGTCGTAAAATGATAAATAATAAATCTATTGATCTTTACCAGTTTCTCGAGAGAAAAGTCTCTTCGATCGCTTATTTAGAGTTGATAAGGTTTAGAGGATTATAAATATGGGAAGCGATGAATTTAGAAATCTAGAAAAATAGATAGAGTTATGAGTACATCATTAATAAAATCATATGATGAGAAGGCGATTATTATTAAAGTTAATAATGAATCATTACATGCTTAAATTTAAATCAATTATAAAATGATCAAAATACAAATAATAAAACATAAATATGAAATTAATTATTTAAATTTAAACTTAAAAAAAACTCTTCGCTCATATTTGTTTATAAAATTAAGAAAAGCTTTTCGCTTGAAAAGTCGATGTCAATCAATCACATGTATTTTCGCTCGAATAATCTTGGCCGTAAGGATGTAACTGTCCTGTCCGTGGTTTTCTTGAAATAACGTCGCATAAATGGCGGTTCTGACCGAGCCCTAACGAAGGTGGTTATTGATATATGGCTAAATTAAATTCAGTCTTGTATGTTCACGCGGCTTTTTCTTCTTTGGTGTGAAATATAGAATATATTTGGTTCTGAATTTATATTTGTCCCTACAAACTTCACCCTAGTCAACACCTCGACGACGAACCCATGTGAACAAGAATCGTTCGGTCGAATCCTCTAACTAAGCCGTGACATGACCGGATGATTATGAGATCTAGGGCGCATCGCTCAATCAAAATTTTAAATTAAAATGATAAATTTCATAAATCCTAAACTCCACTCACTACTATTATATATTCTTGTTTAACAATTCATCGACTAACCTTAATCGAAAGTTTCTTAGTATTGAGAAGTAATTAACTATAGCTGCCTTTATAAGAAATAACCAGATCTAAAAAATCCTCGCAAAATGAGGACAAAATCTCTGAGTAATGTCTTATCTACTATTCATCTGCCTTCTGAAATTTTCACCGACACTTTAAAACACTCTTTTCATCCAAAATGATAAATGAAACCTGACAAAAAATAAACAATTCAATGTGTATTATTTTGTTTGTTTTTGTTCGGCATTTATAAGTAGTTCAATATCAAATTGATAATATCCTCATTAAAGTGAAGTTTTGGGTATTGAATTGAATTTTGATGTCAGTTTTATTGAGTTTATAATTTAAAAAATATACAAATTGAGTAAAGTTTTTTCTAAATAATCATATGATTTGATTTATGCTTGAAAAATAAGCTATATTGTTAAATACTAATAACTCGCATGTTCGCAATAATGCTTGATTAAAATTTATTTGGCCTCAAGTTTGACAAAATAAAATAATTCAGGCTTTATTCATGCTTGAGTCTAGCTTGATAAGAGAAGAAATAAACAAAATTGAGCATGGTGGTCGTAGATTAGTCCTGGTTCTTTTCTAACTCTAATAACACCATCCTAGCTACTCCAATTGAGTGCTGGCTTTATGTAGCATGCTAAGGACGGCAAAACTACTTAGTAAATGACTCAATTGTTAATTAAGTTCTACCATCCTGCTACTAATAATAACTTATCTAACGGGAAATCAAAATTAAAAGAAAAACCTTACTATCATGGCCAACAAGTTATAAAGCCTCAACTCAAAAGGTTTCAATCAGCTGCCATTCTAAAATTATCAATGCCAACAAAATATCAGGGCAACATCAAGCTAGTTTCAAGCATACCTTCTTTTGTCCCATAAACATTCTTGCATCCTTCACACCGACATCCCAATGAGCATCCAACACCAGCCTTCACACAAAAAGTATGCAGCAAGTAAAAGGCAGGCGTATATGAAAACTTAAACGCATATCAAGTAGAAAAAGAGCAATGCAATAGAATAGAATCACACACCTGATAGCATTCACAATATTTCTTCGAGCACTTAGACTTCTTGCAATTGCATCCTCTTTTATGCCTTGCCGAAGGTGGTGTGATGTGCTTATTATCCTGGAACATGATAGTTATTTTTTTATCTGCATAAAAGAAAAAGAATTACAATAAAAAATGGTAAAACACGTACTGCATTCTCTTTTGGATCACCATTAGCATGCACAACTCTAGGAGCAAATGCAAGTGGATTTCGAGCTTCTATCAGCTGCCTTGTTGAACTGACCGCTTCTTTGTTTTCAGAATTATTAGAACAACCTTGGCAAGCACAAGTTGTATTGCAAAACATTCCAGCAGCAAAGCAATCACAATAGCTGTAAAATAAGAACATAAAACGAAACATGATATTGACAACCAGAATAAAATTCTTATTCAACACAAATCCAAAAGAAGCTTACAGTTTCAAGCATTTGGACCTCTTGCAATTGCATCGTTTTTGTCCCTCAATCTCTGGATCCTTCTTCCTGGTAAATCTGAAATATAAATAACAAAAAGAAAAGAATGAAAGGCATTAAAACCAATTGAATAAAAAGCATTCTTGCCTCTTCTTTCCAAGACTGGTTTGTGCTGAATCCTCTAATTTGCTGACTTCTACACATGGCAGTCTTTTTCTAATGCATGGAGTTATGTGGTGATCACTAAATTCTGGTTGCATGCACATATCCAAAGGTTCCACATCAAGTGGCGAAGGATAATCTGGAACAATATCTAGTGGTTTTTGATGCCTCTCGTTATTACATTCACCCATTGGACCAAACGAAGAATCACCAGAATTAGAAATTAATTGGACTGCAACTTCTTCAGCTACATTACTTGAGACCATCATATTATTCAAACCTTGTGAGGGCACTTCGCAACTAGTGTCAAAAACTGTTTTCCCTTCTATACCTAAACCCTCCACTGGCATCTTCATATCTATGTGGCCGCTCATCTGCCCAGTCATGCCAATGGCATTTAAGTGCAAGCCAATACCAGATGATCTAGGAACTACTGCAGTGAATCTTCCTTTGCTTTGTTCAGAACTATCAGCCTCAACCAAATAGTGGCAAGAAATATTTCCTAATAAGGGCTGAATCGTCTGAAGTTTGCCAGACATTGTGATTGCATTTGTAGTAGAAGCATGCGAACTTTCCATATTAGAAGCTATCATAGATGCCTCTGGCATGAAATGAGGAATATTTAAGTTCGTACAGTTCCCAGTGTATGCAATACTCTGTTCCTGCTTTTCAACATCCTCAAACAGAAGACGTTTATACATGCCGCGACTATGGTGGGCCAAATCCTACATTGATTACCACAATAAATATAAAAGCAATATAAACATTCAGTAAATGACCAAAACTATTAACATAATAACAGCCAGTTACAAAGAGATATATGGGTTTTCAAAATGCAGGCAAAAGACAAAGGATTGGATTTTAAAAATGTCTCGCTTCTGTGGACCAGCGTTAAAAGTCTTCATCAAAAACAATTTATTTTCGGATTGACTCTCAATAACATCACATGATCGCAACCCCGTGATGGCCATATAATTGAGCGTCCATTCTCTCTGAGGTAAAGGGATAGTGAAATTACCCCATCCCGCTCATTCATTCTGATTTGAAGGTTGGGACTGAGGCATTGAGCCCTCCAAAATGAGAGTGATTTGTGAAAATTGCAGAAACAATGCACAGTGAGATGTACAGAAAGAATGATAATAATGATACTATGAAATTAGCACTGTAACTGGAGAGGACAAAAACCCTCATGAAGTGATTTGAACAAAATCTTGCCAAAATGAATCCAAGTTGATTAGAAAAGAACCATTCATCTAATGTTCTGTAAATAAATCCCCGAAGTCAGTAATGTAAAAGACCATCAAAACCTTAAATCATTCATTAAAGGAAAAGTCAATACATTAAACTAGAAGATGAGCACTGAAACTGCTCAGTATCCAGTATAGCCATCATCTTGCAACCTTTTAATGTCTTCTCAAGTTATTATTTCTGAAGGGACAAGTATTCACAATGGATAGAGCCTTCAAAATCATTATCTATTATTCATAATGCCGCCCATTTTGAAGGCATAAATGTGGTTTAATATTTTTTTTCTAGGATAAAGCCTTCACTATGCAAGAGAGTGGCAACCTGATTCAAGCAACAATGCAAACATATAAAGTTTTGCAAGTAGTTTAACTAGATTCCATTGAACTGGATTCATAGGGCAGCACAATTTAACTTTTACTTCTTAATAGCATTAACGATTGTACAACGGTAACAAGACAAAATAAAGGCCACAAACCTGATCAAAGAAAAGTAAATGTACAGAAGTAAATAGGAATACTAACATCACATTCTTTGGTTAATCCACTCTGAAAAAATTATAGTACATTTTCATAAGCATTTATGATTGAAAGAAAAATTTAAGGACAAAAACATATTTTAAGTTAGATATACAGCAATAACTAGCATGAACTGGTGAACCAAATGTCAATTAACATCATGGAAAAAAGACAAAAGTAAAACAACAAAAAATTTATGCCAATGATTCTCCACCTTTGTCATCTATCCTAAGCTAAACATACATTTAACAAAAAACTTAATATGAAGTACATATGAAGGGGATTTGTTGTCCAGTATTTATTTTGTAATTTTGTCATCATTGTTTTAAAAATCGGACTGGACCAGTAGTTTTGATCATGAACCTAGCATCAAGCCGATTTGGTTATCCTTAAAAATCATTTTTGCATTAAACCGAAGAAAACTGATTAGAACCATCAGTTCAAATAGTAACTGACAAACCGGTCCAATTTACGTAAAATCAGCCAACCCAAATTTGACATTTTAATCATCATTAATTCTCAACCAAATAATTAAATTTTATTGTAAAAATTATATAAGTTAAACAAAAATATTTTAGTTTACATATTTTAAAAAATAAATCTTAGAAATCATATACGAAAGTAATCCATCACATGCCCACCAAGCTACCAACCAAATAAGTTATAAGAGTTTAAGACTAAATTGGTCCCTCAACTATTTATGAAGGACCGATTGTATTAATGGAAGACTAATTTACCTCGACTATTTAATCGCGAGTTGGTCTTCCGTTGGAATTTAACTAAGTTTTAGAGAAATAATGAATACTACAGGGCATTTTCGGAATAACAAAAAATAAAAATAAGTAGATAACTAATAAACTCTACCCTCTTCTCATTTTAATAAGGCTATAATATATTAATGTGGACAATGGTGCCAGTCATGAAGAATGCAGTGATGATTTAGTAATCATAATAAATGTTTCATAAACTAGAACAATGTTCGTAGGTAAAAAACCGAGGCAGATGTTGTAACAATTTGCTGAACAGCTAACTAAGCGTCGAAAAGACAATTCATGGCATTTTACCACAGCGGAATCACTAGTTTTCAGGATTACTGGATCCATATTAATTGGGAGTTCAGACAGAAGACAGGAAAAATGCAAGCTTGCGTTCTTACAAACTATTGTGAATATACAGACAGATTTTAAATATGTGCATTTTGCTAGTAAACACATCAAGAAAAATGACTACACGTGTATCCCATGATGAACCGGTATGACTGAAACAGAGAACATGGAGCATGAAAAGTCTGAATTACAATTAAAATGTAAGGAAATAGGAACAACAGGCATTGAAAGGCTCATAATAGAAAATGATCAACATCACCATCCAAAACTATTTAGGGTTTTTGAAATATTCGAAAAATTCATTGATGCTGATTTGAAACTACATAGTGGAACCAAAAATATCATGCTAGTTTATGTTGAAAGCATATACAAAGCTAAACTACACAATTTGTACCTCCTGATCTAAGGGAATCTGATTCTTGCCCGATGCATCTCTCATCTGACTTGAGATACCATGATGATTAGCGTTGAAATGAGTGTTCCTTAGCATTTCACTTTTTGTTTCAACACTACAGCCCAATTTGCCCAAAAACTCCGTACTTGAAGAATAAAAATCAACATCCTGCATTCTGAGCATATAAGAACGGGAAGTGCTAGGGCATTCTTTCTCATGAACCATACTCCTGAAATTCACATTTGGAACGCTGGAATGATTTAATCCTTTTCTATGAGGTGTGATAGGTTCTTTTTTTGTGCTAGAAATTGAATCTAAAAAAGAATTTGACTTGGCTTCAACCTTCTTGCCAAGTAATCCTCCCATCTTTTCTATCTCTTCAAAAACAGCAGACACAATTTGACTATTTGGCTTCTGCTTGGCAGGATCCTTTTCAGTCTGACATGATGAATTTTGATCAACAACATTTAAGTTGGAACTCTTTTCAACATTTGAGATGACAAATTCCTTGTCAGAAGCTTCATTGACAGTAGAATTGTTCTGAAAAGCTTGAGGAAGAGCAACCTCATTTGGTTGCATGTTAGGTGTGCTAACAAGCTCTGAATGCTTGGTGTATTCAGCTACAGGATTGGTGACAGTGGGGGCAGATTTTATCGCTGATACTTGCACAGAATCCTCATTGGGGTATGCCATATGTTCCCCATTGCCACTAAATGGAACAATCTCTTTATCCCGAGCCAAATCCTCAGCTTGTCCCAGGGAAAAACCAGGTGAACAAGAGGTATTTTCACAATCTTCACTGGAAATAGACAAAAAATCATCCACACCATTTGAAAGACTCCTGCAAACTTCATCCTGAGGTTGGTGATCATTATTACACTTCTTGTCACTACCATTGCCTAACTGAGCAGCTGCCATTGGGATAAATTGCCTGGTCATGCCAGGATATTCCAAAGATGTGGCAGCAAGATCTGCATCACCCTGACAGCTCTTCTGAGAACAAAGAAAGAACAGGGTCTGTGACCTATACAGAAGCACCAAAACAAGTTTACTGCATTACTCACTTTCATATGTCTAATAGAACATGAGGCAACAAGTTGATACCTTCTCCACAGTTTTGAATTTATTAGGCGATTTTGTGGTGTAGCGAAGACCGGTTGAGGGGATGGAACATCAACGTTATCAAAAGCTTGGCAACTTAACCTGCTGCTAATCACGTTTATTGGAGACAAGTTGTTAAAAATGTTTGATGTTGGAGAATCCTGTAATTGAATAAAAAAAACCATTGGAAACTCATGTTATACTCAAATCCATTACAAAGCTTTTAGGTTTTAGAAGAGGATCTTCGTATTTTTTAACAGAAATACAATGTATACTCCAGTTAACTGAACAAAGAAACATAAATAATCAACAAGCATTTTAAGATCTACAATCAAGTAATAAAAAACAAAAACTCAGCAATCCAAAGAACGTCAATCTTTCGTTACAGAATCGAAAGAAAGAGGATAAAGGTTGAGAGTGCCTTTAATGGAGTAGTTGGGAGCGTCTTAGAGCCCTGAGGAGAACTCATCTCCTGAAACCAAACCCTAAGAAACTCTAAGGCGAAAGCGCGCCTTCGTTCTGCGCCCTAATGGAGTTAAAACAGATGGATCCCGCTCTATCAGTAATTTGTATTTTTTTTTTAAGGGTGTGCTTTCTGTTCTGCTCGCGAAAATCGTTCTATTTCGCTGCAGTTATATTTTCGTTTGCTTTGTTTTGCTTGAGCGGGAAGTGCGAAAATCATAAATTGGCCAGCCAGATGCTTGGGCTGGCCCATTTCAGCCCGAAAATTGTTTAACGATGTCCCTAACATAAGAAACGGTTTAGATTTAAAAAAATAAAAAATCATGTACTCATATTTCTCAAAATAAATTTAGAAGGATTTATATACATATCATATATTTATTGATTACTTATATATTTAATACTTAAATTTTAATTTTTATTTATATAATGTCTGAATCTTCAATAACAACACAATCAATAAACTAAAATGTCTCTGTTGTGGATTGAATCTATTGTAAAGACTTCAATTCTCATATTAATGGATGATTAGGAAGAAAAAAGTGATTAAATTCTTAAAATCATAATGATTGATGAAAAAATGTCACCATTACAAAACTATGTCAATCCAATTATACTCTAAAAAGAATGCCCTATAATTTAACCATAGGATAAAAGAGGAGATCTTCATCCAAACAAAACAGATCTATTGAGATGACTACTTATGTGTTGAATTGGCCACTTGCATGGAAGGAAGTTAGAAAGACTTCTAACTTCCCCCACTTAGACTAGGCATCAGAACAAAAAAGTTGAATCCTAACTTTTAATAAGTAATGATTAGAAGAATTTCCAACCAATAGAAGAGTTTGAGAGGTCTTTCTTAATCGGAGTTAAGATAGCCCATCCTAGTTCAAAGCTATTCATTTTTTACACCAAAACAAGCAACTTTCTTATAGGTAGAATTTTCACTAGTGCTTTCACTATATAAGTACACATTACTAGTGGCTTGGCTCTATTTTCTTGACTGATAGATATATTTAAAAATAGAACCTTCTCACATATCAAAGATGTTTGAAGAAATGGGGATAGATGACAAAGAAAAAGGTAATCAAACATTAATGGAAAAACCAACAAGGTAACGAAGGAAGTCGAAAGAGGATGGAACGATCTCATCATGAGGTGACTCATTTACATTGGGAGGGGCAACACGTACAATTCTAGGCAATTAAGCCACCTATGGTTTAGATTATGATTAGAAACATATTAGTTCATTCATTTTTTTCCTCTTCTTTTTTGTATACCCAATGTACAAGTGAACTTAGCAAGTATTCAAGAATAATGAATGATTACCAACGAATGACCAAATTCATATAAGTGAACCATCCGGTCACAAAGACTTGACGTAGGCAAGGCGAGAGTGAAAGTGGATGATCCCAATCAAGATGATTAAGGTGCAACGATCTGCCTCATGATTGAAGGTTCATCTTGGGCAAGGCGAATGTATAGAAAGACTATTCCAACTAGGTGACTAACATTCAATGACACACCTCAAATGTAAGAAATTGCTCATACACGGGCGACTACACACTTAGAGTACAAATTAGATAGTCCTTCTCACAAATTCTAGGAGCCTCAATTTGAGAGGCTTTCACATAATGCATAATACTCACCTCTTAGTAGAGAGTTTATTTTCTTATGCAATCAATGTTGAGTATCCACTTTATGTATCTCATCAGTTAATTTGATGATAAGAAACCTTATATAATAAGAAATAATTATTTCTTTGCAAAATAAAGAATCCACATTAATCATTATGAATGTTATTTTTAATTAGATTTATATTAATGACAACTATATATTTTTAGAAGCTACTAATTGTTTATTCCAAGTGTTTCAAGAAATTCACCAAACTCAAGTTAGTCAGATTGGGAAAGTCATATTAACTGGATTAGAATAGTTTAGGAATTTTCGAAGACTTACAATAATAAGGCAAATAAGAGCTTAATCATTTCAGTATATTTTATTTAAACTTCACCATATTTTTCTACATTTTAAAATTGTATTATTCTTTAATTATTCCTTGAATTATCCTTTTTAGATGATCTAAATCACTTGCATGAGTTTAAGTATCATTTATTGTGCTTTCATGCAAGATGAATTTATTTTATAATTCAATTAATTATTTTCATGCTTAATCATATTAATTATCTATTTATTTTTGCATGAGAATAAAACTATTCAAGAATTATCCTAATTATTCTTTTTCTCTCTCCTATCTTATTATTTTCTCTCTCATATCATCTTTATTATTCTGATAATATTTTGGCCAATTTATTAAATATTTTTGAATGATAAATCATGTGAGATTTATTCAAATTATTTTCATAATATTTCCCTCATTATGCAAGTTTTAAAAATCCTTTCATTTGAATTTTGAATTTAAATTATTTTGAATCTAAATTAAATATATACATTGCCATATTAATGCAAATTTGGATATATTCATTTATGGAATATTTTGGCAGACCCTATCATGCTTTAATTAAGTTAAGTTGTGTTTATTTGAATAGATTTAAGTTAATTCAAATGAGCCATGTATTTATACTCTTTATATTTTTTTATTTTTTTTATTTATGAAAATATATAGTCGGCTCCTCCTTGTATTCTATTTGGAGTAATTAGATTTGGTTAAATTAATTCATATCTTCTCTAATATGATCTCCCATAATTTATTCATGATAAATTTTATTGAATGGAGATTGAATCCATGTTTGGAAACTATGTGGCCGAAAATCCTTCTTGATTTTCATAATTTATTTTATTAGTTTTATTTCTTGTAACTTGCCTTAATTTTTCCAATTAATCTTAGTTAATTTAATTTATATTGATTAAATTCCTATTTGGAATCCTTTCTTGGTCGTTCTTACATGTGATTGATTCAAATTCAAAATTATTTTGAATTAATACTTGTTTGATCACTTAGCATATTTGATTTGAGTTATTTATGCTAAGTACATTTTTCTTTTCCTCTCTTTAGCTTTGGAAAACCACTTCTTAATTAAATTAATTTAGATTCAAATTATAGTTATGTGGTTAATTATTTGGACTCAAATTTCTTGACAAAATAATGTTCCCTCTCTTTATTCATGCTTGGCCAAAAATCAATGGAATTTATTCTATTGATTGTATTTGATTGAATTGATTAATTTTCTTCCCCCCTATCTATCTCTCTCTCCTCTCTCTCTTGAATGAAATTCAAGCATCTTTGTTTGAACTTTTTTTTGCATGTGCTCATTTTTTTTGAAATCAAATAATTTTCTTATTAATTTTTTCCTCTCATTATTTCTCTCCTCTTCTCCTTTGGTTTGGCTGAAATTCTCTTGATCCAAACTCTATTAAAAGAGATGATCTCTTGACTTAATTCTTCTTGCTTCCTCTCTCTAGGCCAAACCCTCACAAAATCTTTTCTTGAAATGTCTCTTGAAGATTAAGTACCAAATATCTTTTCTTTCTCATTAGAATCCTTTGGCCAAAACCTTGCAAATTGTTTGGTGGATTCAAAGTGCTAATAAGTTGACAACTTTCATTGAACTCTTGCTTGGCCAAAACTCACTTTGAGGCTTCTTCAAGCTTTGAAAAATCAACCCAAGTCTTGCCCTCATTGCTTACATATATAAATATTGGAGTAAGAGTTTTCAATCCATTATATGCTTTTGATTTTTAGTTTTTTTTAATTATTTTATTTGGATGAAAAAGACTTTTTTGAAGTATTGTTAAAGTTTTATTGTTAAGGTTTTTTAATCTCATCTAAAGTGATTTGAAAAATAATTTATTTATTAGTTTTGTCTTTCATGTGTTATAGCTTTCATACCATAAGAAGTTTTATAAAGTTACATTGATTCTTAAAGAGATTTCTTGCTTTATTGTTTCAAAGTAATTTTACAACTATGGAATTCACATTAGCTT
Source organism: Cymbidium sinense (assembly GCA_021442155.1). NCBI lineage: Eukaryota > Viridiplantae > Streptophyta > Magnoliopsida > Asparagales > Orchidaceae > Cymbidium > Cymbidium sinense. The sequence continues at coordinate 166,935,099 of CM038216.1, read as the reverse complement.
GTTTACTTAAAAGTATTCATTGCACAAGTCTCTTGTATTACATATTCATTCAAATGTTTTAATTATCTAAGTGATTCAATATCTTATAGCTTTTCAAGTTCTTTCATTTCATGCCTTCATTGTTTTTAAAATAAAATAATTTCTTTTAAGACTTGTTCACGTAAATTATTTCATAATTTCATATATAGTCCATATTATTATTTTAACTTTAGTTAAATAAAAATTTTAATTACTTTGAGCACTCTTTTATTACTTATCTTAATATTATTTTAGTTGGGACTTGAGTGCAAATTATTTTTGAATTGAGAGTTAGATAACTTGTATATTTTCTTCTTTTGTCCTCTTGTACCTTGTTGGGTTGCACTTGCTCATGTAGGAAAGTATGGTGTTGGGTTGTACTTGCCCGTATAGAAAAATATAGTGTTGGGGTTATACTTGCCCGATATAGGAAAGTACGTGTTAGGATTATACTTGTCCGATATAGGAAAGTACAGGAGATTTGTTATAATCTCATTTTGACTTAGTGAATCCCTAGCATGGGTTGCTAGGCATGGATGTAGGCCAATTTTTTGGGATTAGTTGAACCACATAAAAATCATTGTGTCTTCTGCTTTCCTTTTCTGCACTTTACTTTGGTTGTTTGTTGCATTGCTCTTTCATTGATTATTAAATTTAACCATTTACAACTAAACTTTCAACAAAATTTTAAAAACTAAGTTAATTTGATAATCTTTTAAAATACACAATTCAAAAAGAATGCCCTATAACTTAACCATTAGATAGAAGAGGAGATCTTTATCCAAACTAAATAGGTCTATTGAGATGACTACTTATGTGTTGAATTGGCCACTTGCATGGAAGGAAGTTAGAAAGACGACTAACTTCCCCCACTTAGACTAGGCATCATATCAAAAATGTTGAATCCTAACTTTTAATAAGAAATGATTAGAAGAAATTCCAACCAATAGAAGAATTTGAGAGGTCCTTCTTAATCGAAGTTAAGATAGCACATCCTAGTTCAAAGCTATTCATTTTTTACACTAAAACAAGCAACTTTCTTATAGATAGAATTTTCACTAGTGCTTTTATTATATAAGTACACAGTACTAGTGGCTTGGCTCCATTTCTTGATTGATAGTTATATTTAAAAATATAACCTTCTCACATATCAAAGGTTTTTGAAGAAAGAGGGATAGATGACAAAAAAAAAAAAGGCAATCAAACATTAATGGAAAAACCAACAAAGTAACGTAGAAACTCAAAAGTGGGTGGAACGATCTCATCTTAAGGTGACTCATTTACATTGGGAGGGGCAACACGTACAATTCTAGGCAATTAAGCCACCTTTGGTTTAGATTATGATTTGAAACATATTAATTCATTCATTTTTTCCTCTTCTTTTCTGTATACCCAAATGTACAAGTAAACTTAGTAAGTATTCAAGAATAACGAATGACTACCAACGAATGACCAAATTCATATAAGTGAACCATCCGCTCACAAGACTTGACATAGGCAAGGCGAGAGTGAAAGTGGATGATCCTAATCAAGCTAATTAAGGTGCAACGATCTGTCTCATGATTGAAGATTCATCTTGAGCAAGGCGAATGTATAGAATGACTATTCCAACAGTGACTAACATTCAATGACTTGCCTCAAATGTAAGAAATTGCTCAAGCATGGGCGACTACACACTTAGAGTACAAATTAGATAGGCCTTCTCATCAATTCTAGGAGCCTCAATTTGAGAGGCTTTCACCTAATGCATAATGCTCACCTCTTATTGGAGAGTTTCTTATCTTATGCAATCAATGTTGAGTATCCACTTTGTATATCTTATCATTTAATTTTATGATAATAAACCTTATGTAATAAGAAATAATTATTTCTTTGCAAAATAAATAATCCACATTTATCATTATAAATGCTATTTTTAATTAGATTTATATTAATGATAACTATATATTTTAGAAGCTACTAATTGTTTATTCCAAGTGTTTCAAAAAATTCACCAAACTCAAGTTGCTTAGTTAGATTGGGGAAAGTCAGATTAGTCGAATTAGAATAGTTCAGGAATTTTCGAAGACTTACAATAATAAGGCAAATAAGAGCTTAATCATTTCAATATATTTTATTTAAACTTCTCCATATTTTTCTACATTTTAAAATTATATTATTCTTCAATTATTCCTTGAATTATCCTTTTTAGATAATCTAAATCACTTGCATGAGTTTAAGTATCATTTATTATGCTTTCATGTAAGATGAATTTATTTTATACTTCAATTAATTATTTTCATGCTTAATTATATTAATTATCTATTTATTTTTGCATGAGAATACAACTATTCAAGAATTATCCTAATTATTCTTTTTCTCTCTCCTATCTTATTATCTTCTCTTTCATATCATCTTTATTATTCTCGTAAAATTTTGGCCAATTTTTTTAATATTTTTGAATGATAAATCATGTGAGATTTATTCAAATTATTTTCATAATATTTCCCTCATTTATGCAAGTTTCAAAAATCCTTTTATTTGAATTTTGAATTTAAATTATTTTAAATCTAAATTAAATATATGCATTACCATATTAATGTAAATTTGGATATATTCGTTAATGGAATATTTTGGCTGACCCTATCATGCTTTAATTAAGTTAATTTATGTTTATTTGAATAAATTTAAGTTAATTTAAATTTAAATTCAAATGAGCCATGTATTTATACTCTTTATATTTTTATTTTTTTATTTATGAAATTATATGGTCGGCTCCTCCTTGTATTCTATTTGGAGTAATTAGATTTGGTTAAATTAATTCATATCTTCTCTAATCTGATCTCCCATAATTTATTCATGAAAAATCTTATTGAATGGAGATTGAATCCATGTTTGGAAACTATGTGGCCGAAAATCCTTCTTGATTTTTCATAATTTATTTTATTAGTTTTATTTCTTGTAACTTGCCTTAATTCTTCCAATTAATCTTAGTTAATTTAATTTATATTTATTAAATCCCTATTTGGAATCCTTTCTCGGTCATTCTTACATGTGATTGATTCAAATTCAAAATTATTTTGAATTAATACTTTGATCACTTAAGCATATTTGATTTGAGTTATTTATGCTAAGTACATTTTTCTTTTCTTCTCTTTAGCTTTGGTTAACAACTTCTTAATTAAATTGATTTAGATTCAAATTATAGTCATGTGGTTAATTATTTGGACTCAAATTTCTTGACAAAATAATGTTCTTTCTCTTTATTCATGCTTGGCCAAAAATCAATGGAATTTATTCAATCGATTGTATTTGATTGAATTGATTAATTTTCTTCCCTCATCTCTCTCTCTCCTCTCTCTCTTGGATGAAATTCAAGCATCTTTGTTTGAATTTATTTTGCATGTGCTCATTTTTTTTGAAATCAAATACTTTCCTTATCAATTTTTTCTTCTCATTATTTCCCTCCTCTTCTCCTTTGGCTTGGCTGAAATTCTCTTGATCCAAACTCTATTACAAGAGATGATCTCTTGACTTAATTCTTCTTGCTTCCTCTCTCTAGGCCAAACACTTTCAAAATCTTTTCTTGAAATGTCTCTTAAAAATTAAGTGCCAAATCTCTTTTCTTTCTCATTAGAATCCTTTGGCCAAAACCTTGCAAATTGTTTGGTGGATTCAAAGTGCTAATAAGTTGACAACTCTCATTGAGCTCTTTCTTGGCCAAAACTCACTTAGATGGTTCTTCAAGCTTTGGAAAAATCAACCCAAGTCTTGCCCTCATTGCTTACATATATAAAGATTTGAGTAAGAGTTTTCAATCCATTATATGCTTTTGATTTTTAGTTTTTTTAATTATTTTATTTGGATGAAAAAGACTTTTATGATGTATTGTTAACGTTTTCTTATTAAGGTTTTTTATTCTCATCTCAAGTGATTTGAAAAATAACTTATTTATTAGTTTTGTCTTTCATGTGTTGTAGCTTTCATACCATAAGAAGTTTTATAAAGTTACATTGATTCTTAAAGAGATTTCTTGCTTTATTATTTCAAAGTAATTTTTTATTGTTTCAAAGTAATTTTACAACTAATGAATTCACATTAGCTTGTTTACTTAAAAGTATTCATTGCACAAGTCTCTTGGATTACATATTCATGCAAATGTTTTAATTATCTAAGTGATTCAATATCTTATAGCTTTTCAAGTTCTTTCATTTCAAGTCTTCATTATTTTTAAAATAAAATTATTTCTTTTATGACTTGTTTACTTCAATTATTTCATATATAGTCCATATTATTATTTTAACGTTAATTAAATAAAAAATTTAATTACTTTGAGCACTCTTTTATTATTTATCTTAATATTATTTTAGTTGGGACTTGAGTGCAAATTCTTTTTAAATTGAGAGTTAGATAATTTGTATCTTTTCTTCTTTTGTGCTCTTGTACCTTGTTGGGTTGCACTTTCCCATGTAGGAAAGTACGATGTTGGGTTGTACTTGCCCGTATAGGAAAGTACGGTGTTGGGGTTATACTTGTCTGGTTTAGGAAAGTAAGTGTTGGGATTATATTTGTCCGGTATAGGAAAATACGAGATATTTGTTATAATCTCATTTTGACTTAGTGAATTCCTAGTTTGGGTTGCTAGGCGTGGATGTAGGCCAATTTTTTGGGATTAGTTGAACCACGTAAAAATCATTTTTTTTCTTTCCTTTTCTACACTTTATTATGATTATTTGTTGCATTGCTCTATCATTGATTATTAAAATTAACCATTTACAAGTAAACTTTCAACAATGTTTTAAAAACTAAGTTAACTTGATATTCTTTTAAAAAACACAATTACCCACCCCCCCTCACACACAAACACACACACTTTGGGTGTCATAGCCACTTAAGAGCTAATGTGTGTGGACATGTTTACTTAGAACACCATGCAGATATTGAGGGTACTTATTTTGGTAGAAAATTCAAAAGTGGAACACTCAAGGTAAAAGAGTTCTTTTTGGAGACCAATAGAGAATAAGTAGGAAATGCTTTAGATATTGGTTACCTAGCTAAGACTTAGATTTGAACAACACAATACTATAGAAATGCTTAGTAGTTGAAGACTTATTCCAAAAGGATACTTCATAACCTAAGTTTACAAATACTATTGACATAAGTTAGAAGCTTGACCAAATATATATGTTTTTGAAAATTATTTCTTTCACAGATCATCGGCCAAACATAAATCTAAGGTTGGTGACATATTAATATAGTGAGCGAGGAAATGGGCTTGTGTGGTATAACTTTATTAGGCCTTTTTTGGTTCAAAGTTTGGTTTATTTTATTTGAGATTTGATCTTTCATTTTTAATAATTTTGCTTTGTGGGTACGTGTCATTGTTAAGCTAGAAATTCGAGGTATCAAGACCTCCTTTGGACTAGTAGACCTGTGACCTCGGGTGTCCAAACTATTACTATATGCTCACTAATTATGAAATATTTTATTTTCATTCTTTTGATTTCTTTTCTTTTATTCTTAAAATTTATTCAATTCTTTATTGAGTGGTTTCAATTTAAGTGATTTAATTGATTTACAAGTTTACTTCTTTTTTTAATTCCATTTTATGTTAAAGTGGAATTTTATTTTCAAGAATGAAGAATAAAATAAATGTCACTTTTGGTGGAATTCATCCTACCCAACATCCTAAATCCTAATAGAATGAGATTTTCATCCATTCTAAAAATTCAAACTAAGATCCTAAGTATCTTAATTAACCTCTTCTGAATTAGTTTGAATGATTTATCTTAAGTTAGGTTTGATTTGATTAATATTTTAATTTTTCTTTTAGGTTTTAAAGTCTATGTGATCAAATTTTATTAAGATTTTAAAACTTCATTCTTATTTCATTTATTTTATTTATATATAAATAAATAAATAAATAAATATATATATATATATATATCTATATATATATATATATATATATATATATATATATATATATATATATATATATATATATATATATATATATATATATATATATATATATATATATATATATATATGTTTGATTTATTATCTTTAATTAAAATTTAAAGTGTTTCTTTAAATCATAATTAAGTGTTGATGTCATCATGATTAAATAATCAACTTTGATTTGATTAGTTTAGTTTACTTTCACGTGCTTTAATTCATTTTAAGTTATTATATCTTTTTAGCTTAATGTTTGATTTTATGTTTCTTTTAATTAAATGTTTATTTAATCTTATGTGTTTGAATGATTTAATTTATTTGATTAAGTTGATTTTACTTATTAATTTTATTAATATTAAGTGTTTGTTAATTTAAATGATTTGACTTAGGTAATTTAAATTGTTTTTCATTTCAAACTTGATTTAGAAGTGATTCATTATACTTCAATTTTTGTGACTTATTAACTTATGTGTTTAAAATTCATAATTTGGATTAAGTTTAATGAAATATTACATGTTAAAGTTTCATTATTTAATTTAATTCTCTTAGGATAGGATTTTGTTTATTAATCATAACCTAGGAAACTTAAGCTACATTGGGCACCAAACTTAACCTAGGCCATTTCAAACTTTTAAGTTATTTAGATTTAATTGATTTGAATCATCTCTCTTATATTTAGGACTATATTATTCATTAACCTAAATAGATTTAAGAATTTTCTATATTAATGAATTCCATATTTATGTATGAAATCCATAAGTTGATTAGTTTTGAATTTCAATTGATTAATTGGTTTATTATGAATTTAATAAATTATTAACTTAAGGTTTAATTAAGTTTTATATTCTAGTCATTTCATTAAACCTTAAATGCATAATTAATTAAATTCTTTAACTTCATATTTAAGAGTTATGATGTCAATGAAAATGTTTTAAGTTGGTCTTACAAATTTTTATAATTTCTATAATTTCCAGATTTATTATTTCATTTAAATTGACCTAGAGATTAGAAATTCAACAACTTCTAATCCAAAGATCATTTGACCTTGAAATTTTTATGAAAAGTGGGGTTCCTTGCTAATTTAAGTTTCCTAAAGTTTCATCTTAATCAGATGTATAATTTAGGACAAATTAGTATTTAATTATTTTAATAAAACTTAAATTATGTCTAAATTACAAGGAATTGATTAGAAGTTTTAATTTTCATAAATTCTTCTCTAGAAGGTGAATTCATTGGGAGTTTATTTAGATTTTTTTTTAGAGTTTTGGTTGATTTATTGTAATTTTTTTGAAGTTCATATTAATTAATTGAATTAATTACCAAATTATGTTATTTGGGGTTCATTAAGTTCTAAAGAGTTTTAATGGTGTTTTTTTGGGTTGATTAGTGTGCATTATGATAATATAGGCTAATTCCATAAATTTTCATAATTTTCTTAATTTAATATTAATTTATTTTATTAAATTAAGACCTAGAACTTGAAAATTACATATTTATGGATTTAATTTCCAATAAATCTCAAAAAATTTATCTAAGATGTGTTTTAACCTTAATTTCTATTCCATAAATTTTAAATTAATTGGATTAGTGGTTTGAATTTAATTTGAATTTTATTATTTTCATTTAAACCTAAAAAAACTTAATAAAAATTTGGGATTTTGGGTTTAATGGATTATCCTCATTGAGATGAATCCTTAGATCTCTTATTTGTATTTTTTTTGTTAAGTATTTTATTTTTTATGATTTTTTAAGGTTTTAAATATTTTTTTACATTTTTTAAATTAGGGAAAAGTCAAATTTTTTGTTTAATCCAATCAGCACCACGTGGTGCCACTTTACATGCAACGATGAATGATTGGGCCAAATGGATCCACATCGATCTAGCTCAAATGGTGGTGGGGATGCAAAATTCATCTTGGCTATCTAATCTTTGATTAGATGGCCATGATTCTCATGATTTTGCGTATAGGATACAATCAATTCATGTAGCTAAATCTCAACGTATGTTCCTAATAGAAGGAACGAACGGTGGAGATTAGCACCGTTCATCAATTCCTATAATCTTCTATGATCTAAGTGGTGGAGGTGAACAATTTTGATAACAAAATGATCAGTGATCGATTTTATACACATATATATGGTTAGATTTCACTTATGATCAAATTTCCTTCACGAAGGACTAAACTGAATTCAATAAGAGGTCGGGTTTAGGGGATACCTCATCGGTGTCAATCCTCGATAGTGGGAACGTTTTGAATAGCTTTGTGGTGATGTGGTGAGCCTTTGGGTCTAAGAAATTGGATTGCCTCCTCGCTAATTGCTCTACGGGCCAAGTTCCTCTTCTACACTGGCAAATTTGATCAAAATTTGAACCAACAACGTGGGAACCAGGGGAAGGGTGGATTATTCTTCATTTGACTTGGGGTGCGTGAATGGTCAAATCGGCTTGAGAAACTCACTCTAACCTTTTACCATGAGAGGCCGATAATAATAAGGGGTGGTGTTTCACTTTGGTTTTGCTGGTGATTGCTACCCTTGGAGGCTACATCCAAGGGGTGGCCAACTTATTGGAAACACTCCAAATCAGTGATGATGAGGAATGAAAGAGAAATGGAGGGAGTGCTTTGGATTGGGGAGAATTTGTCCATGCTCCATATCATTCTCTCATTGAATATTCCTTATTTTTGTATTGACTTGAGGGCTTTTTATTCTACCAAATTTGGATCCCTTTCAGACTCATGCTAGAATGAGTCTGGGTGAGTTGGAATGTGTTAGTATAAGTTTAAGCTCACATTCTCACATTTAGTCTATTTGAGTTTGACTTGATTTAGATTAACTAAGTGTGTTCAATATTTAGTATCCCTTGATTTAAATTGGCAATTAATTATTCAAATTATATTTAAGATGATTTATGAGTTAAACAAACTAATTTCAATTAGGTTTAGGGACAACTACCTTGGGTCAGTTCACCTAAGTATTTGTTCCCCTTAGTTTAACTTAGTTTGTTCTATTTGGTGGATTGGATCTAAGTTTATGCTTTAATTATGTTTAATCAAATAGTTAAGATGTTTTGGATTAGTAAATTTCATTTCATTTGAAGTGAATTTTGAATTTAAACCCATTTTGACCCATGCCGGATTTAATGGGCCAACATAGCTTTAATTGGGTCAAATGATCAAATTGATCAAATTAAACCTTATCACTAGTTACATTATATTTAAAGATGATTTCGAAATGGTTTTGGATATTTAATTTGAGTTGATTTTAGTTTAATTTACATTTAGACCTAATAGGGTCCATTTAAGCCTATTTAGATTAAGCGATTTAATTAACCTAATTAAGGCCTTATTGGATTTAAATTTTTTAGATTTACATTTAAACAAGTTCATTTGATGATTTTGAGTCTTTGGAATAATTTAATTTAGTCAAATGTTGATAGGTTGACCTTTGACTTAGTGGGACCAACATAAGTAAATTGTATCAAATGATTGGTCAACTTTGAGCTTCATTTGGATTTAGTTTTAAATCCATTCATGTTTATGTAATGACTTTATGCTTTTCATTTGATTTAATTTTAATTTTTTTTGAATTTATTTGAATTCCCTTAGATTTGAATTTATTTGAATTCCCTTAGATTTAAGAAATTTTAAGTTTAGGTAGGTTAATTAGGTTAACTACATCAATCACCTAGGCTTAGTTAGATTTAAATTTCAATTAGATTATGTTTGACTTATTCATTTGTTTAAATTTTAGTTTAGCTTGGATTCACTTAATCTTATCAAGTTAGGCTAAACCCTAGAAGGTTTCACTAGGTCAATAAGTAGTGTCCTAAATGCTTGGATAGGAAATTCCTAATATAAGATTAGGTATCCTAACCAATAGGATTGAAAATGATGTTAAACCACATTCAAATATGAGGTCAAAATTTGTACTTACCTTATGTAGTTACCCCTTGATTTTAAAAAAGGGGGATATTTGAAGATGGGAGGACTTTTTGGTTTTTCTAATTTCTTACATCCTATACTTCCATTGTGCTCTATAATACCCTCTATAGGGAGAAAGGGAGAGTCATATGTACTTAAATTTTTTGATATTGTGGAGTCTTTCACATTTTTTGCACTTCTCTTACCTTACTTTCCATATTATCCTACTCATCTTAAACTTGTTTATTAGGTGCCTAAAAATTTTTTGTGTAATTTTATAGATAGAATTAGATTCAACATCCTTAGATGATACTGAGAACTAGAAGTCAAATACAAAATGAAACAGGTCATTTAGCATAGGACAACCCAATAGGCATGAGATCGAGCTCTCAAAAATTCATCACACAATAAGATTTGAAGAACATGGAGAAGAGGATCACTCACCAAGTACACGTGGTCATGGAGAAAATCAAGATTGAGAGTCCAAGGATCAGAGAAAATAAAAGCTCTTCAGGTTCAACAAATCATAGAATTCATCGACAAAAGAGAAAATTAGTTAAAACACCAAGTGCTAATGACAAGTCATATCCGGTGAATGAAGAGGAGGATATCCAAGATGAGTAGGTGAATCCAACCAATGCCTTCTCCCAAAAAACTATGGAAGTTCGCCATTCACACAAGTTCAAAATCTTGCACTTGGAATCTTACAAAGGTCATACTAACTTTGCTAAACATATAGTGTACTTCGAGTCAACAATGTCGATACTAGATCTAGATGATGCATTAAAGTGTCAATTATTTTTCATTACTTTTAAAAAAGTTGTCCCTTAAGTGATTCTCATGCTTATCGATAGGGGTTATCACTTGGTTTAATGAGTTTAAGAGGATGTTCGCAACATAGTTCATTAGTACAAGAAGCCATTTAAGAACTCATGTCCAATGAGGCAAGTGCCCAATGAGTCTCTTAAAAGATTCATGACTCACTTTTAGAATGAAATTTTAAAAGTTAAGGTCTAGAGTCCATGATTGCACAAGCCGCACTTGCTTAAGGCCTTAGGAAAGGTCCTTTTAGATATGCAACTGAGCTTTAACAACCCAAAACTTTTATGAAATTATTAGAACTACTAAATAGCCATGTTAATGCAGAGGAATATAATGAGGTTGCCTAGCCACCAACGACAACTTGTAGAGAAGATCCTTCAAAAATTCACACTTCAAACAACTCTCTAAATATATGTGGTAGGGGATAAGGCAAGATAGAGGAAGAAGACATCTTTCCAAACAAGAAGAGGCATTGATATCACAACTTGTACCAAAAGGTTGGAATTTTTATGACGAGAATAGACGGTCGGATGATGACAATAAAATTTACAAAATGAAAGAGCCACTAATAGAAATAAAAATAATTAAGACAATTATAAATGTACATTTCTTTATTCTAAACTTACTTTTTATAAATTACTCTATCCTCTATTATCTATTTTTATATCATAATTTCAACCTGCAAGTGTTAGATTTAAAACTACAATGAGTTATAGTTAGTGAATATTCATGCCTCTATTTTATACCAACACAATGTAATAGAAACATTATGCATGCCGATTAAACATAATAAATCAATAAAAATCAAGTGATAATTTATATCAAATTATGAGTCTTTCAAGAAGATTTTAATTACATTTTATACTTTTGTACAATATTATATCTTATCCATATTGTTTACTTTTGTCACAAGAGTCTCCATTTAAAGTTGGACTATTTAAGAAGCTTCAATAACAATAACCTTTTTCATATACGTGCACGGGTACCTTAATTTCCCCAGCTAGTACTATAAAAGAGTGAAACTTCATCAGTCAACATATATATACAAGAAATCAATAAATTCATGGCTTTCACATTGTTCATTTTACATTCAATATTTTCTATAACATGTGAAACTTAGAGGATAAATTTAAACACATACATTTCATTATGACCAATATTTAGAGAACAATTAAATCAATGGAAACATAATAATCAAAATCAATGAGAAATGCAAACAAATAGTTTAGCAGAAAGCAATGAAATTACTATAAATTAGAAACATGAGTACTCATAGAGGGTCTTGATCTTTGATGGTTTAGTTGGATTTTTCGCTAACATGCCCACACACATCACAAGCTTAGCCTATGAACCATAAATTTTATTTAAAACATGTAATTTGCCTATAACTTTAATTTTAGAAGTTAAATTTTATTTTGCAAAATATTTATAATCTAACTACAAGAATATTACTACATTACACTTATCACATAACTACATATATAATATTCATAGCACTTTTTTTATCTTATCCTATAAATGGACCAACCAATCACTCTTTATAAGTTTAACCTATATAATTCAATATTTAAGTTTGCTGAATGTGTATTGAAGATAGATTCCTATTTCTTTTATTTTTATATAATTCTATTATTTATCAATATTCTCTTTCATTTAAATACAAATAATATGTATATAGTGAATCCTTTATCAAATATCTTTATCCAAAATTTGCAAAAAGTTGCTATAACTATATAATTATTCTTAAATTTCAATTTAAATTAATTTGTCTTCATGATAGCTTAATTACTCTTATATATAAATTATAATGTTAGTGCTTAATCACTAAAATAGACTTTTGCATAATATAAAATTTCCACAATGACTTAAAATCATATACTTTTTAATTATATCATTTATATTATATTTTGCATGTCTTTTTAATTTTTCTTAATTCAATTTCATTGTCACTCCAAAATACTTCAAGAGTAAAAAAAATATTATTATTGAAATTTATAACAGTACAAATTAAAATCTCTTTCTTCTATTTACCACAAAGACATCAAGAATTCTATAATATTTTAGGTGAAATTTGACTTCGGATTGTAGTAGTCAAGCCTAGAATTTTAAGATGTAAAATTTGAGGAAAACCCAAAATTTTAATACCAAAAATTGTATCAGCCTTGTTATCGAACTCATCGTCAGTCCCACATTGGCGTTAAGGTTGACTTGGCACGCGGGGATTGTGACAACACTCTGAACCTACTTGCATACTCTCCTTCATCATGTACTCACTTGCATGCTATGGCGCTCGCCTAATGTCGATGCTGACGACGCCGCCCTAGCCACCCAATCGCTCGCACGATCCCTCCGTACTTTCTCGCTTTCTGCTCTGTCCTCTCATTTATTCTCGTGGAAATACAGGAAAAACCTCATTTCGCTTTGATAAGTTGAAACGACGCTGGTTAGTTCTCTCTCTCTCTCTCTCTCTCTCTCTCTATATATATATATATATATATCAAACAATAAGGCTAAATGATTTTCCTGCATGAATTATTTGTTAGTCTATATACACACACACACACGAGCTACCCTCTAAAATTTACAAATCATGGCTAAATGATTTTCCTGCATGAATTATTTGTTAGTCTATCCTCAAACAATAAGGCTAAATATTACTACACAATATCATAAATCGTAAGAGTTGGGCAACTAACCAAAATTAGCATTAATTGTCATATATATATATATATATATATATATATATATATATATATATATATATATATATATATATATCAAATTACTACAAACAAAATAGACCATATATAATGACTACTATAATGATACTACACCAAAAAGTCTTAGGGTCATGATCAACTGTAATAAGCTCTTTAGTTTCTCTCTGAATGAGGGCATAAATATTAGGGCAAACATTCTATCTTGATTGAGCTTGAGTTGGACCTAAACTAGTCAATTATGCCATCCTTGGCCTATGAGTCCTCTATGAAGGAGCTCCACTTAGTTTTGTTCCTTAGAAGTCTTTTGGCCAAGTGTAGGACAATACTAGCTATCTAACGAGGCTGGCGAGACCAATGGTATGTATTGGAGCCTAACAAGAATTTACCTTTATGGTACTTCCCCACATTTAGAATAGGATTCCATGGTACGAGTTGTGCCATCACTAAACATCTATAATTGAATTTATGCTTTTTCCCATTATATCCTTCTAATTGAGCTACATGAACACCATCATCTCTTTTACTCCTCTGCATCTCCTTATGCTTTTGAGTAATTTGTAAATCAATCCATGCTCTTCTAGCTTTCTTTACTAGCACTGAATAATCCACAATCCTTAGTGGCACCAATGGTTGTCTAATTGAATCTTTTAACCTAGACAAAAACCTATAGCACTTCTCTTCTTTAGTTTAAATCAATTGGGGCACATACTTAGATAATGTGGTGAACTCTCATATTGCGTGATGGTTTTCACTCCTTGCACCAATCTAATGAATTTATTGTGCTTTAGCCTTCATGCAGATAGAAGCATAAACCAATCTTTGAATAGTTCCACAAAGTCTTCCAAATTAATCATCTGGTTTGGTATGTCACTCAACCCATCCTAATGCAGATCTTGCCACCACCTTTCAGCTTCTTCATCCAAAGCAAAAGTGGCCAAATGTACCTTCCTATCATCTAGGCAATACATACTATCTAGGATCCTCTTAATACTTAATAGTCAATTTTCAGCTTCAATTAGCCCTTCAATTTCTCAAATAATGGTAGCCTCAAATCCTAAAATATCTTCAAATATTTGTCCATAGTAATAATGCAACTATTTCCACTAGATTAAGTTTTTGAATCTTGAATCAGTTGGATCATAAACACCATCATCTGGGTTAAAGCATTGGTATTTACAACAATTTTAAGTGGTAATTCCTTCCTACTATATCCCCCCCCCTCCTCATGAATATCCATATGCCTAAGATATATAAAATAACATTATTCAAATAGAATTATCCTAACACAAAGCCCCAAAATTTCTTGCAATTATCTGTCATAATTATTCTAATGGCTTTTCACTTGAGATTCTTATTGATTAATTCAACCTTGCTCTGATACCACTTTTATCAAGATTATGCTTGAAAGGTTGGAATTTCCATAGTGGGAACAAACAATCAGACATCAAAAATAAAATTTATAATCATTATCATTATCTAGCAATTAATTAACAAAATGAAAGAGCTCTTAATAAAAATAATTAAGACAATTGTAAATGTACATTTCTCTATTCTAAACTCACCTTCTATAAACATTTTCTCTTAAAATATCAATTTTTATATTGGGATTTTAACTTACAAGTGTTAGATTTAGAACCACAATGAGCTATAGCTAGTGAATACTCATGTCTCTAATTTATAATAACACAATGAAATAAAAACATTATGCATGCTAGTTGAACATAATAATTTAATAAACAATCAACTGATAGTTTATATCTAATTATAAGTCTTTAAAGAAGGTTTAAATCAAATTTTATACTACTATATGTGGTGTTTAAAATTGTTAAGGGACACCACACATCTAGAGGGGTATTTATTAAAATGATTGAGTACTAGATCAAAGAATAATATATTACCTCAAAAGATAGAGATATCACCCTGCAATGAACTTAATCATCTCATAAGGACTTCTAAGGTTGAGGGCTATACATGCACCAGAGATTTTTTCTACTTTACATGGATGAAATAAAACAGGGTTTACTTTAAGCCAAGTTATTAAGTTTTCTATAAGGGCAAGCCACCATAGTTAATTATTTCTCAGGAAAGAAGTTTTCCTAAAAAACTTTCAATTAAAGTGATTGGCTATCATTTTTATGGACTTCAAAGCTTGATACCAAAGGATTAGTAATTTTTAGAAAATCAAGTGGGAGAGCTCAAATAAGAAGAGTTTATATTGAAATCCGAGGGAGGATAAGTAAGAAGTGCTCATGATATTATGAAGCCTAGTAGACACTTTAATCTATCATATAATGAGGCTTTATATTTTTAAATTAGAGAATTATGATTGTTTAAGTTAACATTTTATTAAAAAGGTTGAACTTATATTATAACAATACGAGATTGTGAAAATGCTTATGAGGTGAGGATTTACTCTTGTAACAAAAGAGAAACAAACTACCTTCGAATCTATGTCTAAATTACTCTTGCACAAGCTAAGAGTTTGACTTAAACTCTACTAGGGAAAAAATGGGACATGTTGGATTACTTCCATTAGAGAGAGTGGACCAATTCTAACTCCTCTATACTTACAACTGCTTAGAATTGTTATTAGCTAACACCTCCTATGAGTTAAAACCATGTAGTTAAATCTTATGAATACAAGATAATTAGGCTATTATTTATTTGGAAAAGTCTAAGATCCTAAACTCGCTCCTTGAGAGCATAAATCATCATTAATATGAAAGTATGTCCTTGACTAATGTAATAAAAATATATGTTTTTATTCATTTTGACTCATCAATTTGACTTAGGCTTGGGTGGATAAGTATGCCTATATACATGTTGAAATTAAGTTTTAGATCAATCTGTGAGAAGGGTCTTCTTCACTTAAGGGGTTGTTGTCATGGTCCTACACTCCCCTTATTGTGTAATAAGTGGAGATCCCCTATATTCAAGGAATGAAGACAATTGCATGCATGATGTTATCCACATTCATCACAGACTTATTGACATCTAAATCAATTTTATTGATTAATTCTTATGGCTTTACAATGAGGTTATGAGTTATATTAATTTTTAAGTTGAAGATATTTATTTTACTTAAATTAAAATTCAAAGTTTTAAAGTACTTAACAAAATCCAAGTCACACATCAAAACATCACACTTTAAGAAACTAAGGAAAAGTATGCAATTTCTAGTGTGTAATCAAAGTAAACACACCAAACATTCAATCAAATTAAAAGATTTATGAAAGGTCGATACAGCCGGGTTCCGCTATACACCCAAAAAAAGAAGAAAAAGGTATGTTGTCGAGGTCAACCGTTATATAGCCCAGATTACAATTACATAAATAAAATTGAAACAAGCCATGAGGTAGTTATCTTCACTTGTCTTTCATGTATTGGATCCTCCATGCATCATAGGGTCTCCCAAGTTTATACCTTTTAGCCTCTACTCATCATAAAATCCCATGTATTCTAATCTTATTTTATTACAAAGTTACATCAAAATTCTAAAAAATAAAATTCTCACTAAACTTGAAAAATAAAAGGTAGCTATAACACACATACACATCAAGCAATTATATATCATAGTGTTGGATTTAACACCCATGGATGTTAAGCCTACCTGTCCTAATGGGCTATGCTAAAGGGGTAAGCAACACTTATAAACAAAAGTGTTTAATTTATTTTTATTATTAAAGTGACCCCTTTAATTAAGCATAACCTCTTGCAAAAAATATCATTAGTCTAACAAATAATACCTTACTATCTAGACTAGTGCACAAATATTTCTAAAATCTAGTCTAAAATATTACACAATAAAAATAAATAAATTAATACATCAAAGTATCGACCCAATCTAAGTCTAAGATCGATGGTCTATCAATCTAATGTGTTTGTGAAGGCTAGTGTGGTGAGGCAAAGCTGGGCTTTAGTATTTGAGTTGTATATTAAATCAAGTTCAAGTAATTAACCACAAGTGTGATTTTGATTCAAGTATTTAGTGATTTAAGAAATAAAATTTTATTTTACATGTTCAATTTTATTTGGATTAGACTTAGTGTGTTAAGGATTATGAAAATTTATGAGCTCCATTTATAATGAAACTTATTCCTTTTCAATACCCTACCTTAAGGTTTAACCTAAAGATGCATTCTATGATCCTTTTGACCTTCTTGATGAAGCATTAAGACTTTATTAATCCTTATGTTTGGATTAAACACAAATGGAATTATGATCACATGAAAGATGCTTTAGGGCTAATAGGAATAAGTGGTAACTTACTTAATGATGTCCTCCAACCCTTTATTATCTTAATTATTAATTATGTTTAAAATATCAATTTTATTAGTTTTTGATATTTTATTTTAAAATAATTGTGTATTTATTATATCACTTTAGTATTCTATTTCAAAATAATTATGCATTTATTTTATCATGCTAATAACCCATCCTTGGATAATTATTTATTTAGTTAATTATTTTGATAATTCTTTTTAAAAATAACTATGTGTTTATTTTATTATTTTAATTATTAATTTCAAATATGATTATGTTTTATCATCTTAATGATTCATTCTATAAAATAATATGCATTTTTTTAATATAAGCATAAATGTTGATGAAATAAAATCTTTATGATATAAAGTTAAAAAAAAGATTTACATTTTCATATGTATTTTTCTACACCAATATTCAAGTACATGCCATTGTTAAACCAAAGATATGAGATATTTAAGACCACTTTCGAATTAGTAGCTCTCGCCTCCGAGTGTCTGAACTATATACTGTCAAAGGGTGTATATTATACACATGAATTATACATAAGAATTTTATTCACTTCAATTAATTTTAAATTTGCAAACATTTTGTCTTAAATAATGAGAATATTATTTTTGATTTAATAATAATAATAGTCATATTACTTATATATCATTCATTTAAAGAATTTAACTTTAAACATGAGTGTGAATTAGCCATACATTCATAAGTGAGTAAATGATATCAAATGAACATCTTAAAGTGATCCACTTAAGCTATCAAAACCCTAATGTCCTTCATATGAAACTAATGCCATTTAAGCTTAGTTAACATTTCTTAATTAATACATATTAATTATAATTAATTAGACCTATTGAAGAGAGATCAAATGATGGAATTTTCCCCTACACATCCTTTAATTATTAATTAGATTTAAGAGTAAAATGATAATTTTAATGAATTAATTAAATTTCATAATTATTTAATCCAATTAATACCCAAAAGACCATGAAAATTAATTAGGCCTAATCTATAAGCCCAAAAATTATGAGAAAATTCATAAATATGCTAAAAAACACAAGTAAAGAGTAAAAGTTTGAAGGTACTCGGGCTAATATTTTATGATTGAATAATTAGTTAATTACGGGAAAAATTTAATTAGGAAATTACTCTTAAAATGCCCAAAACCATTTAGGGATTTTAATTTTAATGATTAATTCTCTGTATTAGCTAAGCACAAAGAGAGTTCATTTATAATTTTTGGGGATTTATACAATTAATTTTGAATTTTCCTAGGTTAATTAATATATATTTAATTAATTAAAACCCATCTTTATTAGTGATTTGAAGAAATAATTAAGATCATAGGTCCTAATAAATTTCTCTTGACATCTTTAAGCTTTTGGTACTTATTTGATCATTCAAGATAATTTTCATAAATTTTTAAAATAAATTTATTTAATAAATACCTAAAAATGGATAATTGAAAAATATAAATGTCCTATTATACTTATCCAATTTACTTAAGATAATTATGAGTGGTAGAAGTCATCCCATAGAATATTTACCAAAAATCTCAAGCCAATTAGACAATTAATTAAGACTTAACTAAATTATTAATGAAAATATTGAAATAATAATTACTCACTTTTCACTAAATAAAAATGGGCTTTTTTTTCTTAGATTCTCCTCTAAGCTTTTCAATGAATATTTATCTGTATTTTTTAGATTTTTTATGATTAGTTATAATTTTTTAAAGTTTTAATTATTTAAACATATTTTTAATCCTATTTTAAGGAATTACACAGTCAAATGCCGAGTTAGCCATGCTTTACACACGGTGCAACAAGATTGGTTACTTACCCTTGTGGTTATTGACTTAGCAATGGTGGACTCAGTTTCATCCTTGAAATTAATCTTATGATTTTAAGGATTAAAATAAAATAAACTAAAATGATTTAATCGTGGCTGCCCATTCTAATTTCGTGGAATATACAACATGTGATTAGTCCATAGCCTTCGATGAGAGACAAAGATCATCTGCCTTTGGCCACGTGATCTGAGCAAATTAGGCCCAAATTTTAGGGAGAAAAGATTGCAAAATAATCGGGGACTTCTACCAATCTCTACAACTTGATCAGGCTAAAACTCAAGTTCACTTCACAAAGGACTAAAATCCCATGGTTCTCTATAGTTTGAAAGAGTACTTCACCAGAGCTCAAGATCAGTGGTCCAACATTTGAGGTGGCTTTTCCTTGAAGAGGCAAAGTCTTGTTGAGAAGATGGTTGGTTGCCTCCTCCCCATTTACTCTGGAGATTGAATGCCGATGCGAATTCACTGGAGTTTGGTCAAATGTCTACTTCTGGTGCTTAAATAAAGTGGTTCTTGATTCATTCTTGCTCATTGGGGTGGGGAAGGTGTGAGAGGAGTTAATTTGACTTTAGGTGAAGATTTGGAGTAGTTGGGTATGGAAGGTGCTTGAGTTGAATGGGGAGTTTGTCTTACCGATGATGGGGTGCACGAAGAGCTCTAGGAAGCAATTAAAGTCAGTTTTGATCCATATATGATTGGTGAAAGGTTGGACAATTTTAATAGCAAATAGAAGCCATCAACTTCAACAAATAGTGAGCTTATAGAAAGGCATGGTACCATTCTAGCCCCTAATGATTCCACCCGATCCTGATATGTTGGTATTAGAATTAAATGAGCCATCAATGTTGAATTTAATTTAGGGAGGATTTAGTATAATCCAAAAACTAGGTTGCTTGGGGAATGATTTGGTTGTGCATTTGAATTGTTTCCAGTAATTTCTACTACAAGTTTCTATGATGGATAGCCTACTAAATATGGTTAAGAATAACTGACATCAAAATTGAAACCCCCCCCTATTTCCATCCTTTCTCCCTTTTGGCTTCCACATGTGCAATGGCGAATGATGAACTAAGGCATATTGAATCTCCACTAAAACTTGTAATTTTGGTCCAATTTTCATGTAGAATTGAAGTTAAACCACTTCTTATTGCTTGTATAATTATTTATCTATGATTTCAATTTTTTTTCATTCTTGTGAAATGTGGATTTAAAATTTTTAGACATTTATTAATTTATGACTTAGATCTTGTTTAAATTTATTTGAAACTTATGTATCTCATAGTAACTTTTCTTTTAGAAGTTAGATCTATGATTATTTAGCTTATAAATTTTTGGTGGTATATTTTGCAATTAATTTAGGTATTTAGTTGCTTATAATGTGCGTTACAATTTTTTTTGGTGCCTTCTATTTATGTAAAAGAAACTCCCATTATAATTTTAAATTATTATTTAGCTTAATTTGATGTTGTTAGAATATAAGTGATTAAATTATTTTTAAAATAATTTATAAGTAAAAGTAATTAAAATTTCTATGAGGTTAGGCGACATGATGGTTTGATAGAATATAATCATTAGCGGTGGATAACAATTGCTACTATTATGCAATAGTTTTTTATATAAGATTTTTTTAGTGGGTTTATATACATACCACCAAATTTTGATGTATTTATATATCTAATACCTAAAGTTTAATATTTAAATATCACAATTTATTTTATAAAATTCAGAAGAAAAATATTATGCTTTATCTTTTGTTTTGTGTTTCTTCATTAGTTATTTTTTTTCTCAGAAATAATATTATAATTTTATCAAAAAAATATGATGGAATTTTATAAAAGCATTAGGCTATCTTGATCACGACATTAAGAATGCAAAGTAGTTTAAGAGCAAGGGAACAAATATGGTGTTAACCACATTTTTGGATGAGCTTAATATCATTTTGAAACTAGTAATTAGGATGTCCTAATCTTAAATAAGAATCTCCTAACTCAATTCTTACAACACTATACTTAGTGACCTAGTGAACTCTCATTAGGTTTGATCTAATCTAATGAGCTTAAGTAGACTTGACCTAATTTTTTAAATTTGGATCAAATAAAATCAAATATAAATAAATTAAATTAAAATCAAATTACAACAAAGAAATAAATCCATAACCAAATCAAAGTCAAATCTAGTCAATCCATTTGACATAGATTTGACTTAGGTGAGTCCCACCAAGTCAAAGGTCAACCCAACAAGAATTTGACCAAATTAAATCATTCCAAATGTTCCATTTGATCAAATAAACATGTTTAATCATGAGTCTAAAGAAATTCAAATATTTTAGGGCTTAATTAGGTTAATTAAACCACTTAGTCTAAATAACCCTAAATGGGTCCTATTGGGTTCAAACCCAAATCAAATTGAAATCAACTCAATTTGATTGCTAAAAATCATTTGAAAATAATAATTAAACATAATATAACCCATCATTGGTTCTAATTTGGTCAAATTGGTCATTTGACCCAAATGAAACCAAAGCTTAACCCATTAAGCCCACTTTGGGTAAAATGGGTTCAAATTGAAATCCAATTGAAAATAAATGAAATCAATCACTCTAAATCATCTCACATGTGATCAAGCTTGATTGGAGTCCAAACCCAATCCAATTGAGTCAATTTGATCATTTGAACCCAATTGGAATTAAACTTAACCCATTTAGGTTTAAATGGGTTGAAATGAAATAAAATCCAAAATTAATTGAAATCTAAATGGATTAATTTAATCAAAATATAATTTATTATAAACTAAACATAATTGGATCCAAAATTAAAAAGAATTGAATTAAAACCAAACACTTTGAATCCAAATACTTAGTTTGGATTCAAATTTCCAATCCAAGTCATATGGGTTTAAACTTGACCTCAAACCTACATTAAATTTGAGTTGGGCATCTATACATTAGTTTAAGGACTTTAGTGGTGATTCCATGAATCACAAAAATAAAAAGGAGTGGAATTATAAGAGGAAAAACTTGATAATCCATGAAAGAGAAGGCAAATATCATTTCCCCTATTCTATATTGCTCATTCCACCTCTTGGTTCGAAGAGGATTGGATTTATTCCAATCAATCGAAAGCCACCAAGAAGAAGCCAAGAAAAGTTTTGCTTCCTCCAAGGGAGAAACCAAGAAGAAGAAGGAAAAGCATAGGGAAGGAACCAAGGCTTGGCCAAGTAAGGAAGAGGAGGAAAATGCCCTCCTCTCTACCAATCCTTGATCCAAACTTGCTCACAAGGCCAATAAAGATTGAATCCACCCCTTGGCCGACCTTGCCACTGCTGGTGGTCGAAATCAAGGCCAAAGAAGAGAGTCTCATCCATGTATGAAAAGAGGGAAAAAGAACCTCTTACTCCCCTATTTTCATCTCAAATTTCTCATCAAAGGAGGAGATGAAGAAATAGATTAATTTCCCATCCCCTCACCACTGACATGCCAAAAAATGGATGAATCCGGTGGCCACCGAGATCCCTTCAATGGTGAAATGCAAGGGAGAGGTTTTCACATAAAATTAAACATTCCAAAACATTATAGAGGTTGAGGCGACCTCAATTGAATAGCCACCTTGTCCCCTCGCCGCCGGTGAGCCAAAAATGATCAGGGCCATCGAATTTTGATCCGAAGTTGGTCTAGGGAGCAATCCATGGAGATGCTAGCCACCATGTTGCATACACAACTTCGTTACATCAAGACAAAGCTATTGGAGTCAATCCCATTAGTAGTGATCACCAAAAATGAGGTACGCTTCACCATTGATCCTTTAGGCACTTGATTTTGGTCCTTTTCAAAAGAATTTGATCTTATATGGATCAAATCGTATGGATTGGTTGTAAATGGATCACTGATTATTTTTCATTGAAAATTAGTTAAAACTCACCAATGATCATTGATATTTTGGTGAAAATGATGGACGGTGTCCATCTCTTGCCAGAGATTTGCGGGATATAATCTCCACCATCTGATCCTTCTATTTGGAATGGACAACCATGATTTAGTGGATGATCCGATTAAACCCCTTAAGGATGTCATAGAATGAATCTGACAGTTTGATCGGACGGTCAATATTGATCCCGCGTGGCACTGCTTTTGACGTGGATGCCACGCGGGATCCACGAGGCCAAATCCCATCGCGCCACATGGAGAAGGTGTCACAGAGGCCACTACGTTAGCCTCTAGTTCTAAAATGAGTAAATCACTATTTAATTAATTTAAAAATTAATTAAAAATTACAAAAATTTCAAAAAATTATAGAAAATTAAATACAAATCCAAAAAATATAAACTTGGGCTTTATAGATTCATCTTGATAAGAGGAATCCATTAACATTAAAATCTCCAATGAATTTTAGATATTTTAGACTTAAGTTAGGTTTGAATGAAATAAATTAGACTTTAATTAATCACAATCCAATCTAAATGAAACTTTGGGGAACTAAAATTGAAGTTAAAACACAACTTACAAAATTTTTCATTAATTATTGTAATTTAATTCATGAAATATTAAATTTCTAATATTAAACCTCAATTTTATTAAATAAATTAAAATAAAATTAAATAAATGACCAAAATTGATTAAATCACTTCAAATTAACTTAACAAACCTTAATGAATATAAAATCATTAATAGAACTCATTCAAACTAAATAAATCATAAATTGGCTTAATTAAGTAATTAATTGAATTAAATAATTCAAATAATTAACCAAAAAATAATTAAATTACAATAAATCAACCAAATTTCAAACAATTATGAATGAACCCTCTTTGGAAACATATTTCAGAGAGTAATGAATGAAAAATAAAATCTCTTAAATGATTTGCATCAAATTAGGCCTAATTTTAGTTTTAATGAAATAATTGAAACCATAATTACACCCTAATTATGAATCTAATCAAGGTGAAACTTTGGAAACATGAAATTGGCAGGGAGCCGCACTTGCCATTAAAATTTTAAACCCAACCGACCTATGGATTGGGAATTGTTGAATTTCTAAATTTCTAAGTCAATATGAATCAAATAATTAATAAAAAATTGATAAATTCATCAAATCATGAAATAATTTGAACTAATATTAATCATACATCATAAATATTTAGGATGGTTTTCCAGCATCCTAAGTCAAAACTTCATCATTTCATACTTACGGGTTAACAAAATTTAAAATGCGTATTATAAGTAATTAAACCTTAATGCAATCTCAAATAAACACTTAATGAAGCCTTAATACATAATCAAGGTAACTTAAGAATGAGTTAAAAATTAACCTAAGTGCCTTAAGTTAACATAAATTAACCCAAATGAAATGAACATAATGCAACAAACCTAAACATAACTTAAACCAAAGCAAAAATGCAAACCAAATGAAACAATTCAAACAAAATCAAATGAAACAAACGAAATAATCCAAATCAAATAAAATAATTAAATCAAATTAAATTAAAAATTAAACCAAAAATGAAAATAAAATCAAATGAAAAGATCCAAAATCCAAATAAAATTGAAACCCAAACCATCTAAATGAAACTAAAGGGATTAATTAAGATACTTAAGGATCTTTGTTAGACCTTTGGGATAGATCTTCATTTTAGGATGTTTGACCTTTAGGATAGATCTTCATTTTAGGATGAAGGTTTCATTCCATTAGGGGTTAGTATGCTGAATAGAGTGCGTTCCACCCAAAAGTGGGATTCATTCCACTCTTCATTCTTGAAAACCTAAACTTCACTTTAACAAAATAAAAGTGAAAATCAATTCATTAAATCATTTGAATTAAAACAATCCAAAGGTAAAATTTAAACAAAATCAAACTCCAATTTGAAACTTGAACTAAAGAGGCCTAGCAAAGTCTTACTACATAAGCCTATTTCCTTCACACACTAGATCATTAGGTCACAGATCCTAGACTTAGGTTAGGCCATTTTGTGATTCTTTATAATTCCCTGTGATGTGTTATGATGTGCTTCACATGTCTTGGTGGTGTACTATTTTAGACGACATGTTTATGATTGTTTGCTCGTTAAACTGGATGATAGAACGTTCTTTTTAGATCTAACATCATCTTATGTAGGGAGTTATGCTCGAAAGGATTGTTATCATAAATAAAATTAAAAATGCTATTTTCTTGCAGGTATGCTTAAGTTCTTAAGCATAGCTCATAAGACAAGTGGGCTTAACAAGTAGTTAATGCTAAGCCAGTATGTTTGTGAAATATAACTTCCCTATGCTGCTTGTACTTTGCTGACATTTATTTTGCAGGGCTTTGGAATTAATTTTTAATTCAAAATGTAAATTTAAGCTTAAAATTAGGTTAGGATCTATCGGGTCTTAGATTAGCAGAAGCTGACCCTACTAGAAGGCAGGTATAGTGGCCCCCTATGAAGCCTAATGGATATCCCTGAAGAAGGAGATGATCTTGGAAAGAAGACCCATAGATCTAAACTTATAGTTTTAGGCTGGGCTATATAAATGTAGAGCTCGGCTGCTAATTCTCTCTTTCTTTTGGGGTGTACAATGGTACCTAGCCACATTAGCCTTTTTCTTAAATTAAATTGACTTGATTTATTTTGGTTGCACAATAGAATCAACCTACTTTTCTAAGTTTCCTTATATGTTGTGCTTTTATGTGATTGAATGCCTAAGCGATTAGCCTCATAGAAAATTAAATTTTATACCAAACTTAAATCTAAACAACTGAAACAAAAATAAAAGAAAATTTAAAACTTCATATAAACTAAAGCCGTAGGCAAAACTTAAAATCAATTAGAAATAATCAGGTCTTGAAACCATGAAATCATGTTGTTCCATTCCTTGAATTGGACAACTTCTCTCATTACACATAAGGGGGCATCTAACCTGTGAAGAAGACCTCCTTCTTGGGGAAGATTGCCTTCTATTATTGATTTGGCCCATAATCATTTATAATTGAATGTCATATAGGCATAAAAAAGCATACATAATACCTCAAATAAATGTTGAATCAAAATATTTAAAATCTAAAAAATATGCATTAGTTGATCCATTTCATAGCCTACATAATCTTAGGGATTAGAGAGTGAGTCTAGGTTCATAGATTCCTTTCCTAAAAAATGGAAATGCCCAACCATCTTGCATTCATGAGACTTAGCATCATGAATTTAAAATGTGCTTAGGTGTTGTTAGTTGGCATTCCTCTCTAGGCGGGTTGTAAGTCCAGAAGAATCAGAGATAGATTAGTTCCCTTAAGTGAGAGGAATGGCCAATAATTCTCAAAATAAAATTAGATCGAGCATCTAACATGTATCATAAGCACTTTTAGACAAGGTTCTCAAGCATTGTTCTCAGGAATAAGTCTTTAACCCTTGACATTTCTATAGTCTTGTGCTGCTAGAATCTAAGCCTTAGATTGCTAAGAAAATATTAACTTAAAATCTAAATTAAATTTCCAAAGTTTAAAGCCCAATTATGGGATAATTGAAGTGCCTATTAGGTATCCTAATATAAGTAGGCATTTTCTATTTCATCTTGTTTGGCCTCTAAAAGAACTCTCTCCAATTTGAATCAATCTCAATTAAAATTCCAAAAATCAATTCTTTGATAACCAACTTAGGAACTCCTTAGAAATAATAACTTATTTCCTTAATCAAGAGTATTTTTAAGAAGATACCCTTCTTATAATGTAATTAACTATAAGGCCTTGCCTCTATAGGGAACCATAAACCTAGTTTAGAAGAAACCCTATTCTACTTTCCATGTAGTTTAGGAGAAAAATATTTGGTAAATGAAAGACCCATTAGCCTTAAGAGTATTTTAAAATAAACCCTTCTTATTCTTTCAAGAGTCTTTTAACTATCAAGGTGGTGGAGGTCTGAACTAGTTCATGCATCTATTAAAAAAAGTTCTTTGATTTTAGAGATATTTTTTTGAAGGTTTGAGACAAAGATATGTCCCAACCTTCTTTGATCTTAAGAGGATCTAGTGATTCCCAAGAGATTACTTTGAAAGACCCAAAAGGATGCTCTACTTAGCATTATTTGGGTATCATGAAGGCTTCAAATTTATAGCTGTGCTCGAGCTAATTTTTGAAAGTGAAGCAATTCTCTAAGACATGTCTTAATATGCGGTGATAGGAGTAGAAGTTAGGATCATCACTTTTACATGCTTCCTGCAATTTTTTGGGCTTGGGCAGCTGAAAGTCAAGCTTATTGAGTAGGTTCTTAAAGAATTTCTTGACTACCTCCCTCTTGAAAGAATAAGGTTTATTAAGTTTATTAACAAAAGTAGATGAGAAATAGTTACCTGGTGGTGGATACTGATATCTATGCTGCGGAGGCTATTGCTACATCCATGGAGGTAGAAGAGGTGGTGAGAGTGGAGGATGCTAAGATTTGGGCTTCTTGAAATGGACTTTCACCAACTTGTTTCCTTTATCCACAACTGACACTACCTAGGCTTCTTTTCAAATACTTTTTTAGGGCGACTTACAAGATTGGTTTGAGAAAGTTAATTGTTTGGCTTCCTCTTGTAGGTTGGTTTCCTTACTGATTAGTTTCTCAAATGTCTTGATTGTAAAGTCCTTAAGCATGAAAGTGACTAGGCCATAAATATTCTTTAGAAGAATTTCAATAGCGTGCTGCTTTTGGAGCAATAGTTCGCATTTCATACTTAGGTTATACCATATGAGAATATAATAGATTAGGGACTAGTTAGGTTTTTATTTCTCTACTACGAGGTCATCTACAATCACCCTTTTTTAAGATCTTATGAATCTGTTAATGAAAAGTTATTCTAGCTCCACAAAGGAATTCGTCAAACCATTAGGCAGTTTGACATACTAATCAAAAGTGGCTCTAGAAAGGTTGTTAACGTATTGCTTGAAGAGTAGAGCATTGTTGTCATTTGCATTGTAGTAGCTAGCTCTAAAGTGTGTAATGTGCTGCCTAAAGTTTCCACTACCATCAAACACTTTCAAGGAATACATTAAATTTCTTCAGTAAGGTCTACCCTTTAGAACTTAAGAGGTTCCTAGAGTTTAAGCCAACACCTCCTTACATATTAATCCACCACTTATTTAATTTCCTTCTCCTAGATGTTGACTTCATTTTTGAATGAGGTTAATATTATCTCTAACCCTAGTAATTAGGACACTTAATCCTAGATTAAGAGTCACTTGATTGGGCACTTAGGACACTATACTTGGTGACCTAGTGAATCCTTATAGGATTTGACCTAACCCAATAAGATTAGGTGAACCCAAACCAAACTAAAATTTAAACAAATGATTAAATCAAACACATTTTAATTGAAATCTATAATCTAATTAAACTTGAACCAAGGTAATTAGGGTGGTTAACACACCAAAATTTGAGTAAATTAAGATATTCCAAGGACTCAAAGCCATCAAATGAATGTGCTTAAACATTAATATAAATGAATCTAAATATTATAAGACCTCAAATGAGCTAATTAGATCACTTGATCCAAATGAACCTAAATGAACCTTATTGAAACCTAAATCAAAATAAAATTATAATTAACATAAGTCAAACATCCAAAATCATTTAAAAGTAATAAATAAACATAACTTAACCAATCATTATAATTAATTTGACTAATTTGGTAATTTAACCAAAATAAACTTATGTTCACCCATTAAGCCAAATTTAGACCAAAGTGGGTCTAAATTCAAAATTAACATTAAATGAAATGAAATAAATTGATCTAAATCATATCAAACACTTATTAAACACAATTGAGAGCTAAATACATTATATTATGTATAATTGGTCATTTGATTTAATTAAAGTCAACTTGGTTCTTTTGGATTAAATGAATTAAATTAGCTTAAAATCCCCATCAAACCTACAAATGAAATGAAATAAATCAATCTAAACCAAGGCATGTCCAAATAACATGAAACAAAACCACTCAAATTCATTTGTATCCAAACGACATCAAACTAAATGCAATTATGGAATCCAACTAATTGAAATCAAGTTAACTTAAAGATCATCCCTAACTTGATTAGGACTGATCATGCTCTTGTCCAAATGAGGTTAAAATGGCCTAGAGTTATGTGGAATAAAGGGATGAGTTGAATCCATGGAAAGGAGAAGAAGTCAAAACATATATGAATGAAGTCAAAATATAATTGCACTTTCTCCATCCCTCCTTCATTCCTGATTTAACTGATTTAACTGATTTGGAAATTGGCCATGGTGATTGGGAGCTTTGGATTGTACCTAGAAGAGAGAGAGAGAGAGACTTTCTCTCCTCATTCTAGCCATCACCATAAGTTTTTGAGGTGAGCAGGGGCTCAATCGAGCCCTTACTTATCTCTTCCATCGTCGGCAAGTTGGAGATCGGCATGGTTGATGGCAAAGTGACATAAATCTGAACCATGTATGAAAAAGAGAGATGAGAGCTTCCATCTTAGTATTAACACCATTGAAACATCCTTGAGAGATAGAGAAGGTGAATTGACCCCTTCCCTTGATCTCTCACCATTGGCAAGCTAGAATATTGGCCAAAGTTAGCGGTTAAACTCTCAGCCAGACATAGATATGGGGAGGACCAGCCCTCTCCCCAAATTTAATGTGAAGGTGAGCATAATCGAGCATTCACTTGACTCTTTTGCCCACTAGTAAACTAAAATTTGATCAAACCTGCCAGCAAAGTGGTGGAGCTTGGTCTCCACACTAATCTAGAGAGAGGCATTCCACAAAATTACCTCATAGAGCTTTATTGTGTTAAGGCGAAGGTGCACAAAGTGTATCCACTGCCATGATGCTAGCAAGGTATGGGTTCAAACCACCCCATTCATACCTTGGCACTTTGTGAAGTCAAATAGATCAATTATGATCAAGCCATTTAGATAGGCTGCAAATTGACCCGTGATCATTTTGCAATTGAAATCATACATCACTTTGATCACCAAAAATCAACTTCAGAGAGCTAATAGCTCTCAATTCTTTGATGGGAAGTAGGGATGAAATCTCCACCATCCGTTCCTTCTATTAGAAACAAATAACCAAGATCTAGTTGGATGATTTGATTAAAATCCCTATAAGAACTATAGGTTAAATTGTGACCGTCCGATCTTTGATTGGATGACCGTAGCTAATCCTGCATTCCCCACTACCTTTCAAGCTAGATCCAGCTAGCCCAATGGTGCCATGTCACATGTAAAGTGGTGCCTAGTCAGCACCGTATATGTGATAACTAGATTAAGTATGAAAATAAGATTTTCTTAATTTAAAATGTAGAAAAATACCATCAATTTCAAAAATTCATAAAAAAAAACACTCAGCCAAAAAAGTGCAAATAAGGGCTATATGGATTCATCTCACTGAGAGGCATCTATTAAACCCAAAATCCTAAAATTATATTATGAATTTTTGGGTTAATTTAAATTTAATTACAAATAATCAAATCTAAATTAAACCTAAATACTAATCCAATTAACTTAAAACTTTGGGGGATTAAAATTGAAGATAAAACACACCTTAGATAAAATATGGGAATTTATTATTGATTGAATAAAAAGATATAAAATTTATAATCTCAAACCTTAATTTAATAAAATAGAACAATAATAATTCAAGAAAATTGAGAAAAATTATGGAATTAACTTAAAAACATCATAATAAACATCAATGAATCTAGGAAAACTAGTTTACTGAGATCTAAAATTATGGAATTAACTTAAAAACATCATAATAAACATCAATGAATCTAGGAAAACTATTAAAGTTTACTGAGACTTATTAATACTCAAATGACCTTAATTAGGGAATAAATGAATTAAATAATCACTTAATTAATCTAAACTTTGAAAATTTATAATAAATTAAATAAGAATCCAAAACTTTCAAATAAACCTTTTATGGATTCATCATTTAAATGGGAATAAAAAAATAAACTCCTAATTATTTATTAATAATTTATGCTTACTTTAAGTTTTATTGAAAACATCAAATCCATAATTAACCCTATAATGCATATTTAATTAAGATAAAATTTCAAAATTGAAATTGGCAGGAAACCCCACTTGTCATAAAAATTTCAAAGCCAAATGCCTTTTGGATTAGAAGTTATGAATTTTTTTAAGTTCTAGGTTAATTTAAATCAAATAATAAATTAGAAAAATCAAAAATATTATAAAAATTAATGGAATCAATTCAAAACATTTTAAATAATATCAAAGGAGCTTAAGAAAATCGCTTAACCCTCTAAAATTGAGAAATTTCTTTAATCACATATTTAGGGTTTAAAGAAGAATTAAAGCAATCCTAAAATTAATTTAGCCTTAAGTTATTAAATTGATAAACTTATGATAACCCAAATAATCAATTGAAAAATAAGATTAATTAATCATTGGATTTTACATTTAAATGAAAATTCATTAACATTGAAATCATCTTAAATCAACTTATTTTAAATGAATGATGATAATTACAATTAAACATAAATGATTAATCAAATGTTCTAATGAAAATAACCTAGAAGCTTAGAATGACTTAGATTAGGTTTGGGACCAAAGTAGTTCATTCCTTTAAGTTTTTTTTGGTTAATTTCAATAACTAAATACTAAGAAACAAAATTTTCCTAATAAGAAATTGAATTGAATAATAAACTCTTGAAACAATTTTAATAATCAATTAAACAACACTCACAGAGACTTCAATTAAAATTAATAAGATAAAATCTAAAAAAAAGAAATTAAACTCACTTAAATTATAATAATTAAATAAAATTAAAATCTAGTAAATATAGAACAAGCAATAATGATACATAAAATGAAATAAATTCTATGAGCTTAAAATCTTAATTAAATCCATTTTAGAAAAATAAATTCAATGGAGTTTAATTAAGATACTTAAGATCTTAGTTTGATTCTTAAAATGAGTATTTATTGAAAACTTCATTCTACTAGAACTAAGATGTTGATTGGAATGGATTCTGCCCAAAATGGAATTTATTTTATTCTTCATTCCTTAAAATTTAAATTCAACCTTAACATAGAAATATACCTAAAATTGATATCAAATCGTAAATCAATTAAATTATTTAAATTGAATGACCCAACGATAAATTAAACAAACTTTGAACTTAAACTAAATTCAAATTAAAGTAAGGGCTAGTGTAGTCATACCACATAAGCTCCTCTTTTACCCATTAGATTATGAGGTCACTAACTCTAGATTTATGTTAAGTAGATGATCTGTAATGCATGTGACATGATATTTTTTTTGTTTTGTGGTGTAATATTTTATACTTGATGGCTAAGATTATTTGCTCGCTAGCCTAAATGTTAGGTCATTTTTTTAGGCTAATACTATTTGCTATAGAGGTTGCGTTTAAAAGAATCACTATCATAGAATAATAAACATTATTTTCTTCCAGGTGCTACTTAAATCTCTAAGCATAGCTCATTAGGACAGGTAGGTTTGGCAAACACTAGTGCTAAGCTCATATATTTAAAATATAATATGCTGGCAGTTGTATGCATTTCTTGACATCTATTTTATAGGGATTAGAAATTTATTTTAGAAATTTAAAATGTAATTTGAGCTTAGAATTAAGTTAGGATCTATGTGATCTATGAATAGTAGGAGCTGACTTTACCAATCGGTGGTCCTCTGTGAAGTCTATGAAGGAACCTGAAGAAGGTGATGATTCTCGATAAAGACTCCTATAGATCAAAACTTTTAGTTCTAGGCCAGGTTGTATAAGGGCATAGCTCAGCTACCCCTTTTTTTCTTCCTGGGTGTGCAGCAGTATTAAGCTACATTGGCCAATTTATTAATTTAAATTTGGCTTGAGTTATTTTAGGGTGTGTAATAGAAATTCCTACTTTTTTAAGGTTTCTTTCTATGATGTGCTCTGTGATGAATTGATTGGAAATATTATACTCCTAGGAAAACTAAATTTTGCACCCCACTAAAATTAAATAACTTGAAACATAAAAATAAAAACTCATAACCTCACTTTAATTAAAACCCTAGACGTAGTTTATTAGTAACTAAAAATAATTAGCTATTGCAAACCACTAAAGCATATTATTCATTTCTCTTAAATTTCATACCCAAGCCTTAAAATGAATTATGAGTCAAAATATATAAAAGATGAAATTTGTTGCATTAGTTGGATGCATAACATAATAAACACCATCTTAGGGTTAGGAAGTAAGTTTAAGTTCTTACCTTCTCTTATAATTGCAACATCCTAACCATCTTGCATACAAAGAATGGAATCATGATTTTAAAATTGCTTAGGTGGTGTTAGCTAGTAACCCTTCTATGCAGGTAATTTGTCCAGAAGTGTTTGGGATAGATTCTTTTTCTTAAGTGAGAATGATAATTAATAATACTTAGAAATTATAGTAGGTTTAGCTTTTGGCTTATGTTAGAGGCATTTTAGACTTAGGATCTAAAGCATCTTATTGGAATATGTCTTCAACCATTAGACATTTATGTAGTCCTGTGCTATTAGAATCTAAATCGTAGATTTCTAATAAAATATCAACTCAAAATCTCAAAAATTTTAATTAAAAAATGTAAATTTTGATAATAAGATAAATGAAATGCTTATTAGGTTTCCTAGTATCCAAAAGCATTTCTTACTTAATCCCTATTGGCCTCAGAAAAGAACTCTTCCCCTTTGAAGCATCCCCTTTTGAATTTTTGAATTAACAATCCTTTTTAGACAAGCTTTGAAATCCATAAAAATAAAAGTTTATCTCTCTAATCAAGAGTATTCTTAGGAGAAATTATCTTTCCTCTAAGATGTAATTAATTATAAGGGCTTCCCCTTATATGGAACTAAGAACTTGGTTAAAATAAATCCTGTTCTACTTCTCTATGTAGTTCAGGGGAAAAATCTCTATAATATTGAGGACCCATTAGCTTTTTGAGTCCTTATTAAGTAATTGAATCTATTATAGGATAACATGTTTATCTTTTGAGATAATATGTTGATCCCTTAATGAAATATTTGATTACTTAAATAAGAAATTCCAAAAATCTATGTGGTGTTATAAATTTTCCCCACACTAGAGAACTACACTATTTGTAACCTTTCCTATGTAGTCTGCTTGTATCCTCTTCTAGTGGTGTTTTCTACTAGTTGATTGCATGCACCAACTCAGACCTATCTGTCTCCATAATGTGCTCTGAGGTGCTAGTACCTGACCTTGAAGAGCAAACAAAACTGACATAAACATTTCTATCCGCTTCTTCATATGATTAATCTGATCATCCTTAAGTTTGAGCTGATGCAAAAGTTGTTGAGTTAAGTCTGATCCCTCATCCTCCTTAACTATAGCTCTTTGAACATCAATACTATAATGCTGATCTCTATAAGAGGAAATTATGGTCTTTACCATACTAACCTGTTCTACATCATCTAAGAGGTCATATTCTTCCATGTTCAAAGCTGACCTTCTTATCATCGCTTTCTTCTTTCTCCATGTCAATGATTATTGCCTTGTACTATACTAAGATTTCTTTAAAAGAATGATCATCTATATTTTTTGGATCTATAAGGACATACCCAGGGTGGCAACCTTCTACCATATGATCTTCCATAGGTGGGGTGCTTTGGACATCTTGGGTTGATAATGTGCTAACCATGATGGGATCTACTTTCATGGGGATTTCCCCTCCATCTTTCTTTATCTCTTCTCCATTCTATTGGGTTGGTGAAGCAATAATAAAGCTCTTAGGTTGCCACTCTTCTCTACAAGAGGCTGAATAGGGAGCTCAACCTTACAGTATCGGTATGAGAAGACAAACATTGGTCCTTGGGTTGCAAATAGATCACCAAGGATGAATGTTTTTTCCCAGATGTTCTTGGGATACTTGGTGGGGATGTCAAATGGCGACACATGAATTTTAGATGATAAATGGTGAGTTGAGCATTGTGGTGGTGGCACAAGCTACACTTTCACCGATGACTTCCTCTTATGGCTAGAACTGATGAGAACTATACTATCAGTGCGATTAGCTCTATCAACTAGCTCTAGGTAATGATCTACCAAAGCTGAGGCTTCCAACTATTTAGCAAACATCCTTTTACCTCTTTTCCTTGCTTGGGCTACTATCTTGGCCTCTATGGCCCTCTCTTTGTGGATTTGATCCCTAACACTCATAGGGATAATCTCTCTTAAGTCATTAATTAAAGTGACTCCAAGAATCCGTGGGCTCTCCCTACTCTCCATAGCATGGACCTCAAACCAGCATTGGGCTTCTTTCTTTCTCTATCTGGTGTCTCATACTCTCTGGGTTTTGGGGGTGATGTGACTATCTTCTTCATATCCTCCTCTCCCTTTAAAGATGAAAGTGGGAGAAATCAACTACCACCAAGGAAGGGAGAGGTCTCACATGGAGAACAATCTTTAGCCATATAAGATACAAACTCAACCTCCCTGGACATCTTCTTGTAGTACCTCCTTTGCTTGTGATTCTTATTCCTATGCTGAATCTCAGTTAGAGAGACATGACAAAAGTAGAATTGACCTCAAAATTAGATGTGGTTACCTTTGACATAATTACTGCCTTCCTTTTGGGTGCGGGGATATCTTAGAGGCAGTACTAGTCCTAGTTGCCCTAGTGGTGGGAACAACAGATGCTCATAGCATGGGTACCTTTGACATAACTACTGCCTTCACTTCATCACTTCTTATATATATATATATATATTAAATCTAATCACTCCTTTAAAAACCACTCCTTTTATGTGAATAATAAGAAGTGATGAAGTGAAGCTAGAAAAATATTGCTAAATTAATTATAGTTTAAATCCATTAATCTTGAAATGGCTTTCTTATTTTGATAGGAATATTTAAGTGAAATCCAAATATAAAACTTAGTAGCAATATTCCATAAGATTTCATTAAGATAATTAAAAACCATAAAATTCATCATTAAGTTCCACCTAAGGTTAGGGTTTGAAGTGGAATTTATTCCTCTTCTTACTCTCTAAAGCATGAATTTGTAAAAATAAAGATAATTCAATAACTCCTTATATATACGCACACATCAATATGTTGAATTTTTGTAAGTATAGGTCATTATTAGACCAGGGAAGTGAGATAATTTAATACCTCTTTGGACAACTTAAGTCTCACTCCTAGGATGTCTAGAATATATACTTGTTAATTCACATACATAAGCACTTGTATACAAGTATAAGAATGAATTAGAGATTTTAAGAAATTCTAAATACATGAAAATAATTTGACCTCACTATGTATTTCACTACAAACTTTAAGGTTTATTAAACCAGAGAAATGGAATAATCAAAGACTCTTCTAGGACTATTTAAAGTCTCATGCTCCTAGGATGACTAGACTACCTTTCAAGTATGTAGATCATACATGTAAAAATAAATTTATATTTTAGTTATTAAAATTATTAAGATTCATACTAGTAAATCCTTAAGTACATTAGAGAAAATAATTTGAGATTTAATAGTGATAATAACCACACTATTTGTCCAAAGTATGCAATTAAATGATATCACTTTATTTGTTTTGAAATATGAATGCAATAAGTATATGGAATACAAATTTATAGAATGATTGAAGCATAGATTTGAGATTTATTAGTGAAATTAACCACACTATTTTTCCAAAGTATACAATTAATTGATATCACTTTATTTGTTTTGAAATATGAATGCAAGAAGTATATGAAATAAAATTTTATAGAATGATTGAAGCAAGAAATTGAACATCACCAAATAACCCATTTAAACCATTAAGTCTTAAGGTTTTTCATATGTAAGCCTAATCAATTTCATTTAGCATCAATTTGAAATTTGAATTATTTAAATCTAATGAGGAGAAGAAGAGTCTAAAATCATCCCTTAACCCATTTCTATTTATTAAGTGATTTAAGATTGATATAAGTGATTTTTATGAATTAATTAGGGTTAATAAATTATTTTAATCAATTAAGCCCAAAGAGTTGAAAAATCCAATTTTTCATTAGATATAAGCCCAAAAATTATGAGATAAATTCTAAATATAAATAAGTATGAGATAAACATGTCCTAAACGTTTTAATGCAATTGGGCTTATATTTAATGGCTAATTAAAAAATAGAGAAAACCCAAGATCACCAATTACACTTAAAATACCCAAACTAATTGAGGATTTTGATTTTGATTTTGATTGAAAACCTCTTTGTTAATTGAGCACGAAAAGTGATTGATCATAATTTTTTTAAAAAGTAGACTAATTATTATTAATTTTATAAGTTTTAAGATAATTAATGATTTAATTAATTAATAAAAAATCTCTTAATCATGAGTTTGAGAAATAATTAGAACTGGTGGTCCTAATTTATTTCTCTGGTTATATTATAAAATGTATTTAAGTCCCTATAATAATTTTCATAATGTTTCTAATCACATAAATTTATTAAATGCACAAAATGACC
This sequence comes from Cymbidium sinense, assembly GCA_021442155.1. Taxonomy (NCBI): domain Eukaryota; kingdom Viridiplantae; phylum Streptophyta; class Magnoliopsida; order Asparagales; family Orchidaceae; genus Cymbidium; species Cymbidium sinense. The sequence goes on along the minus strand of CM038216.1, from coordinate 166,897,099 downwards.
CTTTAGGGTTTGAAAAGTTTGATTTCCTAAATTATTAAACTAATTAACTTGAAATATTATGGAAGGTAGAGGTCATCCCATAGAACAACCACTCAAAGTTTCAAGTTAATCAGCTAAATAATTAGAGCTTAATTTCTCTAATTATGAAATTCTTTAAATAATAATTAACCACCATACACTTAATAAAACTTGAAGCTTTTATTTTTCTTGGATTCTTCTCGGCCTAAGCATTTCAGAGAGGGTTTATTTATATTTTTTAGATTTTTATATAATTAGTTATGAATGTTTTTTTCAAAATTTTAGCATTTAGTTGAATTTTTAAACTTAATTAGTTGAATTACATATTCAGCATCATGTCAGCATTGATGTGGCAACACTTTACATATGGCGCCATGTAGTTTATTACTTAGAGAACATTTTACATGGCTCTTGACTCAATGGTGGCGGATGTGGTTTCACCTAGGCCACTCAATCATGGATCAAATGATCAAGATTAATCTCATAGTTTAAATGAGATAAAACACGTATCCAATTAATCATAATTTTCACCTTAATCATGCAGAATAGATGATGGATGATCCATCGTCAACCTTGGGTGAGAGACGAACATCGTTCATCTTTTACCACTCAATTTAAGCTTGTTAGAGCTCATTTCATGGTGGATTTGATTCCAAAATGATTAAGTGATGATTCTAAGGGGATCCTACACTTTATTCGCACCAAATGACACTTTACTTCACCAAAGACCAACACTTAGGGAGCTATGCCTACAGTTTGAAGAGATTACCTCACTGGAGCTAAAGATCAATAGTCCATCAACTAAGATAGCTTTGTCTTGAAGAGGTGAAGCCTTGTTAAGAATTTACTCCTTCACCTCCTCATCAAATGATCCCAAGACTAAGCTTCACCACTGCTCATAGTAGTTTAATCAAAATGGTTTCTCCAGTGATCAAATCTAGTGCATTTTGACTCATTCTTGCTTGTGAGGATGTGAGAAAGATGCGGGAAGGATTAATTTGATTTTAGTTGGGTTTTAATGTAGTTGGGTGTGAAGGGTGCTTGGTTTGAGATGGTGTTGGTCTTGTCAGTGGTGGACTGCTTGAGGGGCTCTGAAAACTTAGGGGACTAGCTCTAGGGTTGTGAGGAGTGTGTGCCTTGAGTTTGAATGGGGAAGGATGTGTATACTCTACTCCTCAAGTGAACCAATCAAAGAGGTTGGTTCATGCATGACAGTCCGGCGGTGGTGATAATTGAAAATGGCATGGGCTTGCTTAGGAGGACATCCCCAAGTGGCTGGTGGAGTTTGGTGGCTAGTATTGAGAGGGACATGGCTTGTTGGCTGAACCAAGATTTAACCAAGGTGAGGGTGGCCTCTCCTTGGTCAATGGCTGAGCCCAACTGCTTTGGGTCAGGTCTAGTTTGCATGGGTGAAGTCAAAGCATGGTAAGGTGGCGCCAAGCCAAAGGAGGGTCTTGGACTACTTATTTTAAGATTTTATCTCATATGGGTGGCTTGATTTACTTGGTTTAGACTGAATCAGGTTCACCTTAAGTTTGGGTCCACTTGGGCTAGTCAAGGGGAGCCTAAGGATGAGTCATGCCAAGTTTGGTTGGGTATGAACTTAGTTTAGTTGGGTTTGGCTTAATTGATCCCATATAAGTCAATTTGGGTCTAATTGGGTTAGATTGGCCAGTGGACCAAATTGGGTCAAATAGGTCATTAGATTAAGTTCAAATGAAGATTTAAACTTATTAGTGAAATTGACTTGATTTAATTTGAGTTAGATTTGAATTTGGCTCATATTGGTCAAATGAGTTAAGTTAATCAATTTGGTCAAATTGGTCAAATTAAGTTGAATGGAAGATTGAGTCATGTTTGATTGATCATTTGAAGATGATTGAAGGCTTTAGATTTAAATTAATTTAGTTTAAATTGAGTTTTAGTTTAAATTAGGTTAAATGGTCCAATTGAGTTGGGTTGGTCAGATTGGCTTTAATTAATGATTGAAAAGTGTTCAATCATCAATTTAGAAATGATTGTATGCATTGGTTCAATCCAATTTGGCTTGGATTAAGTTTCAGCTCAATTTGACCCTTTAGGGGTCAAATTGGGCCAAGGGGCTAAGTTAATTCAATTGGGTTCAATTATTTTCAATTGGGTGATTGGTCATGATAATAATCAATTTGGAAGTGATTGGAGTAATTGATTTGATCTAATTTGGGTTAAATCAAGATTTGCTGAGTTTAGAATTTTAGATCAAATTGTATCAAGTTAGTCAATTGCGTTGTTTGGATCAACTGAAATCAATTGAAGGCTCAAATATGATCAATCATTAATTTAGGAGTGATGGATAACTTTGATTTGATCTAATTTGGATTGAATTAAGTTTTGGCTTAAATTAGGCTTTTAGGCTAACTTAGGTCAAGTTCAGCTAAGTGGATCAATTGGATTGATTGGGTTATAATTAGGCTTCAATAAAGTTCAATTGAGGTTTAGGTTAGTTTGGGTGAGTTTAATTTCAAATGGATTAGGTCAATTTTAGTTTTGGCCCTTTTAAGCCAAAATGGATCATATTGGGTCAACTTAACTAATTGGCCAAATTGAGCTTGATTGGGGTAAACTAGGTTTGAATTGACGTGGCTGTGACTCAAGTTTGGTTTGTAATCAATTAATTTTGGTTTGAAGGATTTCCTTGGGTATAAGAGTTGGTTTGGATTTGGGATAGGTGGGTCATACTAAGCCTAAGTCGGGGTCTAAACTTAGGGTTGAGCCCTATGAGTCTTTTAAGCTTAGGATTGGTGTTCACTTAGCCACTAGGAGTTTCTTAGTTCTAGGAGAGCCTTAGTGTCTAGACCGAATCCAAAATATAGAGAGGTGATTGTTAATCCTCATTGAAAAGTGATATCAATAATTTACACACTATTTTTTTACATTTCCTACAAATATTATATTTTTTTTCTAGACACATTATTTATGTATGCAGTTTCTTCTTTGAGTTTAATACCTTTATTTACCCATTTTTGTTGTTCTAATCATTATAAATTTTTCATTATTATAGATAGTATTAGGTGGTACTGACAATGTCCCCAATAGATCATTCATGAGTATTTTCAAGAGGAAGAAGAAGACTAATTCTCGGCCTAGTTTTTGAACTACGACTACTATTACCACCATGGCCTCCATCTTGATCTTGCCAACCTTTCCTACTAGATCTATATGTACATGTATCTATCGCTCTCCAAAGCCCAGCTATCACCATCTACCATCACATCTGATCCATCGATGCCTACTGAGTATGACATAGCTGAGACACCTATGACATAGACTTTTATTAAACTTAAAGGCAACATGAAAGTTTGTATTTGTTACTTTTTAGATTTTTGTGGTGCTAAATTTAAGTTCTTTTGTAGATTTAATATTTCAAGACAAGTAATACCTAAAATAAGAGATATAAAAGGAGAAAAATTTGATGCTCCATATGTAACATGGAAAAAGTTAAGAAAATAATAAAAGTGCATAACATGTGATTCAAGGAATTTGAGATATTATCTTAGATTTTTAACCTTATATAATGTAATAGATTATGATTAAGATATACTGATTATCATTCATATCTTTTATGTAATAAAAAAATTTTGGTCACTGTTAGAACATAAGCAGAACATTAGAAATAATTTTGAGTCAAGAGGCAATGCTTATTTATGTAATATGTTCATGAGTATATGCAAGTTTGAATAGAGACCTTTTTTGATTAGAGGGGAAGTGTGGGTTGAGTTGTGTAGAACCTTAGCATCTCTAGATTATGCTTATAAAAATGACCAAGCTAAATAAAATTGATCATTTGATTATATGGGTATGGGCAGCTCCCTACACATCAGAGACTCCATTTCTCAAGATTGGTAGGTCATTGAATACTTTTGTTAAATAAATTTATAAGCACTATTTACTAACTTCATTGATATATTTACAAAATAAAATACTTAGAAGAAAACCCATAGCAAGAAAATTATATAGTAGAACACATTAACACTAGATGGACCAACAGGTTGATGTCAAATCATAAATAGCTTATGTAAGTGATATTTTTGATTTTGAATTCTAATTCTATTATAGATATATTTTATTTAAGTTATATCATAATTTTTTTATAGGATGAGTATTTAAGGCTGAAGGAGGTATAGAGTCAGAGTTCACTGGTGCAGTAAGTTTAAGTGGATAGTTTGAGTAGTAAGAGTTTGACATTTGGAGAGAAGTTGTTGGTGGTAAGACAAAAAAAGAATACACAACCTAGGTTTAGAGAGAGTGGCTTGATTCAATCGATGAGCTAGTTAGAAGCACATTGCTAAAATGGTTGAGGACATGGGGGCTTGAATAAATCTCAAATGGAAGCTTGGATGGTTGCCATATAAGCAAAAATGGTAAAGATGCACTGAGATATATGCAAGGGAAAAGAGAGGAGGAGGAGGAGGATGATGATGAGGAGACAAATGATTAGTTGCTTTCTATTTGCATCATGTTATTGTTTATGTTTAACTTAATTTACTAAAAATTTTTATTTAATGTTAATGTTTTGAAATAATTGTGCAATGAAATGTTTGTTTAAAAGTATAGTTTTTAATAATATGTACTTTTTATTGAGTTGTTATGATCTTATTATAATTTGTTATGAATTTGTTGTATACTTGTTGCTTGGGAATTCTAGTGGACTAAATTTTTTAGTAGTAGTTTTCTACTAGAACCTACTGTTGGAATTTTTCAGTGGAATTTTTTTCGGAAATCTACTATTGGGAATTTCTAGTGGAAATTTTTCCCTATGAAGATTTTCCCATGACTACGTCTACTAGTTCATCTAAATTTGTTTTTGATAGAAGTTTCATAAAAAATCCATTGAAAATGATTTCTTGTAGTTTTTTTGCTTGTCAAAATACATTGCTAATCGAGGTTTTTCTATTGAATGAAAAGCCATTGGAAATATATCAGAAATGCAAGTTTTAAATGAAAATCATGTGATTTTTGATAAATTTTTCTATTGAATTTCTATAGTGGATGACTTATTAGTCATGAGGAAGTTGCCTAAGAAACACATTGAAGATCGAAAGGAAATATTCACCACTCTGAAGAAAAATAATATGAACCTTAATCTCTTGAAATGCACATTTAGTATGGGATCAAGAAAATTCTTGGGATTCTTGATCACGCTAGAAGGCATAATAACAAATTCGATATAGTGAAAGCCATACTTGACATGTCATCATTAAGGATCATAAAAGAAGTTTAAAGACTCATTGGGTATGTCATGAGGTTGAATCGATTTATTTCTAAGGCAGGGGACTACTATCCTTTCTTCAAAGAACTTAGAGGCACCATGAAGTTCGAGTAAACTCTAGAGTGTGATAAAGCCTTTTTGACTTAAAAAATCTGCTTGTGCCACCTATATTATTGTATAGCTTGAAGGAGGGTGAGATCTTACTAGCATACTTAGGAGTTGAAGATGCATCAGTCAGTTCTATCCTAATGAGAGAAGAATGCAAAAGCAGTGGCTAGTATACTATGTGAGTAAGTCACGATGGTGTGCTGAGTTACACTATCTTATCATGAAAAAACTCATGCTAGCATTTATGATATCAGTACGACAAATTTAACTATATGTTTAGGCTCATTCCATTTAGCTCATCACCAATAACTCAATCAAGTCAATACTTGTCAGGTCAAATCACTCAGAGAGATTTCTGAAATGGTCAATGGAATTAAGTGAGTTTAATATATCATACTTACCTAGGATAGTAATCAAGTCATTGGGGGTAAGCCAAGTAGAATACCTTTTAGTAAGCTAGTTAAAAATGTCTTTTGAATCAATAAATTATTGATTTCCTTTAATCATGTAGCATCCATTATAATATTTTTCATTATAGCAAACTTGGATGTCTGGTCGTAGTTAAGCAATAAAAGGCTGGTTGAAGAATATGAGAAGGCATGGAGCTTAACAAAAAAATGTTTGAATCTAGGCATCTTTTTGGATAACTGGCAATCTAAAAGATTTGTTTCTTTCCATGTTTTCATTATAATGGAGGCTATATTTTAACTTTTTCCTAATATTACATGCTTGACAAATATGGATAGCAATTATCTTTCACTTGGCATCTTTTTAGTGAAAAGAATAGATTCTCTAATCTTGTTGATGTTGTGTACCTAATGATAGTGATGAAAAACCTTTTTAAGGAGATTAATGAAGTAAAATAAGTGTGTAGCTTTATTCTAATATCTTATAAAGTGATTTCAAGTTTATGGTGGAAGTGTGAGGTGTTTATAATTGTTTAGTGATAAGTTGTTAAGATTAGTCTAGCTTGGAATAATTTAAGCTTAGGCTAATTTGAAAGATCATTTAAATAAAAACATTTTAAGTGTTGTAAATAGTTAAAACTTCTAAAAAGTAATTTTCTTAGGTTTCTAGCTTATGATCTGGAGTATATGGTTGGGCAGTCAGGCTGTTTTAGGGGTTTTGTAGAGGAAGACCAATACTAGTCCCGATTAGGCTAGTTTGGCTTGTTATAAAAAAATTCTTTCGATTAATGATATAAGATAATATAGTAAAAATGACATTGGATGTTTATTTTAAAATGTTTTCTTATGATCTAGAGTCTTTGGTGGAGTTTGGTGAGGTTTAAAATAAATTAGTGATGAAAAGAATTTTATTAGGTAGGCGTCCACCAAGTTTAGTTATGAGCCTTAAAGAAGGTTTTGTAGAGGACTTGGATGATGGATGGCTTAGCTTAGAAATAAATTGAAATGTTGAAGAAGATGTGAGAATGATTTAAGGGAAATTTTGAGAGGAATTTAGGAATCAATTATATGATAAAAATTAATCGTACTAATTAAAATAAGCATTAACACAAAGAGAAGGTAATTCTCCAAAATATTGTTTAATTGTTCCAAAGCTAAGAAATTTTATTACATACCAATGTTTTTTATAATGGTTATAATGATCAGCATTTAAGAAAAAAAAAGGAAATATTAGGTGGGTGGTCATTAATGGAAGAATGTACCAACCTCGATCATCAAATAATTTTATTATTCATTATTTTAAACATGGGTAGCCCATACATTTTAAATAATGGGTAGCGCATAATTTCATAAAAATTTTTTAATATACATTTTTTATTTAAGTTAGAGGGATTATTAGATGTATAGCCTAATGAAGGTTAAGAGTTCAATCACTGTGAACAAATAAAAAAACTTGAGATTATGAGATTTTATTGGATATGTTAGTCATATATTATTTTGAAATGATCACTCCTATGAAGAAATGATCTCATTGATAGCCGATGCATACCTTTAGCATTACCTTACTACTTTAATGTTGGTCATCTTGGGCTAAGTGGCCTAGAGTGTTATGACCCAAAATAATATAACCCTCAAACTGAGGTGGGTCATATTAAATCAGATGAATACTATATACTATCTAAATCTATTTAAAGGAAATTATATGCTTCTTTTATTACACAGAGTCACTAATATCTTCAAAATATAATAAAATAAAATTCATGAACTTTCATTCAATTCATATCAAAAGATATACAATCATAAAATAATATACACAATAATCATGATACACATCTATATCTATCAAAATATTAACACCATGATTGTAGAAAGAATAATTATATTCTAGAAAAAGATATACCTATAAATAGAAACCTACAATTCCTATCTCTAATCGACATGCTCTTTATCCATTGCTTTCTTGAAATTTATACTTGCTGATAAAATAAAAATTAGTATAAATACTTAGTAGGTTACACAAAACTACTATAGATCTTCAATATACAATAATAAAATAGCATATATGCAAATTTATTTTAACATCACATTAAGTAAACCATTTTTCCTTCAAAAGAAATTTTGTAATAGTGCAATACTATCAAATACAATGAATGAAAAAGTCTATCACACTTGATATAAAATCTAATATGCCAATATAATTCTAGTGTTAAAATCATATGTAAAAAATTATAATGTATAATTCATGTTTAACATGATATTTAAATCATAGAAAAATATTAAAATAATTAACATCTTTGAACACTTTAAATCAACTTTCCCCTTAGGCCCTAATACCTCCCAAAAACCAATATATTTACCTTTGCATTTAAATATTCATTTAGAAGCTTATGCCTCCACGCACACAATTTATTTATTCAGACCTTTATACTTTCATGTAAGTACACATATTACTCATGATGTTATGTCTCACTATATATTTTCCAAATAAAACTCATAATTTACTAGTAAATTAAGCCACAAATTTACATAGATATTTGTAATATATCAATACTATGAATCAATATTTTGATAAATAGAAGTAATTTATTATATTATATAAGAGTTTTATTAGTGTAAAATAAAAATAAAATTTGTTTGACCTAACAATATACTAAATTCAATATGATTAATCACAAAACAATACTTCGAACAACCTTTATAATACTAGTATGAAAGTATAAATAAAATAAATTATGCCTTATAAATTTTTAAAAGTTTACAAAAATACTAAAATATTACAAAATACAAAATATCTTATGAAAATGTAAAATAAGTACTTCAATGTGTGCATAATGACTAGAGCAACAACATACTAAAAATTACACCATGAAAATTTCTTGGATGCCATAATATCTTGATTTATACAAAGTATGTTAAAATAAAATAGCAAAATATTTACAAAAAGTAAATTTTTGAAAATTTAGGCAAGATAATGATAGCCTACCTTAAGATGGTTGATTTTCTCAACTAGTTTGATAGATAAAATCTGCTCTAAGACCTTTAGTGCTTATTTTCTCTCTCCTTCCTCTTTTTTCTTTCCCTTTCTCTTTCTAAAACTCATCACTAAAGGAGAAAATGAAATGGGGTAAAATCCATGTGTGGTGAATTGAGAAATTTATAAATTTTTATTAAATATATAAAAGAGAGTAAATGTAATTATTCAAATTATTTTATTTTTTTATAATTATTAATATAAACTTATTCATTTTTTGAAAAATATTTAATAAATAGTAAAATAGATCTAGAACACTGCTAAGTTTGCAAAGCATACACTAGATGGTTCTAAAAAAATCTATTTATACAAATACATGCAAATTCTTTGAATAGTTTAAATTAAATAAATAATTTTTTTTGTATATACAATGCTTGCAAAAATAAGAGAAAACATTCATAAAAAAGTTTTAAATCCTCGATAATGCAGTAATGTCAGTTAAAAATTTAGAAAATATAGTTGAATATCATAGACCATTTCCATTTTAACAACATTTCAAGAAATGCATATCACTTTTCTTATAAAATACTTTTGTATGATCAATTGAAACGTGACATCATTAGGATAGATACTTTAAGAGATGTTTTAAAGCACCTTATTAATTTGACATGCATGTATAAAAATAAACTTTAAGAAAACTAAGCATCCAAGGATATTATCATAAATTTTTAAAATAAAGTTATTCTTATGAGTATTATAATCTTTCCACCTCAGAAATATATAGTCCTCAACATTCCAATACATGGACATAATAAAAAAGTTCTAGATAAAGCTATCTCATCTCATATTCTTTCTTCTAGATGACTTCTTTATCAGATTTGTCCTTCCATCATAATTTTACCATATGAATTTGATTCTTTCTCAGTTGCTTCACATCATAAGCTAAAATACAATCAAGTTCTTATTTGTAAGTTAAATTAGGTTGCACTTTATTTCATCCTCTAATATTCTATTTGCCATATTTGTAAGCCATTTCCTCAATGAAGAAAAATAAAATATATTAGGAATATTTTACATTTGATCTGACAATAATAGTTGATATGCAAACTTCCCAACTTTACCAATTACCTTAAATGCCCAATATATCATGGATTCAATTTTTCTTCTATTCCAATTGTGTTCACACCTTTTAGTGGACTAACTTTCACAAATATAAAATCATTAACCTAAAATTCTACATTACGAAGCTTAGAATCATAATACTTTTATTGTCTATCTTGTGCCATGCTCAATCTATATCTAATAAGTTTGACCTTTTTAGTGGAATCATCAATTAAGTTTGGCCCTAGTAATCTTCTTTCTCCCACCTCTAGCTAAGATAAAGGTGTCCTATATTTATGACCATATAAAATCTCATATGGAGTCATTCCAATGCTATATTAAAATCTATTATTATAAATAAACTTAATCAATAGAATATGATCCTCTAATCTTCCTTAAAAATCAAGTACCAACTATCTTAGTAAATCCTCAAGTAGTTAAATAGTCCATTCAGACATACCATTTTTCTATGGGTGAAAAGCTTTATTGATGTTTAATTAGTCCCCATACCCTCTTAGAGACCTCTCTATAATCTAGAAATTGGAAATAATAACTTTTGGTATTCCATGTAGTATGACAATCTCACAAACATATAGTTATGCTAAAATCATCTGATCTCTATAAATTCCGCGAGCCAAAGGCTACAAAAAATCATATATAAATAAACTTCTCATGATCCTCTGCTTCCTTAAAAAATCAAAATTACCCATTATCTCAGTAAATCCTCAAGCATCTAAATAGTCCATTCAGACAGACCATTTGTCTATGGGTGAAAGTTTTATTGATGTTTAATTAGTCCCCATACCCTCTTAGAGACCACTCTTTAATCTAGAAGTGAATTTGACATCACAATTAGAAATAATAACTTTTGGTATTCCATGTAGAATGACAATCTCACAAACATATAGCTATGCTAATCTCTCAACTTGATTTGTCTATCTCATGGGGAGAAAATGTACTGACATTGTCAGTTGATCAACCACAACTCATACTTCATCATGTCCCTGCCTAGTCCTTAAAAATCATATAGTAAAATCTATTATGATCTCTTCTCATTTCCACTTAGGAATGGGCAAGGGCTACAATAAACCACTAGGTTGTTGATGATCTATTTTTACTATCTGACAAGCCTCACATTTTGATACAAACTTAGCCTCATCTTTTTTCATTCCAAACAAATAAAATAATGATTTCAAATCATAATACATCTTACTACTTGCAGGGATTGTATATTTATAATAAGGTATCTCATGTAAAATCTCTCTTCTTAATTCTAGACTATTAGAAACTCGTAGTCATTATATACAAGTAAACACTCCATGATCATCCACCTATGACTCAAGTTTCTTCTTAGAATGCATATTGGTCTATCATTCTCTAGCACACATCATCAATCTTTTGAGCTTCTAGAATCTTCTCTTGTAGTGTAGATTACACAATCATTTGAGAAATCATTCTAAAGTTCATATCACATAATTTAACCACTTCTAGCTCAAATATCTCCATATCATGATTAAATGCAGCATTTGAGGTAATGCAACTTGCTACTCTAGTAGACTTTCTAGTGAGAGCATCTTCAACAACATTAGCCTTACCAAGTTGATACTAAATGCTAAGATTATAATCTTTAATCAATTTCTATAATTTCCTTTGCCTTAAATTCAACTCCTTTTGAGTAAAAATATAATTTAAACTCTGATAATCAATATAAATCTCACATCTAACTCCATATAAGTAATGCCTCTAAATCTTTAATGTAAACATAATAGCTACCAATTCTAAATCTTGAGTAGGATAATTCTTTTCATGATACTTTTGCTTGTTTAGAAGCATAAGAAATCACCTTACTACTATGCAATAATGCACAATTTGTGCCCTTTAATGATGTGTCATTACAAAATACTTGGAATCCTTCAGTATAGTGGAATAGCCAAAATAGGCATTGATACTAAGCAACTCTTCCATCTTTGAAAGCTATCTTCACAATCCATCTTCCAATCAAATGACATTGCCTTCTATGTTAATTTTGTCAAAAGGAATTACATTATATGAAACACCTTTAACAAACTTCATATAATAACCAACCATATCAAGAAAAATACACACACTAAAAAAAGTAGTAGGTCTTAGCTAATCAACAATAGCCTATACTTTTAATGATCTACATATATGCCCTCATCACTTACAACATGCCATAAGAATGCTATGCTTCTCAACAAAAATTCACACTTTGAGAATTTTTCATATAATCTATGTTATCTTAAGGTATGAAAAACTAACTTCAAATGAGTAGCATGATCACCCTCAATATTTAGTTATACTAATATATTATTAATAACATTAATAACAAATTGATCTAGATACTCTTTAAATACTTGATTCATCAATCCATAAACATAGCTAGGATATTGTCAAATTAAAAGACATGATTGGGAACTTATAATGGCCATAATGAGTACTGAAAGCTATTTTTGCCACATCCTCCTCTTTTACCTTCAATTGATGATATTCAGATCTTAAATCTATCTTTGAAAATACATATACTCCCTATAACTAGTCAAATAATTCATTAATCCTAAGTAATGAATACATATTCTTGGTGGCCACTTTGATAAATTCTCAATAATTATTGCATATACATGGTGCCATCTTTCTTTCTAACAAACAACACAAGAACACCCCCTTAAGATGTAATAGGCTTGATAAAATCTCTATCTAACAACTCTTTTAACTACACCTTCAATTCTTTTAGTTCTTTAGGTGCCATTTATAAGGAGTCTTAGTAATAGAAGATGTACTAGGTATCACTTCAAAATAAAACAATATATTTTCATTTAGAAATAAATTTATCAATTCCTTAGGAAAAACATCAAGGAAATCTTTATCATAGAAATTTATTTAATTACAATTGAATTTTTACTCTCACCCCTTACATAAGCAAGATATATTAAATATCTCTTCTTCTACAATCTATTAATCTGTATAGATGAAATAAGTGATGATAGTACTTCTTTGACACATTGACAATGAATATTTTCATCACCACTTCTAATGTCACTCTCTTCTTCATACAATCAATATGAGTACTATTTATACTCAACCAATTCATCTCTAAATAACATTAAACTTAGTCAAGGGCAACACTATTAACTCAAACTCCAATTTTCTATCAAAAATCTCAATCTCACAAACATATATGTAACTTGCTATTATACAATCTCAAGTAAGCAAAATAATAGATAATCTAGATTGTAATATAATAGAAGATAAATTCACATGATGAAAAATTACTTGGCTATGAATGCATGACTAGCCCTAGAATCATAAAAAACTTTACATAACTATACATAAATAGATTCGATATCTATTACAACATCAAACACATCTATGGATTCTTGTTGAATCAAATTATACACTTTAGCTGGCACTAGAGCTGTAGAAACTAGAGTGATAGAATCCCTCTGAGTTCTTCATAGTTACCTTCCAATAAACTCTCTTCCACCTCTACTTGAAGACTCCTCATTGAAAGTCCTAGAAGGTGTTGTCATCGGTCTCCATGTCTATCTAAGATCCTTGGCTTAAATATCTAATCTCTTTTCTATGGACAATTTACTACTGTATGCCTAGTTTGATCACATCTAAAACACCAACATGTAATTATATAACATCAACCTAGATGTATTTTCTCACAACCTACACATATAGGTATGCTACCAATAGAGCTCATTGAACCACTATTGATAGGTGCTAATGGGCTCTTCTTAGAATTTCATGGTCCAAATTGACTCCTCTTCCCACTAATACTGCACTTGGACGTCTTCCCACCAAACTACTTCCTACTAGCATCCCAATGCTTCTAAAGGGATGCTAGATCATTCTACACTAATCTTGCCCTCTATATTAGCTTAGTGAAATATCTAATCTTAAATGTAACTAACAACTATCACAGACTTTTGAGTCCTCTTAAGAATTTGTAAGATTTATTCTATGACGTACTAACAAACTATGGGAGTATATCTTGATACTACAATAAATTCAATCCCATACTACATCACTATCATGATTCTTTGCACTAATCACATAAAAGCTTCTTGCATCATTGTTTAGTTAAATGAGGCACAAATCACTCTATGAAATTATTAATAAAGTCCTCCAAAGTAACTAAAGCATTCAACTTACCCTAAAACATTTCTCTCTATTGGCCTAACCATAATCATTTAGCATCTCCATCTAACATAAATACTGCTAAGGGCACCTTTCAATTCTCTAGACATTACATGCCATCAAATGTTTGTTCCAACTAAAACAACTAGTTATTTACTACTTGAGGTTCAACTGTACCCTTGAAGTGAAGAGGTTCAATTATTAAAACATCTGTAAATCCTTGTTCCCCTCCTCCACCCTAATAATAGATATTCTACTCAAAGTCTCTCCCATTAATTGAGCCACCAAGCTAGCAAACTAAGTCATACAATAAAAAAGACATAGCTCCCATCATACTCTGTATCAATAAAGTCTAATAAGAATGCTATCCATTAGTTTTATCTTCCTCTTGAGAATTCATAGCATTTAATTTATAATACCAACACCTATACAATTATATATAATACATTATAATGATATACACATACATTTGGGTAGAAAAATAATCTTAAGCTATCTAAATCTCTATCACTCAATAACTAATAATTCTTATGGTCTGATTATAAATCAAGTCCTCTAAATCTATCACTCTCATACCAAATTTAAATTTTACAACCTAAAATGATATAACCCTTAAATTGACATTGGTCATATCATGTTGGATGCGTAATATACTACTTAAGATCTATTTAGATAAAAATATATTATTTTTATTTGTATAGAGCTACTATATCATCAAAATATAATAAAATAAAACTTATCAACTTACATTTTGTTTATATTAAAAAATAAATAATCATAAAAGGCTATACACAATAATCGTTATACACATCTATCAAAATAGAAACACCATGATTAAAAAAAGAACAATTATATTATAAAAAAAGGCATACCTATAAATAAGGCCCTATAATCTCTTTCTTTAATTGATGTGCTCCTTACCCTTTCACGTTCTTAAAATTTATATATGTCAATAAAATAGAGATGAGAATAAATACTCAGCAGGTTACATAAAGCATACTATAATTCTTTAATATACAACAATAAAAAGTGCCTATACAAATTTATTTTCACATCATATTAAGTAAACCATTTTATCATTAAAAGAAATTTTATTATAGTACAATACTATAAAATATTTTGAATTAACACGTCTATGAAAATTTATATAAAGTCTAATATGTCAACATATGCCAAAAATTATAGTGAATAATTTAAGTTTAACATGACATTTAAATCATAAAAAATATTGAAACAAAGAACATTTTCAAATGCTTTGTAGCATTTTTCCCCTCAAGCCCTTAGCTGCCAATATATATATATATATATATATATATATATATATCAATCAAGCTCTTATATCTCCCAACATATTTACAATTGAATTTAATTTTTTTTTTTAGATTCTTATGCCTCCTAGTGCATAGCATAATTTATTTATTTAGACCCTTATACTTTCATGTAAGTACGTGCCTTCTAATATATTTTAAATATAATATTAATAATTTAACTATAAAGCAAGCCACATATTTACACAAATATTCATAATGCATCAATACCAATGAATCAGTATTTTGATAAACAAAAGTAATTTGCTATAGTATATAAGAATTTTGCAAGTGTAAAGTAATAATAAAATTTGTAAGATCTAACATTATACTAAATTCAACATGAATAAAATACAAATATTGCTACAAACAATATTTATAAAACTAGTATGATAGCATTGACAAACTAAAATATAACATATAAATTTTAAAAGTTTACTAAAATACTCAAAATATTATGAAGTTTTTACAAATAAAATACCAAAACTTTTATAAAAAAGTAAAACATCTGAAAAGTAAAAAAAATACAAGCATTGAAGGCTATTATAGTAATTTTGAAAAATATAATTATAACTTCAAGTATTAAATGGAGCTTGTTGGCGATGGCATTGTTAGTGTATTATGACTAATGTTGGTAATGAGCAATTATTGTGTAGTTAAGCTTGTGCAAGAAAAGCTCCAATTTATAGATGTAAATATGCAAAAATATGGATTAATTATGCCAACTCCAAATATTGGAGTGTATTGTGCCATTAAATAGATGGTTTTTGAATGAATGTGTCACTAACTTCATTAAATATAACAACTACTACTCATAGTCCATGTGTCATGATATTTGTTTATAAGAAAATATAATTAAAAATATAAAAGAAAATTACTTATATATATTAGTAGTTATTAAGCATATAATTAATGATAAATAAAATCATTTATTATTGTGCTCTAAATAATGGTATTAGATCAGGCAAGATTCACACAAGAAGCTTCCTTTTGCTTTGGTTTGCATCTTATACATATAGCCGATATATTAAATTACAATGCCCTAGTTGTGGATTGAATCCACCTTAAATGCTTCAATTCATATATTAATGGATGATCATGAAGAAAAAAGAGAGATAAAACTGATTCTTAAAATCATAGTGATTGATGGAAAAAAATGGCACCATTATAAAACCATAACAACCAACTATATTTTGATAAGAATGCCCTATAAATTTATCATATAGCATAAGGGGATACTTTTATCTAATAAAACAAACCTATTAAGATAACCACTTACATGGAATAAAGAAAAAAAATGATTCCCCCACTTAGACATGTGTCAAAATAAAAATGTTAAATTCTAACTCATAATAAGAAATGACTAGCGAAATTTCCAATCCATAGAAGAGTTTGAGATATCCTTTTTAATTTGAGTTAGGATAGTCTATCTTAGTTCAAAGGTACTTTTCTATTAAACTTCTACAGTAAGACAAACAACTTTCTTATAGATAGAATTTTTATTAGAGCATTCACTGTATCAATAAACTTCACTAGCACCTTGATTCCATTTCTTAACTGAGAGATACATTATAAAATCTTTTTAAAAATTAATTCATTCTCACATACAAAAGGTTTTTGAATAAAAGGGAGATGGATGGCCAAGAAAAGGGTGCTCAATCTATAAGAATTTGATGCGAGAACCAACAAGATACGGAAGGGAAGTTTAAAAGAATATGGAATGATCTCATCAAGAGGTGAGTTTTTGAAATTAGAAGAGGCAACAAGTGGAATTTCAAGGAATTGAGCCACCTTTTGGGGTTAGGTTATGATTAGATATGTATTAGTATTTGTATCTCTAACTTTTCTTCTCCAATCATTTTATCAACTACTTCTTTGTAGCCCTAGACTGTCCACATAGAAGAAATGAGAACAAGGTCTTCTTGGGCCATGCACTTGCATATCTCCATTACATATGATTTCTATTTATAAGAATTATAATTACCATTATTTAGTAAAGGAAAATAAAATTTTGGTAAAAATATGGGTGGGTGGCCATTCATGGAGTAAGGTGCTGATCACCATCATCAAATCATTTTATTGCTCATTATTTTAGTAATGACCATCCCATACATATTTCTAAAGTAACAAAAAAAATATAATTTCTAGAATATTCATCTAAAAATTAAATAATAAAATGCAATATCTAATTATTTATCATTAATTGGGTCTTATACCTTAATTAGGCTCTTTCTAGGGCACTTTCATGTGCTCTTATAATTGGACTTACCTTTGGTTAATATATTGATGTTCTTGGGATTTTGTTCTGCGTCACTTAGTGTTAGTCCCTATTTAAGAGAAAGCAACTGTGTAGTTTGGAGGGGCTTTCTCCATTAGTTTTAATCTAATGCATTTCAAGTGGTGATTTAGCTCTTACATAGAGTGTACAATGCTCTTGTGATATTATTCTATGGAATGGTTAGGATAAAGCTAAGAATAGCATTCAAAACTATATAAAGAAATGAATCAAATTTTGAGCATTCCTTGCTTTGCTAGGTATTGTTATTAAGACACTTCTATAAAAAAAATTGTGGGTGTTTTCAGGTAAGATAAATGTATGTGTCAAGTGCTATATGTCATTGACTAAATAGTTATCTTAATAGGTTCTATTTATATTGTTTCATATATATCATGTTACAGATTACAAGCAAGAAGTTTTTTTTTGCATAGAAAGGGAAACTTTATTGACCACTTTAAAGTATAAGTAATCCAAAAAAAAAATAAAAGAGTAACTAAGAGTTACAAGTTGATAGTTCTAATGTAAGGTAAGTTGATGTTATCACTCTCTACAAGAAATTTCAATTATGGATCTATGAATTTTGAAATGTAAAAGGATTGTGTCGAGGTTCTCCTCTTGGCCAACATATCAGCAAGATGCTCTCCCTCCTGATGAATATGTGAGATGTATATGTTAATATTTTCAGCATCTCCTTCAGTCTTTTGATCTCATTAATTAGGAACCAAGGTATGTTATGATCATTGCTCTCCTTGATAATGTGAAAAAGTGTTCTAGAATTAGTTTCTAACCAATAATGTGCCAATGGATGGATGGAGGCCATTTGGATAGCATGGCTATAGGTTACCACCTCAGCATGAAGGGGGGAATGACTAGCAAATGGCATCAAAAAATGGAGAAGATGCTCACCTTGTGTCACCTAAATGTGTCTTATAATCATAGCAATATAATCTCTTGATTCTTCCATGAGTCAGTTTTTGCATAATCACCAATTTCTAGATTTTCTTGTTTTTCTTTTCACATCATCCGGTTTGCTAAGGCTCAACATTTGCCCAATGAATTGGGATTTCTTTTATAGTTCCATAGCTAATCTCCTTCTTTAGATGGAATTTAGTATTTTTGATGATAGAATCTTCTATTATTATGATACTCTCATGTTTTTCCTCATTCCTAGCCAACTAGATAAACCATAGTATAATTAATGATGTGACCAAAGAGATGTTAACCTGCCATGTTTCCTTAGTCTGTCAATTCTGAAGTAACTTTAGTAGGGATTTTGCATTATAGTTCAAGTCCAAATGGAGTAGATAAGCAAATTCATTCCATACCCTTTTGCTGAAACTACACTGGATAAAATTGTGAGATATGCTTTCTTCCTCATTTTGTAGAGAAGGCAGATTGAAGGCAGCTTTAATTCCTTGAGTTTAAGAATATAACCCATAGGGATTGAGTTGTGCTTTAGTCTCCAATAAAATAATAAAATTGAGGGTTTAATAGCAGAATTCCAGATCACTATAAACAAAGGAAAAGTTTTCTCACCATGCCACTAGCTGTTATAGATCAATTTAGATATGGAAACAGGGTTGGTTTTACTTTTAATAACTAATTTATCATTTTTGGAAGCATCAATGAGTGTATATATCTTCACAAATCTGTAAAGGGAGATGTTCTCTTAACATTGGTTCATTCAATTTTAGACCTTGCCAGAAATCAACCACTCTTTGAGAATTAATTGGTCTTTCTTGTAACATCCATTTGAAATGTGCATCTTCCCATATCTAGTGGTCATTCCAGAAGTCAATCATACCATCACCCAAATACCAAAAAATAAGATCTTCAAATTCATCTCTATGTTTCAACATGTTTTTCCATATTGAGAAGTCTGAAGTCCTTAGATTGGTGATCATAGGATGTGAATGTTGGCAATATTTATTGAAAATGAAATTTCCCCATAGTGTATTCCTTTCTTTGAATTAGATCCATAATTTGATTGAATTGCATTTGATGTTATCCCCAAGAGATTTGAGTCCAAGACTCGCATTTCTAGTTGGCTTGCACACTTTCTACCAATTGGTCTAATGAATAGATTTATGCTTGTGACTCCATATGAACTTGTTCAATATCCTTTTAATCCTTATTTAACTATTTTTAGGAATTTATTGAACTTGGGTGGTATATAGAGAAATTGAATTGAGGATGCTTTTAACTATTGTAACTCTCCCTCTAAACGATAGAAATGAATTTTCCTAAGGAAGAATCTTTTTCTGAATTTTGTCAATGAGTACATGGAAAAGAGAGGAAGTGAGTTCCCTTTATATAGTTGTTTGCCAAGGTAGAAAAAGGAAATGAGGATTGATGGAATCTAATCCTTTCCCTTATCCATTTAATCTTATTTTTGTTTACTCCAATTCCTACAATAAAAAAAGGATTTGTTAGGATTAATATCCATACTTAATGGTGAAGAGAAGTCCTTGATGATATCCATATGGGCCTTTATAGATGTCATATTTCCATTACAAAAAACTTAAAAGATCATCTGCAAATGGCAGGTGATGAATAAAAATATTCACATTTGTATTATAGCAAATTCCTTTTTTTAGACTCAATCTCATTATTGAGCCTTCTTGAGAGGGTATTTAGTGCTAAAATGAAGAGCGAAGGGGATAGGGGATCCCCCTATTTAACCCCCCCTGCTAGCTTTAAAGAAGCCATTTAAATGTCCATTAAGAAGGATTTTGTAGTGGCTGTTGATGAAGAGTCTTTGAATAAGTATGAAAAACTCATATGAGAAGTCTTTTTCTTTGAGAAATTTAAATGTATGGTGCCAAATGCTTTATTGAGGCCTATTTTCATGATTACATTACCTCCTCTATATTTTTTTGGCAATATCCTTGCTCAGTTCTTGGGAAAGTAGTATGTTATTGATGATGTTTCTTTCCATCACAAAGGAAGCTTGATTGGATGAGATAAGAGCAGGAAGTAATTTTTGAAGTAGGTCAACAATGATTTTTCTTATGATTTTATTAATAACAGTTGATAAACATATTAGTCTAAATGTATCCCATGTATGAGCATCTTTCTCTTTTGGTATTAGGATGATGGTTGAAGTTGAGAAGAAGTTGTGGATATTTTGGCCTTTGAAGAAACTTTGGATAACATTGATGACTTCAGTTCTTAAAATGTGCCAAGATTTTTTGGTAGAAAAGGGTAGTGACTTCATTAGGTCCTATAGCCTTTTACCCATCCATGGAATTCAGTGCTTTCATAATTTTATCTTATGGAATGAAAGTCAGTTCTTCATTGTTAACCTATTCACAGTTAAGTTGATAGAGCTGCTGATCATACATATGGGATAAATTGTTATTAGAGGCTTGATTGATCAAGTTTGAGAAGAAATTCACATAACTTTCCATAATGTCTTCCTATTTATGAATCCATCTCCCCTCATTGTCTTTTATATAGTCACCCAAATACCTTCTCTTTTTTCGTTTAATGCATGCATGAAAATATTTTGAGTTTCAATCACCTTGGAGGAAGTTGTTGGTAGAGGCTTGTTGTCTTAAACAACTTTCTTCACTGTCAATATAATATTGTAGCTTTATTTGTAGCTATTCCAACTTCAGTTCAAGTTCCTCATCATGGTTATCTCTTAGTGCAAGTAGTTTAGTTTCATTGGTATTGATATGCTCTTCAGCAAAATTGATTAAGTGGTGGATGTTACCAAAGGATTCTTTATTCCATTTCTTGAGGGCTTGAGATGTAGCTTTGTGTAGCAACCATAGTTTAATCCAAGGGTTATTTTCTTCCACAACTTTCCATGCATTCAAAATACAATTTTCAAAGTCAAGATGCCATGTCCACATGTTCAAAATTTGAATTGGAAATAAGATGGTTTGGGCATACATTTGAAATTGACTAATAAAGGGGAGTGGTTAGATGGAATCCTTGCATGGTTTAGAACATCTAGCTTATGAATGAGATAACAAATTTGAGTTTATTAAAATATGATCAAGTCTCTCATAAACCTTCCCTCTTCTCCAAGTAAAAGGGGAGCTAAAAGCTACATCAAACATACCAGCTTCCTTAATAAAACCAATAAACTCTATGATGATTGAATGATTAGTCCTCCTGCCTCCCTTTTTCTCAGTTGGATTAGCAATCAAATTATGATCCCCTCCCACCAACCAAGGGCCAGTGGTATTGAGTCTAATTTGTTTTATATCTTTCCAGAGTTCTATTCCTAGATGTCTGGTGCAAACAACATTGATAAAGGTAGCATAAGAGTAAACATTAGACTCTAGGATGTGGATGTGGATATATTGATTAGTATCTAGTAAGATCTAAACCTAGAATTTGTGCTTCCAGAAAAGCCAGATTTTATTGTTAACATTTGGATATATGAAGAATTGAGGAAAGTGTCTTCTTATCTTAGGTAGATTTTGGGTTGCCACAAGAGGTTCAATGATAGAAAAAAATTCTATTTTGTGGTGTCTCACAAGGCTTTTCAGTCTAGTAGAGCCATTGGCCTTGTCAATACCTATAATATTCCAAATCATAATATTCAGCATGAGGGTGGAGGCTTACTCTTTGAGGGTCGTTTGGGGACCCTTCACCATTCAAAAAATTATCCATCCTTTGGCTTTTGCTTGCTGGTAAGTTCTTCAGTTCCCTAATTCCTCTTTGATTTTGTTTTGTGTTTAAACATCTGCCACTCTTCAATTGTTGTATTAGAATATCTTCATACCTTTCTTCCTTAGGTCTCTCTCCATATGAATGGATTGAGCCATCCTCTTCCATGGTAATATTCTGGGTAGGGATAGGTTCTAATAGAAGATTATACAGGGAATTTAATTATTCTGTATGCATTTTAGTAAGTTTGATTTATTGTCTATTCTATTTAGTGTTTGTAGGATTCTTTCCAAAATTTAGTTCTTAATTTTTTGCCACATGAAAGGGTATCTCATTCAGATTATGTTCAATAGGTATTTGATTATTGATATCTTCTTGGATGATGGGTGGTATTTGTGGATTTTCTATGATTGTCTGATTGAATTTACAATTTTCAACAGGTTTTTCTAAATTAGTGTTGTCATTTATGAATTTAATCTCCTCATGAATAATTGTTGTGGATTGATCCAAGTTTTTCTCCAGTATTTTTTGTGCAACTAGTCTCCTCTTATCCATTCAAAGTCCCCTTTGCTCTGGATGTGCAATAAAGCATTTCTGCAAGGAATGACAAAACATTCTTCACTTACTATAGTAGAGTGGCTTTCGTTCAATTTCAACTTTCTACCAATACCCCTGTGATTGGGTGCTAAATTATATATTCTTTGCATAACTTGTAGTGATATGCATTTCCACTAGGATTCTAGCAGCTGAAGGTCTTGAAAGATTGAAAGTAGGCAAGTTAAGTTTCAATGGCCTCCCAAACATAACTACTATTGAGTATAAAATCTATTTATTGAAAAGATGCAGTTTCAAACTAGAAAGCTTAATCCAAATGGGAGCAATGAGAGGTTTAATGCTGTAGCCAAAGGACAGGGTCCATTTTAGAAATTTGATAGGGATGTTGTCAATGTGGTAGAGTTTTTTGGAGAATAAATGTGCATAGTCTTCCTCCTTGGATAGGGTCTATTCTATTTAGTGTTTGTAGGATTCTTTCCAAAATTTAGTTCTTAATTTTTTGCCACATGAATGGGTATCTCATTCAGATTATGTTCAATAGGTATTTGATTATTGATATCTTCTTGGATGATGGGTGGTATTTGTGGATTTTCTATGATTGTCTGATTGAATTTACAATTTTCAACAGGTTTTTCTAAATTAGTGTTGTCATTTATGAATCTAATCTCCTCATGAATAATTGTTGTGGATTGATCCAAATTTTTCTCCAATATTTTTTGTGCAACTAGTCTCCTCTTATCCATTCTAAGTCCCCTTTTCTCTGGATGTGCAATAAAGCATTTCTGCAAGGAATGACAAAACATTCTTCACTTACTATAGTAGAGTGGCTTTCATTCAATTTCAACTTTCTTCCAATACCCCTGTGATTGGGTGCTAAATTTTATATTCTCTGCATAACTTGTAGTGATATGCATTTCCACTAGGATTCTAGCAGCTGAAGGTCTTGAAAGATTGAAAGTAGGCAAGTTAAGTTTCAATGGCCTCCTAAACATAACTACTAATGAGTATAAAATCTATTTATTGAAAAGATGCAGTTTCAAACTAGAAAGCTTAATCCAAATGGGAGCAATGAGAGGTTTAATGTCAGCCAAAAGGGCGGGTCCATTTTAGAAATTTGATAGGGATGTTGTTAATGTGGTAGAGTTTTTTGGAGAATAAATGTGCATAGTCTTCCTCCTTGGATAGTTTGATCATAATATGCCGACCATCCAAAAGTTCCACATTCCAATCCACAACTAGTTTTAGATCTACAATGTGATTTATGATAGAATCCATTTTAGGATGTTTGTAGGTTAATTTCCCCACTAAAGTGAACTTGAATGGATCAGCTAGACTACAAGTCTCAGATTCTGATAGCAAAAGAGTAGGTTTTCCACCTTTTATAGATGCCTTTTTTTAATGAAACCAATGACACTACCTTCCATGTAACGATCATGATAGCATTGAGGAAAAAGTAAGATATTTGAGTCAATGAAACCCCCCCTCCCCCTGGCTCCCCAACCACAACATTAACATTAGAAGGGGGATTCATTGAGGCAGGAAGTAAAGAAGAAATAGGCTGAAGAGGTAACAATTTAGTAGAGATCAATTAAATAATAACTAAGAAGAGGAGAGTTACTTGAGCACACCAACACCATTTTTTATAGATTACAAGCAAGATGTTTTTCAAGAAAACACCAAAGGTATATGTATTTAGTTATCAAAGAGTTTTAATCTTCTTTGGGAGAGTTCATTACTCCCTTTTTAAAAAGTACCCACTAAGGTAATGGTAAACCCATATAGTTACAAAAATCAAGCATATGCCCTTTCCACTTTATATTAGTTGGATTACTTGACAATAACAAATGGTTCTTCCTTTGATTATAGAAATGGCCTATACTAGTGGTTAAGCAGTCTTAGGGTTTAGGGCTACATATTACTAGGTTAAGTTAGTCCCTCATGATTGAACACTTACTTTTTAGGCTGCTTTTCCCCTTTTTCTTATGGTATAATTCATTATATCACTTGATACCATTATCAAGATGGAGTCATTACCAAGTTAAGTGGCTTCTCTTCTTAGGCTTGGGAAAGCTATTCAGGAAAGTGAATTTGTGTGCCTTTAATCAAAGAAAGTTATTAGCAAAATGGGCACCTCACTTTTGTCTAGCCTAGAAAGAAAAGCAAGAAAATTCAATTTGATTAAAGGTGGAATCTTCTTAATAAGAAAGCTTTCATGCAAACTTTAAATCTCAAATAGTTCTTCCTACTTACTATACCAGCTTTTTAATCGATTGCTTAATACTTTAATGTTAGCTAGTTCAATAGAGAAAAGATCCTAAAGGATAAGCGTATACATAAACACTAATGAATCACCTATAAAGCCACTCTTAAAAATGTAAACTTTATCCAAAAAATATGATCTCACTTATTAACTTACTAACTTATAACTAACTCACTCTTGTAATAAAATATCCCTAGTCTAAGAATATACCATTTCAATTGAGAATGTCCTTGTAGTCATAGTAGCCCACATAATCAATTATTTAAGAGCAATAGAAAAGATGATTATCGGATGAAAATATTTTTATTATTCAACTTGCTTAGTAAAGATAAAATAAAAAAAATCACATAGAAGAAAATTACTTACTTGTCCTTATAGTTCTATTAGTATCTTCTTAGTTAATCTTAGGTAGTCCCCTAGATTCTTCCACTCGTTTGAACTAGTGTTACAACATAGATTTAAACTTAAATTTGAAAGAGAGCTAAAAGAAAACTTAAAACACTAGCTACTAGAGATTCTTTTTTTCTATCTATAGAAGATTTCTAGCAAGGGATTTGTTTAAGCTATGCCTTTAATAAACTCCACAATTCTCACCAAAAATATGATCATTCAAGATAAATTCTTTAAAATCTATGCTATTTTAAAGATGTTATAAAGTTCAATATTTATAAGGTAGATTGATTTTATTCAAACATATTTCCCTTAACATTTATATTAGGGTTTACTTAGATATGGGTTCTACTTTTTATAGGCGCATGCATCTATAGTTAATTACCCCTCTTATTGCAATATGAGGGCACTCTCAATTGAGGTTGGACATAGGTAGTAATCTCTTATGTAACATAGTGTTTAGTGATATGATGTGAATGACTATCTAGGATAAAAAAGTAGTCCCGATCAAGGTCCCATTATTTCATCATCCCACACTACTATTATTCCAGTCTACTAATATTAGAGTGAAATTAGCCATAATGTCCATGAAACTTGATTCACAACCATGGGTTGCCTCATCGCAGAAATCTTAAGCAAACTAGAACTACTCTACAAGGGTTTGTGTAAATCAATTTTATAGACATTAAGTTATACTCATGTCTATTTGAAAGTGGATATTAGACATGAAGTCCATCTCATGAACAATAATTAAATTTACATCCATTTAGAATGTTATGAGTTTAAATCTAAAATCCACTTCTTAGATGTGAATCAAGTTTATATCCCTTGGAATGCTATTCTTGTGAATGTTGTTTTCCTACAAATATAAGTTGGACTTAAATCTATTAGAAAGTTCATGTTTTATGAGAATTCCATTTTTTGTGAATATGAATTAGTCTTATATTTATTGAAGTGTCTAGACTAACTATGGGGTCTTCTTATAGACAAATCATTGGGCATGAATTAATTAGAATGCCATGTTAAATGTGGATTTCATTTTACAAACATAAGTTAAAGTCTTACATTCATTGGAATGTTTAGACTAAGTGTGAGGTTTGCCTTGTAAAAAATATATGGGCTTACATCCATTAGAATGCCTTGTAAATTAAAATGCAAATAGTTTTACGAATATGTGTTGGACTTACAACCTTTTGGAGTGCCAATTATATGAATGATGTTAACCTCCTCCACATAGATTGAACTTACATCTATTAAAAAGACAATATCTATGAATAAATTATTGGGCTAACATCCATTGAAATGCCAAGTTTAAATGTAATAGGGTCATGCATATATGTCGGACTTACATCCATTTAGAATGCCATATTTAAATGTAAAATTTATTTTATGGTATAAATTGGGCTTATATTCATTGAAATGCCATATTAAGTTGCCTTAAATCCATTGATAGGTCAATTGTTAGACATGAAGTCCACTTAGCAGAAAACAGAATACATTTAGTGTGAAATGTTTTTGGCGAATATGAATTGGACTTGTATTAATTGGAAGACCTAACTTATAAATAAAGTTTTCCTTATAAATGTTTAGAATTGGATTAAAATTATGCCTTTTTAAAAGTTCATTTTAAGTATTGAAATTCATCTTGGAAACATGACTTGGACTTATATTACACTAAGTAGTAGAATTAATTTTATGCTTGTAGTGCCATCTAAAAACAAAATGTTATACCCTCTATGCCTAAACAAGTATAACCAAATCAATACCTTTACCAAGATTTCTCCCTAGTGCCAAGTAAATTTTGATTGGATGCATTACCTATATTTCTCTTTAAATGATTATGAATTCTAAAATAATCAAATCTTCAATGACTATTTAGTACTCCAGGATTATCTAGCGCATTAATGATTATTTAATACATTTGTTTGCTTTTTCCCTAATTATTCTTCTTGGACTTCGTAGATATTTCTAGATCACACTTGATTTTAACTTTTCAATTGGCCAGATCATAAGTAAACAAAGCATGGATAAAAGTAAAACACCATATTTATTAAAAGCATAAATAATTTTTGTAGATTAATCCAAAAAAAAATTGATACAACACAAACATCCAAAAGCTCATAAATTCGAAGAATTTTATAGATTAGGGCTCCATAATAGAGAAAAGAAAGAAAATCTCAATAAATATTCTAAAATAAGACATAGGATAGCCATAGAAGAAAGAAAAAAGCTCACCGAGTAAGTCTTTAAAGTTCACAATTTGTGATCCTCTACTGCTTCCTCGTGCAAATATACAACAACCCCCGCTGAAAATATTTGATTATTGATCTCCTTCTCCACCTCTTACTTAAGGAAAATACTCTTTAATACTCCTCTCACAACACTCTCACGACACTTGAATGTCACTCTCCATGTGTTTCACAAAGAACTCACATGCTCACTCCACTGATAAAAAAAAGTAAAAGTAAAGCAAAAAAGAAACCATTTTCCCTTAGCAATGTCCCTTATATATAATCTAGAAACCCCACCAATTAGTTTTCCTAACTCCCATAATTACCTTGAAAATTGCTCAAAACCATCATAAATCTATTCTATTCAGCCATAGCACTGTGGTAATGCTAATGTAGTGTTCCAGCACTATGTTTGAGGCCATGGCTTCATATTTTTCTCTGGTACATCACCGTGAACTATAAAATTGTCTTAAAATGAGTTTGATCTGTGTGACATTGTTGATATAGCACCTAGGCTCTGGCTTTACTATAATATTTCCCCAATTTAGGCCATTGTTGACACGATGGTGCTGCAAAAGTAGATTAACACTAGGCTTAAATTTCTTCTTTGTCATTTTTCTTAAGGATTTTTATGTTACAACACAAAATATATATAAAATATAATTTTTGCATATAAAAACATAAAGTCATTATAATCATATTAAATTCAAATTTAATACTTACTTTATTATCATTAGTTATATTTATAAATATAAAAATATAAAATTTAATGAAAACATTGCCTTTTATAGTGGCCTCTCTAATTTTAATGAGATTATTAGATTTTTTTACTATTAGGGAATCTAAGATTTAGTGGAAGAAGCAAGAATAAATATTAATAAGCTTCCCCACTATTGACATGACTAAAGACACAAAGTCTTGGCATTATTTCATTTATATTAAGCTGATGCCTAATAAGTATATCAATGAGGTGACCAAGGATAGAACTATTTAAATTTGTTATTCAAAAGATTTTTTCTACATATGTAAGTAAATTAAATAAAAAATCTATTTAAAACATAATTAAAGGTAGCACAACAATAATATATGGGCATCCATCTTTTGTATATAGGCTTTATGTTTTAGTTGGGGCTTTACATAACCTTAATGAAGAGAAATTAGTTGGTAGGACCCCTTTACCTAGGGAAAGGATTAGGGCATTAAGTTTTAAGTATGAATTTGGAAAGAGTTCACACACACTATCTTCTAGATCCTAATCTTCTAAGATTATGAGTGAGTAGGATTTAGATATGTAGAATAAGGCAGAGTAGTAGGTGGTAGCAAGAAATGGGGAGAAAGTTTGACCACTATGTGGACTAGCAACAATGACAACAATAATTCACATATATGGCTGATTATAACTCAACTTTTACCCATAAATTCCACCATTGCAAGCTAAATGTTAGTCCATATTGTCTACTTTTTTGCAACACCATAATTTTAGCCCTATGTTAGCTTGTCTCAAGTAGCAACAATAAAGAAGAACAAAAGAGGAGGAGGAGGAGGAGGAGGATGAATATAATTTTATTTATTTTTATTTAATTTTGTTACATTATTATTTTATTTAAGTGATTGTTTGTCTTCATAGATAGTTTTTGTTTTAAAAATCATATAAACTAAGTTTAGGGGAGTGATAATTTTCTTTTTATTTAATTGTGTTTAAATTTTTACTTATGTACACAGTGTCGAGGTGCTGCACTAAGCAGAGTCTTGATGCTAGAAAGTTAATTTATAATTTTTAGTTTATTTTAGTAAAATTTTACTTTCTCATTATTACTTGCCTTATTGAATTGTATGGTGTTTTTTTAGAACTTAGCATTTTACTTGAAAAGTAAGACTTTAGAATTAAATCAGATAAATAAAATTTTAAATTAAGAATAAAATTTACAAAAAATATTAAATAATAAATTATGATTTAAACTATTAATAACTAAAGTTTCTTATAAAAACTAGTAATTTCTAATAAGTTATGAATTTTATTACACACACATCACACATGAAAGATTCTTGGTGAACTTAGCTAATTAATATAAATTAAATGAAAATCAATTTTATTTTAATATGATTATTATTTATAGATTAGCACATTTATTAAAAATTACTAATTCATTTGATATTAGGTAGTTAAGAGAATGGAGTAATATGAAAACCAATATAATTGTAATATACTTGAACTATAAGGTGATCTTCTTAAAAAAAAAAGAGATGAGAGAAGAAAACACTTGGGGATAAGTAGTATATAATAATAGTACTAAAACTTTTTGAATAATATAATCATATCAATGAACTTATTAAAGAAATTAAATGTGTTAAATTTAAGGGAAAAAAGATAACTATTTCACTATAAGAAAATCAGCTATTAAGGGCCAAGCCCTCCCATTTTCTCAATTTCCTTCTCTATGTTTCTTTCAGGCTGTGGTGAGTTAGGAGGTAGGGCACACAGAATCTTGACTAAATCCTATTATTTTCATCTAATTTGTCCATAGGATCGAAAGTAAATCACTTCCTTTACCTTTACAATTATTTATTTTTGATTTTTGAAGTTTTTGTAAATATGTCCAATTATTAGCTTAAATCTTGTTTAAATTTGTTTGAAACTCATGTATCTCATGCTTTTCTTATTTGGAGTTAGATCTAAAATTATTTAGCTTTGATTTTTCCATTTTTATTAAATTATTTATTTGAGATTTTTGTGTGATGTATTTCAAAATTAATTTTAGGTGTTTGATTTCTCATAATGTGCATTAATATATATATTAATTGCCATTCTACAAAAATAAAATTTTATAAAATTATGGGTTATACTAATCATTGCACTTTTCTGAACATATCTCCCTTATTTAGTATTAAAATGATTAAAATTTTATTGATTTTCACTACAATCCCAAATTAGTGGATGAGTTACACTTGCTGACTAGCCTTCTTCTTCTCATGGTGCACACCATTCATACTCTTAGCTTGAGGTCTCCCTTCCCATTCTCTCTTGATCTCAATGACTAGCCTTAGGTTAGGCTAATCATGCACACTAAAAGTCTTAATTAGTTTAAAAGCTAGGGGCAATTAAGGCCTTCTTGTAGAAGGATTAATCCTTGAATGGGAGGTTCTTATAAGCTTAGTATATTATATCAAATGTTTACAAGCTATAAAATTAGACACTTAGGCACTTATGCTATATTAGGTCTTGATTATGCAATCATAATTTACTCTATAATTTATATAACACAAGAATCTATTTCTCAAATTCTTAATTTATACAACATATGGATATCTATGATGAATGATCATGTATGTGCAATAAGTTGCATTCATGTAGAAAAGGATTAACTGATAAATTCTTGAATATTATTTAACACTTTATATAATTGCCATCTTAACTTCCTATTTATCTTTCTGAAAGATAGTTTTGATGTTCATGAATAAGCCATATGAACAAGGCCTACTTAATGTGAGATAAAGTTATATTAAACTTATATCGTAGGAGGTTCCAACTAAATTATTAGTTTTAGACTTCATATGGTGAGTATGAGTCACATATTGATGTTAACATTGGTGCTTCGATGGACTATATACCTTCAATTGAATATGATTTTAAATGATATGAAGAAATTGTCTTTGGTATTGGAAGAGATGAGTTTGTTGGCCTAATAGAAGAGGAACTACCAACAAAGAAGCTCAAACATTCAACATGCTAGTGTGCACTTAAAGGTTACATGAACTAGTTTGAACTATCTATGGTTGTAAGAATGCTAAGCATAAAAAATGAATACAAGATGCTACTATCACTTTTGGAGTGAGTATTAACTTTTCTCACCTTAAGCTTAGGAACCTTCTAGGCACCTGGATCTCCTTAGTGATAAGACACTTCTAGTGACTAAGGAACACTAAACCCAAGCTTAAAGACTTAGGAGGCATACCCTAAGCCTAGGATACACCTTAGGATAAATAGGTTATACCTATCCTATGGCCTAAACCAAGACCCATGCCTATTCACACATCCAAACCTGAACTCATATAAATGAGAAATAACCAACCTCAGCCCTATTCAATTAACCTCCCTTGGAATTTTTCCTAATCCAAGATCCAAGCCAAATTGACTTAGCCCTTAACCTAAGTTAACTCCACTATGATCCTATGAACCTAACTATGGTGTTTATTTATAGTTTGGGTGCTTTGTGTATATATGTGAGGGGACACCACACAGATTCACAGATGAACTTATTAGGGTGATCGGGTACGACATTAAGGAATAGTGTACTATCTCGAGAGATAGAAGTCACTACCCTATAATGGAGCTAATCACCTAATAAGGACTCCTAAGGCATGATGGGTCTTCGAATATACCAAAGATTTTTCTCCTACTTTATATGGAAAAGTAAAGCAGGGTTTATTTAAATCGAGTTTGTTAAGTTCCTTATGGAGGAAAGCCTCCATAGTTAATTACATCTTAAAAAAATAAATCCTTCAAGAATACTCTCGATTAAAGTAGGCGATTATTGTCTCCAAAGAATTCAAAGATAAGACTATTAAAGGATTGGTTTTATTTTAGAAAATCAAGTGGAAAAGATCAAAAGGGGAGAGTTATTATTGAAACTAAAGGAGATGAGTAGGGAGTGCTCATGATAGTAGGAGTCCTAGTGAGCACTCCAATCTATCCTATGGTTGGGCTTTATATATTTGAAATTTGAAGAGATTTATTTCTTTGAGTTAAAATTTTATTAGAAATCTAAGACTTATATTCCACAACATGAGATTGTGGAAATGTAGAAGTGAGGATTTATGCCTGTAGCCTACAAAAAGAAACAACAATCTCAGATCCTAAATTTAGAGAACTTTGGTGAGGGCCAAAGCACAACCTAAATCTAAGGCGAAAGTCTATATATGGTTTACCTCCATAATGAGAGAGAGCCACGACTTGAACTTATTATGCTGGGTGGCTAACTCTCATATGCTTTAAATCCATGTAGGCAAGTAATATGCTTTGCAAGATGGTTAGGCTGTTATTTATTTAGAAGAGAAACTAAGTCCTTAAACTCACTCCCTGAGAGACTAGAACATGAAGGGCATGAGTAATGACTTAATCTAATGCAAATTTTAACAAGTTTTATTTGATCTTGGAATTTTTATTTTAACACAGGCTATAGGATTTTGTATGCCTAAATGGTTGAGAAAATTGATTATGGGCCAAATCAAAAGAGAAAGATGTGTCTTTCCATCAAAGGCTCTTACAGGTTAAGCCTTTATTCTCTATCATAGATGGAAGCCCTCTCTTAATAAGAGTAGAAGAATATGACATGCATGATGTTATACATACAATCATCCAGGTAAGGGGTTGCTAAATATTTTTATTATCTTGATTTAATTCTTAGGATTTTATATGATGTTATAAGTTATTTTAAAAATTTAGTTATGAGTTGTTAGTGGGATAGAAAATTATTTTTTATCATAAGAGCCTAATCACATCCCGGCCACACAGCAATCACCAATCATAAAGAAACTATGAAAATGCATGCTATTTCTAATGCATAAGCTAAACAAAATATTAGATAATTTTATAATTCTATCGCAAAAGAATAAGAGGCTGGTAGTTGGGTACTACTGTACAACCCAAAAAAGAAATGTGGGTAGCCGAGCTCTACCCTTATACATCTCCGTATAATGAAAGAATAATTACAATTATGAAACGATAAGTGTTATGGGGGTCTTCATTCTTCATACTCCATTCTTAACTTTTAATCTTTCATTCTTTCATCTTGATTTTCTCCATTTCTTTCTTTCTTTTGGCTTGATTGGGATGTAGCTTGCTCCAAAGGCATCACATGGTATATAAGACATGGTCTTATAACCAATGATCTGTTGGCTTAATGAGCCTCATGTTCAATCTGATCAATTTTGATAATAAAAATGAAATTTTTATGTGTTTCAGATATATCAATTGCTAATTACATCTCTAATACATCTCATAATATGTTTGAGGAAATTGCAAGAGGAGAAGAATGAAAGATATATCAAATTGGATAATGTGAAGCTCAAAATATAATATTTTAAGTTATATGCATTTATTCATTAGCATGAATCAATTTTCTCACAACTTAACATATTATTTTAATGAGGTTAATTTATATAAATCTCTATCGAATTAACCTTCAATTATATGTTTCATACATAGCATTTGTATTGTCAAAATAGTAAATGATAATGACTATTAAGTGTAATTATTTTATTTACTTAATATAATTAAATATTTTAACTTAATTTGATGGTTATATGATAATTAACATATGTATGATTATATATAAATTATATCATAATATTTAAATGTCACATGTCAAAATTAACAAAAATATATGAAAGTTTGTATTTTAGCCAAAGTAATTTTATAATCAAGGAATTTATATCTGGTTTCATCTCCAATGGATTCCTTGGATTTTTTCCTTTAATTTGATAGGTCACATTACCCACGCATGATTAAAATTGAATTTATTATGACTTTTCAAACATTAGTTGATTTAATAATGAATGCATGCTACATGCTTTGAATATATTAAGAGCCATATCTGATTATTTTTTACTTGCCCATGTGAATAGCTAAATTTTGGCTACTTTAATTTAATATTTGATTAATATAAATTATATTTTTATTGAATATTAAATTATCACATGATAGCATGAGGTTAGAATAATATATATTTTTGAAATAATTCAAAATGACGTTCTTGCCTATAAATAGCCCTCATTCTCTTCATGAAAGCATTCCTCATTCAAATTCAAAATCCCTCCAGCAAATCTAAGAGAAAATTTCTTAGATTTTCCTTCCAAGTGTTCTCCAAATATTGCAAGATCAAATCCTTGGTTTGGAAGCTTCAACTTCTTTAATTAAGCAAGCTTTCTCAAATTACTTGAGTTTATTTTCTTGATCTTAATCCTTTTTAGTTGTTCATGCTATTTTCTCCATCTATTTATTCTTTCCAATTTATATTTTTTGGTGGATTAGACTTTGGACATTATTTTTCACATCAAAGTTTCTCAATCATTGTTTTGTGAAAAACTCTTGTGATAATTTGTAGGATCTATTTCAACTTGTTGAAAATTTTAACTTCCTACAAATTTCTTTTGGTTTCTTGAAATATTTCTTCATTAATCTTATTTTGAAATATCATTTATTCTTAGATCTATTTTAGAAGTATATTTTAAGAATTTTAAATAAAATTATTATACTGAAATTATTTTCATATTTGCTAAATCTCTTTTTTTAATTAAAAGCTTACTAGCCTCCTTAGATCTATCATATACTAATTTTATTTAAGTATTTTGTGATCATTAGCTTTAATTGAAAGAATATTTTTGGTTAAAATAAAACAAATTATTCCTTGCTGAAATTTATTTTGTTGTGCAAAAGAATATTGTGAATTTATTTTGAAATAATTTTTATATTAGTCTATAAATTGTAATAACATAAGCATCTTAGTAAGATCACTTTAAGATATTTATTTTATTATTTCTTATCAATATTAAGTGAGCATTTTATCTTGCCAAAATTTTTTAAGTGATCATTTGTAAGTTGTGAGATTATTTTTTGAATTGATAGCTTGGTATATTTGTGAGAGATTTATTTTATCAAAATTTATTATTTTATATTTTTCTTTTGTCAGAAAATTTATATTGGGTTGTACTCCCTTGTAGAGTACATATTATTGTAGGGTTGTAATCACCCCTTATAGGAGAGTACTATTTGCTATTTTGCATTTAGTGGATTCCTAGTGGGTGGCTAGTGGACGTAGTCATTTTGGGGTTTGGCCACAAAAAATTGTGTATCTATTGTCTCTCTTACTTTACTGTACTTTTATTTTTGCTGCATTAAGAATTGTATCTTGTCATTATAAAATCAAAAATAATTCTCTACTAAAACTTAAAATTTAAGATTTAAGTTTTAAAATTTTAATCGCCAATTCACCCTCTGGGTGCTATAGACTCATAATTAAAGCCTAGCTTCTATTGGCTTAACATCCAAGAGTAGATCTTTCACTATGGCACAAGGTTTCCCAAAGGGTTCACTACCAGAGGGACACCACCATAGACCTCTCCACTTTTAGATAGGTACCATTTGATTATTGGAAAAATGGAATTAGTACATTTTTAAGAGGTCAAGATGCATGCATGTGGTATATGTTGACACATCGATATTATACACCCACGAGAAGTAAATGGCATTAAAGTAGAAAAACCTTTTGAGGAATGGTCTATAGTGAAGAGAACTTGATGAATTAAATGCTAGGGCTTGTGATACTTTATATTGTGCTTTATTACCAGATGATTACATGAAAATTTCTATGTTAAGTACAACAAAAGAAATATGGGATAAACTCATTATAACTTATGAAGGAACTAGTGAAATTAAAGATGCTCACATAAATAGACTTGTTCATGAATATGAGTTATTTCATATGTCTCCTTCTGAATCTATTTTTGATATGTATACTAGATTCATGAAAATAATTAACACATTGTTTTCTCTTGGAAAAAATATATGGGAATCAAGACTTAGTCTATAAGATTCTTAGATGTCTTCCAAAAGAATGAGAAGCTAAAGTAACAACTATTAGTGAAGCTAAGGATTTACCACATGATCAGCTTTTGGGTTCTTTGATAGCACATGAACAGGTTATTGCTCAAAGGGATAAGATGGATAACTCAACAAAAAGGGAGAAGGAGAAAGGAAAAGGCATTGCATTACAAGGTGATGATAGTGATGAGCATAACACCTCAAGCTTGGATGGTGATAGTGATGAGGTGGTCATGCTATCCAAAAGGCTTGGGAACTTGCTAAGTAAGAAGAATCAAAGGTATAAAATTCAAAAAAACTATAAAACTAAAAAAAATTTTCTACAAGTGAGGGGATCATTTGCTACCATTGTAAAAGCCCGAACACATAAGAGGTGATTGTCCGAACTTCTGAATCAAAGAAGAAAGAGATTGATGTGAAAAGAATAAAAAATATGAAGGAGAAAAGTACCATAAGAAGAAGAAGAAGAAGCCTTTATGGGCCAATCCAGATTCAAATGAATCAAGTACTTGCTCATCCATGAAGAGGTCAACATATGTCTTATGGAAAATGGAGAATGACTTAGATTCTCGGAGGTATGTAATGATATATCTTATGATGAATTAGATGATGCTTTTAATGATTTTGTTATTGAATATAAAAATTAAAAGAAAATACAAACCTTAGAAAAGAACATAAAAATTTAGATATGCATTTTTGTGATTTAAAAAATGAATGTGATAATTTAAAAGTAAAATACTTCTTTATTAAATTGTTTCCTTACTTGTATGTAAACTTGAAAGAGAGAATATCTTGTTAAAAGCAAGATTAGAATTATGTTTGAAATCACAAGTTCATTATAATACTTCATCAAGAAAAACATTTAATAAAAATTATTTGCATCATACACATCCCACTCATATACCTTATAATTATCGTGCTAGGTCATATGCAAACACTAATGTTTGGTGCAACTATTGTGATAGAAAATGGCATATTTCATTTGATTGCTACACACAAAAATTATAAAACACTAAGCAATCATCTTATGTATGGGTACCAAAAGGTACAAGCACTACACAAACCACGCATGCTAGATATCTTGCTTCAAATGTTGAATGTGGACCCAAACATGTTTGGGTTCCAAAAGTTAACATGTGAGTTTCTTTTGTAGGAATGCCTTTAAAGCAAAATCAAAGAAGGCATGTGGTACTTGGACGGAATGTTCAAGACATATGACGGAGATAAAGATAAATTCACAACTTTAGAATCAAGTGATGGAGGATTTGTTACATATGGAGATAATGCAAAGGGAAAGATCATTGGCATTGGTTCTATTTGTAAGAATTCTATCACTTTAGATAAAGTTTTTCTAGTAGAATGATTAAAACATAATTTAATTTCTATTAGTCAATTATGTGATAAAGGTTTGAATGTATTATTCCATGCATCATATTGCATTATAAAAAATAATGAAAATGTTTTGTTAGTAGGAAAAAGATATAAAAATATTTATGTATTGATTTAGATAGCTTTCATGATGTGAATTTGAATTTACTTTGTTTTAAAAGCACTCATAATGATATATGGTTATGGCATAGGAGACTATGTCATATTACATGCACATAATTAATAAAATTGCCAAACTTGATTTAGTAGTTGGATTGCCTAAATTAAATTTTCATTCAAACTATGTTTGTGATGCATGTATTCATGGGAAGCATTCTAGAAGCTCATTTAAAAGTAAAAATATTGTTTCTACTTCTAGACCCTAGAATTATTGCACATGGATTTATTTCATCCTATTAAGACCACTTAGCTTAGGTGTAAAAAAAAATTAGTGATTGTTGATGATTTATCTAGATATACTTGGGTTTTATTTGTAACTTACAAGGGTGATGTTTTGGTGAGTTTAGAAAGTTTTCTA
The DNA here is from genome assembly GCA_021442155.1 of Cymbidium sinense. Classification (NCBI taxonomy): domain Eukaryota; kingdom Viridiplantae; phylum Streptophyta; class Magnoliopsida; order Asparagales; family Orchidaceae; genus Cymbidium; species Cymbidium sinense. Next base: position 166,858,930 of record CM038216.1, on the reverse strand, counting down.
AATATATTCAAAAGAATAAGGCCTTTGATTAATAGGGTTCAAAGCGATCATGGTGGCAAATTTGAAAATAAATTATTTGAGGATTATTGTGATGAACATGGGATTAGACATAATTTTTCTACACCTAGAACTCCCCAACAAAATGGAGTAGTAGAGAGAAAAAAAGAATATTAATTAAATTAAGTAGATCTATGCTTGATGAGTATCAATTGCCAAAATATTTTTGGGTAGAAGCAGTAAATACTGCATATTATGTGATGAATAGGATCTATTTTAGACCAATTTTGAAGAAGACACCCTATGAATTATTTTTTTGGAAAGAAGCCTAAGATTGAACACTTTCATGTATTTGGATGTAAATGCTTTATTTTGAATAGGAAAAGATCATTTAGGTAAGTTTGATTGCAAATCGATGATGATATTTTCTTAGGATACTCTCTTTCTAGTAGAGCTTATAGAGTTTTCAATAAGAGAAAAATGATTGTAGAAGAATCAATACATGTTATTTTTGATGAAAATTTAATTGATCCTATTATAAATGAAGTGATTGATGAAGAGATTGATAATTTTAAGAAAAATATATTTAGAAGATAATGTGGATGATTCATTGCCTAAATAATGAAAATATAATAAAAATCATCCAAAGGAACTAATTATAGGAGATCCTTCAAAAGGAGTTATGACCAGAAGACATAGTAGAGAGGTTGTAGATCACTCAACATTTTTATTTAAGGTTGAACCTAAAAATTTAGAAGAAGCATTAAATGATAATTTTTGGATTATTGCTATGGAAGAGGAGTTGAATCAATTTATAAGAAATGATGTTTGGGAATTAGTCCCAAGACCCCAAGATCAAAATGTCATTGGAACAAAATGGGTCTTTAGGAATAAGCTAGATGATTAGGTTGTATTGTTAGAAATAAAGCTAGGTTAGTTGCACAAGGGTACACAAGTTGAAGGTATAGATTTTGAAGAATCTTTTGCACCAGTAGCAAGACGAAGCTATCAGTTACTCCTTGCTTATGCTTATTTTAGAAATTTTAAACTTTTTAAATGGATGTCAAAAGTGCATTTTTGAATGGATTTATTGACCAAAATGTATTTGTAGAGCAACCACCTAGATTTGAGAGCCTTGATTGTCCAAATCATTAGTATAAATTAAAGAAAGTCTTATATGGTTTAAAACAGGCTTCTCGTGCTTGATATGATAGGTTAAGTAACTTTTTGATAGATCATAGATTTTGAAAGGGTAGAGTACATACCACCTTATTCTTTAAGAGCATAGATGATAATTTGATTATGGTACAAGTGTATGTAGATGATATATTATTTAGAAGTACAAATGAATCTTTATGCCATGAGTTCTCATCGTTGATGTCTAAAGAGTTTGAAATGAGTATAATGGGAGAACTTAATTTTTTCTTAGGTCTTCAAGTGAAGCAACAAGAAAATGGCACATTCATCTGTCAAACCAAGTACACAAATGAATTTCTTGAGAGGTTTGACATGAAAAGATTTAAATCTAGTAAAACTCCTATGAGCCCATCTCCAAAATTGGATTTAGATGAATTAGGAAAATCTGTTGATCAAAAACTTTATAAGAGCATGATAGGTTCACTTTTATACCTTGCTGCTAGTAGGCCTGATATTATGTTTGATGTTTGTTTGTCTGCTCATTTTCAAGCCAACCCAAAACAATCTCATTTAATAGCAGTCAAGCATATCTTTCGGTATTTGATAGGCACTACTAGGTTTGGTTTATGGTATCCTAAAAATTCTTTATCATGTGATTTGGTTGCTTATTCTGATGCTACTTTTTTAGGATGCAAAGTAGATAGAAAAGCACATCTAACACATGCCATTTTTTAGGATCATCACTTGTGTCTTGGTCATCTAGAAAACAAAATTTTGTAGCTTTATCCTTGAGGCTGAGTATTAGCTGCCGGTAGTTGTGTTGCTCAAGTCCTTTGGTTAAAGCAATAATTAGAAGATTTTGGTATTAAGCAAGATCACATTCTAGTTCAGTGTGACAATATTAGTGCTATTAGTTTGACTAAAAATCCTATCCAGCACTCACGAACCAAGCATATAGAAACTAGACATCATTTTATTAGGGATCATATTTTGAAAGGTCATGTTAATATTAATTTCATTAGTATCGATATACAAATTATAGCTATTTTTAGAAAACTCTTAAGAGAAGAACATTTTTGTACTTTAAGTTGCAGGCTTGGAATGTTAGATCCTAATATTTAAAAGTGTATGTAGCTTGTTCTCACTTTTTGATGTTGTCAAAAGGGAGAGAAGAGTAAAATATTGGTTAGTATTAAGTCTATTTTATGCATACATTTAGGGAGAGAAACATTATTTATCTCTCGTGCATAAATTTTTTTTTTAGAAGAGAATTTTTTTTCAAAAACTATGATGAAAGGTCAATTTGCACCTTCATCGAAATCAATACCCAACATTAGTTTGCCATTATCAAAAAGGGGGAGATTGTTGGCTTAATGAGCCTCATGTTCAATCTGATCAATTTTGATGATAATAAATGAATGTTTTTATGTGTTTTAGATATATCAATTACTAATTACATATCTAATACATCTCATAATATGTTTGAAGAAATTACAAGAGGAGAAGAATGAAAGATAGATCAAATTGGATAATGTGAAGCTCAAAATATAATATTTTAGGTTATATGCATTTATTCATTGGTGTGAATCAATTTGCTCACAACTTAACATATTATTTTAATGAGGTTAATTTATATAAATCTCTATCAAATTAACATTCAATTATATGTTTCATACATAGCATTTGAATTGTCAAAATAATAAATGATAATGACTATTAAGTGTAATTATTTTATTTACTTAATATAATTAAATATTTTAATTTAATTTGATGGTTATATGATAACTAACATATGTATGATTATATATAAATTATATCATAATATTTAAATGTCACATGTCAAAATTAACAAAAATATATGAAAGTTTGTATTTTAGCCAAAGTCATCTTATAATCAAGGAATTTATATCTGATTTCATCTCCAATGGATTCCTTGGATTTTTTCCTTTAATTTAATAGGTCACATGACCCACGTTTGATTAAAATTGAATTTATTATGACTTTTCAAATATTAGCTGATTTTAATAATGAATGTATGCTACATGCTTTGAATATATTAAGAGCCATATTTGATTATTTTTTACTTACCCATGTGAATAGCCTAATTTTGGCTGCTTTAATTTAATATTTATTTAATATAAATTATATTTTTATTGAATATTAAATTATCACATGATATCATGAGGTTAGAATAATATATATTTTTGACATAATTCAAAATGACCTTCTTTCCTATAAATAGCCCTCATTGTCTTCATGAAAGCATCTCTCATTCAAAATTCAAAATTCCTCCAACAAATCTAAGAGAAAATTTCTTAGATTTTCCTTCCAAGTGTTCTCCAAATATTGCAAGATCAAATCCGTGATTTGGAAGCTTCAACATCTTCAATTCAGCAAGCTTTCTCAAATTACTTGAGTTTATTTTCTTGATCTTAATCCTTTTTAGTTGTTCATGCTATTTTCACCATCTATTTATTCTTTCTAATTTATATTTTTTGGTGTATTAGTCTTTGGACATTATTTTTCACATCAAAGTTTCTCAATCATCATTTTGTGAAAAGCTCTTGTGATAATTTGTAAAATCTATTTCAACTTGTTGAAATTTTTAACTTCCTACAAATTTCTTTTGGGTTCTTGAAATATTTCTTCATTAATCTCATTTTGAAAGATCATTTATTCTTAGATCTATTTTAGAAGTATATTTTAAGCATTTTAAATAAAATTATTATGCTGAAATTATTTTCATATTTGCTAGATCTCTCTTTTTAATTAAAAGCTTACTAGCTTACTTAGATCTATCATATACTCATTTTATTTAAGTATTTTATGATCATTAGCTTTAATTGAAAGAATATTTTTGGTTAAAATAAAACAAATTATTCCTTGCTGAAATTTATTTTATTGTGCAAAAGAATATTGTGAATTTATTTTGAAATAATTTTTATATTAGTCTATAAATTGTAATAACATAAACATCTTAGTAAGATCAGTTTAAGTTATTTATTTTATTATTTCTTATCAATATTAAGTGAGCATTTTATCTTGCCAAAATTTTTTAAGTGATCATTTTTAAGTTGTGAGATCATTTTTTGAATTGGATAGCTTGGTATATTTATGAGAAATTTATTTTATCAAAATTTATTATTTTGTATTTTTCTTTTTGTTCTATAAAATTTATATTTGGGTTGTACTCCTTGTAGAGAGTACATATTATTATTGTACTTACGTTATAGAGTACTATTTAGCTATTTTTGTATTTAGTGGATTCCTAGCTAGGGGTGGCTAGACATGGACGTAGGCCGGTTTTGGGGTTTGGCCAAACCACATAAAAATTGTGTGTCTATTGTCTCTCTTTACATTACTGTACTTTGATTTTTACTGCATTAAGAATTATACCTTGTCATTATAAAATCAAAAATTAATGTTCTACTAAACCTTAAAATTTAAGATTTAAGTTTTAAAAATTTTAATATGGCCCAATTCACCCCCCCCTCTTGTGTGCTATAGTGACTCACATGCTCACCTTAATCCCCACAACACTTATCCTAATCCTAATGAAAAAAGTACATTAAAAGAGAAGGAAAGTAAATCTAGCTACACCTGCAAAATAAATGTTAGCTAAACACACCATATGACCCAAGAAGTTATATGAATAATTTGGACTTAGCACCCCACATGGCTAACTAAGCACACTTTTCCTAACTTGGGTTATGCTTAGGGGTATAAGTAACTGCATAGCAAAAAATATTTATATTTTTATTACATCGCCCCTTAAGGACAACCTCCTGCAGAAAGCATGATTGGGCTAATGTCAGCCTAACATCTAGACTACACACATACAACCTAAAATCCAATCTAAAACAATACATCACAAAACCAAACATTCACCAAGCCATGCACCACTGTAACATAAAGCTAGAAATGGTGACTTAGTCTAATCTGCATGTGTTAAGGTTTGTGTGGTATGTCCTAACTAAGCTTTAGAGTTATGATTTGCTAAGTGTGGGGGATTTAATTTATAAAGGTTTGATTTTTATATAAGTGGTTTAGTTGATTTGAAGATTTTACTTAGTATTTTCTTTTATTTCATATAGCTTACACTTAGCAACTAAGTTTTATAAAGAGAATAAAGAGAGGGAGTCTCTCTTTTATCCTTATCTTGAGTCATTTCTAAAGTAAGTTAATTAATGAATTTCCTTGAGTGAATGGTTTATTATTTATTTTAATTAACCATAAGTTTCAATTCATTCTAAATAACCCTATTCAATGTGAAAGGCATCATAGGATTTATTGAAATGGATTACTATCACAAAATACACATTCATTTATTTCTTTTCATCATGTATATCATGCATATGAATAATCCCAAGCACATCTATACATGCAATGTAAATCTTAGCACACTTTGATGATGAATGCAAAGAAATGTATTTTGAATTTAAATATTTCATTTTTTGATTGAATTATGAATGCATGTCTTTATTATATATAAAAGAGGGATTTTTCATCCATTAGCTAAATATACATTTACATGTATAAAAGTTTTAAGTGAGTACGGCACCATTATTTTCTACACCAGGGGCATAAGGTATAAGATCTTCTTAGGGTTACTTAAAGCCTCACAGCCCCGGGATGCCTAGACTAATATACCACTTTTCTCAAATACAAGTGAATGTACAAAAAGAACCACATGAGTAGGGAATCATGGAAGAAATTATGTTTGATTTGATTATGTGATTTACATATGTGATATGAAATTCTTCCTAAGTCTTAACATGAAGGTGCATAGGAGTAGATCTGGGCAAGTGTCACGTTCTTTTCAAATGAACTATACACTTACAAATCCTATGTGAATCCATGTTAAGATAGGGAAAGAGAACTTCATATTACATATATTATATTATTGTCACATGCTAACTTATAGATATTTATAATTAACATTATTCTATTTATAATAATTGATTTATAGGTTTTGAAAATAGTTTTTTGATTTAATAGTGATAATAGCCACTCATATTTTTAATTTAAGCCAACACATACAATTTGACATAAAGAAAACATTTCATTTAATTGATTTTTTTTAAAGAAATGAATGCATGATTTCATATGGCAAACAATATTTAGCATGATTGGAAAGAAATAAAAGAATGTAAACACATGATTTCATTCATCCCAATTAATTCCTAAAGACAATCAAATTAAATAAGGCTATTTAAAATGAACCAAAATTCTTTAAAGATATTTTCAAATTTGAATTTGATTTGATTTAGGAAATTTGAAGGAGGTTTGCTAATCCTAACCCAATTCCCCATGTGTGAATTAATTTGATTTAATGAAGGATATTTAAGTTGATTTTATGTTTTAATGAGGTTAATGTATGAATTAAATAAATTAATTAACCCTTACTTATATCACCTTAAGTTAATTAACTACTTACTAATAAGCCAATATGATATGCAACCACATGAAAAGTAAATTTGTAATGTTCCCAAGAAATGAAAGGGGCCTAATGCAATTGGCTTAAGATTAATAGTTAATTAAGCTTAAGGGATCTCACTTAATTACTTTTATGATTTTCTCACATATGTGAGCCAACCATAATTTCATTATCTCTCACCTTGGGTCATTAAACACATAAGGAGCTACCCAAAATCAATTAAAGGTTTCTTAGGTGTGGATGAGTTGACTCATAATTTTAATTTCATTAAGCCTTTATTTAATTGATTAAACACTTTGCTTATATTTTAATTTGAATGATGAAATTAACTTATGGGAAATGATCAAGGGCAAAGCCCCAATCCTAATCCCTAAATCATTTTAAACATTCAATTAGATTTTGATTTTCTTATTTTGAAGATTAGTCACTTAATTAATCAATTAATCATTTCATTAGCCATTAATTAGTTTGATTTTTAAAGATAAAGAAGAATTAGGAAATAAATTAGGAGAGGTATCCCCATTCACATTCCTTAAGTTATCTTACTATTCAATAGAGCTACTTATGCTTAAATGATTAATTAAATTAATGTTCATTCATTAATTTTGATTAATTAAATTAAGAGAATGATTAGGTCTTAATCAAATGATTTCCCTAATTAATTAATCAATAAAATCCAAGAAAATAAGGGGAGGTAGAGGTCATCCCCCTAAACATCCATAGAAAATTTGAGATTAATTGAGTGCTTAATTAAGGTGTAATTAAGCTAATTAAATTTTTAATAAAGCCTTAATTAAGCTAAAATTACTATTCAAAATTAATTAATTATAATTTTCCTAGATTTTACTCTGAAATATCTTCAAAATGAGCTTAAGTTTGTATTTTTTGAATTTTTTCTACAATTAGTTATGACTTTAGGAAGTTTTAGGATTAAAAATCAATTAATTAGCTCTAATTAAAGCCTTAATCCCATCAGACCACATGGCTGTTGACGCGACATGCTTTCCACATGGTGCGATGAGATTGGCTATTTAAGTAGTCACATCCACGTGCTGACACAGTCGGTGGCGAACACGTGATCGAACTTAGATCGAATGACCATGATTCGATCCGTGATTTATGAAAGGAATCAGAGGCTCTACTGCAGGATTTGATCAGAGCCGTTCATCTCATTCATGTGGGGTGGATGGCTCATGATCTATCCCATTCATGAGCGATGGAAGGCGATGTTGTCTGTCTTCCCTCATTTGATCCGAGCTCACCCAAGCTCATTGTCCAAATTCTTCCCACACCTTTGGGGAATGGAGACACACACATCCAACGGTCAATTTTTCATGAAATTTAAATTTTCTTCATAAAGGACAAACCCACTTTTGCATACAAGGATTGGTTTAAGAAATTACCTCACCGAGCTAATGTCCGGTGGTGCAACACGGAGGTAGCTTCGCCTAGTTAAGGTGAGGCCCTATTGAGGAGCTTTAAGCTTGATTTGGTGTGGAAGGCTTAGTTGACCAATCCGTACGTAAGGGGCTCGGCTTTAATCAAACTCGATCCTCCCGTGGCTTGGAATCTTGAGAATTGGTTCAGTTGGCTTCAATAGGGTATGGTGATGGTGTGGCTAAGAGGAATTGAAGTTTGATTTGAAATGAGGGAGTATTGCTCGGGATTGGGATGCCTGTTTCAACTTTACTCGGGAATGGGAAATTTCAAATGGAGAGGGCTTGAGGATCCTTGGAAACACTCTGAGGGGCTTCAAAATTCACTTAGGAGAGCTCATGATTCAAGTGTGTGCAAAATCATGCTCGAATTGAGAGGGGATACCCCTCAATTTCTCATCATGGATGGATGACAGTGTGCACACATTTTGTACTGGCTCGCCACCATCCGACTTCCATAATTTTCTCCATCAAGTGAGGAAGGCACGATAGGGATGGGAGGAATGATGGGGAGCAGCCATGGACCCATTGTGCAAGGTTGCAAAGCTTGGATCCAATGGGTGCTCGATTTCAATTGGATGTGAGTCAACTCACCTCCCAAAGGTCCTTCACCGATCTAGAGTGATTAGGTTAGCTAGGTGGGTTAGGAGAAGGTTCCATGGAGTGCTAATGAGCTACCATGAGGATGGGATAGTTGACTTTATCTTGGATCTAATGATTTTAAGGTTTAAATCCTATGGTTTGATGGCTAATCCCCTTGGTGGGGTTCACCTAGATTTTGGGCTGATTTGGAAATGAATTAGGACATGTTTGGGTCTGGTTTGCTAAGTCCTAGGCTCCCATAAGTTGGTTTGGAGTGAATTGGCTTGGATTCGTCAAATGGGTTTCATTTGGACTAGGTTGGGTTGGATTGATCAATTGGTCAAATTGGGTCAAACCAAGGCTTGGGTTAGGTTTATATGATGATTTGGGATGTTTTGGTTCAATTAATTTGGATTGGTTTGGATTTGACTCATTTGGATTCAAAAGGGTCAAATTAGTCAAGTTGACCAATTTGAAAAATTTGACTAATTTGATTAATTTGACCAAATTAGGTTGGGTTAGGTGTTGAGTCAAGTTCAATTGGTTGATTGAAAATTATTGTAGGCTTTGGTTTGGTTTAATTTGAAATTAATTTGAATTTTGGTCAATTTGATCTTTTAGGTCAATTTGGGCTAGGTTGGGTCAAGTTGACCAATTGGTCAACTTGGGCTCAATGATGGCTTTGGTCGAGTTCAATAAGTGATTTGGAGTGAAGTTGAGCCATTGGTTGCAATTAATTTGTATTAAATCATGATTTGACCCATTTTTGGCTTTTTTAGCCAATTTAGGTCAACTTAGGCCAAGTGGCCAATTAGGCTTGATTTGGCTCAATTGAAGTTTAGTCATGTTCAATCATTGATTATGATTGGGTTTGAGTCAATGGTTTCAATCTATTTGACATATGAAGGATTTTGGCTAGTTTGGGTTTCATTTGGGTTAAATGTTGACTTGGTCAAATCCTAGATTTGACTTGGTTTTACATAATTCAAAGTGGTTGATCACCCCATGATGATTGTTGGTCATGATTAAGGTTTAGGTAGGCTTAGTTCAATCCAATTTGGGTTGGATTAGAACTTGGCTCAAAAAGGTCCTTTCGATTACTTTGGATCAAGTGAGCCTAAATGGGTTAATTGACTTGATCAATGTTTGTTTCAAGTTTAGTTGAACTCACATATGAGCTTAGAATTGAAATATAATTCCAATTGTAATTGGTTTGGAGCCAAATGAGTTTTGGATCATATGACAATTTCAAGTCAAAATGGTCAACTTGGATTTGGGTTGATAATGGTGGTTTATGTATATATTTGGATCAATGATTGTAGGAATGATTGAATCATGAAGAAATCCATGGGTTTTGAGTTGATTTATATGTACTTTAGCCAAGCTCAAAAGTTTGGCTAAAGGGATAAAATTGTGAATTTGATTTGATTTAAATTTAGTTTAGACCATTTGAGTTTAGATTTCATTTGTATTTGTGAATATAAGTGAAGAAATAAATGGGTCACTTGAGTTTGGAGTGATTTGGAAGCAAGTTTGACCAAGTTAAGGGATGTAGCTCAAAAGAGGCTAACTTGGATTTTGAATTGGTTTGATTTATTTTTGGTTATTGGAGGGTGGGTTTCATTTATATTTATGAATATAAATGAAGGAATGATTGATTTATAAAGAAATCCATTAAGTTTGGGCTGATTTGGATCAAGATTTGATTATGTTTATGGAGGTGGGTCTATATGGCTTAAGAAGGGTCTTGATTTAGTTTGATTTGTTTTGATTTGATTTGAATATATTGAATTTGGATTTCATTTATATTTGTGACTATAAATGAAGGAATGATTGATTTATAAAGAAATCAACTAGGCATGAGTTTGTTTGAAAGAGTTTTAGCTAAGCACATGAATGTGGTTCTTATGGCTTAAGAAGGGATTTTAGAATTTGGAGTTAGTCATGAGTTTCAATCATTTGGAGTTTGGAATTGATTTATGATTTGGAATTTGATTTGGGATAATCAATTGAATTGGGGTTTATTTGGATTTGGTTAAGGGATTTGGAGTTTAAATTTAGTGATGGATTTCAATCATTGGATAGTTGTATTTGATTTTAGAATTTGAATTTGAATTTGAGGTTTGGTTTGAAAGAAGGAGCAAGGATTGAGTTTGGGCTATAGGGTAAGCAAGTCCTCATAAATTCCAGAGGCATAACGTATTCCTATGGCTAACTCTTCTAAGTCTCTAAGGTTAGGTTAAGTGTTCACCTAATCACTAGAGGTGTCTCAATAGTAAGGAACTATTAATATTTATAAGATTCTTAGACCTATGATGAGGGAGTTGAGAGCTCACTCCAAAAGTGAGGTCAACAAAGGGCGCCCAATAGGTGTGATGTGACTGACAAGGCACACTGCATATTGGTGTTGACCATGATGATCAACAACAATCGAAGGATTGCAAACACTAACTGAAATGATCTACTCCTAAACTCAAGGTGTAGAAGGAATCAAGATCTTAATGCAATGCAATTCCACTCATGCCAATGACATAAGGGAGGAAGAAGGGTTCCACCAAGGGATTAAGCATGTGAACCTTCCAGTCGGGAAGCAGTTCAAGTTATTCACTAGGGATAAGGAATTTGGATTTCAATGCAAGGTATGATTTGAGTAGAGTATCCGCTGGGGATTAGGATGTATAACCCACCAGGGATAGATGCATGAACCTTCCATTAGGGAAGTAGGTTCAAGTTATCCACTAGGGATAAGAATTTGATTAGATTTCTTTTAAAGGTGCAGTCGGGAATGCAAGTTTGAATCGGGTTTATTGGACTCCATTGAAGAAGTTGGGATGATTGATGTCTTACTGGGGAAAAATTGATTGATTGTTTGTTTAAGTTTTGGATTTTAAGATAGACCCTATCAATTTGCGATGGACCGCACTGAGAAGGGGCTATGTCGGCCTAGGCCTATCTCAAATTTACCAATCCAAAGGAGTGGTCCACCAGGCACATGGTAGAACTATCCTACCTAAGGGGTTGCCTTTCGATGTGCAATGGTCAAGTTAGGAATAAGGCACGGGGACTCACATCCTCCTAAATAAGGAACCACTGGGGTGATCGGTTGCTTGTGCAACAAATCGGACCCGACCTAGGGCCACTATTGAATGAAGGCCTCTGGGGAACTTATATCAACTCAAAAGTAGTCAAGTTAATGTCATTTGATTTGAATTGCATTTATTTTAATTTTAATTATTTTAATTTGATGGATCTCATTGGTTTGTGATGGATCCACTGAGAAGGGGCTAATATTAGCCTAGATTTATCTTAGATTTGCAAATCCAAAGGGATAGTCTATCAGCCGTGGGGTAGAACTAACCAACCAAAGAGGTGCATTTTGATGTGCAATGGTCAAGTGAGGAAGAAAGAATAGGGACTCACATCCTCCTAAATAAGGAACCCTTAGGGTGATCGATGGCTTGTGCAACAAATCAGACCTGACCTAGGGCTGCCCGTCGGTTTGCAACGATCGTGTTAGAAAGAATGCATAATAAACTTACATCTTTCAAAGCAAAGATGATCGTCGGGGTGACTCGTTGGTGGTACAACAAGTTGAACCCGACCTAAGGGAGATAACTGAGAGAGTGTGAGCCGGGGACTTATCTCAACTCAAGGTAGTCAGGAAATTCCTATATAGAGTTTTGCTGACACTACCCTAAAGATAGGATGCCTGCTTGGGAAAGGAGCCACTGGGGGCTTGAATTCCTAATCCAAAAGTGAAGATATATTTTATTTGTTTAATATTTGTATGGACCTTGTTGGTTTGCAAGGGACCATATTGAGAATGAGCTTATATCAGCCTAGTCCTATCTCAGGCATACTAGACCAAGGGAGAAACTGCGCATCCACTGAACAAATTCTTCAACCATGGGGGTGGCTACTAGGAAAGGGGGACTGTCCAATCCAAGAGTAACCGGGTAGTGTCTAAATGGGGTCGCTAAGGATGTGATCCAAATAGAGTGCCCACAAGGGAGGTTTCGCTAGGGGCGTTATCCAAAACCCTGTAAAAGAAAGCCTGTAGGTATTCAGTGGCCAACTCAAATAGAAAGTGCCGAGACTCACATCTGTCAAGAGTGGTGTATCCACTAGGTGGTCGCTGTCAGCATGACGTTAACCAACCGACCTAAGATGCTTGTTGGTTTTCAACAATCAGTCTAGAAAGAAGGTGTGTAGACATACATCTCTCCAAAGCAGAACTGATCATTGGGATAATCAATCTTCAGCTCGATAGGGGCTATCCAACCTAGGGTGACTACTAAGCGAGGAGTCTTATATAAGGACTAAACCTAAGCTTGAAGTAGTCAAGAGGGAAGGAGCCATTGGGGACTTACCCTAAACCTCAAATATACTTGACCTAGTTAGTACATGATGGCTAGTTCAAGAAGAACACATATAGTCTTACATCCTGTTAAACAAAGATAACACTGGTAGCTTACTGACTGTAAAGTAAGGGCTACTAGACTAATAAGGTGCTCATTTGTTTGCAATGGTCAAGTCAGGAAGAAAGCACCAGGACTCACATCTGCCTTACAAGTGATCACTAGGGTGACATACTAGTTAGGTAATATATCAGCCCGACCTAGAGCAGCTAATGAGTGAGTGCCACAGAAGGCTTGCTCCCACATCAGAATAGCATGAGATAAAAGACATGTGTTTGATTATGTTATGGAAGAAGGAATAGGATGCCGCTTGGGTTCTCTTACACCTATTCTAAACATGTAAGAATGTTACTCCACTAAGAAAGGATGCCGCTTGGGTTCTCTTACACCTATCCTAAACATGTAAGAGTGTTACTTCACCAAGAAATGATGCCTCTTGGGTTCTCTCACACCTAAGTTAGTTGTACCAGTCAAAGCAGGATGCCTCATGGGTTCTCTTACACCTATCCTAATAGTACTAGAGGATTGAATCTAGTTTATGTTTGTATTGTGGAGGGATAGGATGCCACTTGGGTTCTCTTACACCTATCCTAAACATATCATGGTGGATTCACAAGAAAAAGATACTTCTAACACATAAGAGATGGAATTTAATGTGAAAAGAAGTTTATTGATGATTATTTTCAAATAAGATTTATGGATATTATTTCTTTAGGTAGAGCCCGTTGATTGCAAGCATAGGGCGCTCTACCTTACAATTTATAAGTTGATAAGATCCTCCTTGGTAGACCTTCTCTATGATAAAAAAGCCTTCCCAAGTGGGTTCAAACTTGCCTCCCATCTTTCGACGGGCAACAATTGGTCTCTTTAGAACTAAAATAAGCTCTCCTACTTGAAAAACTCTAGGACAGACCAACTTATTATGAGCTTAAATCATTTTGGCTTTGTACAACTCGAGGTTCTGGCATGCCTGCAGATGTCTCTCCTCAAAACCTTTGAGCTCTTCTAGCTACAGCTTGGCATTTTGCTCTATGGTAATCTTGCTACCCATAGTTATCCTTAGTGATATGAGTTGGACTTCTAATGGTATAATAGCTTCGGACCCATACACTAAGGAGAATGGGGTAGATTGAGTTGGAGTTTTGTATGAGGTGCGGTAGACCCACAAGGCTTCAACCAACTACTCATGCCATTATTGTTTGTTGTAGTCGAGTGTCTTCTTCAATATTAGGATGAGAGTTTTGTTGAATGCTTCTGCTAGACCGTTTGCCTTTGGATAGTAGATGGTAGAATATCTCCAATCTATGTTGTATCTCTGGGCAAAGCTGTTGATCTTAGTGCTCTTGAATGTAGTAATATTATCAGATATAATTCATTGAGGCACCTCAAATGTATATACGATATGGTTCCTGAAAGATTGGAGTGCATGCCGAGCTGTGACTTCTCTAAGTGGGATTGCCTCTGCCCATTTGGAAAAGTAGTCAGTGGCAGCTAGAATGAACTGGTGAACCTTGGAAGAAGGAGGATCGATCAGACCCACTATGTCAGTACCCTAACACTCAAATGGCCATGAGGCCAAGGTAGGCTGTAGAATGTTGGGTGGTTAATGCAGGACCACACCGTGCACTTGACATTGGTGCCATCTCCTAGCTACATCCATGCAGTCTGTAATCATCGAAGGCCAGTAGTATCCTAGTCTTTTGATCTTGGATTTCATCTTTGGACCAGACTGGTGAGCTCCGCATAATCTTGAATGTACCTCATAATCTTACAGGCTTCATATTTTGCTAATCAATGTAACCACATATGATTGAAAGACTGTCGATATATGGTGCCTCCCCCAAGAGCATAGGATAGAGCTCTGTTTCATCTGATGGGCTAATGATATCTCTTAAGGTAGTTTGCTTATGTTTAGGTAATCCATGAATGGTTGCCTCCAATCAGACTCATCATCCTCTTTGGCAACGACAACCTCCCCTTCAAGAGAGAGTCTCTCGATGAGTTCAGCATCAATAAGGGATAAGACTTGTCTATTTTGGACCCTTATTGGAATGGACTCATCTTCTAGGCATGCTAATTCCTTGGAGAGCTTGGCCAATGCATATGCTACAACATTATCTCCTTGGGGAATCTTGTAGATAATGACCTCTGAGATCTAAGCCAACAACTCCATGGTGTACTTGTGGTAATGATTGAGCTTTGGCTTTAGAACTTTGTAGGACCCATCAATTTAGTTGATGATGAGCTTCCCTGAAGATGTTGATTCTTTGGACACATAATGTAATGACTAACTCCAGATAGGCAATCAGAGCCTCATATTAGACTTTGTTGTTGGTGCATGGATTGGATGGATGATATGAGAATCTCATCACATCGCGGTCCAGAGTAAGAAGAACTATTCTTACTTTTGCCTTCCCTGGAAGAGTAGATCATAATTCTTCTCCTTTTTAAGATGTAGTCGCACCATCAAAATACATCTCCCAATAGTGAATGCTAGTGTCCCCTAAGTTCATGATTTGTTCATTAGGGAGGTCATCACTAAGTGGAGAATTAGCAGGAAGTGGGTGTGCTGCCAAGAAATTTGCTAGTGCCTTTCCTTTCATAGTACAGAGGGGTACGAATGTGATGTCAAACTGTGATAAAATCATGGACCATCATGCCAAGCATTTAGATAATGTTGGTTGTGTCATGAGATATTGCAGTGGATTGATTCTAGAGTTTAGATTCACCTTGTGAGAAAGCATATATTGCCATAGCTTTTAAGATGTAAAGAGTAAAGCTAGGCAGTACTTTTCAATAGGTGGGTAGTTTGCCTCAGTAGAGGTTAGATGATGACTGAGATAGTAGAGAGCATTTTCTTTCCCTTCATCATTGGTTTGAGCCAACAAAGTACCAAGGGAGTCATCTAATGTAGCGGTGTAGAGGATCAATGGCTTGCCCGAGATAGGGCCTGCTAAAACTGATTATGTCATCATGTAGTGTTTGATGTCTTCAAAGGTATGCTAGTACTTGCCATCCCACTTGAACTTGGCATCCTTTTTGATAAAGTGCTGAAAATGGCTGGCATCTTCCTGATAAGTTGGATATGAAGCATCTTAAATATGCCAACCACCCTTGGAATGATCTAAGTTGAGTTAGACTTTTAGGGGGTGGCATTTTTAAGATAGCCTTGATCTTCTCTGGGTTGATCTCTATTCACCAGTGTCAGACAACAAACCCAAGGAATTTTTCTAAAGCTACTCTGAATGCACACTTCAGGGGATTCATTTTGAGGTTAAATCATCTTAACCATTCAAAAACTACTCTCAAGTCGAAGTGATTGTCTTTCTTTTCTTTGGTTTTGACTACTAGATCATCAACAAAGCATTCAACTTGATGATGAATGAGTTCATTGAAAATCTGAGTCATGGCCCACTGGTATGTAGCACTAGTATTTTTAAGGCCAAAAGGCATGACCTTATAACAATAGATTCTGATCGTGGTTCAAAAAGTAGTGTTTCTTTCATCTTTGGGGGCCATCTTGATTTGGTTGTGGAGAGATGATCCATCCATGAAAGAAAATATTGCATGAGATGAGGCAATGTCCACCATTAATTCTGGTATAGGAAGTGGAAATTCATCTTTAGGAAACTCATTTGGATTCAAAAGGGTCAAATTGGTCAAGTTGACCAATTTGATCAAATTAGGTTGGGTTAGGTGTTGAGTTAAGTTCCATTGGTTGATTGAAAATGATTGTCAACTTTGGTTTGGTTTAATTTGGAATTAATTTGAATTTTGATCAATTTGACCTTTTAGGTCAATTTGGACTAGGTTGGGTCAAGTTGACCAAATGGTCAACTTGAGCTCAATCATGGCTTTGGTCAAGTTCAATAATTTATTTGGAGTGAACTTTAGCCATTGGTTACAATCAATTTGGATTAAATCATGATTTAGCCTATTTTGGCTTTTTAGGCCAATTTGGGTCAACTTAGGTCAAGTGGCCAATTAGGCTTGGTTTGGCTCAATTGAAGGTTTAGTCATGTTCAATCATTGATTATGAATGGGTTTGGGTCAATGGTTTCAATCAATTTGGCATATGATGGATTTTGGCTAGTTTGGGTTTTATTTGAGCTAAATGTTGACTTGGTCAAAGGCTAGGTTTGACTTGGTTTGTCCTAATTCAAGGTGGTTGATCACTCCATGATGATTGTTGATCATGATTAAGGTTTAGGTATGCTTAGTTTAATCCAATTTGGTTTGGATTAGAACTTGGCTCAAAAAGGTCCTTTAGGTCACTTTGGGTCAAGTGAGCCTAAATGGGTTAATTTACTTGATCATGGTTTGATTCAAGTTTAGTTGAACTCACATATGAGCTTATGATTGAAATATAAATCCAATTATAATTGGTTTGGAGCCAAATGAGTTTTGGTTCATATGACAATTTTGATTAAAAAGGGACAACTTGGGCTTGATTTGGGTTGACTTGGATTTGGTTTGATAATAGTGGTTTATGTTTATATTTGGATCAATGATTATAGGAATGATTGAACCATGAAAAAATCCATGGGTTTTGAGTTGATTTAGATATCATTTAGCCAAGCTCAAAAGTTTGGCTAAAAGGAAAAAATTGAGAATTTGATTTGAGTTTGGTTTAGATCATTTGAATTTATATTTTATTTATATTTGTGAATATATCATGAGAAAATCACTTGAGTTTGGAGTGATTTGGAAGCAAGTTTAACCAAATTAAGGGATGTAGGTCAAGAGGCTAACTTGGATTTTGAATTGGTTTGATTTATTTTTGGTCATTGGAGGGTGGGTTTCATTTATATTTATTAGTATAAATGAAGTAATGATTGATTTATAAAAAAATCCATTAAGTTTGGGATGATTTGGATCAAGATTTGATTAGGTTTATGGAGGTGGGTCCATATGGCTTAAGAAGGGTCTTGATTTGGTTTGATTTGTTTTGATTTGATATGAATGGTTTAAATTTAGATTCCATTTATATTTCTGATTATAAATGGTGGAATGATTGATTTATTAAGAAATCAACCATGCTTGAGTTGGTTTAAAAGTGTTTTGGCTAAGCACATTAAGGTGCTTCTTATGGCTTAGGAAGAAATTTTGGAATTTGGACTTAATCATGAGTTTCAATCATTTGGAGTTTGGAATTGATTTATGATTCAAAATTTATTTGAGAAATTCAATTGAATAAGCGTTGATTTGGGTTTGGTTAAGGCTAAGTCCATAAGATAAAATCAAAGGGCATAGGAAGGGATTTGGAGTCAGAATTTAGTGATGGATTTCAATCATTGGATAGTTGTATTTGATTTTGGAATTTGAATTTGAATTTAATGTTTAGGTTTGAAAGAAGGAAGTAAGGATTGAGTTTGGGATATAGGGTAGACAAGTCCTGCTAAATCTAAGGCACAACCTATTCCTAAGGCTAACTCTTCTAAGTCTCTAGGGTTAGGTTAAGTGTTCACCCAATAACTAGAAGTGTCTTAAGACTAAAAAACTCTTAATGTCTATAAGTGTCTTAGACCTATGATGAGGGAGTTAAGAGCTCACTCCAAAAGTAAGGTCAACACCAACCTAAACCCATTTATGCAAACTAAATCTAATTTGATTTTCTTAATCACCCTGACAATTCAATAGATCATTTCAAACTCCTCCAACACTTGCAATCAAACCAATCGAATCAAGTGATTTTGATCAACCCAAGTTAGCCCATTGGACCCAAAAAGTTCAGATGATCCAAAACCCAAATATAGCCTAAATCAATTACAATCAAGGCCACTAATCAACTCTAAATCCATCATTGAACCCCTCTTAACACTTAATTGACATGAACTCAACCCAATTCAACCCAATCAACCCAATTGTTTCACTTGACCTAGTGTGGCCTATATGACTAATTTGATTCAAACTTTAATCAAATCCAAACTGGATTGAATCAACTCATCCAATCCCTTCCATAATGATTGTTGATAAGCTTTGATTACCCAATTGTAATGAGTTGGGTCAAAACAAACCAATTTGACCATTTAACCTAAGTTGATCCATTGACCCATCTAGATCAAATTGGGCCAAACCTCATTCCAATCCAAAATGGTTGCAACCACTACATTTAACCAACCATAAATTGATTGCTGAACACCTTACAATCATCAATTGAAGTCAATTTGACTAAACCAACCCAATTGACATACTTAGCCCAAATTAACCTAAAAGATCAAATTAAATCAAAACTCATTCTAATCCAAATCAATTCGAACCAACACCTACAATCATTCTTAAAAGATCAATCAAACATAAACCAACTCTCCATTCAAATCAATTTGACCAATCTGACCAAATTAGTCAACTTAACCCATGTGGCCTAAATAAAGCCAAATGAACCAAACCTAAATCCACCTCAAATTAAATCAAACCAATTACACCAACTCATTCTTAATAATCATTTGAATATTTTTCAATATCCATTTCAATCCAATTTGACCAATTGGTCAACTTAACAAAATTGAACCCAAATTGACCCAAACTCAACCAAACTTGGTATGACTCATCATTCGGTCACCATGGGCTTGCCCAAGTGGGCTCAACGCATGGTGTACCCAGTTTGGGTCAAACCCATTGAATCAAGTCACCCAAGTGGGACAAAATCCCCATGTTGGTGGGTTCTCAAACCCCTTATCCCTTGGCAGCCACCTTTGGCTCTTCTTGGACAAAAGGACCATTGACGCAATCTAACCCAAGGTTGTTGGGCTCAGCCTTTGGCCATGAAAGGTTGAGTTCACCCATGACAACCCATTGGTCCACTTAAAGGAGGTTATACACCCCGTGCTAGCCCATTCCACTCCCTCAGCCTCTCACTTTCATCCACCTCAGTAGTCCTCTGCCCCCTCTGACCACCTAACCCGACCGGATGGTTGCTAAAGGCTGAACTAATCTCAACCCTTATTTCTACTTGGGAGGAGAATATACTCCTTCCAAAGATTCAAATTTATTAGAGACCTTCCTCAAAGCATTATGACAGTTCAAGATCCTCTCATGAGCTCCTCGTGTGTTCCATTGATGAGTCTAATCTCAGAGTGAACATGTGAGCCCCATCCATCCAAGCTTCCAAAAGCTTTACCAAACCTAAATCAACTCCACCCACACCTTCACGTCACTCAGACGAACCAAAATGAATCATTTCCCAAATGATTTGATCACTAGAAGGCATCCCTAGACCAACTCCAATGAGCTTTGCAGTGGTGTTTGATCTACAGAGCAATCGATGGGGAGGAAGCTCGTGATCTTCTCAACAGTGCTTCATCTTTCACGATGAAACTACCACTATCAACAGACCACCAGTATCTAGCTTTTGCGAAGCAAAAATCAGTCAACTGTAGTTTCCCCCCTAGGTGTTGGCCTTTTTTGAAGTGAAGTGTGATTTCATGCAATTTTCAATCATAAGATCTCTTTAGATTCTCTCCCTGATCATTTTAGAGTCAATTTCACTATCGAATGAGCTCTGGCGAGCTTAGATCGAACAACAAAAGGCAGACTGTGACCATCTTCTGGTTCTCGCAGGATGATGAATCATCGATCATCCATTGTAATTAGAACAGGCAACCATGATTAATTGTGCTTGAATATCTGATTTAAATCCTTTAAAAATTGCAATATTAATCTCGACTGTTCGGTCTGAGATCGGATGACTGCTTTCGCCGAGATCGGACGGTCGGGATGAAATCGCATTCATCACCACTGAGTTAGCTATCATGTCAGATGATTTAAATAACCAATACCATGGTGTCACATGGAAAGCACTTCTATCAACATCCATGTGGTGCAAATAGTTTAAATGATTAATTAGGCATTAAAAATGTAATGAAATGGATAAAACTTTAAAAAATTATAACTAATTGTAAAAAATCCAAAAAATATATATAAACCTATTTTGGAAAGGTTAGATAAAGGAGAATCTAAGAAAAATAAATGTCCTAATTTTTTTCAATGAATAATGCTTAACTAAGGTTTTAAGCCTTGACTAATTACTTTAATTAAAGCTTAATTATTTGGCTAGTAATTCTAAATTTGGTGGGATAATTCTATGCGATGTCCTCTACCTCCCATAATTTTCTTGGAGTTATTGGCCATGTAAAAAAATTTGAAAATTTAATCCTAATTACCCTTATTAATCAATTTAATATTTGTTAAAATTACTAAATAATGAAATTAAATAATTTATGATAATTAATCACTATAAATAATGGGAATAGTGAGGAGAAATAATTAGGACCTCTTCCTAATTATTTTTCTAAATGCATTTCACACATATAATAATTAAGAATTAATTAGGAAAATTAATGATAAGATAATAATCAAATTAAACTAATGATTGGTTTAGATGACTCAAACATAATTTATGAGCTTTCTTTTATGTGTTCAATAACATAAAGTCATTAAGAAATTTATGGTTGACCCATTGGTGTGGGAAAATCATAAGAGTACTTAACCTAGATTCTTTCCTTCTTTAATCTAATTAACTCTTAAGCATGAGCCTAATTGCATTAGACTCTTTCAGGTGCATTGCAAATCTTAATTTCTCATAATCATATCATTGAAGGCTTATGATCAAGTAGTTAATTAAATTAAAGAAGCTTAGGGAAGGGTAATTAAATTGATTGCTTAATTACTCAAACTTAATCAATCCATAAAACCTATGTAATTACTTTCCTTAAATATATTAAGTCACCAATGTGGGATGAGGCAAACATTAAGTGTCATTCTTCTCTTTAGGTTCTAATAATTCAAACACCAAAATCAAATTTCATAAAAACTTTGGTTAATCTTAAAGAATTTTTTATTTGGCTTGATTATCCATAGAAATTAATGTAATTGAATGTATTATGTGGCAATGTTTAGTCATTCCTTATCAATCATTATAAATTTGCATGCCATTCGTTTCATATGTTCATATTTTCAAAAAGAAAAGGAAGATCAAGAGAATAAGGATACATTTATGTTGCATGTGTTGGATAAATCTTATTATATGGTGTGGTTATTATCACTAATAAATTCTAAATTATTTTCAAAATCATAAACTACTGATAAAAATCTCAGTTAATGTTGGCTATAAATATTCAATGAAGTTCACATTTAAGTTATATATTTAAAATGATAAAGGATTATTTTATTTTCATGACTCATGTGTATGTTTACAAATATTTGGAATTAACAAGTATATAGCCTGGACATCCAGGAACACAAGGATTTAAGTAGCCCCAATGAGTCTTAGATAGAATTACTTTCCTGGTTTAACAATGACATGTACTTGCTCAATTTCATTCATGTGTATGCATGTGGTAGAATTTGGATAGAACTTTACTTTACATAAATAAAAGATTCGCTCTTACATAAAAAATTGCATGATTTTCATTCTTATGTTTGTGCATTTGTTTACGTCTATTTGAAGTGAAACCTCCCCTAATGTTTAACTTAAATATCCTAAATTTTAGATAATCATACTTATGTAGCCTAGTTAAGATATACCACACTAAACCTGAACACATACATTAGAATACTAAGTCACCAATTTTAGCCTTTATGTTAGGCCATTGTATGTTGTGGTATAATATTTTATTTTATGATGTAATATTTTAGACTGGATGTTAGGATTGTTTGTGCGTATACTGGATGGTAAGCCGTTGGTAGCCTAATGATTTTTTCTATAGGGGATTGTGCTAAAGGGGTTGCTAAAATAATAAAATAAATATAAATGTTCTTGCTTGTAGGTGTTGCTTATATCCATAAGCATAATCCAATTAGGACAGGTTAGCTTGTTTACCCAAATGCAAAGTGCTAAGTCCAAATATGTGAAATATAATTGCTTGGCTTGTTTTCTTATTTAGCTAACATCTATTTTGCAGGTCTAGTTAGATTTTATTTTTCATAAACATGTAATTTTTGCAATAAGAATTAGGGTTGAAGACCCTTATAGCATTCATTGTAATTGTAATATTCTCTTGTAATTGGGTTGTATAATGGAAGAGCTCGGCAAACCAATTTCTTTCTTTTTTGGGGTGTAAGGTAGTACCCGGCCATACCGACTTTTTATTATTTTACAAAATTTACTTGTTTTTAAAGTATAATGATTTGATGTGTGGCCTATATGCGGTAAGCTCTTTAGGATAAAATTAAATTTTATATCCTTACTAAATAACTCATAATTAAATTTTAATAGAACTCCCAATCTCATCATAAAACTTAAGGTTCCTAATCAAGATAAATAAAATATTTAGCAACCTTTTTTGCTAAATGTTGTATGTTATCACACCATGCATATCATATTATGTCACTCTTGAATAAGGAGGGTCTCCATTCTTGCACGATAAAAGATATGCTTGACCTTTGAGGGCTATCCATTGTAGTGGAGAACACCATCTTCTGCTGATTTAGCCCACAACTTTATTTCATCATACATATAGACATAATTATCCTAAGCCTTAGTCCAAATGAATGTAAATGAATGTGTTAAAATGGTATAAAAATATTATAAATTTTTTGCATTAGTCTAAGTCATATTTTCATACCAATCATGATCTAGTCCTTTAGGGAGTGAGTTTAAGACCTTAACCTCCTTCTTAATTAAATAACAACCTAGCTATCTTGCATCTACATAAGATCGACCTACATGGTTTTAAAATATAGGAGGTGTTAGCTGGCTACCACTCCAAGTGGTTGTAAGTCTAGAAGAGTCGATGTGTCTATCTTCTCTTGTGGAGGTAAACCACTATGTCTCATTGTGGTGTTTTATTTTGGAGCACTGGGTGGTAAATCTAGTGAGATTTAGCACAAGCTAGAAGCATGACCTAAATCTAAGCAGAAAGGGGATACAAGAGTTTAGCTCCACAAGAAAGGATAAACTCATCTGACTCTTCTGGACTTACAACCACCTGGAGTGGTCGCCACTAACACCTCTTATGATTCAAAATCATGTAGTACGATCTTATGTATGTTCAAGATAGCTAGGCTTGTTGTTTAATTAGGAAAGAGATTAGAGTCTTAAAATCACTCCCTAAAAGACTAGATCATGACTGGTATGAAACCATGACTTAGACTAAATGCAAAATTTATAATTTTTATGTTATTTTGACACATTCATTTGGACAAAGGCTTTGGGTTATTTTATGCCTAAATGCATGATGAAATTAAGTTATTGGCTAAATAAGAAAGAGAGAGGGTGAATGTCCACCATGATGGGGTGCTCTCATAGGTCAAGTGTTTCCTAAAATGCAAGAATGGAGGCCCTCATTATTTCAAAAGTGAAATAATATGGTATGCAGGCTGTTAGACATTCAACATTCAGCTAAGAGGTTGCTAAATCTTTAATAATCATGATTATATCCTAGGCTTTAAATGAGGTTGAAAGTTATTTTAAAATTTAATTATGATTTATTAATTAGGTAGAAAAATTAGTTTTATCCTAAGAGCCTATCGCGTCTAGGCCACACATTCATACAAGTTTAAAAAACTATGAAGAAGATACAATTCTATTGCATAATATAAATATAACAATAATCATTCATGTATAAATTTCTTAAAAGAATAAAAGGTCAATGCGATTGGGTACCGCCATATACACTAGAAAAGAGAAAATTTGGGTAGCCGAGCTCTACCTTTATACAACTGAATTATAAAAGAATAATTACAATTGAAATTAAATTAGATGCTATAGGGGTCTTCATTCCTTGCCTTTATTTCCTCTTTCTTCTTCAATTTGTTTTTCTTAAGGCTTCATAGGGCCTCCCAGGACTATTCCTTCTAGCCATTGATCATCATAAACCCTATAGCACATTAAAATCTAACTACACATACAAAATAGATGTTAGCTAAACATACATACATCCCAAACAATTATATTTTTTAATTTGGACTTAGTACCTTGCACATGGGTAACCAAGCCCACCTGTCCTAACATGGATTATGCTTAGGGGCATAAGCAACCTGCAAGTAGAAGCATTTATATTTATTTTAGTGGCCCCATTAGCATAATCCCCTATACAAAATAACATTAGGCTAACAATGACCTAAGATCCAATCTTATGAACCATAATCCTATCATCTAGTCTAAAACATTACATCACAAAATAAACCACAACTTCAATACATGCACTATCGTAACCTAAAGTTAAAAGTGGTGACTTAGCATTCTAATGTCTGTGCTTAGGCTTAATGGTATGTCTTAGCTAGGCATTAGATTTATAATTTTCTAAGTTTGGAATTGTTTAATTTAAAATGATGGGTGTTTCATTTTTAAGTTATTTTGCAAATTTTAAATTTATATTTTCATTTATTTCATTTGACATTCTCTTAGCATCCAAATGTTGTAACGAGAAGAAGAAGGGCTTACTTTCTAGTGTGCAACTTTGGTGTGCAACTTTTTTATTAATCCTAAGTTTGGGTTAATCTTAAAGAATCCTATTCAACATGAAATGCATCTTAAGACTAATATAATTGAATTACCATCACATAAAATATGTTAAACCATTACTTTTTAGCACCCATAACACGCATATGACATAGGGCTTAAGATACCTATACATGCAATATATATTTATGGCTCAATTAAATGATTATGAATGCATATATTTTGATAGAAAAAGATATTTTTATTCCTTAGCCAAATACACATACACATGTATAAAAGTTCTAAGCAAGTACATGCCATTGTTTAAACCAAGGAAGTGAGATAATCAATGACCTCCGTGTGGATACTTAAAGCCTCGTATTCTTGAGATGTCCAGACTATATACTTGCTATTCTTAAATACATATGAATGTATACATAACCATGAGAATGAAAACCATGCAAAAAGATTTTTATTATAGTGAATCATTTACACATGTAAAGTAAAGTTCTATCCAAATTCTAGTACAAGTATACATAGGAATGAAATTAAGTAAGTGCATGCCTTTGTTAAATGGAGAAGTGAGATGATCAATGACCTTCGTGGGGCTACTTAAAGCCTTGTATTCTGAGGATGTCCAGACTATATACTTATTATCATTCAAACATATGTAAACCCATACATGAATCATGAAGATAAAATAATACTTTAACATGTTTAAGCTATAAACACATGCAAATTACATAGAATATTCATAGCTAATCACCACTCTAAATCTTCATCATCAATTTAGAGATTTGAAAATAGCTTTTGAAAATTATTAGTGATAATAGCCACACATATAGTAAAATTAAGCTAACACATGCAACTTACAAAAAAAAAATATTCATTTGATTATTTGATTTGAAAGGCATGAATGCATGGTGTCAAATGACATACAACATTTATGATGATTGAAAAGGAATAGTTGAACACTTCCGCATAATTCATTCAACTACATTAATTCCTAAGGACAATCACATTAAATAAAATCATTCATGGAAAACCAAAGCATCTTATTAAGTTTGATTTTTGGATTTGAATTAATAAACTCAAAGAGGAGAAGTTCATTTGATATTTTTACCCCATCCCATGTTGATGATTTAATATGTTTAAAGAGAGGTAATTAAGTGAATCTTATGAATTAATTAAGTTTGAATCATTAAGTAATTCATTTAATTACCCTTTCTTATGCTTCTTTAATTTAATCAATGATTTAATTATGAGCTTCTAATGATATGCAAATGAGAAATTAAATTTATAATGCACTTAGAGACTTAATGAAATGAAGCAAGTATCAATTAAATTAATGAATCTAATTAAGTACTTATATAATTTTTCCACACCCATGATTTTTCCACACATGCAACATACCCAAAAATTAAATTTCATTTGATTATTTGATTTGAAAGGCATGAATGCATGGTGTCAAATGACATACAACATTTATGATGACTGAAAAGGAATAGTTTAACACTTCCACATCATTCATTCAACTACATTAATTCTTAAGAACAATCACGTTAAATAAAATCATTGAAGGAAAACCAAAGCTTCTTATTAAGTTTGATTTTTGGATTTGAATTAATAAACTCAAAGAGGAGAAGTTCATTTGTTGTTTTACCCCTTCCCATGTTGAAGATTTAAAATGTTTAAAGAGAGGCAATTAACTGAATTTTATAAATTAGTTAAGTAATTCATTTAATTACCCTTTCTTATGCTTCTTTAATTTAATCAATAATTTAATTATGACATTCTAATGGTATGCAAATGAGAAATTAAAATTGTAATGCACTTAGAGTCCTAATGAAATGAAGCTCATAATTAAATATTAATTAAATTAAAGAATCTAATTAAGTACTTATATAATTTTTTTACACCCATGAGTTAATCATAATTTCCATAAAGGTCTTTAAGTTATTAAACACATAAAGTGGAACTCATAAATTGAATGTTAATTATCTGAAGTAATTATCATTTTAATTTGATTAATTTCATTATTAATTGCCTAATTAATTCCTTAATTAATTTATGCATTAATTAACCCCATTAATGAAATAGATTTGGGAAAATAATTAGGAAATAGGTCCTAATCACCTCCCCTCATCATCTTATGGCTAATTACTGATTAATTAAGTTTAATTAATTAATTTTTACTATTTGATAATTTTAGTAATTATTAAATTTCTTAATAGGGTAATTAAGATTTGAATTTTAAATTCTCCTAATTATCTAGCCAATAAATCCCAAGAAAATTACGGGAGGTAGAGGACATCCCATTGGATCAACATTTCAAGTTTGTGATTAATTGCCTAAGTGATTAGGGATTAATTAAGGTAATTAAGGAAAAATCTAAAACCTAATTAAGCTCTCTTTATTGTTCAGAACTTAATAGATTTTTTTATTAAAATTTCCTATGTTTATCCTTTCCAAAGTGGTTTGTTTGTAATTTTTAGATTTTTCTACAATTATTTATGATTTCTTGTAGTTTTGAGTGATTAATGACATTTTAAGAGCCTAATTAATTTCTAATCCTATTGGCCCGTGAGAGCGACATGGTGGCGCTTTCCATAAGCATTAAATTGGCCGACGTGGTATGTTGAGTCGGCGGCGACGCACTTTTCGTCTCACCGTCGATCTCGGTCGGATGGTGGGGATTAATCCCATGGTTTCTATAGGATTAAAATTGAATAATCTAATTGGATTAATCAACACCGTCTGTTCCAATCATGCAGAATGGAAGGTGGATTATCCTTCATTCCCCCGAGTGGTAGAAGACAGACATCGTCCACCCTCTTCCACTTGATATGAGTTTATTTGAGCTAGTGAGGCTTCAGGATCGACTCCAAAAGCTTCAAGGGGTAGATCTAGGGGATCCTAAGATCAAAATGCACAAAATAAAGATTTTTTTCACAAAAGACTAATAACTTAGTGTATTTCTATAGTTTTCCATAATTTACCTCACCAAAGCTCAAGAACATCGGTCCAATGACAGAGATAGCTTCATCTTGAAGAGACGAAGCCCTGTTGAGAAGCCTGAGACTTGCCTCATCATCGGTGGCTCTGTAGACCAAGCATCCCCATAAATGTCAACATAGTTTTCTAAGGATGGTTTTCGGTGCTCGAATTGATTAGGGATCATTTGTTTCACCTCACCGGAGCTTGGGGAATGGGTGGGCAAAGTTATTTTGGATTTGGTGGAGTTGGATGGAGATGAGCCTCAGTTTTGCTTGGGTTTGATGTCACCGATGATGGGGAGCTCAAGGGAGGTCAAGAAAGCACTAGGGAAGCTCGTCTACTCACTCTGAAGCTCTCTGGATGCCTTGGTGTCAGATGGAATGAGATAGGGAGGAGTATGCTCTCCTCCCCCTTAAATCAAATGGTGGGGATTATTTCTAATTTTAATAGTTGACATGGGACCAGGGACGTCAGGGAATAGCTGACATGGTGCACCTTGAGTGGGTGAAGCTTAGAATAGGCTGAAGTGGAGTGTCCTTCCTCCCCAAGGTGAGCCAATGGGATGGCTTGGGTTAGCTCACCTCCTTTGACCCATGAACCATGGCTGAACCATGGCTGAACCAACCAGCTTTGGGTCAAGTTAGCCAATGGTCCAAGGGTCCAAATCAAGTTTTGGGTGGCTACCAAGGGCAAAAGGGTAGGTGAGACCATCCAAATGTGGATTTTGTCCCATTTGGAGGGGTTTACCCAATGGGTCTTAGGCTAATTTAGGTTTGAAATTAGTTAGGTTTGATTTGGGTTGACTTATGGTGACCCAAGGATGAGTCATGTCAAGTTTGGTTGGGTTTGGGCTTGGTTTGAATGGGTTTGGCTCAATTTGATCCATGTAGGTGAATTTGGGTTCAATTAGGCTAGGTTGGCCCATGGGTCAAATTGGGCCAAACCAAGGGTCGGATCATGTTCAAATAATAATTTGGATGTTTAGAGTCAATTGGATTGATTTGATTTGAAGTGGATTTGAATTTGGCTCATATGGGTTCATATGTAAATGGGCTAAGTTGATAAATTTGGTCAAATTGACCAAATTGGCTTGGGTTAGGTGTTGGTTCAGATTCAATTAATGATTTAAAGATGATTGTAGGTGTTGATTTCAATTAATTTGAATTTAGGAATGATTTAGATCAATTTGACCCTTTAGATCAATTTGAGCTAAATGGGTCAATTGGGTTGACTTGGTAAAATTGGGTTCAATCAAGGGTTTAATCATGTTCAATAATTAATTCATGATTGATTGGAAGCATTGTTATCAATCAATTTGATTTGGCCCAATTTGATCTTTTAGGTCAAATTGGGTCAACTTGGGTCAAGAGGCCAATTGGACTTGGTTTGGCTCAATTGGCTATAATTGATCAATGAAGAGTGATGAATAATCATTGTAGGTTCAATCCAATTTGGGTTGGATTGGAGTTTGGTTCATTTTAGTCCTTTAGGTCACTTTGGGTCAAGTGAACCAAATGGGCTAATTGAGTTGGTTTGATGGATTTGAGTGTTTATTTGAGTTCAATGATTAGTTTAAGATTGATTGTTGGCTTTGATTGCAATTGATTTGGGTTTAATTAGAATTTGCCACATTTGGACATTTTGGGTTTGAATGGGATAACTTGGGTTAATTGAATTGATTTGGTTTGATTGTAGATTTTGGAAGAGTTTGATATGATGATTTGAATATGTTGGAGTGCTTTGTGAAGATCAATTGAGTTTGGTTTAATTGAAGGGGTTTTGGGTTGAGTCCATAGGATTGGATCATGGGGTTAAGATGTGTTTGGGTTCAAATCATTTTAGCTTAGAGCTTGGATATGAAATGGGATCCAATTGGGTTTGGGGTTAGATTTGGATGAGTGGTTAGGCATTGGTCATGGGTTAGGCCATAAAATATGTAGGTTCCATTAGTGCTAAGATATAGCTAAGCCTAAGGCATGCCTTCCTAAGTCTCTAGGTTTGGGTTTAGTGTTCTCTTAATCCCTAGAAGTATCTTATGACTAAGGAAATCCAAGTGTCTAAAAGACTCCTAGGTCTAAGGAAGGAAGAGTAAATTCTCACTCCAAAAGTGAGGTTAACAAAAGGACCCCCAACAGGTGTGGTGTTATTGACAAGACACACCGCACGTGTTGGCATTGATCAAGATGATCAACAATATCCGAAGATCATAAGCACTAAGGATGGCCATTCATACCCAAATAAAGAAGTAGATGGAACCATAAATCTTATCATGATGCAATTCACCATCATGCCATGAGAAAGAGATGAGTAAGATTGGTTTAATTAGTTGAGAATTGATTTCATGTTATGGAAACAAAGGGAGATACACTAGGGATTGATTGGTTAAAGATTGATTTATGCTAAAGGCATAATGGTGGAGATTTGCTAGGGATATAGATTTGACTGAGTTTGTTTGATTTAATTTAGTTTTAGTTTATACCCTGGGTATAAAAGGGAGTCCATTGGGGATATTGATTTGAATTTATTGATTTGATTTGGTTTGGTTTAGGAAAGAGGGATCTACTGGGAATACAAGTTTGATTGAGTTAGTTGATTAGAATCTGCTGAGGATATGGATTTGAATTTGTTTGATTTAGTTTGGTTGATTTGTTTTGGTTTTTATTTTTGGTTGATTTAGTTTGAATTCGGTTGATTAGCTCGACGAAGGATCTACTGAGGGTGTTGATTTGATTGAATTTATATGGAATCTGTTGGGGATTAAGATTGTTATTGGATTTGTTTGAGTTAATTGGAATTGATTTAAGAGAGTGAGAGATCCACTAGGGATATAGGTTTGGTTGAGTTAGTTAATTTGGTTTGATTTTAGTTGATTTAGTTGATTAATTTTGGTTCAGTTTGGACTTCAGTTTCATTTTGGTTCGGATTTGACTAAATGGGGGATGTGAGCTTGAAATTGATTTCATTTTGATTTATGGTTTTATTTGATAGATTTGGGTTTTGGGTTGATTTTTTGATTTGGTTTGGTTTGAAGTTTGAGTAAGTTTAATTTTGATTGATTTTTTTGACTCTACTGGGGAGCTAAGTTTGAGCTTCAATTTATTTTAATTCTTGATTTTGTTTAATTGATTTAATTTAAACCCTGTTGGTTTGAGATGGACCATACTAAGGAGGGGCTACATGAGCTTGGACCTACCTTAGATTTACCAATCTAAAGAGGTAGTTTAACGATGGTAGAGTAGAGACTATCCAACATAAAGGTTGCCCATCGATTTACAATGATTGCACTAGGAAGAAAGCTGGGATTCACATCTTCCAGTGTAGAATCATCCATTAGGGTGACCTAGCGATGGCGAACAAGTCAAACCTGGCCTTGGATGACTATCTAGTGAGTGTCTCTAGGGTTCTTATCTCACCTTCGGAGTAATCAAGGTGATTTCTATATCGAGTTTTATTGACACTGCCCAAAAGATAGGATGCCTACTTCGGAAGAGGTGCCTCTAGGGGTCTTATCCTAATCCATAAGAGATTTAATTTAATTTATTTGTTTGATTTGTTTAATATAGACCCTGTTGGTTTTCAAAGAGCTACACTAAGAAGGAGCCATAGGGGCTTTGGCCTATCTCAGATTTACTAGTCCATGGGATAGTCCATACATCCACAATATAAAACTTCTAACCATGGGGGTGGCTACTTAGAAAGGGGAATTGTCCAATCCGATAGTAACTTGGGTCATGAAGACATAATCCAAATAGAATGCCCACAGGGAAGGTACCTTTAGGGGTCTTATCCTAATCCCTAAAATATAAAGCCTATAAGTATATGGTGTCCAGCTCAGGGAAAGCATGGGGACTCACTTCAGCCTAAGCAATGTTATCCACTAGGTGGGTTTCCATTAGAAAGGAAAACACCAACCAACTTAAGGTGCCGGTTTGTGATAATCAATCCAGGAAGAAAGCATCAGAGACTCACATCTTCCTAAGCGAAACTGATCACCAGGATAGTCTATCATCAGATAGATAACTACTATCCGACCTAGGGTGACTACTAAGGACCGAACCCAAGCTTGAAGTAGTCAGGAAGTCGAGGAGCCATTGGGGGTCTTTCCTTAATCCTTAGATATAAACTCAAACTCAGTCATTGTACGGTGGCTAGTTTAAGAAGAAAGCTTGTGGACTAACATCCTCTTAAACAAAGCCAACATCAAGGTAGCTTATTGGTCATGCAATAAGGCATACCACACTAATAAGGTGCTCATTGGTTTATAGTGGTTAAGCTAAGAAGAAAGCACGGGGTCTCACATCTCCTAAGCAATGGACCATTGGGCAGTCACACTAACTGGGTAGTCAACCAACCTGACCTAGAGCAACTACTGAGTGAGGGCCACTAGGGGACTTATCTTAACTTAAGGTAGCCTGAAGCAAATGGATTTGTATTTGATTTGTTTATGTTTGTGTTGTGCGAAGGAGGGATATGATGTCTCTTGGGTTCTCTTACACCTATCTTAAACACATCATTAAAAGTTTTGGTAATTGAAATGAATTCAATTTGGAGAGATGTTTGTTTAAAAGAGGAATTGTTGATGAAAGATTATTTTTGAATATTACTTTATGGATATATTTCTTTAAATAAATCCTGTTGATCGAAAGCATCAAGCATTCTCCTTTGTGGTTGATGAGTTGATATGGTCCTCCTTGGTAGGCCTATTCTATGGTGAAAAGGCCTTCCCAAGTGGGTTCAAACTTGCCTCCCATTTTATGATGGGTAACAATTGGTCTCCTTAGAACTTAAACAAGCTCTCCTACTTAAAATTCTAGGGCAGACCAACTTGTTGTGAGCTTGAATCATTTTTTCTTTGTACAACTCGTCGGTCATAAGCATCTTTCCTCTAAACCTTCGAGCTCTTCTAGCCGCAACTTGGCATTTTGTTCAGTTATGATTATGCTACCTAGAACTATCCTGAGTGATGGGAGTTTGACTTCTAATGGTAGATCAGCTTCAGACCAATACACTAAGGAGAAGGGGTAGATTGAGTTGGAGTTCTATAAGTGATACGATAGGCCCTCAAAGCTTCAACTAACTGGTCATGCCACTATCTCTTATTTTCATTGAGCATCTTCTTGAGTATTTGAACGAGAATTTTATTGAAGGTTTCTGCTAAATCGTTTGCCTGTGTGTAGTAGATGGTAGAGTATCTCCAATCTATGTTATGTCTCCGGTCAAACTTATTGATTTTGGTGCTCTTGAATGTGGTACCATAATCGAATATGATCCAGTGGGGTACACTAAATTTATTAATGATATAGTTCTTGATGAACTGGAGTATATACTGAGCTTTGACCTCCCTGAGAGGAATCACCTTTGTCCACTTGGAAAAATAGTTTGTAGCAGCTAGGATGAACCGGCGACCCTTGGATGTAGGAGGATCAATCAAATCCACTATGTTAGTGCCCCAACACTCAAATGGCCATGAGGCTAAGGTTGGGTGAAAGTTATTGGGTGGATAACATAGGATCACTCCATGTACTTGGCAGTGGTGACAAAACCTTGCTACATCCATGCAATCTATGATCATCATCGGCCAATAGTATTCAAGCCAATTGATTTTGGATTTCAGCATGGGACCTGACTGATGAACTCTGCACAGTCCTAAATATACTTTAGTTACAATCTTATGGATTTCTTGTTTAAAAAATGTAAACACAGATGATCGAAGGACCACCGGTATAGGACACCATCCATGAGGGCATAGACGAGTGCCCTTTGCTTCATTTGGTGTGCTTGAGATTTCTTTTAAGGTAGTTTGGTTTTTTTTAGTACTCAATAAAGGGTTTCCTCCAATCTAGTTCTTCATCCTTTTTGGTAATGACAACCTACCATTCAAGAGAGTATTTATCGATGAGGTCAACATCATAGAAGGTGGACTTTCCTATTATGGACCTCTATTGATATGGACTCATTTTCCAGGCACAACAACTCTTTGGCAAGCTTAGCTAAGGCATAAACTATGGCATTTTCTTCTCAGGGATCTTGTAGATTATGACCTCTGGGATTTGAGATAGTAACTCCATGGTATACTTGTGGTATTGATGGAGTTTGGGCTTCAAGACCTTGTAGGACCCAGTGATCTGGTTGACAACTAGCTGAGAATCTCCAAAGATGTTGATGTTTTCGATGCCTAGAGAAATGACTAGCTCCAAAACAATAATCAAAGTCTCATATTCAGCTTCATTGTTGGTGCAAGGTTCAAATAGATGATATGAGAATCTCATCATATCGTAGTTTAGTGTTAGGAGGACTATTCCTACCCCTGCCTTGCCTAGAAGAGTAGATTGTGATTCTTCTCCTCTTTGAGAGGAAGCCACCCCTTAAAAATATATCTGCCAATGGCAAATGGTTGTATCCCCTAAGTTCATGATTTGTTCATCCGGGAGTGGGTATGCTGCTAAAAAAATCCATGAGTGCTTATCTTTCACCGCACAGATGTGATGTCAAATTATGATAATATCATGGACCATCATGCCAACCATATAGATAGCGTGTTGACCATGTCATGAGATATTGCTGTGGATTAATTCTAGAGATCAAGTTCACTTTATGAAAGAGCATATAATGTCATAATTTTTGAGCTGTAAAGATTAAAGCTAGCAATCCTTCTTAATGGGTAGATATTGCTTCAACAGGTATCAGATGATGGATGAGATAGTAGAGTGTGTTCTCTTTCCCTTCGTCATTGGCTTAGGCCAACAAAGCACCAAGCGAGTCATCTAATGCAATAGTGTAGAGTATGAGCAGCTTGCCCAGGATAGAGGTGGCTAGAACTAGTGGCATCATGAGGTATTGTTTGATGCTCTTGAAGGCATGATGACACTTGTCATCCCACTTGAACTTCATGTCCTTCTTGATAAGTGTTGAAAATGATTGGCATCTGCCTAATAGGTTGGATATAAAGCATCTTAAATATGACAACCTCCCTTGAATTGATTTGAGTTTAGTTAGACTTTTAGGGGGTGGCATTTCTAATATCGCTTTTATCTTCTTTGGATCGATATCAATCTGTGGTGTCGGACAATGAACCCAAGAAACTTCCCTAAAGATACTCCGAATGCACACTTCAGAGGGTTCATTTTGAAGTTGTATTGCCTTAATCACTCAAAACTACTCTCAAGTCAAAGAGATGACCATCCTTTTCTTTGCTTTTGACCATGAGATCATCGACCTAATATTCAACTTGATGATGAATGAGTTCATCCAAGATGCTGGCTAGGCCCACTGGTATGTGGCACCATTATTTTTAAAACTGAAAGGCATGACCTTGTAGCAATAAATTTTGATCGGGGTTCTGAAAGCAACATTCCTTTCATCTTTAGGTGCCATCTTTATTTGGTTATATCCAGATGAACCATTTATTATAGAGAAGACCACATGAGATGAGGTAATGTTCACCATTTGTTCTGGTAACGATAGAGGAAATTCTTCTTTTGGACATGCCTTATTAAGATCCCTAAAATTGATGTAAATGTGAATTTGGCCATTCTTCTTCTTGACTAGGATGACACTAGCCAACCAGGTGGGGTATTTTTTCTTAAGATGAAACCATCATCGATTAATTTCTCAACTTCAGAAATTACCTATTGTTCAATGTCTAATTGCATGCGTCCAGGAGCTTGCTTGATAGGGTTAGCATCAGGCTGTATTGCTAGCTTATGGACCACCACATTAAGAGCTAATCTGGGCATTTCTTCATAACTCCATGCAAAGCAGTTCTTAAACTTAGTGAGAAGCCTAACTAAGTCATTTATTTCAATTTCATTCAATAAGAAGTTGATGTACGTCGGGCGTAGATTATCTTTAGTGCCCAAGTTGATTTTTTTGAGTTCGTCAACATTTGATTTGATTTCTTCTTCAAATTCTGGAGGTGTATCTTTGACTTGGAAATTATCTAGATCATCTAAACTTTCTAAGCATACCTCCTCATAAGAGTTAATGTGATTTGAAAAGAACTTATTAGATTTCAAATAATTGGTGATGACTAAGTAGTAATCATCATCATCCACCGGACCTACTGTGCCAAAGCCTAATATGAGTCTTGATTGAGAGTTCTTGCATTTGTTATTCCAAATCCTTTCAAAGTATTCTGACCTATGCTTACACCATGTATGTGGAATTAAACCTTTCTTTACTAAATTATGAACACAAGGTGAGTACCAATCAAAAGGCAATTCTATTAATTATCTATATGAATCATCCTCAAGTTCTACATCAACTTCTTGACTTGAGAATGTTGTTCATGGGTATACCATTTGGATCTTTGTGGTTGTACATGCTTTAGGGGCTTCCTTAATTACCAAACCCTTAACTTTATTGTGAGAAAAATGGGGTTAGAGCTAAGGTTCCCATCTAATGCCTAGTAGTTTCATATAAAGCAGACTTAAATACAATCATGCTTTGCTTGTGAACCTAGTCTTCATAATTATCTGGCTTGAGTGTCACCTCTGATAGGATCTACTGTCAAGAAGAGGTGGCCGGTGTGCTAACTACATGATACTCATCCTCTGAACTAGATTCTAAGTTTATGTAGGTAGTAGGTGTACTCCTAGATGCTCGAATAAATCTCTTGGTAGGTGATACGTATGGAGGCCTTCTACCTCTAGGACTGCCTCTAGATTTTCTCATCCTCATCCTAGTGGAGGTCGACTCATCCTCTCCACTTGTTCGAATGGAGTAAAGAACTATGGGTGGAATCTAATCTCGGGCTTCACTTCCTCCTTAAGGTCTTCTTCTCATTAGCTTTTCTTTTCTTTTTCTTTTTTTTTCTTTTTCTTTTTCTTTTCTTTCTTTCTTTTCTTTTTTGTTTTCATTTTGTTTTTTATGAAGGTCATGAGAAAAGACATTTTATTGTTTCTTATGGAGATAGTAGACCACATCCTCATATATCTTGACCTCATAAATTGTAAAGGGCTTGTGTGACACAATACTCAATTCCACCTCATGTATCTCCAATGTCAACACTGTGGAGCCTAAGACCCTCTACCTTGTTCATTGAATCCTTTCAACATACTCTTCTTGGAGTTTAGAGATGTTAATCCTCAAGTAAGCAAGGTTTATTTGACTCATAGTGTTGACCGATGAACCTAGATCAACTAGAACTCTTGATAGCCTAAATCTGCCAACATCCACTGTAATATAGAGGGGACGATTGTGCTCGATCATCCATAAAAGTAGGTCTTCATCTGTGAAGGTAACTCCTAGGATATCCTTTGAGTAGCATGCTTCCTCTCTAGTAGCAGTCAAGTGAGCTAAGCATATTTCAGGATCAAGCAAAGCTTTGATTAATGATTCCCTTATCTCTTTAGATAAGACAAGGGCATCATATATGCTTCACTTAGTTGACAGCTTTCTAAGGTGTGTGAGGATGTTGTAGTCAACTTTGAGTTAGTCATCCTCAAGCATAACCATAGGTGGAGCATCTTATGGAGGGACTATTTGCTCACTAGAATCAATGACCTACATTCCCTTATCTTGAGGTGCTACCCTAGGAGGTAGAACTTTGCCAATGTGGATGTTGACTTCAATGACTTCTTGAAATGAGGAGCTTGTGAAAAGTTTTACTTACTTATCAGGAATACCTATAGCTTCTCCCAAAGGATCATCGGAGTTGGATGACTCCAAATCAATCTCAAGAGGTGAACCTTGATAATTCAGAAAATGGAAATCCATTTTTGAATCGAATGGGATTGATCAAAATTATTTGAGTTATTATTTTGACTTGGAGAGCTTTCAATTAGAATAAAATCATTAAAAGTAGAGAGAATGTAAGTGGAATTGATCTTCTTCATTGATTTCTTTAATTTTTGGGGATGTACATGATAGAAATCAAGTAAAGTAAGTCAGATGAAGGGTTTGGTGTCCTCATCCTGATACAATGCTCTTGCTATAGGTGGAAGACCTAGTGGAGGTAGTAGCTACAACGGTGGAAGGAGTGCTAGACTTGGATGGTGGTTGTGCTATAGATTTATCCCGGACAAGTGAACGATGTTGTTGCAGCTGCTGGGCTTCCACCCTCCCCGAGTTGTACTTCGCAACTAACAAACCTTCCCTGATGTTGGAGGTTTGAGCTAAGTCAGACATCTACAAAGAAATTTTCTTGATTTTAGAATTTCATTTTTAGAGGTATGTGATAATAAAATATCTTAACCTTCTTTTGTCTTAAGAGGATCTAATGTATCCCCAAAGATTACTTTGACAGAACTAGAAGGTGGTTCTACTAAATATTCCTTAAGGATAACTATAGCTCCTGACTTATAGCTGCACTCAAGCCAATCCTTAAATATGAAATAGTCCTCTAAGACATGACCTAACATGCGGTGGTAGGGGTAATAGTTAGGATCATCACTCCTGCCCACTTCCTCTGGCTTTCTAGGCTCGGGTAGCTAAAAATTAGGTTTCTTAAGAAGGTTCTTAAAGTTTTTTTTGACTACCTCTCTCTTAAATGAGTATGGTTTGTTGAGTTTATCGTCAAGAGTAGATGGAAAGTAGCTACCTGGCGGTGGATACTGATACCGCTGCTGTGTAGGTTCGTTATGGTGGTGGTGGCCATTATGGCGATCGAGGTAGTGGAAGAGGAGGCAGTCACGAAGGCTGCTGGACTCGAGGTCTCTCAAACTGTATTATTGCTAGTTGCTTCCCATTATCAATAGCCACTATAATCCTTATCTTCTTCTCAAAAACTTTCTGAGACTAAGGCCTGGATGATTGTTCTGAGAAGGGTAACTATTTAGCTTCCTCTTGTAGGTTAGCCACCTTGCTAATTAACTACTCAAATGTCTTTATGGTGAACCCTTAAGCATGAAGGTAACTGGGCCATGGATATTCTTGAGTATAATTTCAGTGGAATACTACTCTAGTAGCTGTGGTTCACATTTGAAAGTCAAGTTGTGTGATCTGAGAATGTAATCAATAAGGCTCGTTAAGCTTTTGCTTTCCTACAATGAGGTCACCTATAGTTACCCTTTACTAAGCTCCTGCAAATCTCTTGATGAAGAGATGATCCAACTCTGCAAAGGACTTCACCGAACTACTGGGAAGTTTAGTGTACCAATCAAATGCTACCCCTAAAGGCTACTGGCAAATGGCTAGAATAGTAATGCATCACTACCATCGGTGTTGCAATAACTAGCTCAAAAGTCTGCTAGATACTGCCTTAGGTTCACACTGCTATAAAAAATCTTGAAGGATGGTCACACAATACCTTTGGGGTATTGAACTACATCAAATTTCTCTAGGTAGGGTCTACCCTTTGGGATA
This sequence comes from Cymbidium sinense, assembly GCA_021442155.1. Lineage (NCBI taxonomy): Eukaryota > Viridiplantae > Streptophyta > Magnoliopsida > Asparagales > Orchidaceae > Cymbidium > Cymbidium sinense. The sequence continues at coordinate 166,819,240 of CM038216.1, read as the reverse complement.
GATGAGCTCCAATGGGCTTGCTCCAATGCTTCCTTCACATACTGCTCCACCATTTATTTAATATATTTTTTATGCATGGAGGTGCTATTAGTAACCTGACTATGCAAGTTATCAGTGTCCTCATCCACAGGAGTGCTCTTTAGATGATCTAGGGCATGTACTAGCTCAGGTGGTTGGCCTCTATGGGGGAAGGTTGTGAAACTAGGCTTGGTTTTGCAAAGCTAGGACCATTGCTATCAACTCCTCTACCTTTCTCTCCATTCTATCGATCTAAAAATGTTTTGCTTGTTTTGTTGGAGGAGGCATTGAGTAAAGTTTGATGCTTCACCTTCCTTAACTACAATGCCTTCTTAGCTAGGTTTCTCCCTATGCAAGGATCCTCGGGTATCGATCATATGGATTTCAGCTGTGTCATCCAAAAGGTCATCTTCATTAGCAATAATGTCTACCCTACCCTTCTCTTGGTCAGACTGATCATCCCTAACTTTCTTCTACATCGCAGCACAATAGTTCTCCAAAATATCATACAAAGACCGGTTATCTACCCACGGTTGTCCTGGAACATAAAACCGGTGACCGATCAATGGACTAGGCTCTCAAGTAATATACTTGATAAAGTGAGTACTCTCCCTGATTGACTCAATAATCATGAAGGCTACATTGGTATCCCCTCCCTTCTCTTTCTCTAACTATGGTGGTAGAGCGACTACGACACTCTTGGGCCGCCACTCCTTCACCACTGTTGGGATGGAAGGTCGAGAAAGGGAGCTCGACCTCACCTCAATGAGTTAAGTAGATGAAGTGGGGTCCTTGGGCAGTAATCGGTCACCAAGGGTGAAGCTCTCTCTCTAGATAGGGGCTTATGGAACTTGGTGAGGACTGTAGATGGTGGAACTTGGATTGGTGAAGGTGGATGGGAGTGGGTGGACACCGCTCTCTACGAGACCTTCTTCCACAATTGGGAATGAGTACATGCAATCAGCGATCGCTCTATCAATTTTTGATCAAATGGTCAATCAAAGCGAGGTCGCCGACCGCTGACAACCTCCTTCTCCCTCTTTGCCCGCTGCACTATTTTGGCCTCAATGGTTCTTTCTATGAATTTGATCCCTAACACTTCTAGGGATCAACTTCTTTAGGTCATGCTGTGTGCTGGACTCTGAGTGTTCGTGGGCTCTCCCAACTCTCCTAAGTATTGACCATAGACTAGCATTGGGCCTCCTCTTTTTCCTACCTAATGCCTCATACATTGTAGATGGTAGGGGTAATGCAGCTATCTTCTTGTAGTCTTCCTCTCTCTCTGAAGCTGAGAGGTGGTGAAACCTACTATCACCCAAAAGGGGAGAGGTCTCACAAGGAGAACCCTCCTCTGCAACACGGGATGCTTCCTCTACCTCCTTCACCACATGTTCATAATGTATCTTTATCTTCCTGTTCTTAATACGATGTTAAATTTTAGTGAGAGGGGCTAGATGGGAACTAGAACCGACCTCAAAAGTGGGGGAGACTATCTAAGACTAAGATTCCCTTTAGGGGAAACTATGAGAGACTAGCCCATGTAAACTATGGACACTGGAGCTAGAAACACTAACAGGGGAACCTCTACAGCCTTCCTCTTCAAAGAGGGAAACTCAGAATTTGAGTGCAGATCAACTATAAGAGTGGCTTCTTGTCAGCCACCTTCTCTCTACTTATGGTGTAAGGGTGGATCTCTCACTGGTGACTTTGAAGTGCTCAAAGACAAGACCGAACTTGATGATGGGGGTAGTGGTGAGTATGGTCTAATCCAAGTCCAAATACACACCATAGGAGAAATAGAAGATCAACTTGCCAGAAGACATTGTGAAAATTAACTGACATAAAGAAGAAAGAAAGAGGTGGGGCTGGGATCTCTGCTACACTTTTGGAAAGAGAGAACCAGATTAGACTTTTGCTTTGATTTTTATTGACTTGACTTGACTTTTGATTTTGAATTGGAACCCTCATTTAATAAATTTGATTATGTTAAATGGGGCTCAATTATTTGTTAGAGAGATTTGAGAATTTTGGAGAAGAGACTTTGGTTCTGCTTATTGTTGTTTCATTCATTTTGATTTTGAATGGGAATTATTATTTAACAAATTTGATTATGTTAAAAGGGGTTCTCTTATTTTGAATGTTGGATGAACCTTGCTTCACCATGCTAGTGGTAAGAGGTTCTTGATTTTGTTTGGTTTATATTTTTGGATGGTTTTTATTTTAATTAGTTTTCTTTTATTTATTGGGGGACCCAATAGGGGTTTTAAGACTTACTTGGAGTGAGGTCCTAAAACCTAAAGGATGTTGCCGACCCTTGCTTAAGAATAAAATCAAGCAAGGTTTCCAATGGAAAGAATGATAACCTTGGGCTTATATAAAATATAAGTCCACTATCGATGTTTGGAGATAATGATTGACTATTAAAGATGGCAAGAGGAACTATCCCCAGGTGAGTCGCTAAAAAAATCTATGGTGTTTTATTTCGGAGCGCCGAGTGGACACCACGTAGATCTTAGGGGGTACTTATTGATGATCGAGTATGACATTAAGGTATGATGTACTATTTTGAAAGATATAAATATAACCCTACAATGGAACTAATCAATTAATAAGGACTTCTAAAGCATGATGGGACATATATACCAGAGATCTTTCCCCTATTTTACATGAAAAAGTAAAGCATGGTTTATTTTATGTCAAGTTTTTAGTTCCTTATGGAGGCAAGCCTCCATAGTTAATTACATCCTACGAAAATAGATTTCCTAAGAATACTCTTGATTAAATTAGTCAATTAATTATTTTCAAAGATTTTAAGGCTAGACTACCAATGGATTGGGTAATTTTGGATCATGTGAGAATGTTCAATTGAGAAGACTTATTTTTGGAATCTAAAGGAAGATAAGTAGGGAGCAATCATGATACTAGGAAGCTTAGTGATCACTCCAAACTATCTTGTGGTGAGGCTTTATGTGTTTGAAAGAGAGAGAGAGAGTTTGTTTAATTTGAGCTAGGATTTTATTAGAATGCTAGAGCTTACAATCCATCAACACAAAAATATAGAAATGCCTAAGAGGTGAGAATTTACACTTATTGTCCAAAAGAAACAAGCAACATTGGATTCTAAATCTAGTGAGCTTTAGCACAAGTTAAAAGCATGACCTAAATTTAATCAGAAAGGGGACATAATAGTTTACCTCCTCAAGAAAAGATAAACTCGTCCGACTCTTCTAGACTTACAACCACTTGGAGTGGCTGCCAGCTAACACCTCATATGATTCAAAACTATGTAGTCTGGTCTTACGTATGTGAAAGATAGCAAGGCTTATTGTTTAATTAGGAAAGAGACTAGAGTCTAAACTCACTCCCTAAGAGAATAGATCATGATTGGTATGAAATGATGACTTAGACTAAACATAAAATTTACATTTTTTATGTTATTTTGACACATTCATTTGGACAAAGGCTTTGGGATATTTTATGCCTAAATGCATGATGAAATTAAATTATTGGCAAAATTAGAAATAGAGAGGGTGAATCCACCATGAGGGGGTGCTCTCATAGGTCAAGTTCCCTAAAGTGCAAGAAAAGAAGCCTTCATTATTTCAAGAGTGAAATAATATAGTATGCATATTGTTAAACATTTAACATTCAGCTAAGGGGTTATTAAATCTTTTAATTATCTTGATTATATCCTAGGCTTTAGATGAGGTTAAAAGTCATTTTAAAATTTAATTATGAGTTGTTAATTGAGTAGAAAAATTAGTTTTATCCTAAGAGCCTTTGCATCCAGGCCACACATTCATATATCAAGTTTAAGAAACTATGAAGAAGATGTGATTCTATTACGCAATCTAAATATAACAAAAATCAATCATGTTTAAATTTTATAAAAGAATAAAAGACCGATGCGGCTGGGTACCACTATACACCCTAGAAAAGAGAAAATTTGGGTAGCTGAGCTCTACCCTTATACAACCCGGATTATAATAGAATAATTGCGATTGAAATTAAATTAGATGAAATAGGGATATTCATTCCTTATTTTTATTTTCTCTTTCTTCTTACGGCTTCATTTGCTTAAGGCTTCACAGGGCCTCTTAGGACTATGCCTTCTAGCCACTGCTCATCCTAAACCCTATAGCGCATTAAAATCTAACTACATCTACAAAATAGATGTTAGCTAAACATATATATATCCCAAGCAATTATATTTTATAATTTGAACTTAGCACCCTGCACATAGATAACCAAGCCCGCCAATCCTAACATGGATTATGCTTAGGGGAATAAGAAACCTATTAGTAGAAGCATTAATATTTATTTTAGAAGCCCATTAGCATAATCCTCCAAAAAATAATATTAGGCTAACAATAGCCCAACATCCAGTCTACGAACCACAATCCTAACATCCAGTTTAAAATATTACATCACAAAATAAAATACAATATCAACACATGCACTGTCCTAACTTAAAGTTAGAAGTGGTGACTTAGCATTCTAATGTGTGTGCTTAGACTTAGTGTGCTATGTCTTGGCTAGGCATTAGATTTATAATTCTCTAAGTTTGGAATTATTTAATTTAACATGATGGGTGTTTCATTTTTAAGTTATTTTGCAAATTTTAAATTTATATTTTCATTTATTTCATTTGACATTCTCTTAGCATCCAAATGTTGTAACGAGAAGAAGAAGGCTTAACCTCCTTCATCCTTACCTTAGGTTACTTTCTAAAGAGTGTATTATTGCAACTTTGGTTTGTTTTAGTGAATGATTTATTACATATTTTATTAATCCTAAGTTTGGGTTAATCTTAAAGAATCCTATTTAACATGAAAGACATCTTAAAATAATTGAATTATCACCACATAGAATATGTTGAACTATTCTTTTCATCACCCATAACATGCATATGACTTAGGGCTTAAGATACCTATTCATGCAATATATATTTTTTGGCACACTTAAATGATTATGAATGCATATATTTTGATAGAAAAAGGGATTTTAATTCCTTAGCCAAATACACATACACATGTATAAAGTTGTAAGAAAGTACATGTCATTGTTTAAACCAGGAAGTGAGATAATCAACCTATGGGGTGACATAAAGCCTCATATTTCGGATGTCCGACTATATACTTGTTATTATTAAATACATATGAATGTATACACAACCATGAGAAGGAGAATCATGCAAAAATATTTTATTTTAGTGAATCATTTACACATGTAAAGTAAAATTCTATCCAAATTCTAGTACAAGTATGCATAAGAGTGAAATTAAATAAGTACATGCCTTTATTAACCAGGGAAGTGAGATAATCAATGACCTTCGTGGGGCTACTTAAAGCCTTATATTCTCGGGATGTCCAAATTATATACTTATTATCATTCAAACATATGTAAACCCATACATGAATCATGAAGATAAAATAATACTTTAACATGTTTGAGCTATAAACACATGAAAATCACATAGAATATTCATAGCTAATCACCATTCTAAATCTTCATTATCAATTTATATATTTGAAAATAGCTTTTAAAATTTATTAGTGTTAATAGCCACACATATAGTTAATTATTAATTACTTAATTAATTTCCCAATTAATATATTCATTAATTAACCCTCTTAAGGAAATAAATTTGGGAAATAATTAGGAAAGAGTACTAATCACTTCTCATCATCTTACTACTAATCGATTAATCAAGTTTAATTAATTAATTTTTACTATTTGGTATTTTTAATAATTAATAAATTGCTTAAGAGGGTAATTAAGGTTTGAATTTCAAATTATTTTAATTACCTATCCAATAAACCCAATAAAATTATGGGAGGTAAAAGACATCCCATTAAATCAACATTTCAAGTTTGGAATTAATTGCCTAAGTGATTAGGGCTAAATTAAGCTAATTAAGAAAAGATTCAAACCGTGATTAAGCTCTATTTACTATTCAAAACTCAATTGATTTAGTTTTATTAAAATCTCTTCTATTTATCCTTTCCAAAATGAGTTTGTTTGTATTTTTAAAATTTTTCTACAATAAGTTATGAATTTTAAAAGTTTTGAGTGATTAATGACATTTTAAGCCTAATTAATCCCTAATCTCATCTCCCATGCAAGAGGTGACGTACACTATCCATGTTGGTGCCATGGGATTGACCACTTAAATCATCCGACATGGCATGTCGAGTGGCGACGTGCTTTCATCCAAGCCATCCAATCTTAGATCGGTTAGGGCATTAATCCCATAGTTCTTATAGGATTAAAATCAAATAATCTAATCGACACGGACGCCTATTCTAATCACGCGGAATGGAATATGGATGAACCTTCATCCTTGAAGCGATGGAAGATAGACATCGTCCACCCTCTTTTGCTCAATCAGAGCTCGCCAGAGCTTATGAGGCATCGGGATCAACTCTAAAAGCTTCAAGAGATACATCTAAGGGGATCCTATGGTTGGAAATGCACAAAATAAAGATTTCTTTCACAAAATACCAATAACTTAATAGATTTCTATGGTTTTAGAATTTACAGCTCAAGATCAAGAAGACAACGATAGAGGTAGTTTCATCTTGAAGAGATGAAGCCCATTGAGAAGCCCGATGCTCTTCTGGTGGCTCGTGGACCAAGTATCACCAAAAATGTCATTGAAGTTGGTCTAGGGATGACCTTCAGTGCTCGAATCGATAGGGTATTGATTTGTTTCACTTCGTTAGAGCTTGAGGAATGTGTGGGCAAAGTTAATTTGGATTTGGTAGAGTTTAGGTGAGTTTTGATGGAGATGAGCCTCAATTTTGCTTGGGTTTGATGTCGCCCATGAAGAGGAGCTCAAGGGAGGTTGGGAAAGCACTAGGGAAGCTCGTCTCCTCACTCTGAAGCTCTCTTGATGCCTTGGTCTTGGTTGGAATGAGATAGGAAGGAGTATACTCTCCTCCCCCTTAAATAGATGGTGGGGATTATTTCTAATTTTGGTAGATGTACGGCTAGCGCAGGCGACCGAGGATGTCAAGGAGTAGCTTAGGTGGTGCACCTTGAGTGGGTGAAGCTCTGAATGGGCTGAGGTGGAGTGTCCTTTCTCCCCTAAGGTGAGCCAATGGGATGGATTGAGTTAGCTCACCTCCTTTGAGCTGACCCAACCATTTTGTCGCTAGCTGCTGGTTCAAGGGTCCAAATCATGTTTTGGGTGGCTACCAAGGGCAAGAGGTAGGTGAGACCATCTAAATGTAGATTTTGTCCCATTTGGAGGGGTTTACTCATTGGGTCTTAGGCTAATTTGAGTTTAAAATGGTTGGGTTTGATTTGGACATGGTGACCCAAGGATGGGTCATGCCAAGTTTTTTGAATGGTTTGGTTCAATTTGATCCATGTAGGTCAAATTGAGTTCAATTAGCTAGTTGGCCTATGGGTCAAACTAAGGGTTGGATCATGTTCAAATGATGATTTAGGATGTTTATGGTCAATTGGTTTGATTTAATTTGAAGCGGATTTGAATTTTTCTCATATGGGTTCATATGAAATGGGCTAAGTTGACAAATTTGGTCAAATTGACCATATTGGCTTAGCTGGTGTTTGATTAGGTTCAATTAATGATTTGAAGATGATTGCAGGTGTTGATTTCAAATAATTTAGATTTGGGAATAATTTAGATCAATTTGACCCTTTAGTTCAATTTGGGCTGAATGGGTCAGTTGGGTTGACTTGGTAAAATTAGGTTCAATCAAGGTTTTGATCATATTCAATAATCAATTCATGATTGATTGGAAGCATTGATTTCAATCAATTTGATTTAGATTTGATATGGTCCAATTTGGTCTTATGTCAAATTGGGTCGGTCATGTGTTATTTTAGGATGAGCTCTCAACTTCTCCATCTTAGACATAGGACTCCTCTTAGACACTAAGAGTTTCTTTAGTTTTAAGATACTTATAATGATTAGGTGAACACTTAACCTAACCCCAAAGACTTAAAGAGTTAGCCATGAATAGGTCATGAGTGTTAGGAAAATTTTCCTACCTCATAGCTTGAACCAAATCCTCATTTCCTTCCTTCAAGTCAGATCTCAAAAATCAAATTAACTCCAAAATCAAATCAACTTCAAATTCAAATCAACTTCAAGAAACCTGTTAGTAGAAGCATTAATATTTATTTTAGAAGCCCATTAGCATAATCCCTCCAAAAAAATAATATTAGGCTAACAATAGCCCAACATCGTACGAACCACAATCCTAACATCCGTTTAAAATATTACATCACAAAATAAAATACAATATCAACATGCACCGCCCCCTTAAAGTTAGAAGTGGTGACTTAGCATTCTAATGTGTGTGCTTAGACTTAGTGTGCTATGTCTTGGCTAGGCATTAGATTTATAATTCTCTAAGTTTGGAATTATTTAATTTAACATGATGGGTAGTTTCATTTTTAAGTTGTTTAGAAAATTTGCAAATTTTAAAATTGTATTTTTGTTTGTTTCATTTGACATTCCCTTAGCATCTAAGTGTTGTAACGAGAAGAAGAAGGCTTAACATCCTTCATCCCTACCTTAAGTTGCTTTCTAAAGAGTGTATTGTTGCAACTTTGGTTTATTTTAGTAAATGATTTATTACATGTTTTATTAATCCAAAGTTTGGGTTAATCTTAAAGAATCCTATTTAACATGAAAGACATCTTAAGGCTAACATAATTGAATTATCACCACATAGAATATGTTGAACTATTCTTTTTCAGCACCCATAACATGCATATGACTTAGGGCTTAAGATACCTATTCATGCAATATATATTTTTGGCACACTTAAATGATTATGAATGCATATATTTTGATAGAAAAAGGGATTTTAATTCCTTAGCCAAATACACATACACATGTATAAAGTTGTAAGAAAGTACATGTCATTGTTTAAACCAGTGAAGTGAGATAATCAATGACCTATGGGGGGTGACATAAAGCCTCATATTTCTGGGATGTCCAGACTATATACTTGTTATTATTAAATACATATGAATGTATACACAACCATGAGAAGGAGAATCATGCAAAAATATTTTATTTTAGTGAATCATTTACACATGTAAAGTAAAATTCTATCCAAATTCTAGTACAAGTATGCATAAGAGTGAAATTAAATAAGTACATGCCTTTATTAACCAAGTGAGATAATCAATGACCTCGTAATACTTAAAGCCTTATATTCTCGGGATGTCCAAATTATATACTTATTATCATTCAAACATATGTAAACCCATACATGAATCATGAAGATAAAATAATACTTTAACATGTTTGAGCTATAAACACATGAAAATCACATAGAATATTCATAGCTAATCACCATTCTAAATCTTCATTATCAATTTATATATTTGAAAATAGCTTTTAAAATTTATTAGTGTTAATAGCCACACATATAGTTAATTATTAATTACTTAATTAATTTCCCAATTAATATATTCATTAATTAACCCTCTTAAGGAAATAAATTTGGGAAAATAATTAGGAAAGAGTACTAATCACTTCCCCTCATCATCTTACTACTAATCAGTGATTAATCAAGTTTAATTAATTAATTTTTACTATTTGGTATTTTTAATAATTAATAAATTGCTTAAGAGGGTAATTAAGGTTTGAATTTCAAATTATTTTAATTACCTATCCAATAAACCCAATAAAATTATGGGAGGTAAAAGACATCCCATTAAATCAACATTTCAAGTTTGGAATTAATTGCCTAAGTGATTAGGGCTAAATTAAGCTAATTAAGAAAAGATTCAAACTGATTAAGCTCTATTTACTATTCAAAACTCAATTGATTTAGTTTTATTAAAATCTCTTCTATTTATCCTTTCCAAAATGAGTTTGTTTGTATTTTTAAAATTTTTCTACAATAAGTTATGAATTTTAAAAGTTTTGAGTGATTAATGACATTTTAAGCCTAATTAATCCCTAATCTCATCGGCGCCATGCAAGAGGTGACGTAGCGACACTATCCATGTTGGTGCCATGGGATTGACCACTTAAATCATCCGACATGGCATGCTGAGTCAGCGGCGGCGCTTTCATCCAAGCCATCCAATCTTAGATCGGTTAGTGGGCATTAATCCCATAGTTCTTATAGGATTAAAATCAAATAATCTAATCAGATTAATTACGGACGTCTATTCTAATCACGCGGAATGGAATATGGATGAACCTTCATCCTTGAAGCGATGGAAGATAGACATCGTCCACCCTCTTTTGCTCAATCAGAGCTCGCCAGAGCTTATGAGGCATCGGGATCAACTCTAAAAGCTTCAAGAGATACATCTAAGGGGATCCTATGGTTGGAAATGCACAAAATAAAGATTTCTTTCACAAAATACCAATAACTTAATAGATTTCTATGGTTTTCTAGAATTTACCTCGCCAGAGCTCAAGATCAGCAGTACAACGATAGAGGTAGTTTCATCTTGAAGAGATGAAGCCCTGTTGAGAAGCCCGATACTTGCCTCTTCGCTGGTGGCTCTGTGGACCAAGTATCACCAAAAATGTCATTGAAGTTGGTCTAGGGATGACCTTCAGTGCTCGAATCGATAGGGTATTGATTTGTTTCACTTCGTTAGAGCTTGAGGAATGTGTGGGCAAAGTTAATTTGGATTTGGTAGAGTTTAGGTGAGTTTTGATGGAGATGAGCCTCAATTTTGCTTGGGTTTGATGTCGCCCATGAAGAGGAGCTCAAGGGAGGTTGGGAAAGCACTAGGGAAGCTCGTCTCCTCACTCTGAAGCTCTCTTGATGCCTTGGTCTTGGTTGGAATGAGATAGGAAGGAGTATACTCTCCTCCCCTTAAATAGATGGTGGGGATTATTTCTAATTTTGGTAGATGTACGGCTAGCACAGGCGACCGAGGATGTCAAGGAGTAGCTTAGGTGGTGCACCTTGAGTGGGTGAAGCTCTGAATGGGCTGAGGTGGAGTGTCCTTTCTCCCCTAAGGTGAGCCAATGGGATGGATTGAGTTAGCTCACCTCCTTTGACCGTTGGCTGACCCAACCAGCTTTGGGTCAGGTTAGCCAGTGGTTCAAGGGTCCAAATCATGTTTTGGGTGGCTACCAAGGGCAAAGAGGTAGGTGAGACCATCTAAATGTAGATTTTGTCCCATTTGGAGGGGTTTACTCATTGGGTCTTAGGCTAATTTGAGTTTAAAAATGGTTGGGTTTGATTTGGGCAGACCCATGGTGACCCAAGGATGGGTCATGCCAAGTTCGATTGGGTTTGGGCTTGGTTTGAATGGGTTTGGTTCAATTTGATCCATGTAGGTCAAATTGAGTTCAATTAGGCTAGGTTGGCCTATGGGTCAAACTAAGGGTTGGATCATGTTCAAATGATGATTTAGGATGTTTATGGTCAATTGGTTTGATTTAATTTGAAGCGGATTTGAATTTTTCTCATATGGGTTCATATGGGTGAAATGGGCTAAGTTGACAAATTTGGTCAAATTGACCATATTGGCTTGGGTTAGGTGTTTGATTAGGTTCAATTAATGATTTGAAGATGATTGCAGGTGTTGATTTCAAATAATTTAGATTTGGGAATAATTTAGATCAATTTGACCCTTTAGTTCAATTTGGACTGAATGGGTCAGTTGGGTTGACTTGGTAAAATTAGGTTCAATCAAGGTTTTGATCATATTCAATAATCAATTCATGATTGATTGGAAGCATTGATTTCAATCAATTTGATTTAGGATTTGATATGGTCCAATTTGGTCTTATGTCAAATTGGGTCAGCTTGGGTCAAGATGTGTTGACCTCATTTTTAGGATGAGCTCTCAACTTCTCCATCTTAGACATAGGACTCCTCTTAGACACTAAGAGTTTCTTTAGTTTTAAGATACTTATAATGATTAGGTGAACACTTAACCTAACCCTAAAGACTTAGAAGAGTTAGCCATAGGAATAGGTCATGCCTTAGAAGTGTTAGGAAAATTTTCCTACCTCATAGCTTGAACCAAATCCTCATTTCCTTCCTTCAAGTCAGATCTCAAAAATCAAATTAACTCCAAAATCAAATCAACTTCAAATTCAAATCAACTTCAAATCTCAAATCAATTCCAACTTAATTAATTTTCTCAAACCTTAAATCAACTCCAATGGATTTTCTCAAATCATGGAATAATTTTAAATGATTGAAACCTATGATTGAATTCCAAATTCAAAAATCATTCCTAAGTCACTTTGATTCCATCTTATGGACTTAGCCTAAATCAAATTACAATCACTTAAAATTCAAAAGATTTTATCATAACCCATTTATATTCTCATTTATATTCACAAATATAAATGAAATATAAATTAAAATATCCAAAACTAAATTCAAAACTCAAATCCAAATTCAACCAAAATTTAACCTAAGCCTTTCAAGTCAAATTCTTGAACTTAGCCAAATAAAACTCAAATCAATTCAAACCCTTAATTTTTCTTCATGATTCAATCAATCCTTCAATCATAAAACCAAATATAAACACAAGTTTCAATCATCAAACCAAAACCAAATTCAAAACTCAAACCCAATCTAATCAAAATTCAACCTAAGCCTTTCAAGTCAAATTCTTGAACTTGATCAAATCAAACTTAAATTAAGCCAAACCCTTAATTTTCCTTCATGATTCAATCAATCCTTCAATCTTGAATCCAAATATAAACATAAGCTTCAATCATCAAGCCAAAACTAAATTCAAAAATTAAACCCAAATCAAACTCATGTTCACCCTTTGAACTTGAAATTGTCAAATGAATCAAAACCCATTTGACTTCAAATCACTTACAAATGGATTTATATTTCAATCATAAGTCCATAAGTTAGTTCAACCAAACTCTATTCAAGTCTTGATCAAGTCAATTGATCCACTTAGGCTCACTTGACCCAAAGTGATCTAAAGTTCCTTTTTGAGCCAAATTCTAATCCTACCCAAATTGGATTGAACTAAGCCCATCTAAGCCTTACATTGTGAGCAATAGTCATTATCAGATGATCTATAACTCAAATTGGGTCAAACCAAGTCAAACCTAAGGGCTGACCAAGTCAACACTTAGCCAAAATGAAACCTAAACTAGCCAAAATCCACCATAGACCAAATTGATTGAAATCATTAATCAAAATCAATTCATGATCAATATTTTAACTTGATGAAGTCATCATTTGGGCCTAACCTAGCCCAATTGGCCACTTGACCCAAGTTGACCCAACTTGACCTAAAAAGTCAAAATATGTCAAATCTTGATCTAAGCCAAATTGATTGAAAGCAATGGGCCAAGTTCATTCTAAATCACTTGTTAACTTGACCAAAGCCTCAATTGGCTAACTAAACCTAACCTAGCCCAATTGACTAAGAACCCAACTTGACCTAAAAGGTCAAATCAAGCCAAAATCAAACCAAACTAAAATTGACTGAAACCAAAGCTTGCAAAACATTTCAAATGAACAATGAAACCTAAACCAACCCATGATGTAACCCAATTAGGTCAAATGGGTCAAATTGGTTAACTTGACCCATTTCTAAAAAATGAATTCAAATGAATCAAAAGCAAATACAAATCAAATTGAACCAAACCAATGATACCAAAACATTTCAAATGGTCTTATGAACTTGACCCAACCCTTACTTTGACCTAATTTGACCAATTGGTCAACTTGACCCATTTTGACCTAAACGGGTCAACATGAGCCAAATGACATCAAATCAACTCCAAATTCCTTGAAATTTGGACCAACCCAATTTCAAACTATTCTAAATCTGCCCAAAGTGAAATCAAAGTAAAATGACTATTTTACCCCTACATCAAGGGGTAACCTATAGCCAATTCCACTTGAAATTTGGTCATATCCTTTTCATGGACACTTGACACCCTCTTAGTGGACCAAGTGGACATTAATAAGAGTGGTGCTCATGACCCAATGGGTTTGGGTTAGTGAAACCAACCCAAGACCAAAACCAACCCTCCATTAGGAATTTCTCCACATGGAATCACTCCTCCACTCAAATGAGCACATGGAAGCTTCACCACTACACTCCTCTGCCAAAACTGAATCATGTGAAGCTGAAAATGGCTTAACCAACTCACTCCATGGGATCAATTTGCTCAAAATGCCAAAACACCTCTCGACTGTCTGATCTTTGTGGGGGGAGATATACTCCCCCTCATTCCACTTCACCACATCATTCACACTCGATTGAGTAGCTTCTCCAGGTTTCTCCAAGCTTTCTCAAGCATTTTCCATTTCTCCATTCTCGATTTCTTCAAGTCAAAATAGGGGAGGTAGGAAGATATTCCAACTTAGCCAATTCACAACCAAATCCAAATTCCTTCTACAAGCACCATCAGAGGGCTCAATCAAGCTCACCTAAATCAAATTCTAAGTAATCAAGCCATGAGAAGTGGGGTCTAGATCAAAGCTGCAAGCCTAGGAGGAGGAGTTTGGCCAATTGGAAGATCTACTCAATCTCAAGCCCTCAAACCTTCAAGAGGGCTTTGTCTCTACTAGAAGAAGTTACCTCGATGGTTGGGAGCACCAGTAATATCCTCTAGCAAGGTACTATTCAAAACTGAGCTTGCATTGAATTTTATTTGGTCATTTTTGAAGGGAATTGTAATACCAAGTGATTTCCATCGTAAGATCTTCATCTCCTTGCTTGTTGATGGTGTGTGATCAATCCTAGCTCAATCTAAGCTCGATCAAGCACGGATTAAGCCATAAGGGATGGATGGTCACCGCCTCTCGCAGGAGAGCATAGGGATGAATCATGGACTGTCCATCCTGCATGTTTTGGATGGACGATCCTGATTAAAACACATGAGATCCTGTGATTAATCCTATTAGAACTGTAATCCTGACCATCCGATCTTTGAACGGACGGTCCAAGGAGAAATCACGGAATCGCCAGACGCGCATAGGATGTGACAACTTAAGAGAATCCCATCGCCATGGAAAGACACATGCCGGGCCAATGATATTAGTTATACAATTAGGGATTTAATGATCTAGTAATCACAGATACTTCTTAATTACATAACTAAATGTAGAAAAATCAAAAAAATACAAACTCAAATGCATTTAGAAGATATTTCAAAGGGAATAATATAAAATTAAGTTTAATTGATTTTGAATAGTAAGTTTCATGCAATTTAGGTTTTATTAGGAATGTAATTATGTCTATTTCCCCATAATTATTCCATTGATTAATTCCCAACTTCTCAAGTATGTTTAGTGGGATGACTTCTACCTCTCCAAATTTTTTTGGGATTTATTAATGGTTTAATTAGGAGAATTGCTTTAGTCATCTCTAATCACTCTCTTAATCAATTAAATGATTAATTAACCTATTAAATGATGATAAATTCATTAATTAATTTTGTTAACCACCTTGGAAAAGTGGATAGACTTAGGGAATGAGATTAGGATGCCTATTATAGATTTTTTCCCCTAAGTCTACTTCATTTGAATGAAAACTTAATTAATTTACAAATTGATTAATGATTTAAAAATTTAATCACTTAATCAATCCTTTCTTGGGTAGATACTTAGGTGTTCAATAACCTATGTAGCTTAAGGAAATCATATCCAACCCATATGTGTGAGAAGGGTTTATGAAAGTACTTAAATTAAACCCTTTAGCTTAATTAATCATTAATTGTGAGCCAATTTCATTAGGCCCCTTTCTTTCTTATGTGCATTGCTGATTTAAACTCCATGTTGTTTTATGTCATACATTGGCTCATAATTATCCGGTTTAATATGTTAAAGTGGTGTAGGTAAGGGTAATTAATGGACTTAATGTAAACCTTAACCTAAATAAAAATATAAAATTAGTCTAACAATTCTAAGTTAAACTAAAATAATATACACATGTGGGAAATGAGTTAGGACCAGCAAACCATCTCACATTTTTTAAATTCAAATCAAACTCAAAACCAAACTAAAAATTTCTTTAAATAACTTTGATTCACTTTAAATAATCTTATTCCATAAGATTGTCATTAGGAATTAATTAGGGTGAATGAATTTACATGCTTTCATCACTTTATTTCTTTCCTAGCATTCTAAATATGTATATCATATTAAAATCATGCATTCATGTCTTTTGAAAAATCAAATTAAAATGAAATATTTTCTTTATGTCAAATTGCATGTTTTGGCTAATGTAAGAATATGAATGGCTATTATCACTACTAAATCCAAAATTATTTTTAAAACTCATAAATCAAACATTATAACTGAAAGGTATGCTACTTATAATTATTTAAAAGCTTGCATGTGAGTATAATATAAAGCTATGCATTGTGTGACTTTCTTTCTCTACTCATTTAACATAGTTTTGAATAAGATTTGCAAAGTGTATAGTTCATTTGAAAAAACACAACACTTGCTTAAATCCATTCCTATTAATTTCTATGTTATCACATAAGAGGGATATTCACACTTGCACGTATAAATTGCATAACCAAATTAAACAAACAAACATAAACTATTTGCATGGCTCTTTTTCCATTCATTTCTTTGTTTGCATGCACATGTATTTAAGAAAGTGGTATATTAGTTTGGACATCCTGGGGTTACGAGGCTTTAAGTAGCCCCAAGTAGGTCTTGTACCTTACACCCCTAGTGTAGAAAATAATGGCGCCGTACTCACTTATGTCTTTCATACATGTAAATGTGCATTTGAATATCTCTCTTTCTACTTAACAAAAATATGCATACATGAACAATCCAAATTTCCTTAAGAAATATCTCTTAGAATTCATCATTAAGGTGTGCTAACACTTACATTTGCATGTATAGCTATGCTTAGGATTTATCCATATGCATGTTAGACATGTTGGAAAGAAATAAACTATTGTGTTTTGTGATTGTAATTCACTTTACTTAATCCTAAAATGCCTTTCTTTTTGAATAGGTTTGTTAAGGGAAAATCTAAACTTAGGATTAATTAAAACACATAATAAAATATTCACTAAAATAAATATCATTAATGAATCTACCTTAGAAATTACTTAAGGTAGGGAGGAAAGAGGAGTCCTCTTCTTTTTTCTCTCTTTATAACACTTAATAATTAATTGTAGGTTCATCCAAACCAAATCAAATCATGAAATAAAACTTAACCAAATCAACTAAACCACTTAAATGAAACCACCCTTTAAGTTGAACTCGTCATACTTAGAAAACTCTAACCTTAAAGCCTAGCTAAGACATGCCACACAAACCTTAAATGGCACACACATTAGGCTAAGTCACCATTTCTAGTCCTATGTTAGGGCGGTGCATGGTTTGATGCTTGCTTTTTATTTTGTTATGTGATGTTTTAGTCTGGATGTTAGGGTGTATGTGCGCAGACTGAATGGTAGGACGATCTTAGTATAATCATTGTCTTCAGTAGGGGATTGTGCATAAGGGGTGTTGTAATAAAAATATAACTACTTTTACTGTACAGGTTGCTTATACCCCTAAGAATAATCCAAAATAGACCAGGTGGACTTGGTTACACATGTGTGTGGGGTGCTAAGTCCAATTTATTCATATACATGCTTGGAATATTGTGGTTTGTTTAGCTAATCTCTATTTTGTAGGTTTTAGCTAGATTTACTTTTTCCATTTTCATGTAATTTTGTAATTAAGATTTGGAATAATTGTTATGGGGATTAAGATGAATATTGGTTATAAGACTATGTTGTATGTACCATGTGAAGCCTTTGGAGCAAAGAAAGAAGAAAGAAGAAAGAAGAAAGAGGAGATGAAGAATGAAGAATGAAGACCCCTCATAACATGAATTCCTTCTTGACTGTAATAAATTTATTTGTAATCCGGTGTATAAGGGTAGAGCTCGGCTACCCAATTTATTTTGGGTTTGTGCAATGGAGCTCGACCACAAATGGTCTCATATTCTTTTGCATTAGTTTTAGAAATTATTTGATGTTTATTTAACTTGCGAATTAAGATGACATATGTTCCTAGTTTCTTCCTTGCTTTGATGTATGGCCTAGATAACGATTAGACTCTTAGGAAAATAAATTTACTATCCAACTAATCAATTCAAATTAAAAATAAATAACTCATAACCTCCCTTAAATTCTAGGTTATAAAATAAGATAAAATATTTAGCAACCCCTTAGCTGGATGTTGTATGTTTTCACATCATGCATAAAAAAGCATCTTATCTCACTCTTATGATGGAGGGCTTCCACCTTTGCTAGAGAACTTGGCTTGACCTTTGAGAGCCATATTTGAAACACATCTCCTTTCTTGCTAATTTTGGCCCATAATCCAATTTCTC
Organism: Cymbidium sinense; assembly: GCA_021442155.1. Lineage (NCBI taxonomy): Eukaryota > Viridiplantae > Streptophyta > Magnoliopsida > Asparagales > Orchidaceae > Cymbidium > Cymbidium sinense. The sequence continues at coordinate 166,800,913 of CM038216.1, read as the reverse complement.
ATGCATTAGGCATATGAATCCTGAAGCCGGTGTCAAATTGATTGGCCAAAATGAAAATAAAATATAACAAATATTTGCATTATATTTAAGTCATTAATCATGCCCTACATGATCTAGTCTCTTAGGAACTATGTTTAAGGACTTAGTCTCTTTCTAAATAAACAACAACCTAGCTATCTTGCAAAAGCATATGACTTGCCTACATGCATTTAAAGTCATAAAAGGAGTTAAGTGGTGGACACCCCCAGGCGATTGTAAGTCCAACAGTCGGGTAGTTTATCATCTCTTGTGGAGGTAAACCAAATACTTAATTTCACCTTAGATTTTTGTTGTGCCTTGGCCCTCACCAAAGCTCCCCAGATTTAGGTTCAGAGATTGCTACTTTCTTTTGCGGACTATACGCATAAATCCTCACCTCTTAGGCATTTCCATGACCTTGTATCATGGAACTATAAGCCCTATATTTCTAATAAAAATTTAACTCAAATAAATAAATCACCTCAACTACAAAAATATAAAGCCCAACCATAGGATAGTTTGGGTTGCTTACTAGGCTTCTTACTATGCTATGCATCCCCTACTCATCATCATTTGGCTTTAATAATAACTCCCTCCTCTTGATCAATCCCACTTGTTCTTCTAAAAATAAACTAATTGATTGATAGTCTTATATTTGAAATCTTTGGAGACAATGATCATTTACCATAATCGAGAGTATTCTTAAGGAATCCCATTCCTTAGGATATAATTAACTATGGGGGCTTGCCTCCATAGGGAACTTAATGAACATGGTTTAAAATAAACCCTGCTTTACTTTTCCATATAAAGTAGGAGAAGAATCTCTAGTACATTTCAAAGACTCATAGTCCTTAGGAGTTCTTATTAAGGTGATTAGGTCCATTTGTAGGATAGTGACTTCCGTCTCTCGAGATAGTACATCATTCTTCAATGCCGTACCCAATCACCCTTATAAGAATATCTGCGGATCTACATGGTGTCCAACACATGAAGTGTTTGAGAATTATATTTTTTGGTTCTTCATTTATTTCTTTTCCCTTCTTCAGGAAAGATTAGATGAAGAATTCCAAAAATAATTCACCATAGATTTTTTTCCCAAGTGATTTCCACTATTAAATCTTCATCTTCTTGCATGTTGATGGTGTGTGATCAATCCTTGCCCAATCTGAGCTTGATCGAGCTCAGATCAAGCCTTAAGGATGGACGGTCGCCGTCTCCTGCAGGCGAGTGTAGGGATGAATCATGGACCATCCACCCCACATGTTTTGGATGGGCGGTCCTGATTAAAACACATGAGATTCTGTGATTAATCCTATTAGAACCGCATGTTTAATCCTGATCGTCCGATCTTTGAATGGACGGTCCATGGAGAAACAACATAGTGCTGTCGACTAACGCGACATAGGATGTGACAACTTAAGTGATGAATCGCTAGGAAGCGTGCGCACGTGGAGTGATTAGTTTTATAATTAGGGATTTAATGATCTAATATTCACAAAAACTTCAAAATTACATAACTAAATGTAGAAAAATAAAAAAATACAAACTCAATTGCATTTTGAAGATATTTCAAAGGGGAATAATATAAAATTAAGTTTAATTGATTTTGAACAGTAAGTTTCATGCAATTTTGGTTTTATTAAGAATGTAATTATGTTAATTACTCCTTAATTATTCCATTGATTAATTCCAAACTTCTCAGGTATGTTTAGTGGGATGACTTTTGCCTCCCTTAATTTTCTTGAGATTTATTAATGGTTTAATTAGGGGAATTGCTTAATTCATCTCTAATCACTCTCTTAATCAATTAAATGATATAATCTATTAAATGATGATAAATTCATTAATTAAATTTGTTAACCACCTTAGAACAGTGGATAGACTTAGAAAATGAGATTAGGATGCCTATTCTAAATCTTTTCCCCTAAGTCTATTTCATTTGAATGAAAATTAATTTACAAATTGGTTAATGATTTAATCATTTCATTAAATGGATTAATTAATCAAAATTCAAAATCAAATTAATCCAAAAACTTAATCACTTAATCAATCCTTTCTTGGGTAGATACTTAGGTGTTCAATAACCTAAGTAGCTTAAGGAAATCATATCTAACCCATATGTGGATAGGGTTATGAAAGTAATTAAATTAAACCCTTTAGCTTAATTAATCATTAATTGTGAGCCAAATGCATTAGGCCCCTTTCTTTCTTAAGTGCATTGTTGATTTAAATTCCTTGTTTTTTTATGTCATACATTGGCTCATAATTATTTGGTTAAATATGTTAAAGTGGTGTAAGTAAGGAGTAATTAATGGACTTAATGTACACCTTAACCTAAACAAAAATATAAAATCAATCTAATGGTTATAAAATTAAACTAAAATAATATACACATGTGGGAGATGGGTTAGGACTAGTAAACCTTCTCACATTTCCTAAATTCAAATCAAACTCAAACCCAAACTAAAAATTTCTTTAAACAACTTTGATTCACTTTAAATAATCTTATTCCATAAGATTGTCTTTATGAATTAATTAGGATGAATGAATTTACATGCTTTCATCACTTTATTTCTTTTCTAGCATGCTAAATATGTATGTCTTATGAAAATCATGCATTCATGTATTTTGAAAAATCAAATTAAAATGAAAATATTTCTTTATGTCAAATTGCATGTTTTGGCTAAAGTAAGAATATGAGTGGCTATTATCACTACTAAATCCAAAATTATCTTTAAAACTCATAAATCAAACATTACAACTGAAAGGTATGATACTTATAATTATTTAAAAGTTTGCATGTGAGTATAATATAAAGATGTGCATTGTGTGACTTTCTTTCTCTTCTCTTTTAATATATATTTGAATAGGATTTGCAAAGTGTATAGTTCATTTGAAAAGAACACAACACTTGCTTAAATCCATTATTATTCATTCCTATGCTATCACTTAAGAGGGATATTCACACTTGCACATATAAATTGCATAACCAAATTAAACAAACAAACATGAACTTTTTGCATGACTCTTTTTTCATTCATTTATTTTTGTACATGGAAATGTATTTAAGAAAAGTGGAATATTAGTCTGGACATCTCGGGGTTGTGAGGCTTTAAGTTGCCCTAAGTAGGTCTTGTATCTTACACCCCTGGTGTAGAAAATAGTGGCACCATACTCACTTATGTCTTTCATACATGTAAATGTGCATTTGAATAATGGATAAAAGAATCTATCTTTTCTACTTAACAAAAATATGCGTACATGAACATTCAAAATTTCCTTAATCAATATCTCTTAGCATTCATCATTAAGGTGTGCTAACACTTCCATTTGCATGTATAGCTATGCTTAGGATTTATCCATATGCATGTTAGACATGTTGGAAAGAAATAAACTATTGTGTGTTTTGTGATAGTAATTCACTTTACTAAATCCTCAAATGCTTTTCTTTTTAAATAGGTTTGTTAAGAGAAAATATTAACTTAGGATTAATTAAAACACATAATAAAATATTCACTAAAATAAAAATCATTAATGAATCTACCTTAGAAATTACTTAAGGTAGGGAGGAAAGAGGAATCCTCTTCTCTTTTCCTCTCTTTACAACACCTAGTAATTAATTATAGGTTCATCCAAATCAAATCAAATTATGAAATATAACTTAACCAAATCAACTAAACCACTTAAATGAAACCTCCCTCTAAGTTTAACTCTTCACACTTTGAAAACTCTAACCTTAAAGCCTAGCTAAGACATGCCACACAAACCTTAAATGACACACACATTAGGCTAAGTCACCATTTCTAGTCCTATGTTAGGGCGGTGCATGGTTTGATGCTTGTATTTTATTTTATGATGTGATGTTTTAGTCTAGATGTTAGGGTGTATATGCATTGACTGAATGGTAGGATGACCTTAGTCTAATCATTATGTTCTGCAGGGGATTGTGCTTAAAGGGCATTGTAATAAAAATATAACTATTTTTGCTGTGCAGGTTATTTATGCCTCTAAGCATAATCCAAAATAGGCCTAGTGGACTTGGTTACCTATGTGGGGTGAGTCCAATTTATTCATATACATGTTGGGGATGGCGTGGTTTGCTTAGCTAAACTTTATTTTGCAGGTTTTAGCTAGATTTACTTTTCCCATTTTCATGTAATTTTGTAATTAGGATTTTGAATGATTTTTATGGGGGATTAGGATGAACATTGGTTATAAGACTATGTCTTATGTACCAAGTGAAGCCTTTGGAGCAACCACATTCCATCCAACCAAAAGAAGAAAGAAGAATGAAGAAAGAAGAAAGAAGATAGAAGAAAGAAGAAATGAAGAATGAAGAATGAAGACCCCCCCATAACATGAATTCCTTCTTGATTGTAATAAATTTATTTGTAATCCGAGTTGTATAAGGGTAGAGCTTAGCTACCCAATTTGTTTTCGGGTTTGTGTGGTGGAGCCCGACCACAAAAGACATCTTATTCTTTTGCGCTAGTTTTATAAATTGTTTGATGTTTGTTTAACTTGTGCATTAAGATGACATCTTTTCCTAGTTTCTTCCTTGCTTTGATGTATAACCTGGATGATAATTAGGCTCTTAAGAAAATAAATTTTTTATCCAACTAATTAATTCAAATTAAAAATAATAGGTTATAAAATAAGATAAAAGATTTAGCAACCCCCTAGCTGGATGTTGTATGTTTTCACATCATGCATAAAAAGTATCTTATCTCACTCTTGTTATGGAGGGCTTCCACCTTTGCCAGAGAACTTGGCTTGACCTTTGAGAGCCATGGTGAAAACACACCTCCTTTATTACTAATATTGGCACATAATCCAATTTCTCATGCATTTGGCATATGAATCCTAAAGCCTGTGTCAAATTGATTGTCCAAAATGAAAATAAAATATAACAAAAATTTGCATTAGATTTAAGTCATTAATCATGCCCTACATGATCTAGTCTTTTAGTGAGTGTGTTTAAGGACTTAGTCTCTTTCTAAATAAACAACAACTTAACTATCTTGCAAAAGCATATGACTTGCCTGCATGTATTTGAAATCATAAGAGAAGTTATTTGACAGCCACTCCCAGGCGATTGTATGTCCAATTGTCAGTGGTTTATCCTCTCTTATGGAGGTAAACCAAATACCTATTTTCACCTTAGATTTAGGTCGTTCCTTGGCCCTCGCTAAAACTCCCTAGATTTAGGTTCAGAGGTTGCTACTTTTCTTTGCGGGCTATAAGCATAAATCCTCACCTTTTAGGCATTTCCATGACCTTGTATCATGGAAATGTAAGCCCTATATTTCTAATAAAAATTTAACTCAAACAAATAAATCATCAATTACAAAAATATAAAGCCCAACCATAGGATAGTTTGGGTTGCTTACTAGGCTTCCTACTATCCTATGAATCCCACTCGATCTTCTAAAAATAAACCAATTGATTGATTGTTCTATCTTTAAAATCTTTGGAGACTATGATCATTTACCTTAATCGAGAGTATTCCTAAAGAATCCCATTCCTTAGGATGTAATTAACTATAGGGGCTTGCCTCTATGGGAAACTTAACTAACCTGGTTTAAAATAAACCCTGCTCTATTTTTCCATGTAAAGTAGGGGAAGAATCCTCTGGTACATTCTGAAGACCGATAGTCCTTAGGAGTCCTTATTAAGGTGATTATGTCTATTTGTAGGATGGTGACTTCTATCTCTCGAGATAGTACATCATTCGTTAATGCCATACCCGATCACCCTAATAAGAACATCTATGGATCTACGTGGTATCCAACACAAGAAGTGTTTGAGAATATATTTTTTGGTTCTTCATTTATTTCTTTTCTCTCTTCTTCAAGAAAGATTAGATGTAGAATTCCAAAAATAATTCACAACAAGAGGCCAATTGGACTCGGTTTGGCTCTATTGGTTGCAATTAATTAATCAAGGGTGATGAACAATCATTGTATGAGGTATTGCATTGGTTAATTCAATCCAATCTGGGTTAGATTGGAGTTTGGTTTATTTTGATCTTTTAAATCACTTTGTGTTTAGTGAACCAAAGGGGTTGGTTTGATGGAATTGACTGTTTAGTTGAGTTCGATGATGGATTTAAGATTGATTATTAGCTTTGATTAGAATTGATTTGGGTTTAATTATAATTAGACTCATTTGGACATTTTGGGTTAATTGAATTGATTTGGTTTGATTGTAGACTCTGGAAGAGTTTGAAATGATGATTTGATTATTTTTGGCTTGCTTTTGTGAAGATCAATTGAGTTTAGTTTAATTAAAGGGCTTGAGTTGAGTTCATAGGATTGGATCATGGGGTTAAGATGGGTTTGGGTTCAAATCATTTTGGCTTGGAGCTTGGATATGAAATTAGATCCAATTGGGTTTGAATTGATTAGTTTTGGGTTGGATTTGGATGAGAGTATAGGCATAAGTCATGGGTTAGGCCATAGGATAACTGGGTTCCATTACTTTTAAGGATAGCCTTAGCCTAAGGCATGCCTTCCTAAGTCTCTAGGTTTGGGTTCAGTGTTTCCTTAATCACTAGAAGTGTCCTATGATTAAGGAAACCTAAGTGTCTAGAAGACTCCAAGGTCTAAGAAAGGATGAGTCAATCCTCATTCCAAAAGTGAGGTCAACACCCATTTTATTTTTGATTAAACTTAGGCCATGATTTTAGCTTGTGCTAAAGAATTCTAGATTTAGGTTTCGAGACTACTTATCCTAAGAGCTACGAGTTTAAGTCCTTACCTCTTAGGAATTTTCATAATTTTGTGTTGATGGACTATTAGTTTTAGCATCCTAATAAGATTCCAATTTATATGAAAAGTAAATTCTCTCCTTCAAATATGTAAAGCCTCATTATAGGGTAGACTGGAGCACTCACTAGGCTTCATAATATCATGGATGCTTCCTACTTATTCACCTTTGGAATCCATAAATAAGTCTTCATATTTAAACTCTTCTATTTGATTTCCATGAATACATATTCTTTTGATAGTCTAACTTTGAAATATTTGGAGGTACTTATTGATTACTTTAATCAAGAGTGTTCTTAGGAAATTCCTATTTTCTAAGATGTAATTAATTATGAAAGCTTGCTTCCATAGGGAACTAAAGAACTAGGCATAAAATAAATCATGCTTTACTTCTCCATGTAATGTAGGGAAAGATCTCTGCCATATACATAAACCCATCTGCCTTAGGAGTCCTTATTAGGTGATTAGGTCCATTATAGGGCAATGTTTTCATCTATAGAGATGGTACATCATACCTTAATGTCATACCCGATCACTTCAATAAGTACCTACTAAGATCTGCATGGTGACCTTATGACTCTAAATTAAAACACCATAGTTACCTAAATATTTTAACTAATTTGCTGGGTTGCATAAGAGATTAATTCATAGGAGAACTTAGTTTTAGAGGATTTGTACAAAAAATAGCATTAAAATTAAGTTTGAGCTTATAAAAAATTCTTGTTGTGTCAATTATTATATGATGTACTATAAAGATGATGTAATGGATATTTAATGCATATTCTGTGGAGCACCTAGATTCAATCCATCAAGCAGAAAATAATGTGAACATAAAAATGATACTTATAAGCAATTGCTCTATTTCTCACTTCTTCGACTTCCTTAAAGACTATATACATCTATATGTTTAGGTAAGCTTATGAGATGGCACTGTGAGAAAGTAAGTGAATCAAATATCTTGAGTCATCCATCAAATGAAGACAACACTTATGTGGATTATCAATGACTTTCCTATGTATCAAATGTTATGAGGGTGGAGCATTGTTGGAAAATTGACCTATTCATATTATAAGAATTTATCAAAATCATTATAATGAAAAATGATAAGAAAACTTTATGATTTCATTATCATTGAATGTTCTCACTAGCTGATCACTCATTTAGAAGAAATAAAAAATGCATTCATTAAAAATAGAGTTAAAAAGTCTAAGCCTCCACCAAGATTAAGTGGGGATGCCTTATAACAAATTATTAGTTTAGCTTTAACAATAATGGATTCCCCAATATTATCTAACACTTGTCTTCTCGTCGTGTGAATCATATCTAGACAGAAATGAGTGTTTTTTTTAGATCTACCTTATCGGAAGGCTAATTTGATTAGGAATAATCTTAATGTCCTGGATATAAGAAAATTCTTTAATAATATAGTCAACATAGTGATGGATGTTAAGAAGAAAACTAAAAATAATGTGAATGTTGTATTAGACAGAAAAAATATTATAAAAGAAGAGAGTTAGAGCTAAAAGAGCTTGTTGGTATGAAATTTTTTAATTTTAAAGTCAAGTGTTGATCTCACCTTTAGTGAGGTTGATGACCCTCTCCTCAGATTTAGGATTTAATTTAGGTACTAAGATTCTTCTAACCTCAAGTGAGGTTAATAATCCATAATCTCAGTGAATTAGAATCTCCAACCTTAGATTAAGAGCTTCTTAATAAAGCACTTAAGATTCTATGATTAGTGGCTAAGTGCACAACCTTAACTAAAATATAAATAGAAACCATAAATTAAAATGAAATCTGAATTCTACTGAACCCGAATTAAGGTAATTGAGTTTGATTAACTCAATCAACCCATTTGGGCTCAAAATCATCTAAATTTAAGAAAACCCTATAAAATAAAAACTAAATCAAATCAAACTAAACAGAAAGCATAGATCAACATATAAGTATAAATGAATCCAAAAATAAATCTAGATGGGTTCAAAGTGATTAACCAGGGCATTTGATCCAGAGTTGACCTATGCGGGCCCCACCAAGTCAAGAGTCAGATTAATCAAAATTTGCCCAAATTAAGTCATTATAAATGCTCAAATTCATCAATTGGTATGATAGAACACAAAACTAAAAAAATTTGAATCTGATGATCACTTAAATAGCCTAATTAGGTCACCTAGTATAAACAAATCTAAATGGACCCTATCAAACAGAAACTCAAAATAAATAAAAACAAACTTAAATTAAATGTTTCAAAAATACTATAAATTATATTTAAGCATAATTTGACTCTTCCTTAAATTCGATCCAATTGAATTGGCCATTTGACCTGATTTGACCAAATTTAGGCCAAAATGGGCCTAAATCAAAATTAAATCCAAATTAATTACTTCAAATTGATTTGAATACTCAATCAAATACAATTAAAGCCTAAGCACACTTTAATTTGATTTATATCAATTGTTTGATCCAAATGAACCCATTCTGTTCATCAAACATAATTTGGGTCAAAATGGGTTCGAATCAAAACTAACTCCAAATCAATCAAAATCAATTGCTCTAAATGATTCTAAATATCAAGTTGAACATGATTATAACCCAATCTAAACAAAATTAAACAAAATCAATGCATTAAACCTAACTTGACTCATTTGAGCCAAATGGGTCAAGAAAGGTTCAAAGTAATCCAATCCAACATAAGTGGACTCAAATCACACAAAATCTTTCACATGGAGGCTAACACTTCAGCCCATGTAGAGTGGAGCTTCAAGTCAACAATGGAGGCCATGGGAGAGAGCTGATTGGATGGCAAGGTACCAAAATCCAAGATCCACTTAAACACAAACCATATCTCCACTTGAATGACATCTAGTAGGCTCTACAGTAGCTAAACCACTGAATTTGACTTCTCCAAGCCTTTCACCTACCCAACCACCATTAATGGTGATTTTCGAGCACATTAAAAAGAGGAGGAAAGAAAGCCTTTGCTCTCTCTTGATTAGCTAAAAAAATAACTTCTTGAGGTCCACTAATCAAAGACGCACCTTTCCGCCTTTTTCAACGCATAAAATAATGAATTCTAGCCAAATTTTGACAAGGAGGCGGTGGCCATTGATAGAGAAGGCGATCGAAAAGGGGGCAAGTGGACATATTCTTTTTGGAGCTTTCTCTCGTGCCTAGGAGCATGCTTGGATCAAAAAATCTATTGGATGTTGATTCTGGCGAGGTAATTTCTCCAAAACATAGAAAACTGATAGGCTCTCCCTTTTGCATGAATACTCGCTCAATTTTAGAAATTTTCCTTAGAAAACCCTTGCATTTTTTATTTCAAGCTTCCCCATGCAAAATACCCCATTTTTTGACCAAGGTCTACAAGAAATGGGGACAAAAAAGCATGCCCGAGCAGCCCCATATATTCATTTGGCTCAATTTTTTGGTTGGGAGAAAGAAACGGTGATAGCCCTCCGATCCCCTATTTATGCAATGGACAATTGTGATTAAAAGACCCCTTGGATTTAATCTGCTCCCTTGGATCGATGTTAGATCTAGATTGTCTGATTTATGATCAGACGGTCCAGTTCTATCTGATCAAGTTCATTTTCCCACCCAAATGATGAGTCAGTGCTTGTGTGGCCCAATCAGGCTACGACATGCATGATATGCAGCTCAATCAGTGCTGACTGGGTTAAGAAAATCCTGGATTCTTTTGAACTTGAAAAATACTAAAAATCATCTGAAATTCAAAAATTAATAAAAAATAAAATACATCTCAAAAATTGCAAACAAGGGCTCGTTGAATTTGTCTCTTTGAGATGAATCCATTAAATCCAAAAGCCCATATTTTTATTTGGCATTTCAAGCTTAATTTATGTTTGAATAAAAATTAAATTTTTTAACTTATTTTAAAATAATAATCAAATTGATATGAAATTTTTAGGAATCAAACTAAGGTCAAAAAACATATATCATAAAAATGTCAGGTCTTAATAATGAGTATATTAAATGTTATTGAATTTCAAAATTCAAAGACCCATTCTTGTGAAATAATTAATTAAAAAAGAAGAAAATTAAGAAAAATGATCAAAATAATTTAAACCATTATAAATGACTCCAGGGAACCTCATAAAAATATTAAAATCCTCTCAAACTCATTAAGCCTCAAAATGACCTAATTAAGGGATTAAGAAAATTAAATAAATCAATTAATTGATCTAAACTTTGAAAAATCATAATAAATCAATTAAAAATCTAAAAATCTAAAAATCTCAAATAAACTCTTTTTGACTTTATCTTTAAGAGAGAAATCAAGAAAAATTAAAACCTTAATTAGTTCCTAATATATTAGGTTTAATTTGATTTTTATTAGAAACATCAAAACCTTAATAACCCCAAATTACACTTGTGACCATGATGAAAGTTTAGGGAGAAGAAATTGGATTAGAATCCTATGTACCATAAAGAAATTTCAAGCTAAAATGATGAATAGATTAAAAGTTATCAAATTTCAAAATTCAAATATTTAATTTCATGAATAATTAATTTAAAAGTCTAGAAAATCAAAGAAACCATTAAAATAGGTTAAATCACTTTAATTAACATCAAAGAACCTTAAGAAAATAATGTAATCCTTTAAAGCTTGATTAACCTAAAAAAACACTTAAATTATGGTTTTAATTAATCAACATTAATTGAATATATCAAAACTAAATTATATAAAATAAATAAATATCAAGCCAAATTCATGAATAAAATTACACTTAAACCTTATTAACTAAATCTTAAATAAAATCAAACAAATATTGCATAATATTTCATTTAAACCAAATTAAACTTAAACCCAACATAAATTTGAACTTAATTAAATTAGCTAATGAAGCTCAACTAAATATTAATTAAATTTCTCATTTAATTTTGACTAAATTAACCTAAATCATCAAATAATTAATTACTTCATTTATCTGAATACATACAACCAAATTAAAAGCTCCGACAACTAATCAAACTCTAATTAAATTGACAAAAGATTTTGATCAACTTACAATTAAACTTTGTTTAAGCCTACTATCACCAAATCTAATTAAACTCTCTAAGCAAATTTATTAGACTCTTTAATCAATTAACTAAACTCTTTAATCAAATTAATTAAATTCTTTAGCCAAATCTAATTAAACTTATTAATTAAATTAATTAAACTATTTAATCAAATTAAATAAACTCTTTAATCAATCTAATTTAACTCTCTGAACAAATTAATTAAAAACTTTAATCAAATTAATTAAACTCTTTAATCAAATTTTCTAAATTCTTTAACCAAATTTAATTAAATTTATTAATCAAATTAGTTAAACTCTTTAATCAAATTAATTAAACTCTCTAATCAAATTAATTAAACTCTTTAATCAAATTAATTAAAATATTTAATCAAATTAATTAAACTCTTTAAACAAATTAACTAAACTTATTAATTGAATTAATTAAACTCTTTAAAAGAATTAATTAAACTCTTTAACCAAATTTATCAAACTCTTGGTCAGATTAGTCATTAAATCAAATTAATTGTGTTAAACTTAAATTATCTTTAATAAAATTAAGTCAATCAATTACTTACCTTAGTTAAACTCAATTTGAGTAAACAAATTTAAATAGAATGAACTAAGTTTGCAATTAACTAAACTTTGTCTAAACTAATTGAACAAGGCAATTATGAACATTCTAATCATGTAGGATATTACAATTCTGAATAATTAGGGACTAAACCCTAGTTAAATTAATCATGTAAAGTATGCTCTAAACAATACTAAGAACTTAACCAATAATACGTAATAATCTTTCACCTAATCTTAACTAAGCTAATTATATCACCATGATGATTCAATTAAGCAATCATCAGTTAATAATTTGGCAGTTCAAACTAATTAGATAACCAACTATGCATACCCTAACTAACTATTAAATCCTATTTGAATTGGTCATTTAAACTTAATTGAAAATTAATTAAACCTTTAATTAGGTTAGATACTTAATTTGGTTAATCAAAATGATAAAGAGTCATAACTAAACTTTAATCGAATCAATTATCTAAACTAAATCGTGAATAAATGAATAAACAATCAAGTTAATTGTGAATCAACTAATCAAGTTTATTAACTATATTAACTTGATTAACCCTTAATCAAGCATCAGATCTCTACAACATAAAATAACTTAAATTCAACAAGCCAAAATAAATTGAACTTTAATTGATTAGTAAGAATTAAATGGACCATAAAGTAATAGTTGAACATTAACCAAATTACATCAAATTAAATTGAAATAAACTCTAGTCAATTTAATTAAATACATATTGCCAAACTAAATTCAATTCAATTAGCTCAATTAGGATGAATTAATTAACCATGATATATGTAAGTTTGATAATCAAATTAAACATGGAATCCTAATTAAGTACGAACCAAACTTTAATAAACATAATAGATGGTTAAATAAAACTCTAATTATAAATAATCAAACTTAACTGAAATGAAGGCAAATCTTTAAATCACTCAATCCAATTGAGCCACTAAATATATGGACTAAATCAACTTAAAATATTTAAATCTAATAAATACTCAAATTAAATCCACTAGAAAGAATGAATAGAATAATTAGTCTAAAATACATGAGATCAAATAACCACAACAAATTTATTCTAAACCTTTATCAATTAAAAAAAGAAAATAAAGTTAAATATAAAAATCATTAAATCATATCAATTCCAAACAACATTAGAATAAATCAATCAACATAAAACACAAATAAATCAAATTAATTGGATTAAGTTAAAAGGATAACATTAAACTAAATAATCATCCAACTAAAATCAATATGTAAATAAAATAACTAAATTAAATAATCTAAATAATTAAGCTCTTAATTAGAATCCGAATGAAAGATCACATTAGACTTCGACCAAGTTACATGTTAATTAAACTGAAGTATATTCATTAATCCAAACTGAGTTCAATTGAAACGATGAAATTAATAAATCTAAGTAATATTGAAATAACCTAACCAATATGAATCATAAATATAATTAAAATTGAAATCAAAAAAATAAAGGAATGAGATATTAATTCAAAGGATATTGAATTATCAAAAATTTAATCTAATCAAACTAAAGCTTAATAAATCAAAAATCAAATAGTCAAAATACATGAAGTTAATTAAACTCAAATTTTGAAATCAAAATAAAATCAAACAACTCTTAATCAAATCAAATCAAATCAATTATATCATTCAAATAAATTCAACTAGATTAATTAAGATACATAGGTTCTTAGTTTGACCCTTAAGATGAATTTTCACTTCAAGGTGGAAAATTTCTCTTACTAGGATCAAGATATTGAATGAAATAGGTTCACCCAAAGTGGAATTTATTTCATTCTCCATTATTTAAAATTCAAATTTAGCTTTAACAATGAAATGAACCTAAAATTGGGATTAAATGATAAATCAACTAAATCATTAAAAGTAAAACTACCCAATGGTAAATTAAATAAATATTAAAATAAAATCAAAACTAAAACTTAAGAAAGGCTAGTATAGCCATACCTCACATCCCAGTTCTCACACACTAAAATACTAGGTCACCGATCCTAAACCTAGGTTAAGTCGATGTGTTATTATGGTGTATTGATTTTCTTATTTCGTGATGTAATATTTTAGATTTGATGTTAGGATTGTTTGTAAGTTAGTCTGGATGGTAGGCATCATTTATTAGACTAATGATATTTTCTATAGAAGATTGTACTTAAGGGAATGTTGTAATAATAAAGTTATAAATGTCCTTTCATTATAGATGATAATAAAAGTCCTTAAGAATAATCAATTAAAATCGATCTTCTTGGTGACTCAAGGCAAGGTGCTAAGCGCAAATGTGTTAGACATAACTGCTTGGTTTAAATGTTTGTTATGTTAATCCTTATTTTGTGGGTGTAGTTAGATTTTCATTTTTATAAAAAAATATAATTTTTGAAATATGATTAGGATTATAATAAGAGATTTAGGATGAGCAGTGGCTAGAAGGCTTAAACTTGGGAGGCCCTGTGATGCCAGGAGTGCTCAACCCATGATGTGAAGATGAAGACTAAGACTGAAAACCCCCATAGCTCTATTTTTATTATGAACTATAATCTGGGAAGTATAAGGGTAAAGCTCAGCTACCAAACTTCTTTTCTTTTTTGGGGTGTATGGTGATACCCAGCCGCACCAGCCTTTTATTCTTTTACGTGATTAATATTTGATTATTGTGCTTACATTGATTGTGCAATAAAAATGGCATGCTTTTTATATGTTTCTTAAAGTGTGATTGTTTGCTATTCGGCTTGGATATGGTAGGCTCTTTAGAAAAAATTAATTTTTCTACCCCAGTTTAACAACTCTAACTAAAAATTTATGCGACTCACAACATTATCTTAAATCTTAGGAAGTTAATCAAGAATATTTAATAACTCCTTAGCTTTATAGTTGTATAGCATGCATACATATTATTTTACTCTTGCAAGAGGAGATCTCTACTCTTGCATGATAGGGGACATGATTGACCTGTCAGAGTAGTCCCTTGTACTAGAGAATACACTTTCTCTTTGATTCATCCCATAACCATTTTTCATCATGCATATATGCTCGCCAAAATGAGTCAAAATGAAATATGTAAATTTTAGTCATCTTGCAGTAAGTTTAGGACTTTAGATTCTTTCCTAATTAATAACAACCCAACCATCTTTCACTTACATAAGACTTGACCACATGGTTTTGAATCGCAGGAGGACCTGGCGGCCACTCCAAGCTGTTGTCAGTCTAAAAGAATCTAGATTGGTTTTTTCTCTCTAGTGAAAGTTAACAAATTTATCCCATTATTTTCAAGCAGATTTAGATCGAACTATTAGCTTATGCAAGAGTACTTTAGATATAAGTTTAGGGGTGACTTGTTTCTCTTTTTTCTATGGGTGTAAATCTTCACTACTTAGCTATTTTCATAATGTTGTGTTCTTAAAATATAAGTCCTAATTTTCTAATAAAATGTCAACTTAAATAATCATAATTCTCAACTTTAAAAATGTAAAGTCCAATAATAAGATAGTTAGAGTGCTAACTAGGTTCCCAGTATCTAAATACATTCCCTTTTTGCCCTCATAAAATCAAACCTAGTCAAATCCCTATCCCTAGTGGATTATCTGAACTTGCTTCCCTGGTGGAAGGTTCTAGCACTCATCCCTAGTAGATCTTTTCATCTCAAATCATTATCAAACTCAACTTTTATCCTCTATGGATAACCTAAACCTGCTTCCCTAGTGGAAGGTTCACATGCTTAATCCTTCAGTGGATCCTTCCTTCCTCTCTTATTCCTTTGGCATGAGTTGAGTTGCATTGCACTGAGATATTGATTCCTTCTACACCTTTGGTTTAAGAGTAGATCATCTCTATTAGTGGTTGCAATCCTTCAAATGTTGTTGATTGTCTTGGTCAACACCAATACATGTGGTGCACCTAGGTTACACCACACCTATTAGAGCCCTTTGTTGACCTCAATTTCAGGAGTGAGCTCTCAACTTCCTCATCATAGATCTAGGACTCTTGTAGACACTAAGAGTTCCTTAGTCTTAAGACACTTTTAGTGATTAGGTGAACACTTAACCTAAGCCTAGAGACTTAGAAGAGTTAGCCATAGGAATAGGTTATGCCTTAGGGATTTAGGAAGACTTGATTACCCTATAGCCTTAAACCCAATCCTTGCTTCCTCAAATTCAAATCAAAACCTCATATTCAAATCCAAGATCATAAATCCAATATTAAATCAAATGATTGAAACTCATGATTAAATACAAATTCCAAATCCTTTCCTAAATCCTTTGATTTTATCTTAAGGACTTAGCCTTAAATAAATTAAAATCAACCCTAGTTCAATTGATTTTATCAATATCATAAATCCAATCCAAAATCAAATCCTAACCCAAATCATAAATCAAATCCAACTCCAAATGATTGATACCCATGATTGAATTCAAACTCCAAAACCCCTTTCTAAGCCATATGAGCCATCTTCATATACTTAGCCAAAACTTCCTTCAAACCAAATCAAATTTGGTTGATTTCTTTATAAATCAATCATTCCTTCATTTATATTCACAAATATAAATGAAATCTAAATTCAAACAATTCAAATCAAATCAAACTAAATCAAACCAAATCAATTCCTCACTTAAGCCATTTTCACCTACATCCCTCAATTTGGTCAAATTTACTTCCAAATCACTCCAAACTCAAGTGATTTTCTCATGAATCATTTATATTTTCATTTATATTCATAGATATAAATGAAATTTAAATCCAAATGGCCCAAACCAAACCCAAATTAAATCAAATTTCCCAATTTTAGCCCTTTTAAGAAAATTTCTTGAACTTGGCTAAATGATATCCAAATCAACTCAAAACTCATGGATTTCTTCATGATTCAATCACTCCTTCAATCATTGTTCCAAATATGAACATAGACTATAATTACCAACCAAACCCAAGTCAATCCAAGTCAAGCCCATGTTGACCCCTTTTGACTTGAAATAGTCATATGAACCAAAATACATAGGGCTTCAAACCACTTGCAATTGGATTTAAATTTCCATCCTAAGTTCATATGCGAGTTCATTTAAACTTGAATCAAGCCATGATCATGCCAATTAAGCCATTTAGTTCTACTTCACCCAAAGTGACCTTGAGCCAAGTTCTAATTCAACCCAAATTGGATTGAACTAAGCCCATCAAACCCCATATCATGATCAAAAATCATCGTAGGGTAATCAATTGTCTTGAATTGGGTCAAACCAAGTCAACCTAGCCCGTCGACTAAGTCAACCGTTAGCCCAAATGAAATCCAAACTAGCCAAAACCCACCATATGCAAAATTGATTGAAACCATTGATTCAAATAAACTCATAATCAATGATTGAACATGACCAAACCATCAATTAAACCAAACCAAGTCCAATTGGCCATTTGACCTAAGTTGACCCAAATTGGCCTAAAAAGTCAAAATGGGTCAAATCATGATTTAATCCAAATTGATTACAACCAATGGCTCAAGTTCATTCTAAATCACTTATTGAACTTGACCGAAGCCATGATTGAGCCCAATTTGACCAATTGGTCAACTTGACCAAACCTAGCCCAAATTGACCTAAAGGGTCAAATTGGCCAAAATCAAATTAAATCTAAATTAAACCAAACCAAAGCCTACAATCATTTTCAATTAACCAATTGAACTTGACTCAACACCTAACCCAACCAATTTGGTCAAATTGGTCAAATTAGTAAACTTAGCCCATTTGACCTATTTGAATCGAAATGAGCCAAAATCAAACCTAAGCCAAATTAATCAAAACTATTTGAACCAAAACATCCCAAATCATCATATGAACCTAACCAAGTCTTGGTTTGACCCAATTTGACCAATTGGTCAACCCAACCCAACCTAACCCAAATAAACCCATTTTGACCAAATTAAGCCAAATCATGCAAAACCACCTTATGGAACCTTGGTGCCTGACCAAACCCGACCCAAATGGACCTCAAGTCAGATCCAAACCAAAGTCTAGGTGGGACCCATTCCAAAGGAATTATCTAATGGACACCCCTCTTTGCATTAGATTCTTGCCTTAAGAGGTAAAGTCCACTCTCCCATCTCCATGGCAGCCATCAAACTTCATAATGAGGAACAACTAGGCCACCTTAGCGAACCATAAGCCATCCTAGCACTTGTGATGGACCAAGGGAAGCAAGCTAAGCAGCCACCTCTCATGGCCGAACCCCATGGGCAAAGGCAAAGAACCAACAACACACAATCTCTCATATCAAGCCTTGAGACTCGTGCTATAACTTCCTCAACTCTTGGCATGCCATGGAGCTGACGATAACCCCTCCAATGACTTGATGGCAACCAATTGGAAAATTTTTATAAATCAATCCCGTCCATCCATGAAGTGCAATTGAGAGGTATACCCCCTCAATCCGAGCGAAAAACAACACCAATTGCTTTGTGTGAGTTTTCTAAGTGGTTTTGAAATCCCTCAGAGCTTCCTTGAGTGTTTCCAAGCCTCCCTCGATCGACATTCCTCCTCCCCGAGCAAAGATGAAATAGGACACCATGCTTCCGAGCAATACTCCTCCTCTACTTGATCAAACACAAATTTCTTACACCCACACCATCCTCCTACTTCATCAAATCCAATTGAATCATCTCCAAGCCTTCTCGAGCACTGGAGATCAGAGTTCGATCAGAACTAAAGCCTTTACACACGTGGATTGGTCAACCGAGAGCTCAATATCAATTGAGACCCAAGCTTCTCAGCAGGGCCTCACCTCAACTGGGCGAAGCTACCTCCGTCGATCCCACCCCGAACATTAACTCCGGTGAGGTAATTTTATAAGCCGAGCCTTATATAAAAAATTGCTTGGTCTTTTGTGAAGCAAATTTGAATGTCATTGGATTTTAGATTGGATGTGTGTGCCTCCCCTCCCTGAAGGTGTGGGATCGATTTGGAGGCAATCTGAGCTCGGGTGAGCTCGGATCGAATGTGAAAAGATGGACGACATCCATATTTCATCGCTCATGAATGAGACGGATCATGAATTGTCCATTCTATGTGATCAGAATGGATGATCATGATATAATTTTGAGTTAGATGCTTAGATTCCTTTCTTAAATTGTAGATCTGATCATGGCCGTCTAATCTTAGATCAAACCGTCTATGGAGTTAGCAAGTCCTTCGCAATCCAAGTCAGTAGTGGATATGATAACTGAAATGGCCAATCCCATCATGCCACGTGGAAAGCGCCTCGACATGGCTTTGGCTTTAATTTGGCTTAAATAATTTATTTTTCAAGCCTAAGACTTGCTAAGATCATAACTAATCCTAAAAAATTCAAAAAATACAAACTTAGGCTCATTTTGAAGATATTTTAGAGTATAATCTAGGAAAATTATTATTAATTGATTTGAATAGTGATTTTATCTTAATTAAGATTTAATTAAACATATAATTATCTTAATTACTCCTTAATTAATCATTCAATTAATCTCATATTTTATGTGGATGTTTAGGGGGATGACCTCTGCCTCCCCATTTTTTTGGGATTTATTAGTTGCTTAATTAACAAAATCAATTGATTAAGCTTTAATCACTCTCTGTGGTGTTTATTTTTTGATTTTGGAGTTGTGTTTATATGTGAGGGGACACCATGTAGATCTGCAGATGTACTTATTTGAGTGATCAAGTACGACATTAAGGAGAAGTGTACTATCTCGAGAGATAGAAGTCACTACCCTATAATAGACCTAATCACCTAATAAGGACTCCTAAGGTCTTCGAATGTACCAAAGATTTTCCCCCTACTTTACTTGGAAAAGTAAAGCAGGGTTTATTTAAATTGAGCTTGTTAAGCTTCCTATGAAGGCAAGCCTTTATAATTAATTACATCTTAAGGAAGGTGAGTCCCTTAAGAATACTCGATTAAAGTAGACGATTATTGTCTCTAAAGATTTTAAAGATAAGACTTTAATAAATTAGTTATATTTTTGAAAGTCAAGTGGGATAGATCAAAAGGAGAGTTATTATCGAAACCAAAGGAGATGAGTAGGGAGTGCTCATGATGCAAGAGTGTGCAAAATCATGCTTGAATTGAGGGTGTACCCTTAATTTCCCATCATGGACAGATGGCTCATGAGCACATTTTACACTAGCTCATAGTCGTCTGGCCACTGGACTTATCTCCATCAAGTCGAGAGGCACATCAGGGATGGGAGGAATGATAGGGAGCTACCATGGACCTAATGTGCAAGGATGCAAGGGTTTTGAATCCAATGGGTGCTCGATTTGGGTTGGAGGTGAGTCAACTCACCTCCCAAAGGTCCTTGGCCAACCTAGGGTGAGTTAGGTTAGCTAGGTGGGTTAGGAGAAGGTTCCATGGAGTGCTAATGAGCTATCATGGGCATGGGGTAGTTGACTTTGGCTTGGACCAATGGTTTTAAGGTTTGAATCCTATGGTTTGATGGCTAATCCACTTGGTGGGGTCCACTTGGCTTTTGGGCTAGTTTGGAAATGAATTAGAACATGTTTGGGCCGGGTTTGGCTAAGTCCTAGGGTTTCATAAGTTGGTTTGGAGAGATTTAGCTTGGATTGGTCAAAGGGGTTTTCATTTGGGCTAGGTAGGGTCAAGTTGACCAATTGGTCAACTTAGGCTCAATCATAGCTTTGGTCAAGTTAAATAAGTGATTTGGAATGAATTTGAGCCATTGGTTGTAATCAATTTGGATTAAATCATAATTTGACCCATTTTAGCTTCTTAGGCCAATTTGGGTCAACTTAGGTCAAGTGGCCATTAGGCTTGGTTTGGCTGAATTGATGGCTTGGTCATGTTCAACCATTGATTATGGATGGGTTTGAGTCAATGGATTCAATCAATTTGGCATGTAATAGATTTTGGCTAGTTTGGTTTCATTTGGGTTAAATGTAGACTTGGTCAAGGGTTAGGTTTGCCTTGGTTTGACCTAATTCAAGGTGGTTGATCACTCACATGATGATTATTGATCATGATTGAGGTTTAGATAGGCTTAGTTCAATCCAATTTGGGTTGGATTAGAACTTGGCTCAAAAGGTCCTTTACGTCACTTTGGGTCAAACGAGCCTAAATGGGTCAATTGGCTTGATCAAGGGTTGATTCAAGTTTGGTTGAACCCAATATGAGCTTAGGATTGAAATATAAATCCAATTGTAATTGGTTTGGAGCCAAATGGGTTATGGTTCATATGACAATTTCCAGTCAAAAGGGTCAACTTGGGTTTGATTTGAGTTGACTTAGATTTGGTTTGATAATGGTGGTTCATGTTTATATTTGGATCAATGATTATAAGAATGATTGAATTATGAAGAAATCCATGCGTTTTGAGTTGATTTAGGTTTCATTTAGCCATGTTCAAATGTTTGGTTAAAATGACTAATATTGAGAATTTGAGTTTAGTTTTGGTCATTTGAATTTATATTTCATTTATATTTGTGAATATAAATGTGGATATAAATGGGTTATGAGAAAATCACTTGAGTTTGGAGTGATTTGGAAGCAAATTTGACCAAATTAAAGGATGTAAGTCAAAAAGGCTAACCTGGATTTTGAATTGGTTTGATTTATTTTTGGTCATTGGAGGGTGGGTTTCATTTATATTTATGAACATAAATGAAGGAATGATTGATTTATAAAGAAATCAACCAAGTTTGAGTTGGTTTGAAGGAGTTTTGGCTAAGCATATGAAGGTGGTTCATATGGCTTAGGAAGGGATTTTTGGAATTTGGAATTAATCATGGGTTTCAATCATTTGGAGTTTGAGATTGACTTATGACTTGGAATTTGACTTGCGATTTAATTTGATAATTGATAAAATCAATTGGATTGTGGTTGATTTGGATTTATTTAAGGCCAAATACATAAGATAAAATCAAAAAGCGTAGGAAGTGATTTTGGAATTGGTTTAATCATGAGTTTCAATCATTTGGAGTTTTAGATTGACTTATGACTTGGAATTAGACTTGAGATTGAATTTGATAATTGAGAAAATCTAGATTGGGGTTGATTTGGAATTTATTAATGCCAAGTTCATAAGATAAAATCAAAGGGCTTAGGAAGGATTTTAGAATTGATTTAATCATGGGTTTCAATCATTTGGATAGTTGGATTTGATTTTGGATTTTGAATTTTAATTTGAGATTTGGTTTGAAAGAAGGAAGCAAGGATTGGGTTTGGGCTATAGGGTAGGCAAGTCCTCCTAAATCCATAAGGCACAACCTATTCCTATGGCCAACTCTTCTAAGTCTCTAGGTTTAGGTTAAGTGTTCACCTAATCACTAGAAGTGTCTTAAGACTAAGGAACTCTTAGTGTCTATAAGAGTCCTAGATCTAAGATGAGGAAGCTGAGAGCTCACTCCAAAAGTGAGGTCAACACTCTCTTAGTTTAATTAGTGATAATTAGTCAATAAATAGTGGCTTAATTAATTATTTAAGCCTAATTACTTTTGTTGAACAGTAAGAGAGCTTAGGGAATGTGATTGGGATATTTTTTTCCTAATTCATTTCCTAAGTTTTCTTTTCTTATTAGAATTAAATCAATTAATGAATAATAAAGTAATTAATTACTTAATTAATTAATTAATCCTCAAGATAAAATTAGAGCTTAAGTGAACAAATATAGGACTTAGGGATTGAGATTAAGGCCTCTTTCTTGATCAATTTCCTTAAGTTAATTTCATTTCATTAATTTAAAATGCTTAATGCTTAACCAAATGGATTAATGAGTTTAATTAACTCAATCTAAAATTCATTCACATCTAATCACCTTTGATCAATCTTGGGTAGCTCTTTGGGTGTTCAATAACCTAAAGATAGAGCTAATGAAATTATGGTTAGTTCACATGTGTGAGAAAACTATAAAAGTAGTTAAGTGAGATCTCTTAAGCCTAATTAACCATTAATCATGAACTAATTGCATTTGGCCCCTTTCATTTCTTAGGAGTAGTGCAAATTTATTTTTCAGGTGGTTGTATATCATATTGGCTCAATATCAATTAGTTAATTAACTTAAGGTGATGTAGGTAAGGGTTAATGAATTGACTTAATTCATACCCTAACATAATTAAGACATAAAATCAACCTAATTATTCTTCATTAAACCAAATTAACTCACATATGGGAGATGGAATTAGGATTAGCAAACCTCTTTCACATTTCTTTAAATCAAATCAAACATGAAAATGAAATGACATTAAAAGAACTTTTGGTTTATTTTAAATAATCGTATTTAGTTTGATTGTCCTTAGGACATAGTTGATTTGAATGAAATCACATGCTTGTGTTTTTCATTTCTTTTCAATCATGTTAAATATTGTATGCCACTTGTACTCATGCATTCATGTCTTTCAAATTAATTAAATAAAAATGATTTTCTTTATGTCAACGTGCATGTGTTGATTTATATTAAAAATATGTGTGGCTCGTATCATTATTAAATCTCAAATATATTTTCAAAAGTTTACTAATGAGTGAATATACATATATATTGCAAATTTAGTTATATATATACATAGAAAATGTAAGTGAATATAACTTTAGTGTATGAAATAAAGTCTCTTCCTTATATTCATGGGTTGATTTGTATAAGTAAGAATGTTAGCAGTATATTAGTCTAGACATCCCAGGGACGCACAGCTTTAAGTAGCCCTAAGGAGGTTCCTACCTCATTCCCTTGGCATAGAATAATGGTGTACTGCTTGATTTCATTCTTATGCATTTGGACATTAGAATTTATATAGAGATTTAATTCATTTACATAAAATAAATTAATCAAATCAAAATATAATTTTTGCATGGCTTTCTATTCTTGTAGTTGCTTATACATCCAAATGTATCTAAGGATAGTGGTATATTAGTCTGGACAATCCAGGGACGCATGGCTTTAAGTAGCCCCAAGGAGGTTCTTACCTCATTACCTTGGTGCAGAATAATGGCGACCTACTCGCTTAAAACTTTTATATATGTGAATGTGTACTTAGCTAATGAATGAAAACCCTCTTTTCTATTAAAAAGACATGCATTCATACTTTGTTTATTTGGTTGAGTTGATTAGTCATGTGATTTAGGGTTCTTTACTTATGCTTTTGTATAAGAATTTAGATAGAGCTTTAAATTAATATGACAAAATCACTCAACCAAATGAAATGTCAATTCCAAATACATTACTCACATTCATCACTTAAGTGTGCTAAGATACAAATTGCATGTATAGCTATGCTTAAGATTTAATCATATGCATGATATACATGATGGAAAAAAATGAACAAATATGTGTTATGTGATAGTAATTCATTCCAACTAACCATAAGATGCCTTTCTTATTGAGTAGGTTTATTTAAAGTGAACTTAAACTTAGGATTAATTAAAACATGTAATAGCCATTCACTAAAGGGAATTAATTAATTAATTTGCTTTAAATGTGACTTAAGGCAAAGATAAAAGAGAGTGATCCTCTCTTTCTTTCTCTTCATAACACTTAGTTATTTTGTGTAGGTCAAATGAAATAAAAGAAAATATTAAGTAAAATTTACAAATCAATTAAACCATTTAAAGTGAAACCACCATTGAAAATTAAATGTCCTTCATGCATAGAAAATCTTAACTCTAAAGCCTAGCTAGGACATACCACATAAGCCTTAACACACACATTATATTAAGTCACCACTTCTAGCTTTATTTTAGGGCGGTGCATGATTTGATGTGTGTTTTGTTTATGATGTACTTTTGTAGACTAGATGTTATGGTGTATGTGCGTAGATCGGATGTTAGGCCATGGTTAGCTTAATCATATTTTTTGTAGGAGATTATTCTTAAGGGGCGCTTAAAAATAAATATGAATGCTTTCTTTTGTAGGTTGCTTAACCCTTAAGCATAATCTACATTAGGACAAGTGGACTTGGTTACTTATGTGTAGGCTGCTAAGTCCAAATTATTCATGTAACTATTTGGGTTGTATGGTGTGTTTAACAAACATTTATTTTGCAGGTGTAGTTAGATTTACTTTTCTTATTTTTTAATATAATTTTGCATTAGGAATTCATATTAGTGTTATGGGGGCTTAGGATAAATGTTGGTTATAAGACCAAGTCTTATGTACCATGTGATCCTATGGAGCTTGCCCAACTAAATGAAAGAAGGAAATGAAGGAAAGAAGGAGCTTTGAAAATTTGAAGACCCCCCATAGCTCCTATTCAATTATTGTAATTAACATGTAATTATTCTTTCATTCTACTAGGATATATACGTGGAGCTCAGCTACCCATATCTTTTTCGGGTTATACGGTGGTACCCGACCGCACCTGCCTCTTATTTTTTGTGTTAGCTTTATAAAAATTATTTGATATTTTGTTTACATTGTGCAATAGAAATATCATGTCTCTTCATAGTTTATTAATGATTGGTGATTGTTGTGTAGCCTGGATTCATTTAGAATCTTAGGGAAAAGAAAATCTTTTATCCCAATGTGGTAAAAAATTTCCACACAGATATTAGAGTAGCCTTCAAATCTGTGGAGAAATGAGAGGCAAAACTATATATGTAGAAATTCATCTTGGTAAGATGCCACAAAGATCCGCAGATGTACTTATTCAGGTGATCAGATATGTCATCAAAGAAATAGTGTACTATCTCAAAAGATAGAAGTCACTACCCTTTAAAGAACCAATCACCTTAATAAGGACTCTTAAGGATGATGGGTCTACATATGTACTAGAGATTCTTCCCCTAATTTACATAGAAAAAGTAAAGCAGGGCTTATTTTAAATAAGGTTCGTTAAGTTCCCTACAAGGGCAAGCCCCCATAGTTAATTACATCTTAAAGAATGAGGATTCCTTAGGAAAACTCTCGATTAAGGTAAATGATCATTATCTCTAAAGATTTCAATAGGAAGGACTATTAATCAATTTGTTTTAAAGATCAAATGGGATTGATCAAACAAAGATTTATTATTAAATCCAAAATGGGAATAAGTTGGAGATGCTCACGATGCTAGAAACTAGCGAGCATCTCAAACTATCCTATAGTTAGGCTTTAAGTTTTTGAAATTGATTTAGCTTATTTGAGTTGCATTTTTTATTAGAAATTTAGTACTTATGATTCCTTAATACAAGATTAAGGAAATGCCTAAGAAGTGAGAAATTGTGCTTATGGCCCACAAAAGAAAAACATCCTCAGAGCCTAAATCTAGGAATCTTCGGTGAGGATCGAAAGCACAACTTAAATCTAAGGAAAATGGGTAATTGATTTGCCTCCAAAATAGAGGACAAACCACCCGATAGCTTGGACTTACAACCGCCTGGGGGTGGCTGCCAACTAACTCCTCCTATGATTTTAAATTCATGTAGGCAAGTATTTATGCTTAATGCAAGATAGCTGGGCTATTTTTATTTAGAAAGAGACTAAGTCCTTAAACTCACCCCCTAAAGAGACTAGATCATATAAATGTATGCTTCAAATGACCTAAATCTAATGAATTCAAATTTCAATTTATTTTTTCATTTTTGGACATTTATTTTGACTGAGGATAATAAATTTTTATGCCTAATGCATGAGAAAGAAGATTATTAGCCAAAATCAGTGAGAAGGTAGGATGTGAGTTTCCACCATGACCCTTAAAGGTCAAGCCGAGTTCTCTGGCAAAGGTAGAAGCCTACCACAAGAGTGAAATAAGATGCATTTATGCATGATATTATAAAGAAATGCTCATCTATCTAAGGGGTTGCTAATTCTTTTATCTTGATTTAAACCTAAGTTTTAGGTGAAATTATGAGTTATTTAGTGTTATTTTAAGTTGTTAAGTTGGGTAAAAGATTTATTTTTTTTCCTAAAGAGCCTAATCCTCATCCAGGCCATACATAAAGCAAGAAAGAAACTAGGAAAATCATGCCACTTAATGCACAAGCTAAATAAATCAACAATCAATTTATAAAGCTAAGCATAAAAAGAATAAATGGTCGTTTGTGGTCGAGCACCACCGCACAAACCCAAAAATATCAAATTGGGTAGCCGAGCTCTACCTTTATACAACCCAGATTACAAATGAAAATTAAATTAAAATTAAAAAAAGGAATTCATTGTTATGGGGGTCTTCAAGCTTTCTTTCTTCTTTCTTCTTTTCTTTTCTTTTGGTTCCTCCTTTTGGATGGTTGGAAGGTGGATGCTCCAAGGCTTCACATGGTACATAAGATAGGCTCTTATGATCAATGTTCATCTTAATCCCTGTAACAATTCATTCCAAAATTCTAATTATACAAATTTTTATATGAAAAGGAAAAGAGAAATCTAACTAACACCTACAAAATAAAGGTTAGTTAAATCACACCACACAAATCTGAAGCATGTATATTGGACTTATCACCCCACACATGGGTGACTAAGTCCACCTAGCTTATGGATTATGCATAGGGGTATAAGGCACCTACAAGCAAAAAGCAGTTATATTTTTATTTATGATAGCACCCCTTAAGCACAATCTCCTGCAGAAAAGAATAGTTAGACTAAGCACGTCCTACCATTCATTCTATGAGCATACACCCTAATATTTAATCTAAAACATATCTCACAAAACAAAAGAAAGCATCAAACTATGCACTGCCCTAACCTAAAGCTAGAAGTGGTGACTTAGGCTAATGTGTGTGCTTTGAAGGTTTGTGTGGTATGCTTTGCTTAGGAATTTAGGTTCAAGTTTTCTAAGTGTGAAGGACATGTTCAACTTAGAGGAGGGTTTCATTTAAGTTGTTTAAGTGTTTTGGGTTTATTTTATTTCATGTTTTAATTTGGTTTGAGTGAAACCTACAATTAATTACTAAGTTATGAAGAGAGGGAAAGAGAAGAGAACTTCTTTTTCCTTCCCTAACCTTTATAAACTATCACATGCAAGCTTATAATTAAATTATTAGAATAGCACACTTTTAGATTTGATGTTTCATTTATAAGTTTTGAAAATATTTTGGATTTAGTAGTGATAATAGTCATTCATATTTTACTTTATCCAACACATGCACATTTGACATAAAGTAAACAATTTTCATTTTTTAAATTTGAAACATGAAACTATGAATGCATGAAATCACATGGCATACAACTTAACATGTTGGGAAAGATTCAAAGCAATGAAAGTATATAAACAAACTCACTTTACTTAAATCCTAAAGACATTCTTAAGAAATAAGAAAATTTAGAATAAATCAAAGTGAATTTCAAAATGATTTTTGTTTAGTTTGAAGTTTGATTTAATTTTGAAAAGGTGAGATGAGTTTGCTGTTCCTAACCCATTTCCACATGTGTTTAAGATTTTTGTTTAATTTTTAGGCAATTAGATCCATTTTTATGTGTTGATTAGGTTTGGGTATGAATTAAATGGCTTAATTAACCCTTACCTATACCACCTTAGAAGAATTAACTAAGTAATTATGAGCCAATGAGATGACATAAACCCACAAGGTATTTAAATTTGTAATTCACCTAACAATGAAAAGGCCTAATGTAATCTGGCTCACAATTAAAACTTAATTAAGCTAAGGGGTTTAGCTTAAGTACTTTTAAAACACCCTTTCATACTTATGAAAGTGGTTTTAATTTCCTTAATTGAACTTAGGCTATTAAACACCTAAGCATCTACCCAAGGTAGATTAATTAAGTTATAGAACTTTTAAAATTTTGAAAATTGATTAAAGTGGTGATTAATGAGTTAACCCTTAATTAAGAGGGGATTAAGAAGAGAAAAGGGGCTTTAGGGAATAGCTTAGGAAATGCCCCAAAATTATTCCATAAAACCCTTACTCATGGATCTGACCATAATCAAACTTAATCATAGGATAAATCCACTAATCACACCATAATTACCCTTAATTACATAAAAGAGGTAATTAGGGAATGAAATAGCAATTTCCCAATTGAGCCCTCAATAAATCTCAAGAAAATTAGGGGAGGCAAAGGTCATCCCCTAAAATGAACATTAGAAATTTGAGATCAATTGGTGACCTAATTAAAGAATAATTAGCTAATTAAGATTCCCAAAGAAACCTAAATTCAGAGAAAAGGGTAATTCAAAATCCATTGAAATTATTTTTAAAATATTCTAGATGAAATTATCTTTCCATAGCATTTTTCCTTATATATTTTATGATTTTTCTACCAACAGTTATGAATTTGTGAAGTTCTCTAACTGAATTAGGAATTAATTAAGCATTTTATTAATCCTTAACTAATCCCTGGCTCACAGTGTGATGCGTGGCAGCAGTGGTCAGCATGCTTTATACGTGTCGCGTAGTGAGCCCTTTACTTAAGTTGTCATGTCAGGGAGGTGGTGGTAGCAGCGCTTATATTCTCAATTATCAAAGATAATGATAAATATATGGATAATATATATATAAATGTGGGAATAATCTTGGTCATCCATCCAACACGGATGACGCGAGATTCATCCACCAAAGAGAAGAATGAGATCCATCCACCTTCAGGCTTTGATGCTCAGCTTCATTAGCTAAAATTAGCCCACACCTTCATCATGCAATAACCAAAAACATCTAATGGCTAAGATCCTATGAAATTAAAGTTCACTTTACAAAGCACCAACACCTATGAGAATTAAGCTCAAAAAATTACTAACATCGCCGGAGGTGATCACCTATGCTCGATTCCCTTGGAGGAGCTTCATTTGGTTGAGACAAAACTTTGCTGAAGTTTTAAGCACTTGAGGTTGAGTGTAGAGCATGGACCAACTCCTCCTCAAGATCCTTGTGGCTTTGATTGAGTTGAGCTCTTCCTTGCCTCTAGAACTTCAGGGAAAGCTTAGGCCAATTCGACTTAGCTCCTAGATCAAGTGTGCAAGAGGAATTAAAAGGAGATCGAGGGTAGAGGAAATTGGCTAATCACTCAACCTCCCATGTTTTGCCCTATGCAAAACTGAAGAATGAATAATTCAAATCCCTTATAGCGACCTTGGGAAAGCTCTTTGATGGTTGCTAAAGGTTCCTAGGCCTCAATCGAGTGTGAGTGAAGTTAATTTTCATTGAATTAGGGGGGAGCATATCTCCCCCCTGGCAATCAGATGGATGACCCATTAGTTCCATTTTGATCCAATTGACCATATGGAGTGAGCTATTTTGGTTGTTTTGAGTGTGCATGTGGTCGGTTTGGCCATAGGAATGGAATGCCAACTTCCCATGTGAAATTGAGCTAGAGTTTGAAAATTCAATTTCAAGCCATATGTCAGGTTTTGGTCTATGGCTCAAATGGGCTAACCCAAACCCATTGGGGTGGGTGCACCACTCATCACTAAGTCCCCTTGTGCTTTTAGGAAATCCTTAAGTGATTGTGAAGAGGGTATGACCAAAATACCTATGGGCTAGGCCAAAATTTGTTCTATGGCCTAGGGTTAAAATGGTCATTTTGCTATTTTTTTCACTTTGGTATGTTTTTTGTTGATAAAATAGGTTTGGCCAAGTTTCAATGGATTTGGAATCCATTTGATAGGGTTTGGCTCATGTTGACCCATTTAGGTCAAAATGGGTCAACTTGGGTCAAGTTGACCAATTGGTCAAATTGGGTCAAACCAAGGGTTGGGTCAAGTTCATATGACCATTTAAAATGTTTTGGTGGCTTTTGTTTGGTCCAATTTGGATTATATTTGCTTTTGTCTCATATGACTTCATTTAGGACAAACGGGTCAAGTTTACCCATTTGACCTATTTGGGGTACGTCAAAGGTAGGTTTAGGTTTGGTTAGTCATATGGACTAGATTGGTATCTTTCTTTCCAGTCAATTTGGGTTAGGTTCAATTTTGGCTCAACATGACCCCTTTAGGTCGTGTTGGGTCTAAGGTTAATTAGGCTAGGATGAGTCTAGTTGGCTAATTGAGGCTTTGGTCTACTTGACCCAATGGTTTGGATCAATTTATCTTAGATCAAGTTTTGACACATTTTGGCTCTTTAGGTCAAAATGGGTCAACTTGGGTCAAGTGGGCCAATTGGGCTAGGTTAGGCTCAAATGTTGGCTTGATCAAGTTCAAACATAAGTCATGAGTGAACTTAGATCAATGGTTTCAACCAATTTGGCCAATGGTGGAATTTGGCTATGTAAGATTTCATTTTGGGTTAAGTGTTGACTTGGTCAACCCCTAGGTTTGACTTGGTTTGACCTAATTTAATTGATTGCTGGCCCCATGATGATTATTGATCATGATGATTGGGATATACGAGTTTAGTTCAATCCAATTTGGTTAGGGTCAAAAGTTGGCTCATAGGGGTACTTTAGGTCACTTTGGGTCAAGTGAGCCTAAGTGGATCAAATGGCTTGGTCAAAGCTTGATTTGAAGTTGGTTGATCTTGTATATGGACTCATGATTGAAATATAAATCCATTTACAAGTAGTTTGAAGTCAAATGGGTTCTGATCCATTTGAAAATTTCATATTCAAAGGAAGAGTATGAAGAGCTTTCATTGTTTGATTGAGGTTTGGATTTATATATGAGCTCAAGATTGTAGGATTGATTGAACCATGAGAGAAAATCAAGGGTTTGGCTTGATTTGAAATTGGTTTGGCTAAGTTCAAGATTTGACTTGAAAGACTTAGATTTGATTTTGAATTGATTTGGATTTGATTTTTGGAATTGATTTTGATTGTTTGAATTTATATTTCATTTATGTATGTGAATATAAATGAGAATATAAACTGATCATGAGAAATATTCAAGGATTTGAAGTGGTTTAATCATGATTTAAGCTAAATCCATTAAAAGGGAATTTAAAGGATTTAAGGCAACTTTTAATTTGAAATTTAATTTTTTAATTAGATTTGATTGATTAATATTTATATTTCATTTGTATATGAGAATATAAATGAGAATACAAATAAGTTTTGAGAAAATCCCATGATTTTGAAATAGTTTGAGCAAAGTTTAGGTTAAATCCATTAAAGGGAATTTAAAGGATTTTAAATTTGGAATTTAATTTTTGATTTGAATTTGATTGATTTATATATATATATATATATATATATATATATATATATATATATATATATATATATATATATATATATATATATATATATATATATATATATATATATATATATATATATATATGATATGTATATATATATATATATATATATATATATATATATTGAATATGGATATGTTTTGAGATGATTTGATCAAGGTTTGATTAATTTTAAAGTCCTTTAATAAAAAATTAAAGGGACTTAAGAAAATTTCATGAATTGATTTTGAATTTTGAATTTGATTTGATGGGTTTGAATTTAAATTTCATTTATATGTGTGAATATAAATAAAAATATAAATGGATACGAGAAAATCTCAAAGATTTGATTTGGTTTTGATTGCTTTAGGTTAAGTCCTTAAGGGAGGTTTAAGGACTTAAGCAAAATTTGGACTTAGGAATTTTTTTGATGGATTTTGATCATGGGTTTCAATCATGGATTTGATTTAGATGGAGTTGATTTGATTTGGAGAAAATCAATTAGGATTGATTTGAAGTTTTGACTTGAAAGAAGGAAAGGTGAGGAATGGTGCAAGCTAAGGGCACGTAAATTTCCTAACACCCTTAAGGCATGACCTATTTCTATGGCTAAACCTTCTAAGTCTTCTAGGGCTAGGGGAGTGTCCACCTAATCACTAGATGTGTCTTAAGAATAAGGAACTTTTAAAGTCTAAGAGGAATCCTATGTCTAATATGGCGGTGTTGAGAGCTCATTCTAAAAATGAGGTCAACACCTAATTAATAACTTATAATTAAATTTTTTAAAATAACTCATAACCTCACATAAAGCCTAAGCATAAATTAAGATAATGAAATATTTAGCAGCCCCTTACCTGGATGTTGTATGCTTAATATCATGCATATCATTTTGTTACACTCTTACTAAGAGAGGGTTTCCATTTTTTCCAAATAGTAAAAGGCTTAACCTTTGAGAGCCTATGATGGAAAAACACCTCTTTCGCATGATTTGGCCCATAACCCATTTCATTATACATTTAGACATATAAAATCTTATAGCTTGTGTCAAAATGAAGACTCCAAATCAAATAATATTTGATAAAATTTGCATTAAACTAAGTCATTAATTGTACCACTCATGCTCTAGTCTCTTAGGGAGTGAGTTTAAGGACTTTAGTTTCTTTTTTATATAATAACAACTTAGCCATCTTGCAAAATCTTATGACTTGACCACATGGTTTTAAAATGTTAGAGGAGTTAGCTAGCTGCCACTCCAGACGGTTATAAGTTTAGCAGTCAGGTAGTTTACTCTCTCTTGTGGTGGTAAACAATATACTCACTTTTGCCTTAGATTTAGGTCGTGCTTTGGCTCTTCCAAACTTCCTTAGATTTAGGATTTGAGGTTGTTATTTCTCTTTGGGGCTACAAGCATAAATCCCCTCATATTAAGCATTTCCATAATCCTATATTGCAAAATTATAAGCCCTAGATTTCTAATAAAATTTTAACTCAAATATATAATTCTCCTCAATTTCAAACATATAAAGCTCAACCATAAGATAGTTTAGGATGCTCACTAGATTTTCTAGTATCATGAGCATCCGCTACTCATCTCCCCTTAGTTTCGATAATAAGTCTTTCCTTTCAATTTATCCCATTTGATCTTCCAAATATAACCAATTTATTGATAGCCCTATCTTTGAATTCTTTGGAGGCAACAAGTGCCTACTTTAATCGAGCGTATTCCTAAGGAAATCACCTTCTTTAGGATGTAATTAACTATGGGTGCTTGCCCCCATAGGGAACTTTAGAACCCGGTTTAAATAAACCCTACTTTGTTCATCCATGTATAGTAAGGAAAAATCTTTGGTACATTCGAAGACCTATTATGCTTTAATAGTCTTTTTTTAGGAATTAGGGAAATTTTATTGCCATAAAAAGGATACAAAGTCCTTAGAGGGGGAAAATCTCTAAACTAATGCTCAAAGAGCTACAAAGACCTAAGGAGATATGCCCCTAGCTAATACATTAGAAATAGAAAAGAAGCTAAACAAAAAGGAAATAGAGGTCCATAGCAAAAATCCTTGAAATTAGTAGAAACCTCCCACTATTCCTTATAAAACTAGCGCAATCCAACAGTAAAGGTCTCCTAACTAGCACCATAGATCATCCTATGTTCCTAAAGAAGCCCACAATCCAGCAGCCAAAGTCTCCCAACTTGTATTAGGGATCTGTAACAAGCTTGGAAAGGGATTAGTGTCGATTATGTAGGTATTTAAGCATAAGGTATAAAAGCAAGAAGAAGTTGGAAGATGAAACAAAGGCTCAGGATCAGCTATAATTGTCTTAAGGAAAAGCACTATATGTAAGCATCCAAACTTTGAATGAAGGGTTACAATTGCATATAGACCTACCAGCCAAAAGAAGGAAAGTGAAGCATCATGGCCATCATTGCTAGCAAACCTCTTGTAACACCATGTTAAGTGATGATCGTCGCACGAACCTGCAAAAAACTTCAGACAACAAATGTAACTAATAGAAAAACAACAATCAGGTAGATCTAACTGAGTAAAGTAGATAAGAAGACCTATCAAAAAAGCCTTAGAATAAAGGGTGCACCACCAACCACAAAGGCTTACTAACATAGATGCTAGGAGCCAACATGAAAGTGTGGAGGCACAACAACAATCCAAAACTAAACATCACAGCAGGTAAACACCAAAAGAGAAGAAAGGGAACTAAAATAATTAGAACCATGCTTAGGCTGAAGAAGAATAGAAAGATTATAATAAGAAAATACTCTTTAAACCCAACCGACCAATTATAAAACCCAATCCAAGCAGCCAACAAGGTAGTCCACCTTGTAAGCCACCAAAGCATCCAAGGATTCCAATCATGAAATTTAGAGCCACCAGGATGATAGGCAAAGAGATTCATCCAATCAAAAATACCAGAATTATTGAAAGGATCCAAGGGAAATCCATAGCCAATAGCCACCAATTCTAATCCAAAGACATGAGGATCTTGTTAAAGTTGTTGAAAACCCCAACTGAAAATAAGAGTTAATACTTCTGTATGGTTAGAAATATTCCAACAGCCAGAGCCATTTGTAAATAAGAAGACCAATTGGGCTAATAGCAGCCACATTAGACAAACATCCAACTAGTAGGTAGCCGCCTCCCAGTCTGAATACCAAGTAAAACCAAAACCCCATTATTACAAGAGGCAAACCCAAGGGTCAAAAGATATAACAAAATAGATGCAGTCAGTCTAAAAGTCATCCATAGTAGGCTTAAAGTCATGAAGGATAACCACATTATAACAGTAATCCAAGTAGTAAACCAAGAAGAAAAAACCCCTTAAGATCACATAATTCCTCAAAACATGAACAACATTAAGAACCAATCCAATCAGCAAGCAAAAAGGGTATAGAGCATCTAACCATAACAGAAAGTTCAAAAAACCTAGCAAATCACCTAGTAAGGGAAAAAACCCACAGCCAGTCAGCAACATCCAACAACTAACCTGAAAATGTAGAGCATCAAAAAAAGTTTGCAGAAAGATCCAGCCAAAAAATAAAAACCACACAAAATATTGGACAAGTAGGACCCAGCAGCCTCCATCTGCAGCAAACACCTCTACCAAAATAGGAGAGAGTGCAAAATAGAAAGTAAAAAAAAGACAAAAATAGCAAAAAAAAAACAAATGAAGGGAAGAACAGCCCCATCCCATCCACAAAATAAGAAAAAAATCAGACAAGAAGATAAACTATGGTTCATGAGAAGAAATAAGTAAGGCCCAAACTAGCAGAGAAGAACAAACATAATCATATCCAAAAAAATCAGGGAAGAGCCAAAGCTTCACAAGAAGAAAAGGCTTAAAAATTTCTAACATAAGGCAATCCAGTTCTATCAAGATTCACAAGACCCCTTAAAAGAAAATGAATATCATCATTAGAAAATAGATTCACAGAGGAGGACTTGGCTCCCTAATTAGCAAGATAGTCATCACAGGAATTATCTTCTTGATAAATATGAGAGATTTGATAATCTAGGTTAGCAAGAAGCCTCCTAGTATGGTTAAGTAAATAATACACTTCAACATTACCTTGAGCTCCAAACTTTATTAATTCAAGAAGAAGGAGAGCATCAACTTCCAACCAAATATTTTGAAATCCTTTCTATAAACAGACAGAGTTCCCATAGTGAAGACCTTTGAGCTCAGAAATAAATACAAGGGTTCTGGGCAACAAATGTAGATAACCTTGCCACTATAATCTCTTAAAATCCTACCATAGCCATAATGGCCATTAGAAATCGAGCCATTAGTGTTAACCTTAATGACATGATAATTATGCTTAATCTAGTATATGATTTTTTGGTTAGGAGAAGTCTTACAAGAGAGAAGATTAATCCCAAAGTTGAAGGCCATAAACTTGTACCCTTTAAAACTAAAGGAAGTAAGAAGGTTAGCTTTAAAAGGTGACATAATTTTACATTTGGCTATAACAATAATACAATGATAGTTCATAGGAATATTATGATGCTTAGCATCATTTCTCTCCATCCAAATATACCACAAAATAGTAGTGGCTAAAACAATTTTCACATGGCCTTTAGAAGTACAAGAGAAAAAAGTTTCAAGAAGCTACATAATAGAAAATGATCCATTAAAATGGAAAGTATTAAACATACTATCATACCAACTCCAAACCTTAACAGTAGTAGGGCCAATTACAAAAACATGATTCACATTTTAAATGTGATAGCAACATTGGCATTTAGATAGGAGGCGAAAGCCTTTTTTAGAAGGGTAGCATAGACAGGAATGTAATGCTTCAGAACGCCAAGTTAAAACTAAAAAAGAAGTAGAGATAGAAATATTCTAGATTTTAGTGAAAACTAAGGACTCTTGAGTTTTAACTCTAAAGGAATGGCAAACATCCTTAAAAATAAACTCTCTAGAGGAGGAATTTTTAAAGAGGATTTGGTCAGATTTATTAGGTAATAGATAAATTGTAAGGATTTTGTCAACTATCACATTAGGGACAAGGGAAATTAATTAAGCCACATCCCAATTATTCTGAATAATTAACTAATTAACCTTAAGCATCAGAATGGAATGAGTATTGAGCAAAGAATCAATAAAACCTTGCCCCATCCAATTGTCTTTCCAAAAAAAAGGAGGAACCCAAATTAACACCCCAAGAAATTAGATTCTCAGCATTCCACTTGATGTTACAAAGTCTTCTCCACATAAGAGTATCCCTAGGTTTGAAAGCATAAGTGATGGGGTGTTTCTCCTGACAATATTTAGCAAGCATAAATTAAGTCTAGTAACTATGTTTATTTTTAAAATTCCATCACATTTTGTAGGAAAAATAGTTAATAGAACCCT
Source organism: Cymbidium sinense (assembly GCA_021442155.1). Classification (NCBI taxonomy): domain Eukaryota; kingdom Viridiplantae; phylum Streptophyta; class Magnoliopsida; order Asparagales; family Orchidaceae; genus Cymbidium; species Cymbidium sinense. The sequence goes on along the minus strand of CM038216.1, from coordinate 166,763,123 downwards.
GTAAAGTTTTGCAACCCAAACCACCTTCATTAAAAGGCCCACAATAATTATGCCAACTAGCCCAATGAACTTTCCTGGAAGAAGAGTTAGAACCCAAAAAAAAATTATTAAGAATTAATATATCCTTTTAATAATAGAACGGGTAGGCATAATAGTGGACAATAGATACAAATGCAAAGAGCAAAGGGTATTTTTTATTAGGATAAGTCTAGCACTAAAGGAAAGTAAATGGAACTCCCAAGAGGAGGCTTTCTTATTTATTTTCTGAATGACTTCATCAAATAAAGAAGATCTTTTTATTCCTCTATATAAAGAACTACCTAGATACTTGATTGGCAAGGTTTGATGCACAAAACTCATAATATTCTTAATAGCATTAATCCTAGATATGGAAATAGATGAGCTAGAAATAAAATAACTTTTGTCAGGATTAATCCTCAAACCACTTTACCTACCAAACAGAGTTAGGAATTTACATAATTTTTTCATGTAGAGAGTAGAGCCATTGCAAAATATAATGAAATTAGCTAATGTGAGAAATAAGAAAGCCCCCTAGTTCTGCAGTACATGTTAGGCATTTTACTAAACATCTGCTCAATACTTCTAGAAAGATATTCCACAACAATAATGAAAAGGATAGGAGAAAGAGGCTCCCCATGCTTTAGCCCATGAGAGGAAGAGAAAAAAATCATGAATTTCACCATTAAGAAGTAAATAAAACCAAGAATTCTCAATACCATTCTTAATTAAAGTAATAAATTGGCTTGAAAATTCAAATAAAGCCAAAATTTTATATAGGAAAGCCCAACTAATGTTATCACTAGCTTAAAGAGAGGGTTACCACTGTAAACTTTGGCATTTAAATCATGGATCATCTCTTGGGCTAATAGAACATTATCAAAAATAGATCTCCCTTTAACAAAACCTATTTGATTGGGGGAGATAATTTTAGGAAGAAAAATACTCAACCTTTTAGCCAAAATCTTAGAGATGAGTTTATTAAAAAAGGAACAAAGGCTAATTGGCCTAAACTCACTCCAAAGTTCAGGATTGTCTCTTTTAGGGATTAAAATAATGGAAGTGATAGCAAAATATTTCGAGACAATACTACCATTAAAGTAATCAAGAACAGCTTTAACCAAACCTTCTTTAATGATATTCTAACATTTTTGAAAAAATAAGGTAGTAAATCCATCAAGACTAGCCACAAAATCTGTATTCATATTATGCAAATTGTTAGCAATTTTGGATTCAGGAGGTAATGAAGTAAGCATCTTGTTATCATCATCAAAAATGAGATTAGGAATAACTTTTGGCCAGGAAGTCTCATCATAATTCACATTTTTATTAAGGAGCTCAGTAAAAAATGAAACAATAGAATCAGTAAGCTCTCTTTTATCAGTACACCAGACACCATCATTAGTTTTAAGTTTTTGAATGTGATTTAAAACTTTTTTTCTTTTTAACCATGGCATGGAAGTATTTAGTATTATGATCACCATTAGAGATCCATTTCATAGAAGCATTTTACTGCCAATAGGTCTTCTCCATGTAACATGTTAACTTATATTTAGCCTGAGTTAATAAGAAATTTTTAGAAGGATCATTAACAACAACATCTTGTAAAACTATAATATCATGTTTTATTTCTTTGATATTAATAAGAGATTTTTGAAATAGTGTTTGTTCCACCAAGGCATTGTTAAGTATTTTTAATTTGAACCACAATCTTATCATCTTGAAAATAGAATCATCAGGATGAAGATGTTCACCCCAATTACTAGCAATAGCATCCATAAAGCTATCATCCATAAGCCAAATATTTTGAAAGTGGAATGGGATAGGAGAGGAGGGTCTAGTAGCATTAACATTTATAGTGATCAACAAGGGAGAATGATCTGATAGGGTTTTACTGAGATTCTCAATAGAGGTAATAGGGAGAAGGTTGATCTACAGATGGTTAAAAAGGACCCGATCTAATCTTTGCCAAAGTCTGTGATTATTCTAAGTGAAATGAGACCCACTAAAGCCAATATCAGTGAGATGACAATCAAGAATCATGTTATTAAACTCTTCCATGGAAAATAAATTAGGAGCATTACCACTAACCCGTTAAGAAGAAGAAGACATAATGTTAAAGTCTCCGCCCACAAACCAAGGAGCATTCACAAAGGAAGAGAAAATAACAAGATCTTCCGAGAGAAGCCTTCTACCATTCCTATTACAAGAGGCATAGATAAATGAACCTAAACAACACCAATTATCATAAGTAATCTTAACATTTACAACCTGGGTTAAATCCTACATAACTTATAAAATAAAGGGACTATTCCAAAAAAATCTAGATTTTATTGCTTGAATTCGCAAAAAAAAATACCAAAACCAATCATTTAGCAATAGAAGCAATGTTAGATGGGAGAATAAAGGGTTCTAGAATAGCCAAAAAGGAAATGTTATGAGAACAAACTAAATTACTGATTCTATTTCTAATAGAGAGGGTACCAATCCATCTCGCATTCCAGATTAAGAAAGAAACCATTTATTTTTGGGCAGAGGAACCAAATCTAGTAATTCTGGTAAAGTTAGAAACTTTATGTTTAAGAATTTTATGTTTCTTTCTAAAAGTTGAAATTTATTGGTCAAATTCACAACATCACCAGTTGATAAGGATTGATAAAAAATATGTTTGGAAAAGGGAGGCACATTTATAACATCATTACAGGCCACCTCACCTTCTTCCAAATCATTGTTATGTTGTAAAATTGGATTAGAAATTAGTTCAACATTAGCTCAAGAAGCATGGGAAGGATTAGAAACATTTAAAGCACAAGTATCTAAATCAGGATTAGAAACATTCTCTAAATTTTGCTCACCAATCAAGCCCTCATGAAGGATCACATTTTCTTTAATTAAAGGTGGCAAAGAAGCAGGAATGGATTCATTTGATAGAGAATCATCATCCATAAGTTTCAAAAACATATTATTATTCATAATATTGCTAATATTATTGTGTTTCAAGTGGATAGTCTCATCAAAAGGAACAACAACTTTGTTAACAAGAATGACATCCTGCGGTTGAGTAGGCAAAGTCACAGCAATGTCAGATCGAGCAATGGGAGGATAAAGACAATGGCCCTCAGATTCAGGTAAGGAGTTATCAAATAGAACTGCTTTCTATGGTTTAACCAAGGGTGCCTTAACAGAGGGATCTGACTTAGGATGCACAAAATTAGTTTTCTTAAGGTGAGGATGAATCACAAAGCAATCCGAAACCCCATGACCATGAATTTTGCAATGATAACAAAAGAATAGAGAAATTCTTAAAATCCACTTTTTGAAAATATCCATATTTCTCTGATCCTAGCCAAATTTCCTTTGGATATTTTTTAGATATATCCAACTCAACTAGTATCAGCAACATAATTGGTGTTAAGTCCATCGATCCACTTGGAGGCATAACAACCCACCCATGGTAAAGAAAAATTCAAGATTAATGAAATAAACACGCAAATTGGGAAGAGAAAACCAAACAGGAACAATAGGAGATTCCTCCTTAATATCAAAATAAGGCATCCATTTCAACAATCGCATCTAATAATTGAACATAAAATACGATCATCTAGAGAAAACTTGAGAATAATCTAAGTTGTTTGAAAGCTGAATCAAAACATGATGAGAGTCGATCAATCGAACAGAAAAAATACCAAAGAGCTTCAAGCTATGAAAAATTGATCTAATATTCTCCATAGTAGGATGGCATAAAGCAAATTTACCTACCAATGTAAATTCAAAAGGTTTTGCAAACCTTTCCACAACCAAATCAGCACCCATAATCACGAGAACACCCTGAAAGGAGGTATAGATAAGTTCAAGTGACTCACCGGCACAATTGACCTTACCCGCAAGAACATCTTTGAAGGATTTCAAAGCCAGCGAGGGGTTGGATCCAGAGACCTCGAAGGAGTCAGAAGCTTTCACGGTCACAACCAAAATATCAGGATTCCCCCAAGGGGAAATAGAGATCACAGCCATGATCAATAGTAGCACATGATATGAGAAGCCGAAAGCCAAACTAAGTCATTGAAATGGAAAAGTAGTCAAGATTACCACAAGAGAAGACACACAGGAGACACGCCTCCACATGGGAAATGAAAATCACTAGAGCACCCAAAAAATGGAGGAGCGTGCTAAAGGTGACAATCATGATGCCTTAGTAGTCCTTATTAGATGATTAGGTCCATCGTAGGGTAGTGATTTCTATCTTTTGAGATAGTTCATTATTCCTTGATGTCATACCCGATCAACTCAATAAGTACACTCTCATGTCTATGTGGTGTCCCCCCCCCCATATATGCACACATACACATAAAACCAAAAATAAACACCATAATTTTTTCTGGTGACTCTGGGGATGGTTCCTCTCTCCATCTCTAGTAGACAATTGTTGTCTCCAAGCATCGATAGTGGACTTGTATTTCATATGAGTCCAAGACTATCTTTCCTTCCAGTGGCACTTAGCTTATTCCACTCTTAAGGAATACTGGCAAACATCCTCTAGGTTTTAGGACCTCACTCCTTGTGGGTCTTGAAACCCCTATTGGGTTTCCCAAAAAGTGAAAAATAAAATTAGCCCATGAGAAGAAGTTACAAAATTTTAGAACATTCTTACCACTAGCTTGGTGAGGCAAGGTTCATCTTAATGATTAAGAAAATAAATTCTTTTGCAAAGTGCCACTTTCAAAAATACCTTTTTCAAAACTCACATAACCAAACCTCATCTAACAATCCCCATGATTGTTACATGGAGGTTCTTTTCAAAATCAAGATTAAAATCATCTTTTCATTCTTGAAAATGACCATATTCCTTCAACATACTCAAAATTGTTGAATGAGGAGTATATCTTCAAATAAAATCATAGCATAAAATTGAAACTTCACTTAACATATTCCATATATGCTAAAGTTGGAGTTTCGATATTTTCAAAAGTACATTTTTGAAAATGGCCATATTCATTCAACATACTCAAAATTGTTGAATGAGGAGTCTATTTACAAATAAAATCTTAGCATAAAATTGGAACTTCACTTAACATATTTCATATATTCTAAAGTTGGAGTTTCCATTTTTTCAAAAGCACATTTTTGAAAATGACCATATTCGTTCAACATACTCAAAATTGTTGAATGAGGAATCTATTTTCAAACGAAATCATAGCATAAAATTGAAACTTCATCTAACATGTTTCATGAATGTTAAAGTTGAAGTTTTTCTCTTTTCAAAAGCAAGAAATCACATATGAAAGCAAGGCATATCAACTCTATTTAACATGCCTAAAATTGCTAAATAGATTTCCCTTCTTTGAAAAATGACATACATTTGGCTTTCACTTAACATACCAAATTTGTTAAGTGAGAGTCTTATTTTCAAAATAGCATTTGACCTCCACTTAACATACCAAATTTGTCAAGTGAGGGTCTCATTTTCAAAACATACATTTAGGCTTTCACTTAACATACCCAATTTGTTAAGTGAGAGTCTCATTTTCAAAACATAGATTTGACCTCCACTTAACATACCAAATTTGTTAAGTGAGAGACTCATTTTTAAATACATTTGGCTTTCACTTAACATGCCCAATTTATTAAGTGAGAGTCTCATCTTCAAAACATACAATTGGTTCCCACTTAACATACCAAATTTGTTAAGTGAGAATCCTATTCTCAAATCATATTACATTTGGTTCCACTTAACATACCAAATTTTGTTAAGTGAGAATCACATAATCATATCACATTTGGTTCCACTTAACATGCCAAATTTGTTAAGTGAGTATCACATAATCATGTCATATTTGATTCCCTCTTAACATACCAAATTTGTTAAGTGAGAATCTCATTTTCAAATCATATCACAATTAGTTCCCACTTAACATACCAGATTTGTTAAGTGGCAATACCATTCTCAAATCATATTTGATTCCCACTTAACATACCAAATTTGTTAAGTGAGAATCATCTTTTCAAATTATATCACATTTTTTCCACTTAATATACCAAATTTGTTAAGTGAGAATCACATAATCATATCACATTTGGTTTCACTTAACATACCAAATTTATTAAGTGATGATCACATAATCATGTCATATTTGATTCCCACTTAACATACCAAATTTGTTAAGTGAGAATCTCATTTTCAAATAATATCACATTTGGTTTTTACTTAACATACCAAATTTGTTAAGTAAAGTGCTTTATTTTCAAATCAAACAAACACATGCTCAATCATCACAAGCAAAGCAAAGATTTTTCATAAAATTTCCAAAACATATAATCACAACCTTTCCTTAGCATACCTAAATTTTCTAAGTAAAGTATTTCAAAATCAAAATATTTTGAAACAAGATAGCAATACAAACATCTTCAAATATAAACTCCACCCAACCTACCTAAATTGGTTGAGTATGGGTTCTAAATCAAAGTTAAAAATGGCAAAGACTCTCCTCCAATTATCAAAATCTCTCCAATGTAACCTACTTAACATATTTGAATTATTGAGTGTGGGTTCAAAACTCCAAATCACTATTGCTCTCTTGGGGCAATTATTAAAGTAGAGATCTGATTCAAGTGACATTTTAACGCATGCAAAGATACAGTGCAGATTAGTCAATGTTGTTTGTTCTCACAGTCAGTACACTTAGCCTCCCAGGAGTTCGTCTTTAACTTTCCTTTCAGGATGGATTTGGCCTTGGATCGAGCCAGCCTCCTTGAGTAAACCTCCAACCACTTAGTGTTCTTTGGACAAGGATTTGAGGGAGCACGCATTACCTGTGAGGGGGGGCAACCTCAACTATCGTCGGGATGAGGTGGTTGGGAAGCCGTCATCCATTAACCTGCCTTCCGATACTGAGTATCCTTCCTTGAAGAAGAAGGTTTTCAAGGTTCCACCAGTCAGTTCACTTTCCATGCATTTAGTTTCTCATACAATCGCTCAGATGCGTACTAGCACTTCTCGTTGATCCCCTCTAAGGGAAAGGCTATCTTGACTTCAAAGATAGTCTCCCCTACCTTTAAGATAGGATCTAGTTCTCACACTGCCCTACTCAGCCATACACAATGCCATACACAGTGCTACAACAGGAGCTAGAAGATTAAGTAACATCATGAGCAAGCAACCCGAGAGATAGATGCAGCATCCCATGTTGTTTAGAAGGGATCTCCCCGTGAGACCTCTCCACTTCGTAGTGGTAATATGTTTTACCCCCTCTCGACATCAGATGGAGAGGAAGACTATAGGAGGATATCTGCATCACCTCCACCGATCACATATTATGAGGATTGCAGAGAGGTCTATGCCGCCTATGGATGGTAATGCTAGGTTAGCATACGAAGCTTAGAGTCCGACACACTATTTGACTTAAGGTTGATCATCCTTAGGAGTGTTACCAAGCAGATCCATTAAGATAGAGCATCATAGGCCAGGGTAGTAGCTTAGTCAGGGAGTAGGGAATGACAAAGGTTTTAGACAATTGATAGCCTCTACTTTAGTTGATTTCCCACCATGGCCACCAAGGCCAGGGATAACATCATAGTATTGATTCCACCAGTGGGGAAAGCCCCAGTGAGGGTGGAGCCAATGTCATCTCCTCCACACCTATCCACTCCTTGCCTGCCATCACCAGTTCAGGTCCCACCATCCACCGCTCCCACAAAGGCACAAAAGATAACATCTAGGGAGAAGAAATCCTCTTTGGTGATCCAGCTACAATCAAAGGATCACTCCATCTACTCCACTGACTAAGGTGAGGGCAAATTCCCCTATTCGACCTTTTACTTCAGTCTTGGTGAAGAAGGAGTGGCGACCTCAGCTGTCACACCACCACCATCGAGCTAATGATAGAGAGAAGGAAGAGAGATAGTTCTAGGTTCCCCAGACAACACTCCACCGATAGTAGCATGAAATGCATCTTCTAGTGAGCACAGTCCTCCCAGAGATAGCACTCCAATGGCAATCAGTGTTAGATGTATTTATGTTATTGACCATAGTCCTACTACTAGTCGTCAGCAAGTCTTTGTTCCGGTACAGCCCGACAAGGTAGGAGATCGTTCCTTGGACAAGATTGTAGTAGCCTACTTTGTCGAGAAGAAGGAACCCTTAGGCAGTGAGCACATGAATTTAGAGGATGAGAGGGTAGCATTTGATGATGATGAGGATAACCTTCTTGAGGATTCGGTCAAAGTCCACATGGTCGATACTCGGAACTCCCTCAATAAAGAACAGCAAAGCCAGGAAGGTATTGTAGTTGAAGAGGATGACACTATCCATTCAACTCAGTACCTCCACCACCAGCTTAGGCAGAAAGATGATCATATCACAAAATGAGGAAGACAGTGGTTTCAACATTGTAGAATTCAGCCCCCATTTCACAGCCTTCTCCCATAGTAGTTGACAGAGTAGACTTGACATATGCCTCAGATCATTCTAGATGCATTCCTGTAGATGAAGATAGTGATAGCTTGCATAGGAAGGTGGTGGATAGCACCTCCATGCATAAGAAGGATATCAAGCAGTTGGTGGAGCAACAGGTGAGGGATGAATTGGCACAAGCCTAAGGTGACTCATCTGTTACAAAGGGTAGACCATACCCGAAGGAATTTGATACTGTCCAATCCTAAGGGCTTTGTACCTCCTTTTTTCAAGATTTTTTACAGCAGTGGGAACCCTTGCCAACACATTGCACATTATAGGGCCAGCTGCTGGAACACGGAGGTAGTAATGCCCTTCTCTTCAGATTACTTGTTAGCAGTCTAACGGGTGCTGCATTTGACTAGTATGGAAAACTACCCAACAGTTCGGTAAAGATATTTACTGAGTTGGAGCACCACTTCATCAAGAGATTTATTGGAGCTCATCAAAGGATTTCTGTAGGCGATCGTGTTGTAGCGATGCAAGTCCCCAACAAGTCCCTCATTGACTACATTCTCAGGTGGAAAAAGTTAAGTATGAAATGCAAACCACAGCTATTTGAACAACATGTCATAAAGATTCTCTTGAACAACATCCATGGCCCAATTGCTTTCATGCTCATGGGTTTTACAATCAAAACCTTCGAGAAATTAATCAACAAGGCGGCTAGTCTATAAGAAGATGCCAAATAGTTGCCTTTCCAGGACCAGTCAGCCAAGCCTATACCTCAGAATGTATTTGAGAAGAAGCCAGGGGTAGTCATAGTAGTTGATAAGGAGAAGCAGCTAGTTAGGGTTCAATTAGATAGACCTTGAGCTCAGTAGCCTCCTCAACCACCTCCTCTACCACCACCTCGGCCATATCACACCTTGCCAGCCACCGCCACCTCCTCATCAGCATCATCAACAGATTCTTCTCTGCCGGTTATACTACCTACTCTTATTGATAGATTGAATAAACCTGATTCATTCAAGATGGAGGTAGTTAAAAAGATCTTTAAAAATCTCTTAAAGAAGCATGATTTCTAGCTACCAGAACCTAGGAGGCTGGAGGAAGTGGGCAAGAGTCATGATCCAAACTATTGCCCCTACCACCGCATGCTAAGCCATGTCTTAGAAGATTGCATTACCTTTAAGGACTGGGTTGAGCGTAGCTTCAAATTGGTGTCATTGTCATCCCCCAAGGAGTACCTATTAGAACAACCTTCTAGCTCTATTAGGGTAATCCTTGGGGATACATGCGATCCTCTTAAGACAAAGGAAGGTTGGGATATCACCCTATCTCGAACCTCCAAGAAGATTATTTCTATGATCATAATACCCTTGCAGGTGCCTAAAGTAGCTCAAACCTCCAACTCTAAGGAAGGTTTGCAAGTTGTTAAGGATAACTTGGGGTGGGGGTGGGGAGTGTAGAAGCTAAGCAGCAGCAGCGATAGCCTCCTCTTGCCCTGGATAGTATAGTAGCACAACCACCGATCGATTCTAGCACTCCTTCCATAGTTACAGCCACAGTTCCTCTTGTCAGCTCTTCTTCTAATGGTTGTATTGTATCAATGGAGGGGGAGCATGGGAGGGGGATGCCAAATCCCTCACCCCGCTTATTTTACTTGATTTCTACTTTATACCTTAATCCAAATCTAAGAAATCAATGAAGCAAGCTGATTCCACTTACATTTATGTCACATTTGATGATCTACTTGATTTTATTCCTATAGATAGCTCTCCATGTCTAATTAATAATAACTCTAGTTCTGATCATTCCTTTTCTGATTTAGAGATAGACTTTCCATTCCTGAATCACTCAGGTTTGCCTATTGAGATTGATTTGGAGTTATCTGACTCTGATGATCCTATAGGAGAAGTTGTAGGTGAACCTGATGAGCAGGTAGAATTTTCCACTAAACCATCTCATGAAGTCACTAAAGTCAACCTTCGTAGTGGCAAAGTTCTACCTCCTAGGGTAGCACCTCAGGATAAGGGTAAGCTAGTCATTGGTTATAGTGATCAAGAAGCCCCTCCACAGGATGATCCGCCTATGGATATCCTTGTGGAGGACTAACCCATAGTTGACTACAATGTCCTCATTCACCTAAGAAAGTTGCCAGCCAAGCTAAGCATATATGATTCCCTCGTCTTATCTAAAGAGATGAGGGAGTCATTGATCAAAGCTCTTCTCGATCCAGAAATATACTTAGCTCAGCTGACCTCTATTGGAGAGGAGGCATGTTATCAAGAGAAGCTTGTGGAGTTACATTCACCGATGAAGATGTTCTTTTTGGGACAACCGAGCACAACCATCCCCTCTACATCACAATGGACATAGATGGACTCCAGGTGTTAGTTGATCCAGTGCATTAGTGAACATTATGAGTCTAAAGACCCTTGCCTACTTGAGGATTGACATCTCCGAACTCTAAGGAGATCGGATGATGTTGAGAGGATTCAATGAGCAAGGTGAGAGAGATTTAGGCTCCATAGTGTTGCATTAGAGATAGATGCGGAAGATAAGCCAAGTTCTACATAATGATTGATATATCTTCACGCTTTGCTCGGTAGGCCTTGGATACATGAAAATAACATGGTTCCATCTTCTTTACATCAGTGCATCAAATTTTGAAGAGTGGAATCGAGTATTGTGTCAAAAGAAACTTGAAGCCATTTTCAGTTAAGGAGGTCGAGATATATGAGGATGCGACTTACTACTTTCCTCAAAATCAAAAAGTTTATTCTCATGAACTTAGTGAAATTTCAAAATAAAGGAAAAATAAATAAAAGAAAAAGAAAAAGAAGAAAAAGAAAAAGAAGAAAAAGAAAAAGAAAATGAAAATGAAAATGAAAATAAGAGTACAAGTGAGCGGAAGAAGAGGAAGAAGTAGAGTTTAGATACCAGTTTGTTTCTCCATATGAACACATGGGTAGGATTACCCGACCCCCACCAGGTAGAGGCATAGGTAGACCCAAAGGCAGTTCTAGAGGTGAAAGACCTCCTTGTTGGTGACTAGCTTGTAAGAGCTTTGTTCCGGCTCAAAGGAGTACCCCCATTATCCACATAGACTTAGAGTCCAGTTTAGAGGTTGAGTCTCATGTGGTTAGCACGCCATCCAACCCCTCTCAGTGGGTCCCTTTGGAGGTGACACTCAAGTCAGATAGCAATGAATACCAGGCCTTCAAGCAAAGCATGAATGTATCATAATCATCATTATGTAGAACAATCAAGCAGCAGTTGGGAACATTAGCTCTAACTCCTCTTTCTTCCTAGAAAGTTGAGAGTTTGGTAGTTAAGGAGGCTCCCAAGTCATCCACAGATGTCAAGCCAAAGAGGTTCTTTTTGGGAGCATCATCCTCAAGTCAAGAATCTAATTTAGAACTTGAGGATGATTCATACAAAGATTTAATATAATTACCTTTTGATCGGTATTCGCCTTGTGTTCTTAATTTGGCAAAGAAGGGATTAATCCCACATATTTGGTATAAACACAGGTCAGATTACTTTGAAAGGTTATAGGACAACCAAAGAAAATACTCTCAATCAAGGCCATGACTAGGATTCGGCATAGTGGGTCCAGTCGACAATGACAACCATTGCCTAGTCATCACCAATCATTAGGAGTCTGATAGGTTCTTTTCAAATCATGCTAACCATTATGAGGAATTATGTTTAGAAACTTTAGATAACCCAATTGATCTTAAAGTCAAAGATGCACCATGAGAGTTTGAAGAAGAAATCATCAACCATCGATGAACTCAAAGAAATCAACTTTGGAAGAAAAGAATATCCACGCCCAACATACATCAGTTCCTTATTGAATAAAGAAGAAACCAATGACTTAGTTAGGCTATTAGTTAAGTTTAAGGACTACTTTGCATGGAGTTATGAAGAAATGCCTGATATATCTCCTAACGTAGCAGTCCACAAACTAGCAATAGATCCTAATGATGACCTTATCAAGCAAGCTCCTAGAAGCATGCGATTATAAATTGAGTAGCAGGTCATATCTGAAATCAAGAAACTGATCGATGCTGGCTTTATCATGGAAGAAAAATATCTCGGTTGGCCAGTGTCATTCCAGTTAAGAAAAAGAATGACCAAATTCACATATACATCAATTTTAGGGATCTAAATAAGGCATGTCCTAAAGATGAATTTTCACTTCCTATACCAGAGTTGATGGTGGACATTGCCACATCTCATGCGGTATTCTCTTTCATTGATGGCTCATCTGGCTACAACCAAATTAAGATGGCCCCTGAGGATGAGAAAAATATTACTTTTTGAACCTCGATCAGAATTTATTGTTATAAGGTCATGCTTTTCAACCTTAAAAATGTCGGTGCTACATACCAGTGGGTCATGACTCGGATCTTCAATGAACTCATTCATCATCAAGTCGAGTGATAAGTTGATGATCTTGTAGTCAAAAGTAAAGAAAAGGAAGACCATCTCTTCGACATCATAGTAGATTTTGAATAGCTAAAATAATTTAACCTTAAAATGAATTTTTTGAAGTATGCATTTGGAGTAGCTTCAGGAAAATTCCTTGGGTTTGTTGTCTGACACCGGGAAATAGAAATCGACCTAGAGAAGATATATGTTATCTTAGAAATGCCACCCCCTAAAATTCTAACTCAACACAGATCATTCCAATGGTAGTTGGCGTATCTAAGATGCTTCATTTCTAACATATCAGAAAGATGCCAACCATTCTCAGCACTTGTTAAAAAGGATGCTAAGTTCAAGTGGGATGAAAAGTGTGAGCATGCTTTTGAAGACATCAAACACTACTTGATGACACCACCAGTTTTCAGTCCCTATCCCGGCAAGCCATTGATATTATATATCTTGAATTAGATGATTCCCTTGGTGCTTTGTTGGCTCAAACCAATGATGAAGGGAAAGAGAATGCATTCTACTATCTCAGTCACCGTCTAATCCCTACTAAGGCAAACTACCCACCTATTGAAAAGTACTGCCTAGCTTTAATCTTTGCATCTCAAAAGCTATGACATTACATGCTTTCTCATAAGATAAATCTGATCTCTAGGATCAATCCACTGTAATATCTCATGATATGATCAACGTTATCCAAACGGTTGGTACATTGGTCCATGATTTTGTCACAGTTTGATATCACATTTGTACCCCTACGTGTGGTGAAAGGATAGGCACTAGTATTTCTTAGCATCACACCCACTTCTTGTTGATTCTCCACTTAGTGATGACCTCCCCGATGAACAAATCATGAACTTAGGGGACACTAGCATTTGTCGATGGGAGATGTATTTTGATGGTGGGGATTCTTTTCAAAAAGAAGATGAACCATAATCTACTCTTCCGGAATGGCAGGGGTAGGAATAGTTCTAACTCTGGACCGTGATGTGATGAGATTATCATATCATCTGTCCAATCCATGCACCAACAACGAAGCTGAATATGAGGCTCTGATTGCCAATTTAGAGTTAGCCATTACACTATGCGACATAGCATCAACATTTTTGAGAATTCTCAAGTAGTTATAAACCAAATCACTGGGTCATACAAAGTTCTGAAGCCTAAGCTCCATTATTACCATAAGTATACCATAGAGTTGCTGGCCCAAATCCTAGAGGTTATCATTTACAAGATTCCTTGAGGAGAGAATGCAGTAGCAGATGCATTGACCAAGCTTGCCAAAGAGCTGGCAAGCGTAGAAGATGAGTCCATACCAATAAGGGTCCAAAATAGATAAGTTTTATCCCTTATTGATACTGAACTCATCGAGAGACTCTTTCTTGAATGGGAGGTTGTTGTTGCTAAAAAGGATGATGAGTTAGATTAGAGGCAACTATTCATGGATTATTAAATACAGGCAAACTACCTCAAGAGAAGTCATTAGCCCATCAGGTGAAGCAGAGAGCTCTCTCATATGCTCTCGTGGATGGAACTTTATACCGATGGTCCTTCGATCATATGTGGTTACGTTGTTTGAACAAAAATGAAGCCCATAAGATCATGATTGAGGTACACTCAGGTTTATGTGGAACTCACCAATCCAGTCTGAAGATGAAAGCTAAGATCAAGAGACTAGGATACTACTGGCCTTTGATGATCACAGATTGCATGGATGTAGCTAGGAGATGTCATCAATGTCAGGTGCACGATGTGGTTATACACCAACCACCCAACATTCTACATCCTACATTGGCCTCATGGCTATTCAAGTGTTGGGATATTAACATAGTGGGTCCGATCGATCTCCTTCTTCTAAGAGTCACCGGTTTATTCTAGCTGCCACTGATTACTTTTCCAAGTGGGTGAAGGTGATCCCACTTAGAGAGGTCACAGCTCAGCATGTGCCCCAATTTTTCAGGAACCATATCGTATATTGGTTCAGGGTGCCTCAACAAATTATATCTGATAATGGTACTGCATTCAAGATCATTAAAATCAACAGCTTTGCTGAGACAACATAGATTAGAGATATTCCACCATATACTACCCGAGGGCAAATGACTTTGTAGAAGCTTTCAACAAACCTCTCATCCATATATTAAAGAAGAAACTCGATGACAACAAGTGGAAGTGGCATGAGTAGTTATTTGAAGCCTTGTGGGCTTACCATACCATATACAGGACTCCAACTCAGTTTACCCATTTCTCCTTTGTGTATGCATCTAAAGTATTTCTACCGTTAGAAGTCCACTCCCATCATTAAGGCTATTTTGGAGGATAGATGCCAAGTTACGATTAGAAGAGCTCAAAGGTTTGGAGAAGAGATGCCTCGGGCATGCCAGCACCTCGAGTTGTATAAAGCCAAAATGATTCAAGCTCATAACAAGTTGGTCCACCCTAGAGCTTTTCAAGTAGGAGAGCTTGTTTTAATTCTAAGGAGACCAATTGTTTCCCGTCAGAAGATGGGAGGCAAGTTTGAACTAACTTGGGAAGGCCCCTCCATCATAGAAAAGGCCTACTAAGGAGGATCCTATCAACTTATAAGGGAGAGCACCCTATGCTTCCAATCAACAAGCTCTACCAAAGGAAATATTATCCATAAATCTTGTTTGAAAATAATTATCAATAAAACTTCTCTTTCATCCCAAATTCCATCTCTTCATGGTTGTAAGAGAACCCAAGTGGCATCTTATCTCTTCTTTCATAACATAAATACACATGCATATTTTTTATCTCAGGCTATTTTGATGTGGGAGCAAGCCTCCTATGACACTCACTCACTAGTTGTTCTAGGTTGGGATAATGTGCTACATTGCTAGTGTGTCACCCTAGTGGTCTCTCATTTAGAAAGATGTAAGTCTTCTATGCTTTTCTACTTGGTGTACAAGATGAGCACCTTGTTAGCATGGTAGATCAGCGATTAGCCTTCTGCAAAAGCTACCCTCATGTTAGCTCCGTTTAAGAGGATGTAAGTCTGCTATGCCTTCTTCTTAAACTAGCCATCGTGAACTGACTTGGTTGAGTATATATGATAAACACACAAACACATATCTTTTGTCTCAAGCTACCTTGATGTGGGAGCAAGCCCCTGTGGCACTCACTCATTAGCTACTTTAGGTCGAGTTGACATGCTACCTTGCTAGTGTGTCACCCTAGTGGTCCCTTGTTCAAGAGCATGTAAGTCTGCTATGCTTTCTTTCTTGACTTGACCGCTGCACACTGACGAGCACCTAGTTAGTTTGGTAGGCCTTACTGCATAGCCGGTAAGCTACCTCATGATGACTGTGTTTAAGAGGATGTAAGTCTGCTATGCCTTCTTCTTAAACTAGCCATCATGAACTAACTTGGTCGAGTATATTTAAAGCTTAGGGTACATCCCCTAATGGCTCCTTTCCTTCTGTATACCTCTAATCTGGGCCCAGTCCTCACACGGGACTCCCAATTTGTAGTCGTCCTAGGTCAAATAGCACTTATCGAGCCAAAGACAAACTATCCCACAATCAATTTCATTTTTGGGAGATGTAAGTCTACACGCCTTCTTTCTAGACTGATTGTTACATACCGACGAACACCTTAGGTTGGTTGGTTATCACCATGCTGACGATGACCCACCAGGTGGATACACCACTCTTGGCAAATGTAAGACTGCTATGCTTTCTCCTTGAGTTGGCCACCGAACACCTATAAGATTTCATTTACAGTGTTCTGGACAAATCCCCTAGCAGAACCTCCCCTGTGGGTACTCTATTTGGATCACGTCCTTAGGGACCCTATTTAAACACTACTTTGGTTACTCTTGGATTGGACATTCCCCCTTTCCTAATAGACACTCCTATGGTTGGAGAATTTGTCTTACGGATATGTAGATTCTCTCTTGGTTTAGAAAGTCTAAGATAGGACTAAGCTGATATGAGCTCCTTCTCAGTGTGGTCCCTCGCACACCAACAGGGACCATATAAACATTCTATATATATATATATATATATATATATATATATATATATATATATATATATTAGAAGTGTGCATTATTTGGTTTTAACCAAAAAACCAAACCGAACCAAAGTTTTTGAGTAATTTGGTTTGGTTTTGAACTTAGTAATTTGGATTTTGGTTTTAATTAATGAAAACTTTGGTTTTTGGTTTTTGGATCGGTTTGTTAAATAAAATTTTGGATGGAACCAAATAAACTAAAGTAATTATATGTAATATGATATTATTAATTTATGTATAATAGGCTTATCTATTTTACAGTTATTTTTATTTATTTTTGAATACTTAGTAGGTTCTTTTTTGGAGGATCATTATCCAATTTTTCAAAATATTTTGGTCTCATAATATGGTAATATGGTTTCATCAACTTTTAAGTTCAAAACATCATTCAGGTAAGAAAAAATAAGTTTTAAATATTTTTTAGCGCATGAAATAGTTAATTGCATTTTGATTATATTTATATTGTTTTGCTTATTCCTTGTTCATTATATATTTATGCAAATAATTTTTAAATGTAGCCAATTTCAATTTATCCAAAACCAAACCAAAATAACCAAACCAAATTTTTATTCGGTTTGTTTGGTTTTGCATTTTATTTGGTCGATTTGGTTCAATATTTTTGGGAATCCTAAACCAATCGGTTTTAAAAATTTATCATCCAATCCATCCAAATCAACCAAAGGCACACCCCTAATATATATATATATATATATATATACACACTTGTGGATTAGGAGGAAAACCCTCAGTGGTACCTTTTCCTAAGCAAGCATCCTATCTTTAGGGCAGTGTCAGCAAAACTCTCTATAAGAATTGCCTGACTACTTTGAAGTTGAGATAAGTCTCCGGGTCGGCACTCTCTCAGTAGTCGCCTTAGGTCGGTTCGACTTATTGTGCTACCAACAAGTCACCCCGGTGGTCATCTTTTCTTTGGGAGATATAAGTCTATTATGCATTCTCTCTAACATGATCGTCACACACCGATCACCCAAGTGGTTTCTTGTTCAAGTTGTAAGTCTACAAGTTTTCTTCTTGGATTGACCATTGCACTAAAAGGCACCCCTTAGGTTGGTTAGTCCTACATGATGGTCCGGTAGACTACCCCTTTGGATTTGTAAATCTAAGATAGGACTAGGCTGATATTTTCCCCTTCTTAGTCCAACACCCAAAAATTTAAAAATTAAATTGATTCTCACTATTCTTTAGTTGATATGAGTCCACAATGACATTCAATCAAATAGTCGCCTTAGGCCAGGTTCGATTTATTGTTCTAGGAACTCATCACCCTTGTGGTTCCTTGATCAGGAATTTGTAAGTCTACAAGCTTTCTTCCTGGCTTGACCATTGCACACCGAAAGGCACCCCTTAAGTTGGTTAGTCCTACTTGATGGCTGGTAGACTACCCCTTTGGATTTGTAAATCTAAGATAAGACTAGGTTGATATTAGCCCCTTCTAAGTGAATCCATCGCACACTGATAGGGTCCATTTCATTGAATTCACCATCCTCCCTCCGAGGGAGTCAAAATTTAAATCTACCCTATCCCTAGTGGATCCGAGCTCATATCTCCAACAGATGTGCCCTCAAAACCAAATCATATCCTCATCCCTTAAACCATAAGCCATCATAAATCAAATCAAATTCTCATCCCAGTGGATGCTCCACCAATTTCCTCCCTAACGAGGCACAAATCATATCCTCTCCCTAGTGGAGCCCTCATAAAATCAAACCTAGTCAAATCTCTATCCCTAGTGGATGATCTGAACCTACTTCCCTAGTGAAAGGTTCATGCACTCATCCCTAGTGGATATTTTCATCTCAAATCATTATCAAACTCAACTTTTATCCTCTACGGATAACCTAAACCTGCTTCTTAGTGGAAGGTTCACATGCTTGATCCCTCAGTGGATGCTTCCTTCCTCTCTTATGCCCTTGACATGAGTTGAGTTGCATTGCACTGAGATCTTGATTCCTTCTACACCTCAAGTTTAAGAGTAGATCATCTCTATTAGCGGTTGCAATCCTTGATGTTGTTGATCATTTTCGTCAAGATTAACACGTAGTGCACCTAGTCGATTACACCTATTAGGTTCCTTTTGTTGACCTCACTTTTATGAGTGAGCTCTCAACTTCCTCATCATAGATCTAGGACTCTTATAGACACTAAGATTTTTTTAGTCATAAGATACTTCTAGTGATTAGGTGAACACTTAACCTAAGCTTAGAGACTTAGAAGAGTTAGCCATATGAATAGGTTAAGCTTAGGGATTTAGGAAGACTTGCCTACCCTATAGCCTTAAATCCAATCCTTGATTCCTAAAATTCAAATCAAAACTTCAAATTCAAATCCAAGATCATAAATCCAATCCTAAATCAAATGATTGAAACCCATGATTAAATTCCAATTCCAAATCATTTCCTAAACCCTCTGATTTTATCTTATAGACTTAGCCTTAACCAAATTTAAATCAACCCCAATTCAATTGATTTTCCCAAGATCATAAATCCAATCCCAAATCACATCCCAACCCAAATCATAAATCAAATCCAACTCCAAATGATTGAAACCCATGATTGAATTCAAACTTCAAAACCCTTTCTTAAGCCATATGAACCATGCTCATATACTTAGCCAAAACATCATTCAAACCAAATCAAATTTGGTTGATTTCTTTATAAATCAATCATTCCTTCATTTATATTCATAAATATAAATAAAATCTGAATTCAAATCATTCAAATCAAATCAAACTAAACCAAACCAAATCAATTTCCAACTTCAGCCCTTTTGACCTACATCCCTCAATTTGGTCAAATTTGCTTCTAAATCACTCCAAACTCAAGTGATTTTCTCATGAATCATTTATATCTTCATTTATATTCACAAATATAAATTAAATATAAATCCAAATGGCCAAAACCAAACCCAA
Organism: Cymbidium sinense; assembly: GCA_021442155.1. Lineage (NCBI taxonomy): Eukaryota > Viridiplantae > Streptophyta > Magnoliopsida > Asparagales > Orchidaceae > Cymbidium > Cymbidium sinense. The sequence continues at coordinate 166,743,306 of CM038216.1, read as the reverse complement.
ATCAAATCAAAATCCCAATTTTAGCCCTTTTAAGCTAATTTCTTGAACTTGGCTAAATGATATCAAAATCAACTCAAACCCATGGATTTCTTCATGATTTAATCAGTCTTTCAATCATTATTCCAAATATAAACATAGATTATAATTACCAAATTGAACCAAAGTCAAACCCATGTTGACCCCTTTTGACATGAAATTGTCATATGAACCAAAATCCATAGGGCTTCAAACCACTTGCAATTGGATTTATATTTCAATCCTAAGTTTATATGTGAGTTCAATTAAACTTAAATCAAGTCATGATCAAGCCAATTGACCCATTTAGATCCACTTGACCCAAAGTGACCTAAAAGTCCTTTTTGAGCCAAGTTCTAATTCAACCCAAATTGAATTGAACAAAGCCAATCCAAACCCCATATCATGATCAACAATCATCATAGATTAATCAATTATTTTGAATTGGGTCAAACCGAGTCAACCTAGCCCATTGACCAAGTCACCCTTTAGCCTAAATGAAACTCAAACTAGTCAAAACCCACCATATGCCAAATTGATTGAAACCTTTGATTCAAACTAACTCATAATCAATGATTGAACATGACCAAACCATCAATTAAGCCAAACCAAGTCTAATTGGCCATTTGACCTAAGTTGACCCAAATTGTCCTAAAAAGCCAAAATGGGTCAAAGCATGATTTAATCCAAATTGATTTCAACCAATGGCTCACGTTCATTCCAAATCACTTATTGAACTTGGCCAAAGCCATGATTGGGCCCAATTTGACCTATTGGTCAACTTGACCCAACCTAGCCTAAATTGACCTAAAGGGTCAAATTGGCCAAAATCCAAATTAGACCAAACCAAAGCCTACAATCATTTTTAATTAACCAATTAAACTTGGCTCAACACCTAACCCAACCCAATTTGGTCAAAATTGGTCAAATTGGTTAAATTAGCCCATTTGACCTATTTGAATCCAAATGAGCCAAAATTAAACCTAAGCCAAATTAAACAAAACCAATTGGATCAAATCATCATATGAACCTAACCTAAGTCTTGGTTTGACCCAATTTGATCAATTGGTCAACCCAACCCAACCTAATCCAAATAAACCCATTTTGACCAAATTAAGCCAAATCACCCAAAACCACCTTATGGAACCTTGGTGGCTAACCTAACCCGACCCAAATGGACCCTAGTCAGCTCCAAACCAGCCCAAGTCCATGTGGGACCCATTCCAAGGGAATTAACCAGTGGACGCCCCTCTTTGCATTGGATTCTGCCTTAAGAGGAAAAGTCCACTCTCCCATCTCCATGGTAGCCATCAAACTTTCTAATAAGGATCTCCTAGGCCACCTTAGCCCATCCTTAGCCATCCTAGCACTTGCCATGGACCAAGGGAAGCAAGCCAAGCAGCCACCTCTCATGGCTGAACCCCATGGGCAAAGGCAAAGAACTAATAACACACAATCTCCCCATATCAAGCCTTGAGACTCCTGCCACCACTTCCTCCACTCTTGCGTTACATGGAGCGACATGTTTGATGACTGAATCAAGGGATTTTCATAGATCAATCTCATCAGATCAGTGCAATTGAGGTATATTCGAAAAAATGACATCAATTGCTTTGTGTGAGTTTCCTAAGTGATTTTGAAATCCCTTAGAGTTTCCTAGAGTGTTGCCAAGCCTCTCTCGATCGGCATTCCTCCTCCCCGAACAAAGCTGAAACAAGACACCATCCTTCTGAGTAATACTCATCCTCTACTTGATCAAACACAAATTCCTTGCACTCACACCATCCTTTTACTTCATTGAAGCCAATCGAATCATCTCCAACCCTTCTCGAGCACAGGAGATCAGAGTTCGATCAGAGCTGAAGTCTTTACACACTTGGATTGGTCGACCGAGAGCTCTACATCAAATTGAGGCTAAGCTTCTCAATAGGACCTCACCTCAACTAGGAGAAGCTACCTCCATCGATCCCACCACATTCTCCAGTGAGGTAATTTTACAAATCGAGCCTAGTATGGAAAATCCCGGTCTTTTATGAAGAAATTCGAATGTCAATAGATTTTAGTCATTGGATGTGTGCGCCTCCCCTCCCTGATGGTGTGGGATCAATTTGGAGGAAATCTAAGTTCGTGAGCTTGGATCGAATAGGGAAAGATTGGCAGCATCTGTCTTTTGCTGCTCACAAATGGGATGGATCACAGACAGTCTGTTTTGCATGATCAGAATGGATGGTCATGATCTAATCCCTCGTTAGATCCCTTGATTCCTTTTCCTAAATTGGATCTAATGGTCCAATCTTAGATCGCATCCACGAGTTAGTGCGCTACAATCCGAAGTATGGATGTGACAACTTAAATAGCCAATCCCATCACACCACGTGGAAAGCACGTCGTGATAGCCGCCACGTGGCGTGATGGGATTAAGTCTTTAATTACTCTTAAATAATCCATTTTTATGATTGAGACTTCCTAAAATCATAACTAATCCTAAAAAATCCAAAAAATACAAACTTAAGCTCATTTTGAAGATATTTAAAGTAGAATAGTGATTTTAGCTTAATTAAGGTTTAATTAAAAATATAATTAGCTTAATTACTCCTTATTTAACCATCCAATTAATCTCAAATTTTTTTTGGATGTTTAAGGGGATGACCTCTACCTCTTTTAGTTTTTGGGATTTTATTGGTTGCTTAATTAGAGAAATCAATTGATTAAGCCTTAATCACTCTCTTAATTTCATTAGTGATATTAGTGAGTGAACAACAAACTAATGATGCCAAAATATTTCAAATGGCCATATGAACTTGACCCAACCCTTGGTTTGACTTAAGTTGACTCATTTTGACCTAAGTGGGTCAACATGAGCTAAATCATATTAAATCAATTCCAAATTCATTGAAACTTAGCCCAACCCATTTTTCAATCATACCAAACATACTCAAACTAAAATTGAAGCCAAATAATCATTTTACCCCTAGTTCAAAGGGTAATTCTTGGCCAAATTCACTTAGAATTTGGTCAAATCCCCTTCATAGCCACTTGACACTCTCTTAGTGGACCAAGTGGACACTAGTGAGCATGGTGCACATGACCCAATGGGTTTAGGTTAACCAAACCTAGCCCAATGGCCAAACCGACCACTTACTTGAAAATAAGCACATGGGAATCCCTCCTCCACTCAATTAAGCACATGTCAACTTCTCCACTACCTCCTCTAGCCAAAACCAAATCACATGCCAACCTAAATGGCCTAACAAAGCCATTGCATAGGATGAATTTGATCAAAATGGCAAAAGGAAGCTCGACCATTCGATCCACCTAAGGGGAGATATACTCCCCATAATTTTATTTCATTTTGACACACTCACAGTCGATTGAAGCTAAGGAAGCCAGAGAAAGCAATTACAAGCTCCTCCAAGCCTTCTAGAGCTACTTCCATTTCTCCACTTTCGATTACTTCAACCAAAAATAGGGGAGGCTAAGGGAAATTCAAACTTAGCCAATACCTAATTCAAATCTAATTCCTCTTTCAAGCATCCTTAGAGGGCCTAATCGAACTCATCCAAAGCTTCTTCCAAGCTTCAAAGGAAAGGGAGGTAGGAACTAGACCAAGGCCGCAAACATTTGAATAAGACCTTGGTCCATAGGGAGATCTACTCAATCTTGGCCCCTCAAACCTTCAACAGGGATTCGTCTCTACTAGATGAAGCTACCTTGACGGTTGGGAGCATCGGTGATAGCCTCCAACGAGGCATTCCTTCAAACAGAGCTTAGAATAGGAAGTGGTTGGTCCTTTGTGAAGATAATTTTCACCCCACTCAAAATTGACAGTTAGATCTACTTGTACTTACTCCTAGATGATGTGGGTAAAGTTTGAGTTCAATCCGAGCTCAATTGAGCTTGGATCATACTCTAAAGAGTGGACGGATGCCCTCTCCCACAGGCAAACTTAGTGATGGATCATGGACCGTCCATCCGTGCATTTTGGAGGGACGGTCATGATCTAGCCATATAGGATCCATGGATTTATCCCTTAAGAACCTGGCTCAACCGATCTTTGATGACGATCCAGAGAGCGTAAATACCGATGTGGCATGGGATGTGACTACTTAAATAGTGAATCCCATTATGCTACATGGAAAGTGCACACTGCATCAGCGGTCCACATGGTACCGACGGGATTAACTATTTAATTAGGCTATATAATTAGGTTTTAATCATGAAATCTTCAAATATTCATAACTAAATGTAAAAAAATAAAAAAATACAAAATAAAATTCATTGTGAAGATAATTTAGTAAAGAATTCACTTAAATTATTTCTAATGAATTTTTAATAGTGCATTTTCTTAATTAAGGTTTTAGTGAAAACATAATAACTCTAATTACTCCCTAATTAGTTCATTAATTCATTTCAAATTTCTCAGATACATTTAGTGATGACCTCTACCTCCCCTAATTTTCTTGGGATTTATTGATGAATTAATTAAGAAAATCAATTAATGAATACTTAATCGCTCGCTTTATGTAATTAAGGGTAATTAAGCATGTGAACAGTGGTTTAGTCCCTTTATTAAGTTAATTAAGCCTTGGTTAAGTGAAGAAGAAGTTTATGGAATGGGTTTGGGGAATTTTCCCTGAGCCATTCCCTAAACCCCTTTCCTTTCTTAATCCAAATTTAATTATATTAATCCACTAATCACCTACTTAATTAACTTGATAAATTTTAAAATATTCTAGAACTTAATCAATTCATTTGGTGTGGTGTTCAATAATCTAAGTAGCTTAAGGAAATCAAAATCCAACCCACATGTGTGGGAAGGGTTATGAAAGTACTTAAATTAAACCCTTTAGCTAAATTAATCACTAATTATGAGCCAATTGCATTAGGCCCCTTTTTTTTCCTAGGTGCATTGTTGATTTCAAAATTTTGTGTGGTTTTATGTCATACATTGGCTCATAATTATTTAATTAAATATGTTAATGTGGTGTAGGTAAGGGGTAATTAATGAACTTAATGTACACCTAAACCTAAACAAAATATAAAATTAATCTAATGATTCTAAAATTTAAGTAAAATAACATACACATGTGGGAAATGGGTTTGGACCAGTAAACCTCTTCATATTTCTTAAATTAAAATCAAACATAAACAAAACTAAAAAAAATCTCTCTAAAACAAATTTGATTTACTTTAAATAATTCTATCTCATAAGATTGTCTTTAGAAATTAATTAGGGTGAATGAATTTACATGCTTTCATCACTTTATTTCTTTCCTAACATGCTAAATATGTGTGTCATATGAAAATCATGCATTCATGTCGTTTAAAAATCAAATTAAAAATGAAATATTTCCTTTATGTCAAATTACATGTTTGGCTAAAAATACAAAAAAAATGAATGGCTATTATCACTATTAAATCCAAAACTATTTTTGAAACTTGTAAGTCAAATATCATAACTGAAAGGTATGCTACTTATAATTATTTATAAGTTTGCATGTGAGTATAATATGAAGATGTGTATTGTGTGACTTTTCTTCTCTTCTCTTTTAGCATAGTTTTGAATAGGATTTGGCTAAGTGTATAGTTCATTTGAAAAGAATGCAACACTTCACTTAAGAAGAATGTTCACACTTGCATATGTAAATTACATAAACAAATCAAACAAACAAACATAAACTTTTTGCATGATTCAATTTCCATGCATTTCTTTTTGTACATGCACATGTATTTAAGAAAATTGGTATATTAGTTTGGACAATCCCGAGATTGTGAGGCTTTAAGTAGCCCTAAGTAGGTCTTGTACCTTACACCTCTGGTGCTAAGAATGATGACGTACTCACTTATGTCTTTTATACTTGTAAATGTGCATATGAAAAATGGATAAAAGAATCACTCTTTTTCTACTTAACCAAATCATGCATCATGAAGCATCTAAATTTTCTTAAGTAACATCCCTTAGCATTCATCATTAAGGTGTACTAAAGATTTCCATTTGCATGTATAGATATGCTTAGGATTCATCCATATGCATGTTACACATGTTGGGAAAGAAATGAAGTGTTGTGTGTTTTGTGATAGTATTTCACTTTACTTAATCTTAAAATGCCTTTCTTTTTTGAATAGGTTAGTTTAGAGAAAATCTAAACTTAAGATTAATTAAAACACATAATAAAATATTCACTAAACAATAATCAAATATGAATCTACTTTAGAAATTACTTAAGGTAGGGAGGAAAGTGAAGTTCTCTTCTCTTTTTCTCTCTTTTCCTCTCTTTACAACACTTAGTAATTAATTGTAAGTTTATTCAAACCTAAGTAAATCAGAAAATAAAAATCAACCAAATCAACTAAATCACTTAAATGAAACCACCCTCTAAGTTGAACATTTTCACACTTAGAAAACTTTAACCTTAAAGCCTAGCTAAGCATACCACATAAATCTTAAATAGCACACACATTAGACTAAGTCACCATTTCTAGCTTTTTAGAATTTGCATGGTTTGATGTTTGCTTTTATTTTATGATGATGTTTTAGTCTCGATGTTAGGTATATGCAAATTTGAATGGTATTATCTTAGTCAAACCATTGTCTTCTTAGGATATGCTTATGTAATAAAAATATAAAAATGATTTTGTTGTGCAGGTGCTTATACCACTAAGCATAATCCAAAATAGGCCAGGTGAGCTTCATTATCCATGTGTGGGGTGCTAAGTCCAATTTATATATACACATTCTTGGGATTGTATGGTTTATTAAGCTAATATCTATTTTGCAGGTTTTAATTAGATTTCTTTTTTCCTATTTTCATGTAATTTTGCAATTAGGATTTTGGAACGATTATTATGAGGGATTAGGATGAACATTGGTTATAAGACTATGTCTTATGTACCATGTGAAGTCTTTGGAGTAACCGCATTCCAACCAACCAAAAGAAGAAAGAAGAAAGAAGAAAGAAGGAAGAAGAAATGAAGAAATGAAGAATGAAGACCCCCATAACAATGAATTCCTTCTTGATTGTAATTTATTTATTTGTAATTCGGGTTGTATAAGAGTAGAGCTCAGCTACCCAATTTATTTTTGGGTTTGTGCGGTAGAGCCCGGCCACAAATGGCATCTTATTCTTTTGCACTAGCTATATAAATTGATTGATGTTAGTTTAGCTTGTGTATTAAGGTGACATCTTTTCCTAGTTTCTTCCTTGCTTTGATGTATGGCCTGGATGACGATTAGGCTTTTAGGAAAATAAATTTTCTATCTAATCAAAATAACTCAAAACTAAAAATAAAATAACTCATAACCTCATCTAAAGCCTAGGTTATAAATCAAGTTAAAAGAATTAGCAACACTTTAGCTGGATGTTGTATTACTTTTCTCACATCATGTGTAAAAAGCATATTGTTTCACTTTTGATTGGATGGCTTTGACCATTGCCAGAGAACTTAGCTTGACCTTTGAGAGCCATGATAGAAATACACCTCCTCATCTTATTGATTTTGACCCAAAATCTAATTTCTCATGCATTAGGCATATGAATCCTAAAGCTTGCATCAAATTGATTGTCCAAAATGAAAATAAAATGTGATAAAATTTGTATTAGATTTAAGTCATTAATCATGCCCTACATGATCTAGTCTCTTAGGGAGTGTTTTTATGGACTTAGTCTCTTTCTAAATAAATAATAGCCTATATCTTTCCAAAAGCATTTGACTTGCCTACATGTTTTAAAATCGTAGGAGGAGTTAGTTGGCCACCCCTGCTTGTAAGTCCAATAAATGGGTGATTTATCCTCTTTTGATTAACCAAATACCCATTTTCATCTTAGATTTAGGTCATGCTTTTGGCCCTCACCAAAGCTCCTTAGATTTAGGTTCTGAGGTTACTTCTCCCCTTTGTGAGCTACAAGCATAAATCCTCATCACTTAGGCATTTCCATGACCTTGTATCATGGAATTGTAAGCCCTAACTTTCTTATAAAAATTCAACTCAAATAAATCAATTCAATCTCAAAAATATAAAGCCCAACCATAGGATAGTTTGGGATGCTTACTAGGCTTCCTAGTATCCTAAGCATCACCTACTTATCTTCATTTGGCTTTGATAAGAACTCCTTCCTCTTGATCAATCCCACTTCATTTTCTAAAAATAAAATAATTGATTGATAGTTCTACCTTTCAAAATCATTGGAGATAATGATCATTTACCTTAATCGAGAGTATTCTTAAGGAATCATGTTCCTTAGGATGTAATTAACTATGGGGGCTTGCCCTTGTAGGGAACTTAAAGAACCCAATTTAAAATAAACCCTACTTTACTTTTCCATATAAAGTAGGGAAAGAACCTCTGGTATATTCCGAAGACCCATAGTTCTTTGGAGTCTTTATTGAGATGATTAGACCCATTGTAGGTGGTGACTTCTATCTTTCGAGATAGTACACCTCTCCTTAATATCATACCTGATCACTCTAATAAGAATATATGTGGATCTATGTGGTGTCCCGATAAGTTGTTATATATTTTTTGTTTTCATTTATCCTCTTTTTCAAAAGGGGATAGATGAAGGCAGGAATATATATAAATTTTTCACCACATGAGCTTAATTAACTCAATCTAAAATTCATTCACATCTAATCACCTTTTATCAATCTTGGGTAGCTCTTTGGGTATTCAATAACCTAAAGATAGAGCTAATGAAATTATGGTTAGTTCACATGTGTGAGAAAACCATAAAGTAGTTAAGTGAGATCTCTTAAGCTAATTAACCATTAATCATGAACTAATTGCATTTGGTCCCTTTCATTTCTTAGGAGTAGTGCAAATTTATTTTTCAGGTGGTTGTATATCATATTGGCTCAATATCAATTAGTTAATTAACTTAAGGTGATGTAGGTAAGGGTTAATGAATTGACTTAATTCATTCAACATAATTACATAAAAATCAACCTAATTATTCTTCATTAAATCAAATTAACTCACATATGGAGATGGGATTAGTATTAGTAAACCTCTTTCACATTTCCTTAAATCAAATCAAACATGAAAAAGAAATGACATGAAAAGAACTTTTGGTTTGTTTTAAATAATCTTATTTAGTTTGATTGTCTCTAGGACTTAGTTGATTTGAATGAAATCACATGCTTATGTTGTTCTATTTCTTTACAATCATGCTAAATATTGTATGCCACTTGTACTCATGCATTCATGTCTTTCAAATTAATCAAACAAAAATGATTTCCTTTATGTCAACTTGCATGTGTTGATTTAAATTTAAAATATATAGTATCATTATTAAATCTCAAATATATTTACAAAAGTTACTAATGATGATTATACATATATATATATATATATATATATATATATATATATATGAATATAAATATATATATATATATATATTGTAAATTTAGTTATATATATACATAGAAATGCAAGTGAATATAAATTTAGTGCATGAAATAAAGTCACTCTTACATTCATGTGTTGATTTTATAAGTAAGAATGTTAGTGTATATTAGACATCCTGTGGATGCACAATTTTAAGTAGCTCTAAGGAGGTTCCTACCTCGTTCCATTGGTGTAGAACAATGGTGATGTACCTGCTTGATTTCATTCTTATGCATTTGGACATTAGAATTTTGATAAGGCTTTAATTCATTTATACAAAATAAATTAATCAAATCAAAATACAATTTTTCCATGGCTTTCTATTCTTGTAGTTACTTCAACATCCACATGTATCTAAGGATAGCGGTATATTAGTCTGGACATTCCAGGGACGCATGACTTTAAGTAACCCTAAAGAGGTTCCTACCTCGTTCCCTTGGTGCAAAACAATGGCAGCATAATCACTTAAAACTTTTATACATGTGAATATGTACTTAGCTAATGAATGAAAATACTCTTTTTCTATTAAAAAGATATGCATTCATACTTTTTTTATTTCATTGAGTTGGTTAGTCATGTGATTTAAGGTTCTTTCCTTATGCTTTTGCATAAAAATTTAGATAGATCTTTAAATTAATATGACAAAATCATTCAACCAAATGGAATGTCAATTCCAAATACATTACTCACATTCATCATTTAAGTATGCTAAGATACAAATTGCATATATAGATATGCTTAGGGTTTAATCATATGCATGATATACATGATGGAAAGAAATGAATAAACATGTATTATGTGATAGTAATTCATTACAAGTAACCATAAGATGCCTTTCTTATTGAATGAATTTATTTAAAGTGAACCTAAATTTAGGATTAATTAAAACATGTAATAAGTCATTCACTAAAGAAAATTGATTAATTAATTTACTTTAGATGTGACTTAAGGTTGGGATAAAAGAGAGTGATCCTCTCTTTCTTTCTCTTCATAAAACTTAGTTATTTTGTGTAGGTCAAATGTAACAAAAGAAAATATTAAGTAAAATTTTCAAATCAATTAAACCATTTAAAGTGAAACCACTCTTGTTAATTACATGTCCTTCATACTTAGAAAATCTTAACTCTAAAGCTTAGCTAGGACATACCACACAAGCCTTAACACACACATTAGATTAAGTTGGCACTTCTAGCTTTATATTAGGGCAGTGCATGGTTTGATGTATAATTTGTTTTGTGATATCTAGAATGTAGGTGTATGTGTGTAGACGGATGTTAGTCGCAGCTAATCATATTTTTTGTAGGAGATTATGCTTAAGGGGCACTTAAAAATTAATATGAATGCTCTCTTTTGCCTGTTGCTTAACCCATAAGCATAATCTATATTAGGATTGGTGGACTTGGTTACCCATGTGCAGGGTGCTAAGTCTAAATTATTCATATAACTACTTGGGTTGTATGGTGTATTTAGCTAACACTTATTTTTTAGGTGTAGTTAGATTTACTTTTCTTATTTTTCTAATTTAATTTTACATTAGAAATTATGATTAATGCTATGGGGGCTTAGGATAAACATTGGTTACAAGACCAAGTCTTATGTACCAAGTGTCCTATGGAGCTTGCCCAACCAAATGAAAGAAGGAGCTTTGAAGATTTGAAAATCCCCCATAACTCCAATTCATTTGTTGTAATTAACTTGTAATTATTCTTTCATTATACTGGGCTGTATAAGGGTAGAGCTCGGCTACCCATTTCTTTTTCGGGTTGTATGGTGGTACCTGATTGCACCGACCTCTTATTATTTTATGTTAACTCTATAAAAATTGTTTGATGTTTTGTTTACATTGTGCAATAGAAATAGCATGTCTCTTCATAGTTTATTCATGATTGGTGATTGCTGTGTTGCCTGGATTTGTTTAGGCTCTTGGGAAAAAATAAATTTTATATTCCAATTAATAACTCATAATTAAATTTTCTAAAATAACTCATAACCTCACATAAAGCCTAGATATAAATAAAGATAATAAAATATTTAGCAACCCCTTAGCTAGATGTTGTATGCTTAACATCATGCATGTCATTTTGTTTCACTCTTGCTAAGAGAGGGTTTTCATCTTTGCCAAATAGTAAAAGGCTTAACCTTTGAGATCCTATGATGGAAAAAACCTCTTTCTCTTTTTATTTGGCCCATAATCAATTTCACCATACATTTAGGCATATAAAATCCTATAGCCTGTGTCAAAATAAAGAGTCTAAAATTAAATAAAATTAAATAAAATTTATATTAAACTAAGTCATTATTCATACCACTCATGCTCTAGTCTCTTAGAGAGTGGGTTTAAGGACTTTAGTTTCTTTTCTAAATAATAACAACCTAGCCATCTTGCAAAATTATATAACTTGACCACATAGTTTTAAAATATAGGAGGAGTTAGCTGGCTTCCACTCCAGGCAGTTATAAGTACCGCAGTCAGGTAGTTTACTCTCACTTATGGAGGTAAACAATATACCCAATTCGCTTTAGATTTAGGTCATGTTTTGGCCCTCGCCAAAGCTCCCTAGATTTAAGATTTGAGATTGTTGTTTCTCTTTGGGGCTGCAAGCATAAATCCTCAACTCTTAGGTATTTTCATAATCTTATATTATGGAATTATAAGCCCTAGATTTCTAATAAAATTTCAACTCCAATATATAATTCTCCTCAATTTTAAACATATAAAGCCCAACCATAGGATAGTTTGGGTTGCTCATTAGGTTTCCTAGTATGATGAGCATCTCCTACTCATCTCCCATTGGTTTCAATAATAAGTCTTTAATTTTGATTTATCCCATTTGATCTTCCAAATATAACCAATTTATTGATTGTCCTATCTTTGAATTCTTTGGAGACAATAATTGCCTACTTTAATCAAGAGTATTCCTAAGGAACTCGCCTTCTTTAGAGTTTAATTAATTATGGGGCTTGCCCCCATAGGGAACTTTAGAACTCATTTTAAATAGACCCTACTTTATTCATCTATGTAAAGTAGGAGAAAAATCTCTGGTACATTCGAAGACCCATCATGCCTTAGGAGTCCTTATTAGGTGATTAGGTCCATCATAGGGTAGTGATTTTTATCTTTCGATATAGTATACTATTCCTTGATGTCATACCCAATAACCTCGATAAGTACTCTCTCAAATCTTGTAGTGTCAATACACTAACACACACACATAAAAAAACACCACATGTCCTTTTTTGATGGTAATGAGAACCCACGATAGTACATTTTCTATTTCAGAGCTTGTTATTATAATGCTAGAGGTTGTGATGCTCTTCTATTTAGATAGTTTGTTAGCAGCCTAGTAGCTATAGCATTTTATTAGTATATTGAACTCCTTAATGTTTTAGTGAAGACTTTTACTGAGTTAGAGCAGCTATTCATCAAGAGGTTTGTAGGAGACAAATAGATGGTGACTGTAGGGGACCTATTAGTTGAAAAATAGAAACCTAATGAGTCCCTCATTGATTATAATCTTAGATAGAGGAACCTTAGTATGAAGTGTGAACCTTAGCTTTAGGAGCAACATTCCAATGAAATTTTGCTCAAGAATATCAATGGCCTAGTGGCATTTATGCTCAAAGGTTTTACCATCAAAACTTTTGAGAAATTGATCAGTAAAGCAGCCAACCTTCCAGAAGATGCTAAGAAGCTATCATTTTTAGACCTGTCCTACAAGTAAAAACCACAAAAGGTAATAGACAAAAGACATGGGATGGTTTCTGCAGTTGACAAATGAAAACAACTCATGCGGGTCCAACCCGAGAGACCTAAGTCCTAGCCATCACCACTTCTAGCTCCACTTCCACCTCGACACCCACAATAACCTCAACTATACCAGTAGCCCTACCAGCAGTTGTGTAGCTACATTCCACTTAATCTTACTATAAAGTTAACAAGCCTTATTCATTTAAGAGGGAGGTAATTAGAAAATTTTTTAAGAATCTCATCAAGAAGCTTGATTTCTAACTACATGAACTCAATAGGCCGGAGGAAGTTGGCAAGAGTGATGATCCTAATTTTTCCCCTACCACTGCATGCTTGGACACGTCTTAGAGGATTATATTACGTTCAAGGATTGACTCAAGTGAAGCTACAAATTTAGAGCCATAGCGATACCAAAAGAATACTTAGTAGAACATACCACTAGTTTCATCAAAGTAATCTCCGGGGAATCATTTGAATGAGATCAGGCAGATGTTTAACTTATCTTTTTCTTGCTATTTTAAATAAGGTCAGGTAGACATTCATGCTTTATTCTTCACTTGTTGTTTTAAATAAGGTCAAGCATGTGTTGAATAATTTATCTCTACTGTTTTGAGCATGGCCAAGTAGAGGTTAGATTCTTCCTTTACATTCATCTTGCTGTTTTGAATGAGGTATGACAAATGTTTGATTTATCTTTGTCTTACAAATTTGAATAAGGTCAGGTAGTCATTCATGCTTTATTCTTCATTTTCTATTTCAAATAAGGTCAGACATTTGTTGAATAATCAATCTCTACTTTTTGGAACATGGTCAAGTAGAGGTTAGATTCTTCCTTTACATTCATTATGCTATTTTGAATAAAGTCAGACAGATGTATGGTTTATCTTTGTCATATTGTTTCAAATAAGGTCAATTAAACATTCATGCTTTGTTCTTCACTTGCTAGTTAGATTAAGGTCAAACATGCATTGAATAATATATCTCTACTATTTCAAACATGGTCAAGTAGAGATTAGATTCTTCTTTTACAGTCATCATGTTTTTTCAAATGAGATCAAATAGATGTCTGGTTTATCTTTATCTTGTTACTTCGAATGAGGTCATGCAGACATTCATGCTTTATTCTTCACTTGCTATTTTAAATAATGTCAGGCATGTGTTGAACAAACTATCTCTACTATTTTGAACATGATCAAGTAGAGGTTAGTTTCTTCCTTCACCTCTATCTTATTGTTTCGAATGAGGCTGCTATTTCGAGGAAGACATTCATGCTCTACTCTTCATTTTCTATTCTGAATAAGGTTAGGCCTATGTTGAATAGTATATTTCTACTGTTTCAAATGTGATTACATAGTGATAATATCCTTTTCTATGTTAACCTCACTATTCTGAATGAAGTTAGGTGGATAGTAAACTAACTCTGTATTTGTTGAAGATCAAACCTCATGGCCACTTCTTAATATAACCCATCACAAACCAATCCAAATCAATCTTTGGGGAACTTCTCTCCAGTTCTTCAAATCAAATTAAATAAAAATTGACCTTTTGGGAACTCCCTAATTCCTCAAATCAAATCAAATCAAATTAATTTTCAGGGAGCCTCTCCCTCATGTCTTTGACACATCCAAATAAAACTCCAATCAACCCTTAGGGGGCTTTCCCCTATTCTCTCCTAACTCAAGCTTTGATGAACTTGAGTTATGAGTTCTTGAAGTATTAACTTTCTCCGTGCATCTTAGATGCCAATTCCAAAATCTCTAATTTTCAAGAATATGGATCTTTAAAGTGAAAATGTATAGCAGCTTCTGCTGATTTATTTACCTTTTCAAGCATAGTTTAAACACCTCTATGTAATACCTCATGGATCTAGTTGACTAGCTCGATCAACCCCAATACGTGCTGTGTGCCTTATCAGTTACACCACACATATTGGATCCTTTTGTTGAGCTCACTTTTTAGTGAGATTGATGATCCTCCCCTTAGACTTAGGATTTAGTCTAGGCACTAAGATACTAACCTCAAGTGAGGTTAATAATCACCATAATCTTAGTGAATTAGGATCTCCAACCTTAGATTAAAAGATTTCTAATTAGGCACTTAAGATACTGTGATTAGTGGCTAACTGCACAACCTCAATTA
This sequence comes from Cymbidium sinense, assembly GCA_021442155.1. Lineage (NCBI taxonomy): Eukaryota > Viridiplantae > Streptophyta > Magnoliopsida > Asparagales > Orchidaceae > Cymbidium > Cymbidium sinense. The sequence continues at coordinate 166,728,016 of CM038216.1, read as the reverse complement.
AAATAGAAATAGAAACCATAAATTAAAATGAAATTTGAATTCAATTGATCTCAATTATGGTAATTGAGTTTGATTAGCTCAATTAACCCATTTGTTCTCAAAATCATCTAAATTTAAGAAAATCTGTAAAATCAAAACAAAACTAAATTAAATGAAACCAAACAAAAAGCATAGAATTAATATATAAGTATAAATGAACCTAAAAATAAATCCATATGGGGTTAAAAGTAATCAATATGGTTATCTGATCCAGAGTTGACCTATGCGGGCCCCACCAAGTCAAGAGTCAGATTAATCAAAATTCGGTCAATTTAAGTCATTCTAAATGCTCAAATTCACCAAATTGGTATGATGGAACACAAAAATAAATCAGTCTGAATCCAATGATCACTAAAAAATAACACTAGGTTACTTTTTAAATGAACCCAACGATGGAAGCAATACGTAACTGAACGAAGCACGAAAAATTAACTCAAATTAAATATTCTAAAAGACTATAAATCATATTTAAGCCTAGTTTGACTCTTCTTTAAATTTGATCCGATTGAATTTACCATTTGACGAGATTTGGACCATTAAGCCTAGTTTAGGCCAAAATGGGCCTAAATCAAAATTAAATCCAAATTAATTATTTCAAACTGATTCAAATATTAAATCAAATATAATTAAACCTTAAGCACAATTTAAATTGAATTATGTCAATCGTTTGATCCAAACAAACCCAATCCAATTCATTAAACCAAATTTATGTTAGGTCAAAATGGATTCAAATCAAAACCAACTCCAAATCAATCAAAATCAATTGCTATAAATCCTTCCGAATATCAAGCCGAACATAACTATAACCCAATTTGAACCCAATTGAGCTAAATCAATGCATTGAACCTAACTTGACTCATTTGACCCAAATGGGTCAAGATTCAAAGCAACCCAATCCAACATAAGTGGACTCAAATCACACCCAAAATCTATCACATGGAGGCTAACACTTCAACCCATGTGGAGTGGAGCTTCAAGTCAACTATGGAGGCCATATAAGAGAGAAGAATCAATGGCAAGGTTCCAAAATCCAAAATCTACTTAAACACAAGCCATATCTCCACTTGAATGACATTTAGTAGACTCTACAATAGCTAAACCACCGAATTTGACTTCGCCAAGCCTCCTCCCAACTGGCCATCACCTCCCAAGCTACCATTAAAGGTGATTTTCGACCATCATTAAAAAGAGGGGGAAAGAAAGCCTTTGCTCTCTATTGGTTAGCTAAAAAATTAACGGCTGGAGCTCCTCTAATCAAAGCCACACCTTTCCCCCACTTTCAATGCATAAAATAATGAATTACAGCCAAATTTTGGTGAGGAGGTGGTGACCATTGACGGAGAAGGTGATCCGTGAGGAGGCAAGTGGGCATATTCCTTCCGTAGCTTCCTCTCATGCCTAGAAGCATGCTCGGATAGAAAAATCCATAGGACGTCGGCTCTGACAAGGTAATTTCTCCAAAACATAGAAAAATCAAAGGTTCTCCCTTTTGCATGAGTACTCGCTCGATTCTAGAAATTTTCCTTAAAACCCTTGCATTTTTCATTTCCAAGATTCCTCATGTGAAATACCCTATTTTCCAACCAAGATCGTTAAAAAATAAGGACCGAACGGGCTTGCCTGAGTATCCTCGTTTGTTTGTCTAGCTCAGTTCGCTAGCTGGGAGGAAGAAACGATGATAACCATCTGATCCCCTATTTATGGGATGGATGGCTAAGATTAGAAGGTCCCTTGAATTTAAGCTGCACACTTGGATCGGTGAATTAAATCTGAACCGTCTGATCTGTGATCATATGATTGGGATGGATGACCCCGTCATGCGACACGCATAATCGAGGATGGGTTAAGTAAGAAAATCCAAGATTTTTTTAACTTAAAAAATGCTTAAAATCACCTGAAATTTTAAAAATTTATAAAAAATAAAATACTAATCGAAAAATTACAAGCAAGGGTTCGTTGAATTCATCTCTTTGGGAGGAATCTATTAAACCCAACAATTTTAATTTTTATTGGATATTTCAAGATTAATTTAGTTAGAATGAAAATTGAATTTATTTAATTAATTCCAAAATAATAATCAAATTGATATGAAGTTTTTAAGAAATGAAATTAAGGTCAAAACACATTTAATATAAAAAAGTTTAGTTTTAAATGATAAGTATATTAAATGTTATTGAATTTTAAAGTTCAAAGACTCATTTTTGTGAAATAATTAATTAAAATTGAAGAAAATTAAGAAAATGATCAAAATTATTCAAACCATTATAAATGACTCTAGTGAACCTCATAAAAATATTAAAATCCTCTAAAACTCATTAAACCTCAAAATCACTTAATTGACGTGAACTTTGAAACATTACAATAAATCAACTAAAACTCTAAAAAATTTAAATAAACCTTCTTTGAATTTTCTTTAGAGAGGGATCAAGAAAAATTAGAAGCCGTAATTTGTTCTTAATATATTGGGTTTAATTTAATTTTTTTAGAAACATCAAAATCTTAATTAACCCCAAATTACACATCTAATCATGATAAAACTTTAGGGAGATGAAATTGGAACATAACCCTATATAGCATAAAAATATTTTTAGCAAAAAAATGACGAATTGATTAAAAGTAATCAAATTTCAAAGTTCAAATGTCTAATTTCATGAAATAATTAATTTAATAGTCTAGAAAATCATATAAATCATTAAGATAGGTTAAATCACTTTAGTTAACTTCAAAGAACCTTAAGAAAATAAAGTAATCCTTTGAAGCTTGATAAACCTAAAAAATCACTTAAAATTAAGGTTTTAATTAATCAACTTTAATTGAATATATCGAAACTAAATTATATAAACAAATTAAATATCAAGCCAAATTCATGAATGAAATGACACTTAAACACTTATTAACTAAACTTAAATTAAATCAAACAAATATCACATAATCTTCCATTTAAATTAAATTAAACTTAAACCCAACATAAATTTGAACTTAATTAAATTAGCTAATGAAGCTTAACTAAACTTTAATTAAATTTTACAATTAATTTTGAATAAATGAACCTAAATAATCAAATAATTAATTACAACATTAATCTGAATATATACAATCAAATTAAAAGCTCTAATAATAATCAAACTCTAAATTGATAAAAGACTATGATCAACTTACAATTAAACTTTGATTAACCTACCATAACCTATCTAAATAAACTCTCGAAACAAATCAATTAGATTCTTTAATCAAATTAGTTAAATTTTGTAACCAAATCTAATTAAACATATTAATTAAATTAATTAAACTCTTTGATCAAATTAATTAAACTTATTAATCAAATTAATTAAACTCCCTAAATCAAATTAATTAAACTCTTTAATCAAATTAATTAAACTCTTTAAACAAATCAATTAAACTTGTTAACCGAATTAATTAAACTCTTTAAACAAATTAATTAAACTCTTTAACCAAGTTAATCAAAGTCTTTGATCAAATTAATCATTAAATCAAATTAATTATGTTAAACTTATCTTTAATCAAATTAAGACAATTAAATACTTAACTATGTTAAACTCAATTTGAGTAAACAAATTTAAATAGAATGAATTAAGTTAGCCATTAACTAAACTTTGTCTAAACTAATTGAACAAGGCAATTATGAACATTCTAATCATGTGGGAAATAACAAATCTGAATCATTAAAGACTAAACCCTAGTTAAATTAATCATATAAAGTAAGCTTTAAATAATTCTAAGAACTTAACCAATAATATCTAATAATCTTTCACCTATTCTTAATTAAGATAATTATATCGCCAAGATGATTCAATTAAGCAATGATCAGTTAATAGTTTGCAGTTCAAACTAATTACATAACCAACTAAACATACCCTAACTAATTATTGAATCCTATTTGAATTGGTCATTTAAACTTAAATGAAAATTAATTAAACCTTTAATTAAGATAGATATTTAATTTGGTTAATCAAAATGATAAAGAGTCATAACAAAATTTTAATCAAATCAATAATCTAAACTAAGCCTTGAATAAATGAATAAAATACTCAAGTCAATCATGAATCAACCAATCAAGTTTATTAACTATATTAACCCGATTAAACTTTAATCAAGCATTAGATCTCTACAGCATAAAACAACTTAAATTCAATAAGCCAAACTAAATTGAACTTTAATTGATTAGTAAGATTTAAATCAATCATAAAGTAATAGTTGAACATTAACCAAATCAAATAAAATTAAATAAAAATAAACTCTAGTCAATTCAATTAAATACATATAGACAAACTAAATTTAATTCAATCTGCTCGAATAGGGTGAATTAATTAGCCATGACATATGTAAGTTTAATAATCAAATTAAACATGGAATCCTAATTAAGTACTAGCCAAACTTTGATAAACATAATAGATGAATAAGGTTAAATGAAACACTAATTATAAAAAATAAAACTTAATTGAAATGAAGGCAAATCTTTAAATCACTCAGTCCAATTGAACTAGTAAATAAATAAACTAATTCAACTTAAAATACTTAAGTCTAATAAATACTCAAATTAAATCCAGTTGGAACAATGAATAAAATAATCAATCTAAAATGCATGAGATCAAACAACCACAACAAATTTATTCAAAATCTTAATCAATTAAAAAATTTAAAAAACAAAAGTTAAATATAAAAGTCATTAAATAATGTCAATTCTAAACAACATTAAAATAAATCAATCATCATAAAACACAAATGAATCAAATTAATTGGATTAAATCAAAAGGTTCAAATTTAACCAAATAATCATCTAACTAAAATCAATATGTAAATCAAATAATTAAATTCAATAATTTAAATAATTAAGCTCTTAATTGGAATCTGAATAAAAGATGACATTAGACCTCGACCAAGTTACAAGTTAATTAAATTGATGTATATTCATTAATCCAAACTAATTTTAAATGAAACGATAAAATTAATAAATCTAAATAACATTGAAATAACCTAATCAATACTAATCATAAATATAATTAAAATTGAAATCCAAAACAAAGGATTCATATATTAATTCAAAGGATATTGAATTATCAAAAATTTAATCAAGTCATACTAAAGCTTAATAAATCTAAAATCAAATAGGTAAATACATGACGTTAAGCAAACTCAAATTTTGGAATCCAAACAAAATCAAACAAACATTAAAAAATCAAATCGATTCAATTAAATCATTCAAATAAATTCAAGTGGATTAATTAAGATACGCAAATTTTTAGTTTGACCACTAAGATGAATTTTCCCTCTAAGGTGGAAAATTCCCTTTACTAGGATTAGGATATTGAATGGAATAGTTTTTCCCAAAATGAAATTTATTTCATTCTCTATTATTTAAAATTCAAATTTAACTTTAACAATAAAATGAACTTAATTTTGGGATTAAATCATAAATAAACTAAATCATTTAAAGTAAAGCCACCCAATGGTAAATTAAATAAATCGTGAAATGAAAATAATACTTAAACTTAAGAAAACCTAGTATAGCCATACCACATAGGCCGATTCTCACACACTTGAATACTAAGCTACTAATCCTAGACCTAGGTGAAGTCGATGTGTTATTGTGGTGTATTGATTTTCTTGTTTTGTGATGTAATATTTTAGATTACATGTTAGGATTATTTATACGTTAGTCTGAATGGTGGGGTGTCATTTGTTAGACTAATGACACTTTTTGTAAGTGATTGTGCTTAAGGATTCCTATAATAATAAAATTATAAATGTCATTTTGTTATAGGTGTTGCTTAAAGTCCATTAGTATAATACATTAAAATAGATGGGCTTAGTGACCCAAGGTAGGGTGCTAAGCCCAAATGTGTGAGATATAACTTCTTAGTTTGAATGTGAGTTATGATAATCCCTATTTTGCAAGTATAGTTAGATTTTTATTTTATAAAAAAATTAATTTTTGCAATATGATTAGGGTTAGAGCTATGGGATTTAGGATGAGCAATGGCTAAAAGCTTAAACTTGGGAAGCCTTGTGATGCTTGTAGTTCTCAACCCATGAAGTGAAGATGAAGACTAAGATTGAAGACCTCCATAGCTATATTTTTATTATGAATTATAATCTAGGATGTATAAGAGTAGAGCTCGGCTACCCAACTTTTTTTTTTTGGGTGTACGATGGTACCCAGCTACACTGACTTTTTATTCTTTTACGAGATTAATATTTGATTGTTGTGTTTAAATTGATTGCATAATAGAAATGACATGCTTTTTATAGGTTTCTTAAAGTGTGATTGTTTGCTATGTGGCTTGGATACGGTAGCATTTTTAGGGAAATTTAACATTTCTACCTCAGTTTAACAACTTTAACTAAAAATTTATGCAACTCAAAACTTTATCTTAAAGCTTAGGAAGTTAATCAAGAGAATAAAAGAATTAGTAACCATTTAGTTGTATGGTTGTATGTTATAATAGCATGTATGGATATTATTTCACTCTTACGGATAGGGGATCTCCACTCTTGCATGATAGGGGATAGGCTTAACCTGTGAAAGCAATCCCTTATAGGGGAGAGCACATTTCACTTTAATTTAGCCAATAACCATTTTTCATCATGCATATAGGCATAAAATCTCCCAAGCCTCGGTTCAAAATTATGAGTTAAAATGAAATAAAATATGTAAATTTTACTACATTAGTTTAGGTTATAATTTGCACACCCATCATGATCTAGTCTCTTAGGGAGTGAGTTTAGGACTCAAGATTATTTTCTAATTAATAACGATCTAACCATCTTGAACTTATATAGGACTGGGCTACATGATTTTGAATCGTAGGAGGAGTTAGCTAACAACTACTTCAAGCAGTTATAAGTCCAAAAGAATCTAGATTGGTTCATTCTCTCTAGTGGAAATGAACCAATTTATCCCAATTTTTTATCATATTTAAGTCAAACTCTTAGCTTATGCAATAGTACTTTAGATTTAGGTTTACAGGTGACTTGTTTCTCTTTTGTTATATGTGTAAATCCTCATTGCTTAGAATATGGTGTTATTGAAATATAAGTCTTAATTTTATAATAAAATGTCAACTTAAACAATCATATTTCTATGTCAAAAATGTAAAGCCTAATAATAAGATAGTTGGAGTGCTTATTGGGATTCCCAGTATCTAAATGCATTCCTTTCTTACTCTTGATTGATTATGTTAAGAACTATTCCTAATTGAGTTTTTTCATTTGATTCCCAAAATTACTAAACCTTTAAACCAAGATTTAAAATCTATGAAGATGTTAGCTAATCACTTTAATCAAGAGTATTCTTAGGAGATTCACACCACCCAAGCTATAATTAACTATAGGGAACTTAAGAACCTAGTTTAAAATAAACTGTGTTTTACTCCATCCATATGAAGAAGAGGAAAATCTCTGGTATATCAAAGACCCATTAGCCTTAAGAGTTTTTAATAAGTAGTCAAATTCATAATAAGGTAATATATTTATCTTTCAAGATAATATATTTATCTCTTAATGACATATTTGATTGCTTAAAAAGTATCCCCAAGATCTGTGTGGTGTTCCAAATAAAATTCTCACATCAAGTACTACCTTACATTAGATTAGGGAAGAAAAATTTATGAGTGAGTACAATTACTAAAGTTGTCAAACTAGTATGCATTTAATTTTAGTAGATGCATTAACTTGAGAGCAAAATGATATTTAAAATCAAAGCCAAAACTATCATATTTTCTTGCAATTCTTATTGCTAGTTGCTTTAAGTGCCTTACCTACTATGTTCAGCTCATTTAAATGGGGATGCTCTAAGGTAACTTGAAACCAACATTTCACTTATACCATGAAAGCTTGAGAAGATTTTCCCCAAACTTCTTTTTGACTCAATGGAACACATGCCAATTGTGTGTTATTGATAAAACTTCTAAATATATATATTATTTATTATTATTGAAAGTATAAAAATGGAAAATTACGTGAAGCACTTTTCCTATTTTCTTATATGAATTGGTTTTTGATGGGTTTCTGACAAATTTTTCGTACTATGCTCGATACGATAAGTGCAAGAAATTGTAATATAAGGAAAATTTTAATAAAATGTTTCAACGATTTTCTTATAGAATTTTCTAAGAAAATTCCACTAAAAATTCCATCAGAACTTTTTGTCAAATATTTTATAAAAAATTTTCCCGTTCGATAAATCTTCTAACGCCTGTATCCATTGATGGTTTGATGAAAATTCTTCTAGAAATTCATTAAAATAGTTTTTGGTGGTTTTTTCCTTGTAAAAATGCATTTCTAACCAATGTTTTTTATGGAAAATATTTCATCAAAAATATATTGAAAACCTATATTTTTGATGTGAAAAAGAGTATTTTTGATGGGCCTTTTTTTTCTCAAAAATTGACTATTTTCTTGTAGTATTTATATGAATTAGTCTGCTAAAATTCATAGGAATTAGCTTTGTTATTATTGAGCACAAAAAAGGTTTAACTCAAAAGTAATATTAGTTTAAATAAGAATTTGGGCTATTATAGTGTAGTTATTTTTCATATTAGCTATGTAAGTTTATGCTTCAATTAAATTTATTTTAAATTTTAGAAGTTTAGCTATCAAATAACTTTAATGATTTATGGAAATGCATTGGATTACTTGAAGACTAGTAAAGTTTGAGTTTAGGGGGTATTAATAAGCATAAAAATTTAATAAAACTAATGTGTTTTAGTAATCTATTTATTCTTAATTAATGTTAAGATGTGGTTATTTATAGTGTTTCTGACAAAAAAAATTTTATTTTAAAGAAAAAAAAAAGAAAATTTTAAGGTCCAATGCCTAGGTGCTATGCATTGCAATGCCAAAGCATTAGACCAAAGGAATATAGGTGCAGAGACAGTAAAGATGGCACATAGATGCTAGATAACCAACACGGTGTTGTTGTAATAGCATAAATTTGTATCTTTAGACAATAAGTAAGGCACCTAGGAGCCACATAAAGAAGCACGATAATGTTTGAAGAGCCCAAAGAAGCCTTCAAATTTCTTAAAGATTTTAAATACGATGCATAGGTGATGAATGACCAAAGCCATGGTGCCAAAATTATTCTAATTTATAGGTTAAAGATAGTAACATCAATAGCTAGGTAATGGAAAGAATGCACTACATTATTAAGGACTTAAAAATGTTATAGCTCCAAGATAGTAAGCAAAGCAGTGAAAGCTAAAGGATCAGCGTTTGTAGCACTAAATTGCCTCAATTTAAATAGCAAAATAGTAAGCAGAGTGCCTAGAAACTATAACATTAGTGGCATGGCACCAAAACACTAGAACCTAGCACCAAGGTGCTAGCGAAAAATCAATTTCAAGCAATTTAAAGAGACAATTCTAGGAGTTTTCATGGTAAGTCAAGAGAGTTAACTAGGAAAATGTGGGGGCAATTGATAGGAAGGTGCTTTACATATAAATATGGGTCTATTTTCATTGAAAAGAAGTTTTGGCTAGTGTGTAAGTGATATATATGTTAGTGAGACTCCAAGTGAAGTGTGATAGAGTGTTGTTCATTATTTTATTCATGATATTCATATGATATTTGTATTAAAGATTAAATAGGGAGAAAATTCATTAGAAGAGGATTCAGACTGGGAAGCAATAGAATAAAATTAAGAACTTAAAAGACCCTACTCAGCTTTATCTTTCCTTACTTTTTGATTGTCTCAGATGTTATCATATATTAATGACATGCCAATGTTCTCCTCTTTGATTAATAACTAACTAAATTATTAATTCTCTGTATTTATGATTATCTTGCATTGTTTTGTATAATATTATAATGTGACTTTAATATATAAGGAAAGTGTTTGTGCCTAAATGATTATTATTATTTTTACTTTTCTCAATAGATTTTTTTACTTTTGAGCTAGCTAATTATAATGTTAAAATATAGTGTGAATTAGAGATATTAAAAGAGTACTAATGGGAAAAAAAGATAAAGCATACAAGTATTTTAAATATATATAGGCATATGATATTTAGGGATTTGTAATCATATAGGGAGATGATTATAAAAATCACATATTTTAATTATTATATGGAAATGTAACTAATTAATTGTAGTAATTAAGTCTTTTTGATTTAGGCATAGATGAAAAGATAAAAATGGCCTTAATTAACTACTATAAAATTTAAACTCACAATTACATGTTATGTAAAAACAACCCAGATTTCATTAACTTAGAGTTCATTTTCTTAAAATAAAAAAAAAATCTTATATTCAAAAATATCATTTATAATTTTCAGTAATTTAAACTTTCTTGTATTTTTAACATGGTTAAATAAAAATTAGTTTACTATAAGATTAGTAATTGACTTAATTTGAAATTTTATAAAAGATCCTTTTGGGAATAATACTCTAATCAACATTATATTACTTGAACAACACGTGCACCTACGTACACCGTTTTACCGATTAATGACTAATGGCAAGTTCATTAGAAAGTTTAATCATAATATGCTAAGGATAAAACAAACTCAGAAAAAATTGATGCTTAAGTTTTAGTTTAAAGAAAAATAATTGAGTAGCTTCCATTTTCAGGCATTTAAGACCAAATTTACTAATTAGTGTAAATCCAAAAGGAGCACCTAGCTTGAGCATATATTCATCCAAAATGAAATCACAAACATGCATTTAAAGAAAGAGTTGTTAAGTAGAGGAAGATGAATAGAAGGTGCATTACCAACAAAACTTACTTAAAGGAGCAAGATGACACATTACCACCAAGATTCAATCATGTATATGGTAGATTTGATGGATTATGACTATCGAGCTCCAATGGTGAGACCATCCTTCGATACATCATAGTAGACAATAAGATGAGTAGCTCCAAGCATTGCTAGGGTTGAATACCAAAAGGAGAAGGTCAAAATTAAGGCCATATTCAAAAAGTCAAAAAAGATTGCATGAGAGACAAGGATCTAAAAAAAAAAAGGATTTCACTTAATGGATGCTAGAGACTCTCATCAAACTAACAAATTAGCTTTAAAGGATGATTGGCATGGCCAATAGGATTTGCCCACTAAGAATCTTAATGAAGTCCTTGATCTATTCTAATTAACCTTTAGCAACATCTCAACCCTATACCCAAATACTCCTAACTAGATACCAGTGGTTTGATCAAGTTAAGCACTATTTAGTCACCATTAAACCTTAATTTAAAATGATTAAAAGAAAAAGACAATCCTAACCAATGACTATCAATCTCATTCCATTCTTAATGCTCTGGTGAGCATCATGATTGTCTAACTTCTAATAAGAGCTAGAGCAATTAAGTATAATGCGCCTCCTTTCTATGCATATGTTCTTTCATGGTTAGAATTGGATTGTCTGCACTAGTTAGATTATATTATCCTCAATCAAGAGATTAGTTATTTTCCATTAGAGAATTGTATTAGAAAATAACTTTTCACGAATAGCCTCAAACTATTATATAATAGGCATATGAATTATGTCTTAATCCAATGAAAACATCTAGCACACACATATAGAAATGATAAAAAAAATTAAAAATTTTACATTAAAAAATCGAAATAAAAAAATCACACAATCTAGCCTAATCAGAATAATCTACTTTATATTCAAATTTATAAATTTCTACTCTTCTCTCTAGTTAGAGAATATAGGGTTATATAGTTATGAGTACTTATTTGTTCCATAATTGCTACAACATTAGTTGTTAGGTAATAAAGTTAATTGAGCTATAATGATTATGCAACAACAATTTGAGATAAATACGGCTAAAACAGCCATATGATAATTGTTGGGTTATTGAAAGAACAATCGATGATGATTATTGATAACTGTTAGCTTAAAGTTCTCTTCAAAAGTGTGAATTAAGCTCTTAATTTATTCCTTCTTTATATTGAAAATAAAGTCCTATTTATCTTAGGTATGATATTTTGATAAATTTCTCAGAATCTTAAAACACTTTATTAGATTAGACACATTCATTTGATCATAGATAACTTTTTCAGCATATAATTTTCTTCATGATATCATAATAACGTGATCTTTAGCTTGTTAAATTCTTCTTATTGAGCTGTTAAATTTAGAGACCATCTGACGCTTCCTTTAATGCATCAAATATGTAAGTCTATGATATTTACATTCATTTGATCAAATATGTAAGTCAAATTGGATATCTCAAATATGTAAGTCTATTGAGCTGTTAAATTCTTCTTAATACTTCAAAGCTTTTAATTATATATCATAAACTTGATTTAAGCTTCAAATTGAATCATTTTTGATGTCAATGTGTTCGTTTCTTTGAGATATCCAGTTTGACTATAAATATGTTAAAATTAGAGTTAACATGATTCCAAATTTAACTTCAAAAGATTTTATCACTCAAGTTGAATCACATCAGTATCCAAATAGATTTTTTTTATAATACATCAAAAGAGAAATATGTAAGTCTATGATAGTGATTAAATTTATTTTTTCGCTCTCAATTCGTTCAAATCAAATAGGAGACGTGTTAATGATTTAGTGATCAAACCATTACTTCAATGCGAGGCTTTTTCATCAGCCTGATAGCTTTCTTCCTTAGTTGCTTTAAAGATGGATTTGAAATAAAAATTCGATAAAAAATTTAATTTTTTTAGCTTGAATCATACTTTGAGAAAATTTTAAATGTATTTCTATTATATAAGTTGATGGCCCTTACGTTCTTTTTTCCTCTAGTCAGCCTTCTTTTTTTGTTGCTTTCTCCCTCTTTATATCTCTAAATAATCTTGTCGCTCTGAAGCACAAATAGCATTCACAATGGCCGGTTGTGTCATAAAGTTTCTGTGAAGGTTAAAACCAACATGTGCTTCACATTAAAGAGCAAGCCTTCTTTGTTTAAATAAATTAGATGTAATGTATGGTATTTTTTAGGACAGATAACCATGTTTTTGCAAACATTTTGTGACAAAACGTTCCGAAGAAATGAACCAATCTGACAGGAAAGAGTAACCGTTTCTTGTTCTTTTTTATTTTATGTTTCTTGTTGGGAGTGCCAAAAGAGAAATAACAAGACTATCACGAAAAACATAAATTTTACTTTTTTAAAAAAAAATAAGGTGTGTAATTGATTGTAAAATATTGGACACAGAATTATAACCTGAATAAATCATAAATTTGACTGAAGAATGAAGTGAATAAATGGCTTAAATGGAAAAAAGAGAGAAAAAACAAGCAAATAAACTACACATTCAAAGCCTGAAAAATGAACCTATACACCTCTCGCCTTTCATTCTGCCAAGCGGTTTTCATTTCCTTAAAATTATCTCTGCCTTCTGAAGGTTTTTGTCTGGCTTCTAGTGCACATACTCAGTTGGCTCTTAGCAACCTGAGAAGGTTTTGCTGCCGTTGCTCTTACCTTCACCTCGTGCTTCTCTGAGTCCTTTAGTTTGATGCTAATTATCTGCTTTTGGTTGTTTTTGCTGATGACTTTTTGTAATTCTGTCTCATCTTTTCAATGCTAATCTGTATTGTTTTTCTTCTCTGCCCATCTTCTTTTGAGGAGTTCCTTCCTCAAGTTTTGTAATCTTATTTTAATCTATCATTTAAAATAAAGTACAATATCATAAAATATGTAAAAAAAAAAAAAAAGAGAATCCAAACATAACTTTACATGAGGACTCCGCACGTAATAATTCCTCAACTTTGAGGTGCTGGTTCGAATGCTTACCTAAATAAAACATATCACATGCAATAGAAATTAAAAAATATATATTAGAGGAGCAATAATATGGCACGGAGGGTACATGTATAGCTTCTTCATAAATAGGTCACTTTTAAAATCATCTCCTTATGATTCGTGAAATTTATTAGAGTTAAGCCATGAACCTAAAATAATGTGATAAGATAAATTTTTTTATTGCCATAGGGGATCCTTATGATACAACAACAACAATAAGCCTTAATCCCACTAGGTGGGGTCGGCTACATGAATCATTCGTCTCCATTGTGTCCTGTTATGTGTCAAATTCTCATTTAAATCAAGTATACTAAGATTATTTTTATACATCTTAACCAAGTCTTTTTAGGTCTACCTCTACCTTTCTTAACATAAGGCAAATCTAATGCATGTACTCTCCTAATCGGGTCATCGGACGGCTGACGCAGGGGATCCTTATGATAGATTATTTTAAATATGCTTGCTTGAAGCTTTGGCTTTTAGAGATGAATATATATTGATTGAGTGGATTTATAAAAGATTTTAAGGATTGGGAATACAAATTAATAAAAAAACTTAAATTTTATCTAAATTGATTTAAATTATATTTATATTATGTAAATATTTATTGATACTATTTAGTGATTTATTTAATTTTTGAGGGATTTACATACATACCACATAATTCTTATGTATTTACATATCTAACATCAAAATTTTAATTTCTTATATACATAACACTCCCATCTTCAATATCACATCAAAAATATCATCATCACTCACTTTTAAAAGTGATATGCACCTTTTTAAGAATAGAAAAGTATTATATAAGTAAATATCTAATTTTAGGTGTTAGATATGTAAATGTATAAGAATTGTGTGGTATGTATGTAAATCTTCCTTAATTTTTAATCTATTTTATTAATTTTAATTATTTAGATAATTTATAATAACTATTAATGATGATTTAAAATATATTCTATTTTAGAATTGATTGGTAATGTTAAAAAGTTGTCTAACCATAAGTTCAACGATTTATTGGTAAATTAATTATTTGCATAACAATAATGCTTAATTATGTAATTAAATTAGATTTTTTTTTAATTTTAATATTTTTAATATGCTATAATTTTATTTTATTTTGCTTAAAATATTTGTCGTAGCTTGTTAACATATCTATATTTCTAAAAAAAATTGTTAATTATATAGAGCTTATTTCACATAATTAAAATTTTAATTTTGTAATAATTAGGATTATTAACTTAACTATGTTATACTTAATAGATTTGAATTGATTCAATTTTTTTGCATACATTGAATTTTATATATATATATATATATATATATATATATATATATATATATATATATATATATATATATATATATATATATAACTTTTTCTATATTAAATTTTATATAATAAAATTTATGTTAATTAAAATTTTTATGTGAACTAATCATATTGTATGATTGAAAATCTCAAGAAGATTCTAAATTTTGATGATCATAAATATTTCTAGTTGAACATTTGTTTTCACTAATTAGTTGTGTGTGAGATTATGGTAAGCTTTCAATACCTATACTACAAATAAGTAGCTCACTAAAAATTGATTAAGAGAGCACAAATAATAGTTTTTTCTTAAGAGTCAAATCAAAGAGGAGCTCATGAAGACTACAAATAAAGAATAGTTAGTGCTAGAAGACCCAAGTTGAGCCTAAAGTTGTATCATTTTTAGTATTTATAATTTATTTTGTCTTCATGTAATTATCATGTGAATGATAAAAACCTACCAAATATAAATAAATTTATTTTTAAGAACTAGAATTTTTTTTTGAAATCATATTGTACGATATCTATCATACAAAACAATAGTCCATATTTGTTAAATAATTTCAGTCTCCATAACTAAGTCAGTTAATTCTTAAATTACCAAAATTGAACTAATCATACTCTATATTATTCATTTTTCTTAATTATTTTCAATCATGAGGATTAAGTCGGTTAATTACAATATTGCCTAATTTGATTGACTAAACTTTACAATAAATTATTATAGGGTTTAAATTTATTTAGTAATTACATGAATATTATGTAGAATTTATGGGATTGGACTAGAATAAATTTTCCTTAATATTTTTGTATTATACGATTGTATCATACAAGCCAAACAAACAAAGAGCCAAATTTTTAGTTTATATCTTCCAAACTCCCTAAACCCTAAAAAATTGAATTAATGATGTTCCAATCATATCGTACAATTGGAATGTTTTAATAAATTTTTTTTGAACTTTATATTCAGCTTTCACCCCAAAAATGCCCACTTTGGGCAGCTTAATTAGATAATTTGTACATGAGAAAGCTTAAGAGAGGTTTAGAGAAGAGTATTTTGCTTAAGCGAAAAGTGGAGAGATTTTTCTACTCTTCTTTTCCCTTAAGGGATCTTTGTTAGTAAGATTTTACTTTTATTTTGGTTGTTATTTTTCATCCACCTTGCTTTTGAGTTTTATGCTTTAACTTCAGAGTCTGTTCTTATTGAGAACTTGTGTAAGATTTTATTGAGAGAGGTTTATTTATATCTTAAAGATGGAGTAGCATTCTTCTTGCTTTGAGTGAGAATAGGAGAGTAGCATAGAGTTTCTCTATTATCTATTAAGGAGAGAGGCATCTCCTTCATGGCTTGTTGCACCAAAGGAGTGATAATGAACTTTTGAAGGAGATACAGAGAGTGGATAGAGGTTTGTTGGGTTGAACCACTATAAATCACCTGGGGCCTCTTTCTTTTCTATCTTTTATTTTTTGATGCTCTTATCCTAGTATTGGATTGTTAATTTATCTGATTAAGTTTTTTCTTTTAGTAAACACTGCCACCCCCACCAGACAAGTACAACCCCAACACGTACTTTCCTGCACCTGACAAGTACAACCCCAACACGCACTTTTCTATACTAGGCAAGTACAACCCTAAAATAAGTTCAAAAGAACAATGAAAAGATGTTACAATTGTAAATATCTAACTCTTAAATTTTAAAATAATTTTGTACTCAAGCTCACTAAATAGTATTAAGACAAATAAGAAAGAAGAGTTCAACTTGTGTTTGTATTGTATAAGAATGAATGAACTTGAAAATTTTAAAACACAGTGTACAAAAGTAGAATACAAAGATTAAAACACTTGCACAAAATAAAGATGAGAACTTTTCAAAATAAAATTCAAGAATTCAAAGTTTATGAAAGATAAATTTAATTCAATCAAAGTAAAGACAAATTCTTTCAACACTTTTGAAAGAAGAATGAAATGAAATCAAAATAAAACTTAAACAAGTAAACACTTAAACTTTTCATTCAAATAAAGCCATTCAACTTAAATATTCAAGAGAATAAGTAATAATTTTCTTACTCGAGTCCTTTATGTGAATACAATGAGATTTATGACTTGAAATTTTCTTTTTACCATAAGAGAGAAGCTTGAAGGATGTTGAAGGTGATCTCTAGTTGAAGATTTGTTGAAGATGAGAAGAGTGGAGAAAATCTTTTCCACTTCAATTCAAGCAAACTCCAAGAATGACTTTCAGCCAAAGTGATTGAGAAGAAATTTAGCACTAAAAGCAAACCAATCCAAGCACTTTCAAGATTGCTTTTGGCCAAGAAGTTTGAGAAGGGATTTTGCTCTAGGTAGCACTCCAATCCAAGTAAACTCCACGTGTTGATTTTGGTCAAGATGTTTTTGGATGGGTTTTGCACTAGTACCACTTCAAGAAAATAAATTGCAAGAGTTTCGTCTTAGAGGAGAAAAGTAAGAGAGTAAAAGGTTTGGAGACAACCTCTTTAAATAAACTTGGAGCAAGGTGAGGTTCGACCAAAGCATGAAGAGAAATGGAGATAGGAAGTAGGAGGGAAATCTTAATAAGGAAAATAATTGATTTCAAATAAATGAGCACATGCAAGATAAATTCAAACAAGGATGATGGAATTTTGGTCGAGAGAGAGAGAGAGAGAGAGAGAATGAAATCATTCAAGCCAATCAAATAAAATCATGACAATAAACTCTATGTGATTTTCAGCCCAGCCATGAAACAAAGATAGGGAAATTAATTTTGGCAAGAATTTGAGTTCAAACAATAAATCACAAGACAATAAATTGAATCCAATTCAAATTAATCATGATATTGTCAGCCAAAGCTAAAGATAAGAAAAGAGATAATGCACTCAATATAAATAACTCAAATCCAATTAAGGGAATTTAGCAAGCAAGGAATTAATTCAAACAAATATTAATTTTAATTAACCACATGTAGGTAATGGCCAATGAGGATTCCAAATAGGGATTCAATCAAGATATATTAAATTAACTCTGATTGATTGGAAGAATTAAGGCATGTCACAAGAAATTAAAATAATAAAATAAATCAAGGAAAATAACAAGAGATTTTTGTCACATGGTTTCCAAACATGGATTCAATTTCAATTAATGCAATCAATCAAGATTCTATCATTTGTGTTTAATTAAAAAGCAATTTGAATCATTTTACATAAATTAAATCAATTAAAAATTAATTAAGAGGGGCCGACCATATTAATTCCAAAAATGGAAAATGCATAAAATCAAGGCTCAATTGAATTTTAATTTGCATTAACCTAGATTAATTCAAATTAATTCGATAATGATAAAATTATTAAGAATAGAGTTCGGCCAAGCAATGCCATGACAGGATAAAATCAATTTAGCACACATATGGCAAAGACAATTTATTAAAATTTAAAATAATTTAATTTCAAATTCAAACCAAATAAATTTTAAAAAATTAATGAATGAGAAAAAATTTATTACAATGATTTGAATAAATCCCACATGAATTATCATGCCAAAAACCATAGATAATTTGGTTGAAACAAGATTATGATGATAATTTTGATATGAGAGAGAAAATAAAAGGAAAGGAGAAAGAAAAAATAATTAGGATAACTTAGGAATAATTCTATTTTTATACAAAAAATAAATGGATAATTAAAAAGCCCAACTATGGAAATAATTTAATGAGGTGTGAAATAAATCCAACATACTTTAAAAAGCAATGGATAAGGCTTAAACATGTAAGCACTCAAATTATCTAAAAAGGATAATTTAAATAATAATTGAAACTATCATGTAAATAAAATATAAAAAAATATGCAAAAATTCAAATGAATGATATAAAATTTTTTAAGTTATTATTTTCATATTATTGAGCTCTTACTTGTCTCATTATTACATAACCTATGAAGATTCCTAAATCGCCTTAGTCTAGCTGATCTTGACTTTCCAAATTTGGCTGAGCTTACTGACTCTGGTGAGCTTCCTGAAACACTTGAAATCAAACATTTATTTTATCCAATCATATGTTTGTAATCATCAAAATTAATTGCATAAGTAATAGGGCTCATTGAGTAAATAGATAGAAAGTTGATAGAAAAAGCTCTTCAAACGCATGTTTGCTTATCACTCATTAGTTTCTTAGTCCATTAGGAAATAAAATTCTATTGTTTTTCCTATTGTTGAATATGAGTACATTGTTGTTGGGAGCTATGTTGCCCAAGCCTTATGGCTGAACTAATAACTTTTGGGTTTTGGTTAATTGATAAGTATGATTCCAATTATATTTGATAATACTAGTGCTATTTGCATAACTAAAAATCCTATGTAACACTCATGTACCAAACACATAGATTTCCAACATTACTTCATTAGAGATAATGTTTTAAAAGAAGATGATAATATTCAATTCATTGACACAACAAAATTGATTAGCGAACCTTTTCACAAAAATCCTGAGTTTTTATAGGTTTAGCTTTCTTAAATCACAATTAGGTGTGACAGATTTTAGTGGTTAGACTTCTTCATCTTATTTTTCTTTTCTATCTATTTTTATTTTATTATTTATTCTTTTGCATGAATCCTTGTTTTCATTGCTTTATTTCATTATCTTCTCTTTAAGAAAATTCACTCATTTGTTTTTCCAACATAATTTTATTTTTCATATTTTTAATGCTTCCTCTTCATGTTGTTATGTCTTATACTTGATATTATATTGTTGCTTTAGGCACATTCAACATATTTGTTTTGCATGATTTCTCTAGTTAGTGTTTTTTTTTTCTCTTTTCTATCATATTCTATAAATGGTAAATTATTGTGATGTTTTTCTTAAACTTGTTTCTGCTGAATACCTATGATTGAATAATATTTAGAATTCAAATTTTGTGTAATAGAAGTATGAATCACAAATTTAACTAAACACTCTAAAATTTGCCTATGATCATGAACATAATAATTTTAGTATGAATTTTCTTATGTAAATCACATCTTTTTTATTCTAGTTTTCTTTACATTTTATAATAATTAATTTATGCATAAATATTAGTACAGATATATGTGATATTGCTAATTGCAAAATTATTTAAGTAACGATAATAAAGTAATTGGAATGTATAGACTAAGATAAAAGCCAAATAAAAAATTCCTAAAGCGGGGAATTATCAATAAAAAAATATAGCCCAAAAGCAGAGAAGTATCATAAAAATAACATGCACCTCTTAAATCTATCATTAAGTGATCCTTCATAAAAGTTATTTGTCTGCTTAAATAATTCAATAGCAAATCTAGTCCTCCTAACAAAATCTATGAAATATTTTATTTTTTTTACAAACTTATTTTAAAAAAATCAATAAATTGATTGATATTACTTACATAAGTTATGAAGTATGTTAGCATAAGTGTTGCATATAAGTAGATGATTGCAAGGTCAATAGAAAACAATTAGTGAAACATAGCATATGATCTTCAATTAATCATTCTAAATGTACTTATTTTATAAGTATGTATGTTAAGAATGTTTCAAGAAAAGTAGTTTAACTTAATTTACAAAATATGCCTTTGCACCACTAGTGTTTGCATGATTTATTTATTTATTTATTTTTACATACTCAGGTTCATCTTTTACTTCAACACTTTTTGATTTGTCAAAAGGGAGACAATATTAGTGTTTTTAATTTGCTTGAGATAACTTTTACATTTGGCATATGTTTACACACTTTTGCATATTTTTGTATCTTTTTCATAAACGTCACTTTTTTCATTGCATACTTTTATAAGGCATAAATTAAGAGAGAGTGTTATCAAATGCCTTCTTTCATCTAATAAACTCTTAAACTCTACTAAAAAAATTTTCATCATCAAATAGTGGGAGATTATTAACCTCATGAGCCTTTATATAAGATTTTAAGTTTTGATGATCTCAAATATATATAAATATATATATATATATATATATATATATTTGAATAGTTATTATTTTTAATCAGTTATGTGTGCAGCCTATGGTAACCTTTCAATGCAGGTACTATAATTAAGAAGCACTATAAAGATTGATTGAGAGAGCATAAACAATGACTATTTTTAAGAGCCAAATAGGGGAAGAGCAAATGAAGACTACAAATAAGAAACAATTGATGCTAGAAGATGTAAGCTGATCCCAAAGTTATGTCATTATTTTTGGTATTTATATTTTATTTATGTAATTGACATGTGAATGATAAAAAATAATCAAACACACACACTTAAGAGAATTAAAAATTAATTTTGTAGAAAAATTATAGCAAATAATGCCTATCATATTGGACAATTGTCCATATTTGTTAAAAAAAAATTTAGTTGCCATAATTAAATTGGTTAACACCAAAATTTTCAAAATTGAACTAGGTGTATTGTATGATAGTTGATCATACTATATGATTATTCTTTTTTGGTTAATTATTTTCAGCCACAAGTATTAAGTCAATTAATTATAAGCATACTTAATTTGATTGATCATATAATATGATCAAGTATCTTTTATTTAGTAATTACCTTAATTTTCCAAAATTTGTAAGATTTGGCAAGAAGAACTTTTTTTCCTTAATACATTTGTATTATACAATGATATCGTATATGATGAACAAACAAAGAGATGAATTTTTTGTTTAATATATTCGTATAGTACGACCATAGTCATATAGTATGAATGGTGGCAATTGTTGGGGGCAATCATATCGTCTAGACTCCCTAAACTCTAAAAATTTTAACTGATCGTACAATATGATGTTCGATCATATAGTGTGATTAGAACATTTTATTAAAAATAGTTTTTTTTTTAATTTTTTTATTCAGCTTTCTCCCTAAAGTATCCACTTTGGGGGCCTAATCAAATAACTTTAATGCAATTTTTTTTGTAGAGAGATGCAAGACCTTATTTTAGGCACTTAGGAAGTAGAACTTGATCAAGTGGGATAAAGAAGATATGAAAATAAAGTAAAAAAGTGTGAGGAGATGCCAAAAATGTTACCATGCCAGAATAAGAATACAAGAATCTCTCCCTCACTTAAAATAGAAGTGAAAAAAAAAATCCAAAGTCCCTTGATGCTTCGAGAATCCCCTTTTATAGAATTGGGTGGCAAATAGATAAGGAAAGTACATATAAAGTAAGTACACATCAGCTATGTGAGTTACATAAGGGACTCACCAATGACTTAGAGAGTAGGTGAGTGATGTATGTAGAGTGATGGGCTCTTGAGTGTAGTCGTATGTATGGGTGAGTTGTTTGATGTGAATACTTGGCTTCATTGCTACATGTATGCAAGGTGAGTCTTTCATACTGGTCACTTGACATGGGCGATCTTTCTTTATATTTGACAACATAAGATGAGTCCTCTAAAGTGAATGAATTACTTATTTAAATTTTGCTCTTTTTGTTTGGATGCTCCAATGTTGGTTGTTTAATGCTCAACATTAAGGGTCTTACCGCTATACATTAATTTACGTCTCTTTTTTCTTTTACTTTTTTACACAGATACCTTGCATGCAATACATGCTCTTATGAGAGAAACATTTTTTAGATACATACTTTACTTGATTGCCTTCTTTTCTAATTTTTGATTTTAAACTATGGTTTTAAATTACATATGAATTTAAAATTTTTTTGGGTATGCCATACACTTAGCACTTCATGTAAAAATGAGGTGCAAAACCTACGAACATAACAATAATATGCTTATAGACTAAAAAGATTATAATATTTTTAAAGAGCTCCTACCTATAATAGGAAACTTGATACTTAAGTAAATCTAATTACTTATATGTGCAAGCTTTTTATGATTAAATATGTTTTAAGAGTTAAATACTAAATGAAATTTTCATTAAATTCTTGATAATTATTTTATATTTCATGATTGAATTTTTAATATATGAACTTAGAAGTGTAACAAAAAAAGAGGTTCAACATAAAGGAATAATGATATAGATACTAAGGGGAAAAAAAAAAATCTTTGGAGCATGTCATCTTGAAAACTATCCTAACTTCAGCTTATTAGCATTTTTGGAGATAAATTATCTTTATCTTTGTGTTATCTAATCTTTAAAATGTTAGACATATATGATTCAATGATAATACTTTCTTCATTATTAGAGATATGGATGGGGGTCAGAATGTAAAATAACATAGTTCTAGGATATTAGCATGAAATCTACATATATTGGTACTCATTATATCAATAGACCACACCCTTTCTCCTAAATTTAATGCAAAGCAAAGGTGACTGTGATGGGACATGACATTTTTTTATATTTTATTAACTGACCTAATGTGAGAAAACTTTTTTTATATGATGATTTTAAAAAATTGATATGACTCATTAAAATTATTATTGGTGAGTAGAATCTTTATGCTCAACTATTACATTCTCACAAAGAGTATATGATTAATTAAATTAATAAAACTTTTTAATTACCTAAAGATAGCCCACACATTATTTTCTTCAATTAAAATATACTTCTTAGGATTAATTTTATTCATATTTACTTTAAATGGTAAAATATATAGGTTCGTAGGAGTCTAAAAGTGAGCATAATCTAGTATTACATTTTGCATGAATAATGGAGAGAGCATTTTTCACCTCTTAGATTTATCCCCCTTAGCTACATAAAATTATGCAAAAAGTGCATAAAACAAGTCAAAGTATATTATAGTATTATAAGAATACACACATTTTTTCTCTTGACTTCTATTTCTTATTACTACAATATGTTATGATGACCATTTTGTGCCTTTGAACATAAGCACCTACAAAAGATAAATATGTCTTTAAATAGTGTGCACAATTGCATCAAGTCAAATTACTATATCAGACCATTAGTCATTAGTCATTTTAAAGATTTAATAATGCAATAATTTTACTCTAAGGGGTGAAAATACACACACCAAGTAATTAAAACAGTAGAAATTAAAATATGGATAGGAAAATAAATTTACTTATTTTTATATTTAAGCTAATTTAATCTCCAATTCATAAATATAACGCATGTACAAGAATTTTAACTTAAGAATTCTTAATTAAAAATTAAAACTCTCAATTACTAGACTAAAATAACTTACATAAATAAATTTATCTTTTTTTTTTTGTGACGAGGTGTCCACCCCTAATCCCCATTTTGTGGCTGACTAGTATCTCCGCGAGCGAATTCGGCCACAAGTGCTATTTTTTTTTTTTTATCCAGTATGGGTAGTGCAGAAGAAAAAAATTGAATGTGGATTAAAGAATATCCAGCGGCATTCGTCCTCACCAACCAAGCTAAAGTCAGTGCAAGGATTTTGAGTTCCTGGCCCTGTGCTGCTTTTTTCTCGTGTCATGTCTTTGTTTTCTGCCTTTTCTTTTCCTGCTCTTTATGTCTGCGATTAATCTCTCGTTGCTCTGAAGTCCAAGTGGCATTTACAACATCGTCTGAATTTGGCCGGCGTGTCACAAGTTTCCTGTGAAGACTAGGGCCAACTTGTGCGTCTCATTAAAGGGTCGCTTTATTTTTTTGTTAAATATATTAAATGTAAAGTAATTTATTTTTCTAATTATGGAAAAGAATAATGTTTTCGTATTAATATTGTTGGAAAAGAAAACATATATTTTACATTATTTTTTTTAATTTTTTTTTTTTTTGGTGGAAAGATGAGCAATGGAAAGTGGGCAAAAAAGAGCCAAATTAAGAAAAATACTTAAATGAAAAAAAACCAGTTTATTTTACATGTGTTTTTATTTTTATTTTTGAAAATAAGTTACATTTATTATCAAAAAAACAGTCTAAATATTTTTTTGAGTGTTTTTAAAAATGATTATTTTCATCAAATATATTTTATTTTAAATCAAAATATAAATATAAATATAAATAAAATAAAAATAAAGAATAGAAAATAAAAATTAAAAGTGATTCCAAACCTTCCCTAAGAAAATAAACTACAGATTAAAACAACTAAAATAATGAGAATGAACGCATCTGTGATGGAATCGGGTTAAGCTTATTACATGCTAATGTCACCTGCTTCCTTTGCATTTGAAATCATATAAATCCGTGTTGAATAAGTAACCAAAGGTTATGTTTAGAATTAATTTTTTTTTTAACTTTTTCTTTCTAAAAATATTTTTTCTTTGCGTTTTCTTAACTATTTTTTATTTTAAAAATAAATTATTTTTAAAAAAATATTAAATTAACATTTTAGCTATTTTTAGGTATTTTTATTTTTTAAATAAAAATTATATATATAGCTAGTCAATAGCAACATTAACTATAACCTCTACAACTACTAATCACAATTATCAATTCTTAGCTGGTCATCACCGTTAGTGCCTCTATCAAAATTATCAATTATTGGTGTTAGTGTGATCATCACATATCATTATTATTAGGGGCGAAATCAGTCTTATTTTTCAGGATGAGCAAGTTTATATTTTAAGATAAAAATAAAAGCAAAAAATTTTTTTAAGAAAGAGCAAATAATTAATTTAATACCTCATATAAGAGAAATTATAAAATTGAGAGGGGGTAATAAGTTAAAAAAATATTTAAAAACTACATATATTTAAGATATCAAATTTAATTTTATTTCAAATCAAAATATAATAAAAAAAAATAAATAAATCCTAAACATCCTCTGAACGCATCAAAATCTTATTTGAAGGATTGTTGCAAAACATGGTGAGACCAACAAACCTAACCTATCATGTCATGCACAAGGATTTAATTTCCATGCGAAGGTTTGTTGCAAAAATTTAAGAACAAACGCAGCTAAAATGATAATAAAAATGAAAAATCAAATAATTTGAATTTAAGCTAATCTTACCAATGCTTCAAGTAACATTCATGCAGATGTTAAGTTTTCACTATATTATTTAAAATAAAATTATAATTTTCTTTTGTTAGAATTATAGATTATTCCATAACCTAATTAATATGCTTGTTTGCGATCAATTTTGTTTATATTTTATATTTTTTAATTATGTTTACAAACTATATTTATTTAATATACTTTTAAGTATTTTTAAAATTATTTACATTATTCTTATAAAAACATAAAATAATTATTGGGTGTTTCAATGTTTTTAAAACACTATTACTATCAAATATATTTTTATTTTAAATCAAAACATAAATAAATTAAAATAAGAATAAATAAAAAACATATATAATAACAAACATATATGTTTTTCATTGCAACACTAAAATGTATTAAGCCAAATTTAAAAAATAAATAAGGTGAAATACAATGCTAAGGATAAAATATTTAGGACGGAATTTAGTTCTGATTCTTTTTCGGTGAACAATTCACATGAAATGACCCATCAGTTTACTTCATCGTACGTCAAATAATGCATAATGTGAGTCTGATATGTAAATCCTTGCAAAATTAGTTTCCTAAAAACATAGAAGCTGACACTCCCATATGTCCCTTTCCTCCTATAAATAAGCACCCACTTCCTCCTCTAGAAGGAGAAAAGTAAAAGATCCTCCACCCGACAGCCTCTCCCGCCATGGATTCCGACCACGAGAGCTCCTCCTCCTCCTCCTTTACTGCCGTTGACTCCCGCCACAGCCACTTCAGCGACCTCAGTTCCCTTTCCAGCTTTCGCTCCTCCTCTCCCTCCACTTCCAAACCCCACAAATCCAACCAAATCGAATGGGAAGCCATCAAAACCCTCCGCTCCACAGCCTCCTCCGGCATCCGTCTGGACCACTTCCGCCTAGTCCGCCGCCTTGGAAGTGGAGACCTCGGCAACGTTTATCTCTGCCAACTCCGCGACGATCACCGCTACTCGCCCTGCTTATATGCCATGAAGGTCGTAGACCGTGAGGCGCTCGCCGTCAGAAAGAAGCTGCGCCGAGCGGAGACGGAGAAAGAGATTCTCCGATCACTTGACCACCCTTTCTTGCCGACTTTGTATGCTGATTTTGAAGCTCAACATTACTCGTGTTTGGTCATGGAGTTTTGTCCCGGTGGTGATCTGTATGTTGCTAGGCAACGACAGCCTGGAAGACGATTCAGTGTGGCGTCTACCAAGTAAGATATTTATTCCAAAATAATGGAGGTTTTGTTTATGGCTATTTTGTAGGCAAAAAAATATTTTCTTTGGCAGAATTGTTTTTAACTGGATTTGCATTTTTTTGATATAATATTTTGACCAAACATATTCTCGTGATGCATGCATATTTAATCGACTCTACTTATCAGTTATAAATTAATAAATACCGTTGGTGTATATATATATATATATATATATATATATATATATATATATATATATACCTTAACTCCAAATAATTTTAATATCATCTTTATTCTGCTGTATATAAAAAAAAGGCATGTGAATATGGAGCTTCTCTTCTTTAAGTAGCATACTACATGAGCTAACGTGCTGCTTTTGTACTACTGATAATTTTTTAAATATAGATTTAATGAGAAATAGTGTAATAATTTCTTAATACCATGTAAGATCCGTGTTTTATACATCCATACACCTTTCTTGTAACAGGTTTTATGCAGCAGAAATCATCTTAGCTCTGGAATATCTCCATATGATGGGAGTTGTCTATCGCGACCTGAAGCCAGAGAATGTGCTCGTTAGGGATGATGGGCACATCATGCTCTCCGACTTCGACCTCTCCTTCAAATGCGTAGTTGTCCCAAAGCTCCTTCGCGCACCCCTTACAGTCGGCAATAACTTCAAGACGACTTCATCCTCCTGCGTACCACCCCCAATGCAACCCGTCATCTCCTGTTTCTACGGTCGTGCGAACCGCATGGGTGGAAGCCATAAGGTCAAAGTTAAGCCAAAGATCCCTCCCATAGGGGCGGCACTTGTCGACCCTAAGAGAGAAACAACAAATATTAAAGACGACGAAAATCAACCAGTTGGTCAGTTCTTCCACACGGAACTAGTGGCAGAGCCGATCGCCGCACGGTCAAAATCATTCGTCGGTACGCATGAATACCTGGCACCAGAGGTCATCTCCGGCGCAGGCCATGGCAGTGCTGTCGATTGGTGGACATTGGGGGTCTTTCTCTATGAGATGGTATATGGAAGAACGCCCTTCAAGGGAGAAAATAACGAGAAGACAATCTTCAATATTATGAAGCAACAACTCAGCTTCCCAAAAATGGAAGGTCCAAGAGACATGGAAGAGTTGTTAAGAGCACAAGACCTTATTAGTAAGTTGCTTGTTAAAAACCCAAAGAAAAGGATTGGAAGTTTGAAGGGATCAGTTGAGATTAAAAAGCATGAGTTCTTTAAGGGTGTGAATTGGGCTTTGATAAGGTCTGTGAAGCCTCCTGAGGTCCCAAATGATCAGAGATCGGCTGTTTTGCTTAAGAGAAATTCGAAGGTGGTGATGTCAAAGTTGAGCAAGAAGGAGAGAGAAGAACCTTTTCAAATTCCACAGTATGTTGATTATTTTTAAGTGTTCGAGTTGTTGCATATATAGAGTGTAATTTAGCTAGTTAGGAAGTTTGCTAGAGATTCTCTTAGACTTAAGCTGACTTGAAAATTATTGGAAAAAAAATGACCAGATATTCTAATCAAAATTCAGTTAATGATGAAAGGTATATCTCTTTCTGAACATCTTAAAAATTTTTCACAAGAAATTTTTTTCACCTATTCAAGGTAAACCGTTATGCAAAAAAAAAAAAAGTGATCTTATAATGACCCAAAATAGTGTGGATAATCCAAGATCTTGATATTTAGAAATCTATCCTTGTCCATCATCTTCTTCTGTAATGTGCCTTTTTTATGATATTCTTAATATGTAATTGTGTTGTTTTTATGGGTGTATGGAGTTTTTTTTTTTTTTGTATTTCGTAAATTATTTTTATCTTATAAAATATCAAGATTTTAGATGCCCTGCATATGTCTGACATCTCAAGGCAAATTTTATTATAATCATTCTAACTTATTTTCAAATAATCAAGTTAATGTTAGAGAAAGAATCTTGGTGATGGATAAGAAAGAGAAGAACAGAGAGAGGGAGAGAGAGAGAGAGAGAGAGAGAGAGAGAGAGAGAGAGAGAGAGAGAGAGAAGACTACTTTTGAAAGGTGTAATGCATGTGATGTCCTTTGTAACAGAAATCGGCACGCTTCAATTGTTATGTTTGTCTTTCTTTTGGGGGAACCCATCAATAAAGGAGTTTGTCTATCTTTCATGAAAACGGAGAAAGATATTGAAGGTTTGTATAAGTGAATCATTCTTCACCAACTTTTCTTGGTGTCGATTGGCTCATTTTTTTTAGCTTAATTGCAGTATAAAGTGATGTGAGTTCAATCAATGACGACCGCTCATCAATCGGTTTTGATTTTGATTCTGTTAATTTTTGGAACTTGATCGGCCAACTTTTTAAAGGTTTATCAGGCTATATTTTGTTAAAAAAATAATTTTTGTTAATTTTATGAATTTTGCAGCATTTAGTCCACATCGGAAATATCGCATTTTGGTGTGGATTTTTAGTTCTAAATTGTTATTCAATTTCTGATCATTTCTTCTTTTTTTTTGTCTAAAATGCAAAAGTTGAATAACCGATACCGATTAAGCAAATTATTTAAGATTAAGAGGCTTGCAAATTTTTTTCTCAAACCAAGCCGAAGGAGGTGGTATATTGCCGTATTTTCATATGTATATAAGAGAGAGAGAGAGAGAGAGAGAGAGAGAGAGAAAGATTATTTGTATGTTCTTGATTTGTTAATGTAGATGATTTATTGAGTGCTCATTACACTGGAAAAAATAGGAGTAGATCTTAATAGAAAATGTATTTATGGTGTATGACGTTATTGAAAATAGTAGGAGATTTTATTATTAAATATTTATAAAAAAAATCCAGCAAAATTTTTATTGTATAATCATAAAATATAAAATATAATTTTCAGCACGATGCACAAATCCTAAGATGATTCAATTACTTCAATTATATCTACTTTTGTTCAATAAAGTCAAACCAAATGTCAAATAAGCTAGAATTGATACAATTGTACATCAAACAAAAAAAACTATTTGTTAAAAGAATCCATTGATACAAAGATCACATGATTTAAAGGCCAAATGACTACAAAAGAACCAAATCAAAGAGATCTTGCCTGAGTTAGGTCATCTTGGATAGACCCATCCTATTAACCACTTCTTTAGAGTAAAGTGTAACATTGTTTGATTGAGTTATTGAGTACACTGTTGACTTCACTTTTGGAGTGAAGATTCAATCTTCTCATCTTAGACCTAGAAGTCTTCTAAACACTAAGACTTCCTTAATCATAAAACACTTCTAATGATTAGGTGAACACTTAACCCAAACCTAGGGATTTAGGAGGATTCGCCATAGGATTAGACTATGACTTAGGACTAAGGAAACCTATCTACCTTATGGCCTAACCCATGACTTATGCCTAAGCTTAAGTCCAAAACCAAATTCATATCAATACAAAACCAAACCTCAAATCAAACCAATACCAATTGAATTTAATTTCATATTCAAACTCTAAGCCAAAATCAAATCCATCTTAACCCTATGATTCAATCCTATGGATTAGACCCCAAACCTCCTTCAATCAAACCAAACTCAATTGATGCTCTCAAACCATTCAAAACCCTCATTCCAAAATCTACAATCAAACCCATTTGCCAAAATTAATGCAATTAACCCAAGTTAGCCCATTTGAACCCAAAATATTCAAATGAGCCATAATCTAATAAACTAAATCAATTACAATCAAAGCAATCAATCAATCCTAAATCAAATATAAAACTCAACCAAACTCAATTCAACCCAAAACTAACTCAATTGGCCCATTAGACTCACTTCACCCAAAGTGACCTAAAGGACCTATTTGAACCAAACTCCAATCCAACCCAAATTAGATTGAACCAAACCATCCAAAACCTCCCATATTAATTGTTGATCATCCTTGATTGGTCAATTGTAATCAATTGGATCAAACCAAGTCAATTTGATCATTTGACCCAAGTTAACCCTTTTAGCCTACATGACCAAATTGAACCAAATCCCATTATAAATCAAAATAATTACAATCAATGATCCCAACCAACTTCAAATCAACCCTTGAAGATAACTTGATCATCAAATTGAGCCAAAACATAAATTGATCATCAAATTCTAATCCAAATTGATTGCAACCAATGACTCAATCCATTTCAAATTGATTATTGAATATGATCAAAGCTTCCATTGGACTCAATTTGATCAATTGAACTTAATTGACCCATTTAGCCCAAATTGACCTAAAAGGTTCAAATGGTCTAAATCATTCCAAGATCTAAAATAATTGAAATCAGAACCTATAATCATCTTCAAATGATCAATTGAACTTAAACCAACACCCAATCCAAGCCAATTTAGTCAATTTGACCAAATTGTTCAACTTATCTCATTTGACCCATATGAACTCATATGAGTCAAATTCAAATCTAACCTAAACCAAATCAAACCAGTTGAACAAAAATATCCCAAATCATCATTTGAACTTGACCAAAGCCTTGGTTTGACCCAATTTGACTAATTGGTCAACCTAACTCAACCTAGCCCAATTTGACCTACATGGGTCAAATTGAGCCAAACCTAACCAAATCACCTCTAAACCTAGTCAAACTTGGCATGACCCATCATTGGGTCACCATGGGCCAGCCTAATGGAACAAACCCCACTTTTAAATGGTCAAACCCACTCTTCATCCCTTGGCAACCACCCTAAGCTCCATTTGGACATGAGGACCACTGGCTCACCTGACCCAAAGCTGGTTAGATCAGCCATGAGCCAAGTGAAGGTGAGCTAACCCACTTCCTTCCATTGGCACACATAGGAAACCAAGGACAACCACCTCAATCCTTGGTAGCCCACTTCCCTCCCTTGGCCACTCAAACCGAGCCACTTCGATTCCCGAACCCACGGCCACCCACGCTCACTTTAATTTTGAGTTCATCCAAACCATTAGTTTGGATGGGGAATATAGAATACTCCTTCTCAATATATCTCATTCCACACAACACACATTTAGAGAGCACAAAGTGAGTCGAGATGAACTCCCATAGGATTTTCCCTAGCTCCCGAGCCTCTCCATCCCCGGAAACACCAAACCCGAAATAGGACATATCCAATCTCCATACAACCTCCTCTAAACTCCACCATTTTTAAATTAACACTACCAACACGTTTACCAAGCTTTAGTGAGGCAAAATGAATTGATTCCCGATCGATTCGAGCACCGGAGACCACTCTTAGGCCAACTCCGATGAGTTTTCTGGTGATGCTTGGTCCACAAAGTTGCCGGTGGGGAGGCAAGGCACAAGCTTCTCGGAGGGCTTCATCTCTTCAAGATGAAGCTACCTCAATCGGTTAACCACCGATCCTGAGCTCCAATGAGGTAAATTTTGGCAAACTATCGATTTTCTAAAATTTTATAAGCCTTTGTGAAATAAATTGTGTTCTTGTGTGATTTCCATCATTAAATCCCTCTAGATCTCTTCCCTGAAGCTTTTGGAGTCATCTCGAACCTCCACGAGCTCCAGCAAGCTCGAATTGAGTGGGAGAGGGCGGAAGGTGTCCGTCTTCCATCGTTCATGGGATGAAAGATCATCTACCCTCCATTCCGGTGATTGGAATGGATGGTTGTGATTAATCCACTAGATAATCTTGATTTAATCCTAATGGAACTATGAGATTAATCTCCACCAATCTAGATTAGACGGTGGGGATGAAAGCATGTCTGCCCCTGCCACATCAACGCTGTATCGGGCAATTTAAGTGGCCAATCCTGCTGTGCCACATGGAAAGCATTTCTATGTCAGCCATTCGCGCTGACGGGATTAGGGATCAATTAGGCTTAAAAATGTGTTTTAATTGGCTGAAATTTTATAAAATCATAATTAATTGTAAAAAATTTTAAAAAAACACAAATAAATATATTTTGGAAAGGTAAAACAGAGGAGAATTTAATAAAAATAATTCCATTTGATTTTGAATTGTGATTAAAGCTTAATTAGATTTGAATATTTTTTAATTAGTTTAATTAATCCATAATTACTTGGAAAATTAATCACAAACTTGGCATGTTGATTTAATAAGATGACCTTTGCCTCCCATAATTTCTTTGGGATTTATTGGCCATGTGATTAGGGAAATTTGAAATTCAAATCCTAATCACTCTCTTAATTAATTTGATGATTAATTAAAATTCTAAATAATAAAAATTAATTAATTTGACCTCATTAATCATTAATTAATAGTGAGATGATGAGGGAGAGTGATTAGGACCTCTTTCCTAATTACTTTTCTCAATTCATTTCATTAAAGTGAGTTAATTAATATATGGCTTAATTAAGGAACTTAATTAATTAACTAATGGCCAAATCAAATCAAAATTGAATTGCTAATCACATCAAATCATCAACATTTAAATTAAGGGTTCCTCTTTATGTGTTTAATAACATAAAGACCCTTAAGGAAATTATGATTAACCCATAAATATGGGAAAATCATAAAGTACTTAATTATATTCTTTAACTTAATTAATCTCTAATCATGAGCCAATTGCATTACATCCTTTAGGAGCATCACAATTTTATTTTCCCTCATGTTCATGTCATTTGTGGCTCATGATTAAATGATTAATTAAAATAAAGAAGCATAGGAATGGGTACTTAAATGGATTGCTTAATGATTCAACTTTTTAAATCATAAAAATTACTTAGTTATCTTTTCTTAAACAAATCAAGATCACTAATATGGGAATGGGATAAAACATAGGAAATAATCTCTCCTCTTTTAGTTCAAAACCCAAAATCAAATTAATAAGAAGCTTTGGTTTTCTTTAAATGATTTTATTTAATATGATTGTCCTTAGGAGTTAGTGTAGTTGAATTAATTATGTGAAAATGTTTAACTATTCCTTTTCATCACCATAAATATTGTATGCCATGTGATATCATGCAATCATATTTTCAAAAATTAAATAAAATTTACTTATGCAAAATTTCATGGGATTGCTTAATAATATTATATGTGTCACTATTATCACTAATAAATTTCAAAATTATTTTCAAAATTATAAATTGATAATGAATATTTTGATTGATAGTAGCTATGAATATATGTATAGGATTTGCATGTGTTTATAGCTTATGCATGTCAATTACTTTCTTTTCTATATTCATGTATGGATTTGCATATATTTGAATGATGATAAGTATATACTCTGGACATCCCAGGAATACGAGACTTTAAGTAGCCCTAAGGAGGTCATTTGATTATCTCACTTCCCTAACGAAGGCATGCACTTATTTAATTTCATTCTTATGTATATTTGTATTAGAATTTGGATAGAGTTTTACTTTACATGTATAAATAATTTGATCAAAAATAAAATATTTTGCATGATTTTCACTCTTATAACTATGTATACATTCATATGTATTTATGATAGTAAGTATATAGTCTAGACATCTCGAGAATACTAGGCTTTAAGTAGCCCCAAGGGGTTCACTTGATTATCTCACTTCTCTGGTTTAAATAATGACACGTATTTGCATATATCTTTTATACATGTGTGTGTATATGATTAAAGAGTGAAAGTCCTCTTTTCTACTAAAAATACATGCATCCATAATCATTTAAGCTTATCAAATGTATTGCATGTAAAGGTGATTGCTTTCTTTCATACATTCATGTATGGATTTACATATGTTTGAATGATAGTAAGTATATAGTCTAGACATCCCAGGAATATGAGGCAGTAAGTAGCCCCAAGAAGGTCATTTGATTATCTCACTTCTCTGGTTAACAAAAGCACGTACTTTTTAATTTTATTTCTATGTATATTTGTATTAAAATTTGGATAGAACTTTAATTTACATGTATAAATAATTCAATCAAGTAAAATTTAATTTTCAAATGTATGCATCCATGATCATTCAAGTATGCCAAAATATATTGTATGTATAGGTATACTAAGTGTTAAGTCATATGCATGTTATGGGTGATGAAAAAAAAATGGTTTAACATTTTTTATGTGATGCTAATTCAACCACATTAATCTTAATATTCCTTTCATGTTTAATAGGCTTCTTTAAGGTTAGCCTAAACTTAGGACTAATAAAATATTTAATAAATCATTTACTAGAAGAAACTAAATCATAATAATATGCTTTAGAAGATAACTTAAGATAGGGATGAAGAGGCTAAGCCTCTTTCTTCTCTTTATAATACTAAAATGCTAAGTATAAATCAAATAAAATAAGTCAAAATACAAATTAAAATTTACAAGTCTCTAAACAACTTGAAATGAAACCACCATCATGATAACTTAAACATTCCAAATTTATAAAATCATAACTCCAATGCCTAGCTAAGATAAGCCATATAAAGCCTTGGCACACTTATTAGAACTAAGCCACCACTTCTGGTCCTAGGTTAGAACAATGTATGTAATGATGATGTATTTTTCTTTATGATGTGATAATTTAGACTGGATGTTAGGATGTATGATTCGTAGACTGGATGTTAGGCTGCTGATAGCCTAATTTATTTTCTACAAGGGATTGTGCTTAAGGGGTCACCTAAAATAAATATAAATATTCTCTTTGCAGGTTGTTTATACCCCTAAGTATAATCAATATTAGGATAAGTAGGTTTGGCTATCCATGTGTAGGGTGTTAAGTCCAAATTATGAAATATAACTGCTTGGGTTTGTATGTATGTTTAGCTAACTTCTATTTTGCAGGTGTAGTTAGATTTACTTTTTTCATAAATTATAATTTTGCAATAGAAGTAGGATTAGTGCTAATGGGATTAGGATGAGCAGTGGCTAGAAGGCTTAGTCTTGGGGTGTCATATGATTCCTTAAAGCAAATCAAATGAAGAAAGAAGAAATGAAGAATGAAAACCCCATGACATGTATTCAATTTCAATTATAATATTATTTTATAATTCTGGGTTTTATAAGGGTCGGCTACCCATCTTTTCTCTTTCCCGAGGTGTACAAATGTACCCGATTGCATCGGCCTCTTATTTATAAAATAATTATTATTGTGTTTAGCTTGCACATTAGAATTACATCTTTTCCATAGTTTCTTATGATTGATGTTTCAATGTGTGACCTGGATGCGGTAGGCTCTTAGGATAAAATAATTTTTCTACCTCAATTAATAATTCATAACCAAATTTTAAACAACTTGCAACCTCATCATAAAGCCTAGGTAATTAAGATATTTAAAAAATTTAGCAACCTCTTAGTTGAATGTTGTATGTCTTACATCATACATGTCATATTGAATCACTCTTATAAAATGAGGGCCTCCATTCTTACTTTATGGATCACTTGACCTATGAGAGCAACCCTTATGATGGAGCTTAACCCTCTTTCTCTTTTAATTTAGCTAATAATCAAATTTCATCATGCATTTAGGCATAAGAAATCCCAAAGCTTTTGTCTAAATGAATGTGTCAAAATAATATAAAATTTGAAAAGATTTTATATTTTTAGACTAAGTTATATACTCATACCAAACATGATCTGTTTCTTAGTGAGTGAGACTTAGGACTCTAGTCTCTTTCAAAAATTAAATAATAGCTTAAACCATCTTGCAATTTCATAAGACCAGCCTACATGGTTTTGAAGCGTAGAAGATGTTAGTTGGTGGCACTCTAGGCGGTTGTAAGTCGAGAAGAGTCGGACGGGTTTATTCTCTCTTATAGAGGAAAACCATTATGTCCCCTTTCCATTTAGATTTAAGTCATGCTTTTAGCTTGTGCTAAAGCTTCCTAGATTTAGAATCTAAGGTTGTTGTTTTCCTTGGGCTATAAACATAAATCCTCACCTCTTAGGCATTTTCACAATCTTGTGTTAATGGATTATAAGCCTTAACAATCTAATAATATTTCAACTCAAACAAAATAAATTCTCTCACTTTCAAACATATAAAGCCTCACCACATGATAGGTTGGAGTTTTCAGTAGACTTCTTAGTATCATGAGCACTTCCTAATCATCTTCCTTCAGATTCTAAAATAAGTCTTCCTATTGAACAATCCTATTTAATTTTTCAAAATAATAAATCCTTTCTAGTCTTAACCTTAAAATCTTTGGAGGAAATAATTGACTATTTTAATCAAGAGTATTTTTAGTAAATCCCAATTTTCTAGGATGTAATTAACTATGGAGGCTTTCTCATTAAGAAACTAAAGAACCCGATATAAAATAAACTCTATTTTACTTTTCCATGTAAAGCAGGGGAAGAATCTCTAGTACATACAAAGACCTATCATGCCTTAGGAGTCCTTATTAGGTGATCAAGTCCATTGCATGGTGATGTTTCTATCTCTCGAGATAGTACATCATTTTATAGTGTTGTACCCGATCACTTCAATAAGTACCCCCTAAGATCTGCATAGTGCCCACCCCGTGTATTCAAAAATAAACACCACACACACATTATTGTATGTTTTATTTTATAGGTTTCAAACCCTTTAAAGTAATGACCTCCCCAACCTTTTAATTTATAATTTATTTATAAAAATAATGGTTTATAAGAAAAAAAATTTTAGTTATAAGAAATAATAAGATTTCTTCATATTTTCTTATATAATGAAATTTGAGTAATAAATCTTCTTAAGTTATTCTTGACATTCTAACTATCAAAATTTTGATCTTCTTAAATTATATCTATAAATTAAAGTCGGATGCCATTGTTAGATCATTATTGGCTAACAAGGTCCTCCTTAAACTTGACAATCTGATCTGATCAAAAGAACTTAGTATTACTCATACATATTTTAGTCATAGAAGGGCATACTACGCATCAATCATTATTAATAATTTATAAATATTATACAATATTTTAGATTAGAACCAATGTACCTTTTAAAATTATTCCTTGATATTAAAAAGCCCACATCTACAAGAAATTGGCATCAAAACTTAACTTTTTTAAGCTTGAAGATGTTTGGATCATTAAGACCATCCTCTTTAAGACCACATTATAAATTTTTCTATGTCATAGCTATTGTCACCACCAAATATACATGACAGCATTGCTAGAGCCACAACATCTCTCATAAATAAATACTAAGATACATTTTTGCATTCTAATTGTCTCCCTTCATAACATCTTTTTCATCAAAGCCATTATTGACTCTATATTTGCATTGTAACTTCTTACAGCACAACCTTCTCCATAAATCTTATGCACAGCTTGTAGTGTGATCATCACATTTGAGGTTTACAATTCAACTTTAGTGTCACCACCTTTAAACTTATGTTCTTACCTTGCTTGCATCATAATTATGCTATTAATGCCTCACAATACATTTATTGCTACCTTTAAACTTATGTTATACTCTGATTATGCAACAACCATCTTTTTTTTATTAGTATTTCAACCTTATTTCGTAGCTTTTGCTGCCTTTGAACCTTTCCATAGTCTTATTTGAGCACTAATTATCCTCAATGCATAAAAATGTGATATTACAACCATCCTTTAAGCACTCACTAAATGATCTCATAATAAGGTCTATGAAGTAATCATCTCTTGTAAGACTTATAACATAACTATTTTGATAGACTTCAATTACAACATCTTTAATTTACACTCTGACAACCTCTATTCTTATTGTAGCCTTTACCATCAAAAAAAATCTTTGATATTTATAATCAACATGTAAAGGCTCTATCTCCATTTCTTCTACATTAAAGTCTTTAATTTTTTTATGTATCTTATATTAAAATCACTTTAATTACTTGAAAGTATCCACTCTTATGCTAATTTTTTTAACAATATTTGATATTGCTTGAATAGTGGAAATTCTCTCTCTTTAAGTGATAAAGAAATTCTACTAAGAGTTCTAAGAATTATAAGAATTTGAAATTGGATTACTTAATAAGAAGGAAAATAATAATAAGAAGAATAATAGGCACATAAATTTGTAGTGATTTCATTCTAAAACTTATATCCAAGGCAACATGAGATTATATTCATCATTTAAAAATATTAGACTTTATAAATTGTTGCTAACATGAATATAATATGAGCTTAAGATAAGTATATGTATGCTTATATGTTCTTATGGATGCCTCTCAAATATTTGACTACTATATTTTATATTAATGCATATTCGGTTGAGTTGAACTAAAGATCTACCAAATATTAAAACATATATATAACATTATGAATGTACCCTTTGATGTAGAATATTCAAACAATAATTATAACATATGTTTGATTCATTTAATAGTCTATAATATCTTCATTAAAAAGTTGTAATATCTTTGAACTTCAATAATAATGGAGAACATTATATGAGTAACTCTATAGTTATGAGAGAATTCTTAAGAGTTTCTAAAATACTTTCTTAGAGTATTTGATGTATATTTCTTGAGAGCTTCTATAATAAAGTTAAATAGTTCAATATTTTTGTTTTTGCTTTTATCTATTTTGCATTTGCATCAATAATGTTTTTCAAAATATGTCCATCTACCATTGATTTTCTTTAAAACCTTCTACTTAATGTCTTTATGAGTACTTCTTGTTATATAATTGATCCCTCAAGATGTTCAACCCAAGGATACACATGCATATAAAGTTTAAAATGCCATAATAAGATGAAGATGAAATTAGTCAAGATGTCCTTCAATTTATCACCAACTTCATCCTAATGTTTGTTGATGTAGAAGTTTAAATAGAATAAGACTAATGTTGAAGGATCCACATAAGATAAACCTTTTAAAGAGTGTTCTAACTCTTAGTTTAAGAAATAATGATTATTGTAGAGTGAAACCACAACATGAAAGGGGAGGAGAAAGTTAGGATTATGATGGGTATTTCGTTAATAGGCTATGACACTATTGACCTCACTTTTGGAGTGAGTTCCTATCCCCTCTTCTTAGAATTAGGAGTCTTCTAGACACTATGACTTCCTTAGTCATAAGATACTTCTAGCACTTAGGTGAACACTTAACCTAAGCCTAGAGACTTAGAAGGGTTAACCATAGGATTAGGCTATGCCTTAAGACTTATGGAAATACACCTACCCTATAGCCTAAACCCAATCTATTTTAACCCTCTCAAAACCAAACCTTAAATACAATCCAAATCCAAATACAAATCCAAATTTCAAGCCAAATGATTGAAGCTCATAATCAAATCCAAACTCAAAATCAACCTAAGCCCAATGATTTTATCTTATGGACTTAGCCTTAGCCAAATCCAAATCAATCAAACTCATTTGATGTTCTCATAAATCAATCATATATTCAATCATCCTCACAAATATAAATGAAATATACATCAAAATTAAATCAAATTAACTCAAAATCCCTCTTAAGCCATGTGACCTAATTCCATGAGCTTAGCCAAATTTGCCTCCAAACCATTTCAAAATCAATTGATTTTCTCATAATAAATTTATATCTTCAATCATCTTTCTAAATATAAATCAAATATACATTCAAATGATTAAAACTAAGTCAAACTAAATCAAATTAAATCAAGATCCTTCTAAGCAAATGAATTAATCCTGAGCATAGCCAAACCTTAACCCAAATCAATCCAAACTCAATTGATTTTCTTATAAATCAATTATTCCTTCAATTATCTTCCCAAATATAAATCAAATCTACAATCAAATAACCAAAACTAAATCAAAACCAAACCTAAACCCTTTAAGCCAATTTCATGGACTTAACCAAATTCTATTCAAATTCAAACCAAAACCAATTGGTTTTCTCAAATCATCATAATCAATCATATCAAGATAAATAAAACATACATTTATCAAGCCAAATAAAAATCAACCCAAGTCAAACCCAATCTAGCCTTTTGACTTAAGATTTTTAAATGAACCAAAACCCATTTGAACCCAAACCAATTACAATTAAATTTATATATCAATCCCAAATCCATATATAAACTCAACTAAATCAAACTCAACCCAAAATCAAGCAAACTAAACCCAATTGGCTCACTTGACCCAAAGTGACCAATTTGACCTATTTGAACCAAAATCCAATTCAATCCAAATCAAAGTGAATTAAGCCAATCCAAACTTCATGACACGATGGTTGATCACCCTAGGATGATCAATTATCATAAATTAGGTCAAACCAAGTCAACCTAGCCCTTTAACCAAGTCAACCCCTTAACCCATATAAACCTAAACTAGCCAAATTACAACCTAAGCCAAATCTCTTGAAACCAATGATTCATACCAACCCCAAAACCAACATTTGAACATGACTTGACCTTCAATTGAGCCAAACCAAACCCACTTGGCCCTCTTGACCCAAGTTGACCCAATTTGACTTAAAAGGACAAATTAGATAAAATCAAAATCTAAATCAAATTAACCAATGGCTCAAGTTCATTCCAAGTTGATTGTTGAACTTGACCAAAATCTCAATTGAGCCCAATTGACCCACTAAACCCAAATGACCTATCAAACCTAACTTGACCTAAAGGATCAAACCAACCTAAAACCCAATAAAATCCAAATTAAACTCAACCAAAGCATACAACATGTTCCAAATGATCAACCAAACCTAAACCAAGCCATGACCCAAGCCAATTAGGCCAATTGGGTCAAATTAGTCAACTTAACCCATTTGACCTAAATGAACTCAAATGAACCAAAATCAAATCCAAAGAAAATCAAACTAAACCAATAACACCAACATATCCCAAATGATCATATAAACTTAACCCAACCCTTAGTTTGACCTAATTTGACCAATTGGTCAACCTAATCCGATTTGACCTAATTTGACCCAAATGGGTCAAATTGAGCTAAACCTAACCAAATGAACTCCAAATGACATGAAATTTGGCCCAACCCACTTTT
The DNA here is from genome assembly GCA_021442155.1 of Cymbidium sinense. Lineage (NCBI taxonomy): Eukaryota > Viridiplantae > Streptophyta > Magnoliopsida > Asparagales > Orchidaceae > Cymbidium > Cymbidium sinense. The sequence goes on along the minus strand of CM038216.1, from coordinate 166,686,052 downwards.
GTCTCATTCCAAATCTGTCTAAATCAAATCTAGTGCCAAATGACCATCCTTCCCTTGGGATAAGGGTATCACATGAGACAAATCACCCATGTAAGTGGTCATTTCCATTTCTTGGCCACTTGGCACTCTCCCATTGGTCCACCTAGGCTCCTAAGACACTGCCCAACCTAACCCAAAGGTAGTTGGGTCAGCCATGACCTAAAGGGAGGTGAAATCACCTCACCTCCCCCATTGGTGCACTTGAAACATCAAGGACACCCACTAATCCCCATTGGCAGCCACCTCTCATGTCTTGGCCACTTAAATCAAGCCACTTATGGAGATTTTTTGCCATTCCCAGCCACCACTGATGGCTAAACATCCACAAAATGCTAAACTAGCCTGAACCGTCCGATCAAGAGGAAGAGGGGGTGGGGTATACACTCCCTCATTTCCACTAAAACACAGTCGAATTCATTTCTCAGAGCTAGAGAACCCTAAGATGAGCCATCAAGAGCTTCCAAGAAAGTTCCCAAGCCTCCCCAAGTTCTCCATTCTCAATTTCCTTCAGGCCGAAATAGGGCAACCTTCCTCTCATTCTCATTTGCTCAAGGCTCAACCAAAGTGCAATTAACTTTGTACACGCCAACATTGGAGCTAGTCAAGTAAGAACGAACAGCATCCCGAGCCCTCCGACCATCGGATGATCAATTTCGATCAACACCAACCACCAATGCTTCAGGTATTAGCCTTCCGAGCAAACCACCTCAATTTGGAGCTTGTGTTGATTAGTAGAGCTTCATCTCCACTAGATGAAGCTTTCTCAATTGAGATTTCCATTAGTCTTATGCTCCGATGAGGTATGCCATTGAAATTGATCCTTGGGGAAAAATTTGTTTGAGCATTTTGAAGAAAACTTGCATCTCTCATGATCTTAGCTATTGGATCCCTTCAAATCCTCCTTGCGAAGGTGTGGGATCGATTAGAGATCGATCCGAGCTCGGGTGGACTTGAATCGATCGAAGGAAGGCAGACAGTGTCTGTCTTCGGTCGATCGATAGATGAGGTATCACACCGTCCATTTCGCATGATCAGAATGGACTATCATAATTAGATCCAATATAATTATCCTATTTAATCATTTAGCACTGTGGGATTAAACATAGCCGTCCGATCTAAGATCGAATTACGCACAAGAAAGCACATTCCACCGCCGCCATGCATTGTTGACTCAATTTATTTTTAATAACCAATCTTGTGGTGTCACGTGGAAGCACACCTCATCAGCATGCCATGTGGTGTCGATGGGATTAAGAGTTAATAAGGCTTAATTAATGTGTTTTAATGGTCAAAACTTCCAAAAATCATAACTAATTGTAGAAAAATCATAAAATGCAAATAAATTCTTATTTTAAAGGTATTTCAGAGGGAAATTTATTAAAAAGGTTCTTAATTAATTTTGAATAATTAAGACTTAATTAAGATTTAATTACAAAATTAATTATCCTAATTTTCCTTACTTAAGCAATTAATCCCAAACTTTATAGGTTAATCTAATGGGATGACCTTTACCTCCGATAATTTTCTTGGGATTTATTGCTTAATTAATTAGGAAATTGACTAATTAAGCTTTAATTACTCTTTTAAGTTAATTAATCATTAATTAATCACATAAAAAAATTAAAATTTAATTAATTAAGTGGTTAATCATTGTTCAATAGTGAATGAATCCATGGGATAAGGTTAGGGCCTCCTTTCTAATTTATTTTCCTAAGTTCATTTCATTAATCAAACTAATTAAGGCTTAATTAATTAAATAAACTACTTAATTAGTTAAATTAAAATTATAATCACATCAGAACTTAATTAAGTAAATCTTGGGTAGACCTCTAGGTATTCAATAACCTAAAGAAGTCATAAAAAAATTATGGTTAACCCACATGTGTGAGAAAATCATAAGAGTACTTAATTAAGTTTTCTTAGCTTAATCAACCATTAATCATGAGCCAATTGCATTAGGCCCCTTTTCTTTCTTAAGATCATTGCTAATTTTGCTTCCAATGCATGTGCATATCATATTAGCTCATAATTATTTGGGTGATTATGTTAAGGCAACATAAGAAAGGGTTAATTAATGTTTTAATGCATATTACAATCTAATTAACTCAAAAATCAACTTAATCACATTTCATTAAACCATATGAATTAACTAACATGGGGATGGGTTAGATCAACAAACCTTTTCTCACATCCTTAAATCAAACCAAAACATGAAATTAAAAATGATGTTAAGGAAGCTTTTGTTTACTTTAAATAGTTTTATTTGACATGATTGTCCTTATAAATTAATTTGATTGAATGAAATCATGTGTTTATGTTTATTTATTCCTTTCAAATCATGTTAAATGTTGTATGTCATTTGAAGTCATACATATCTTTTCAAAAAAATTAATTAAGTCAAATGATTTTCCTTTTATGTGAAGCTTGCATGTGTTGGATTAATTTTATATATGTGTGGCTATTATCACTAGTAAATTCAAATTATTTTTTAAAAGTTTATAAATCAATTACATTGATTAGAGTAGTAGTAATTTTGAATATGTATAGGTTTGTATGTGCTTATAGCTTAGGTATGTGAAACAAAGCTTTCTTCATATGTAGTTTTATATGGGTTTGAATGTTAATAAGTATATAGTCTGGACATCCCAAGAATACAAGGCTTTAGCTTGCCCTAAGGAAGTCATTTGATTACCTCACTTCCCTGGTTTAATAATGACACGTACTTATTTGATTTCATTTACATATATTTCTACATTAGAATTTGGGTAGGATCTTGTGTCACATACATAAATATTTCATTCAAATAAAAATGCAATTTTCACATGGTTCTCTTCCTTTTACTTACATATTCATTCATGTGTAGTGAGATAACAAAGTATATAGTTTAGACATCCTGGGAATATGAGGCTTTAGCTAGCCCTAAGGAGGTCATTTGATTACCTATCTTCCTTGGTTAACAAAGGCATGTACTAGCTTATTTCTCTTTATATGTGTATGTATGTGTGGCTAATGGATGAAAATCTCTCTTTTCTACTAAAAATGCATGCATTCATAATTGACCAAGTGTTTGGATTAATTAGTCATGATATTTGGAGCTTTCTTTCTCATATTCATGTGTATAAATTTACATATGTTTGAATGCAAATGAGTATATAGTTTGGACATCTCAAGAATATGAGGCTTTAGCTAGCCCCAAGGAGGTCATTTGATTACCTCACTTCCCTAGTTAACAATGACACATACCTATTTAATTTCATCCCTATATATTTTTGTATAAGAATTTAGATAGAGCTTTAAACTAATATGACTAAATAATTCAATCACATAAAAGAATATTAAACTTTAATTACATATATATACATTCATCATATAAGTGTGCTAAAATATGTCGCATGTATAGATACACTTAAGATTTAAATCATATGCATGTTACATGTGATGGAAAGGAATGTTCTAACATATATGTCATGTGATAGTAATTCAATTAGAGTAATCTTAAGATGCCTTTAATATTGAATAGAGTTATTTAAAGTGAACCTAAACTTAAGATTAATTTTAAAAAGTGTAATAAGTCATTCACTAAAGAAAACTAAATCAAATTAATGTACTTTAGAAAGTGGCTTAAGGTAGGGATGAATGGGAATGATCCTTTTTCTTCTCTTTATAACACTTAGTTGTTAAGTGTAAATCAAATGAAACCAAAGAAAACATAAAGTAAAAATCTACAAATCAATTAAATCATTTCAAGTGAAATTCCCCTTTCATGTTAAATTGAATCCTTCAACATAACACTAATGCCTAGCAAGATTTACCACACAAGTCTTAATACACACATTAGAATTAAGTCATCACTTCTAGTTCTATGTTAGGATGGTGTATGGTGTGATGTATATTTTGTTTCATGATGTATTATTTTAGACTGGATGTTAGGGTGTATATTTCTGTAGAGACTAGATGTTAATTTTTTTTTGCAGGTGCTTAAGCTTAAATAAATGTAAATGCTCTCTTTGTAGGTTGCTTAAGCCCCTAAATATAATCCAAGTTAGGATAAGTGGGCTTGGTTATCCATTTGTAGGGTGCTAAGTCCAAATTATAAATATAACTACTTGGGTTGTATGTATGTTTAGCTAACCTCTATTTTGTAGGTGTAGTCAGATTTATTTTTTTTATTTTCAATGTAATTTTGCATTAGAATTAGGATTAATTCTATGAGGGTTTAGGATGAGCATTAGCCAGAAGGTTTTGCCCTAGGGTGCCATGTGATGCCTTAAAACCTACCAAATCAAAGAAACAAGGAAAAAAGAAATGAAGACATGAAGAATGAAGAACTGAAGACCCCCATAAAATTTTATAAATTATAATTATTATTTTATAATTATTGGTTGTATAAGGGTAGAGCTTAGGTACCCATCTTTTTTCTTAGGTTGTACAACGATACCCGACTGCACCGACCTATTTATTATTATGATAATTGTAAAAATTGATTGATGTTATGTTTAAACTATGCATTAAGGTGGCATGCTCTTTATAGTTTCTTAAATTATTGATGCTTTAATGTGTGGCTTGGATGCAAATAAGCTCTTAGGATAAAATAAATTTTCTACCCAAGTAATCACTCATAACCTCACCTTAGCCGAATGTTGTATGTTTCACATCATGCATGCAAACTATTTCGCTATTGAAAATAAGAGATTTCTATCCTTGTATGATAGGGGAATGCTTGACCTGTGAGGGCATCCCTTATGTTGGAAAATACCCATTTCTAGTTGATTTAGCCACAACTTTATTTCATCATGCATATAGGCATCAAAAATCCTAAAGCCTTTCTCAAAATGATATGTCTAAAATGGAATGAAATTTGAAAAGATTTTGCATTTATAGATTAAGTCATATACTCATACCACTCATGCTTTAGTCTCTTAGGGAGTGGGTTTAGGACTTTAGTCTCTTCTGAAATAAATAATAGCCCAACTATCTTGCAAACTCATAAGGCTTGCTTACATGGATTTAAATCATAGGAGTTAGCTGGCGGCCACTCTAGGAGATTGTAAGTCTAGAAGTCAGGTGGTTTATCCTCTCTTATGGAGGTAAATCCTATGTCCATCTTAGCTTATATTTAGGTCGTGCTTTAGCTTATGCTAAAACTCCTTAGATTTAGGATCTAAGGTAGCTATTTTCTTCAGGTTACAAGAACAAATACTCATCTCTTAAGCATTTCCATAACCTTGTGTTGATGGATTAAAAGCCCTAGCAATCTAATAAAATTTAACTGAACTGAATAAATCTCTTATCTTCAAAATTATAAAGCCCAATCATATGATAGATTGGAATACTCACTAGGCCTCCTAGTATCATGAGCATTCCCTACATATTCCTTTTAGACTCCAAAATAAGTCTTCTCCTTAAACTTTCCCAATTGATTTTTCAAATATAACCAATCCTTTGATAGTCTAACCTTGAAATCTTTGGAGATGATAATTGTCTACTTTAATCGAGAGTATTCTTAGAATTTCATTTCCTAAGATGTAATTAACTATGGAGGCTTGCCCATAATGAACTTTAGTATTTGGTTTAATATAAACTTTGCTTTATTCATCCATGTAAAGTAGGGAAAAAATCTCTGGTACATTCAAAGACCCATCATGTCTTAGGAGTCCTTATTATGTGATTAGGTCCATTGAAGGGTGATGTCTCTATCTTTTGAGATAATATATCATACCTCAATGTCATACCTGATCACTTTAGTAAGTACCCTATATTTTTTGCATGGTGTCCTCATATATCCGAAAATAAATACCATAGATTTTTCTGGCAACTCCACTCAGGATTATTCCTTTCTCTATCTTTAGTAGACAAATATTATTTCCAAGCATCGATAGTGGACATATATTTTATATAAGCCCAAGGATATTTTTTGTTTAGTTGGCACTTTGCTTATTTCATCCTTAAGCAAAGCTAGCCAATATCCTTTAGGTTTTAGGACCTCACCCCATGTAGGTCTTGAAACCCCCTATTGGGTCCCCCAATAGGTAAAAAAAATTAACTAATGAAAGGAGATGACTAAACTTAGAATCTCTTGACCACTAGCTTGGTGAGGCAAGGTTAATCCCATATTTAAGAAAATCACAATAAAATTCAAACTAAACAAGTAAAGTCTTTTGCAAAATTTTCCAAAAACACTTTTTCTAAATAAAATCATTTTTGAAATGCACTTCACATAATATAAAATTTGTAAAATACAAAAATTTTAAATCTCTTCTCAAATAATAAAAATAATCAAACCTCATTTAGCATACTTCAATTTGTTAAATGAGGTTCCTTTTCAAAAATCAAAATTAAATATGCATCATCAAAACCTTTTTCATAAATTTTTAAAAGCACATTTTTCAAAATAAAAAATCAATCAACTCCATTTAACATATCCAAGTTTGTTAAATGAGAGTTCTTTAAAATATTTCAAACACATTCTTCAAAAATTAATCAACTCCACTTAACATACCTAAATTTGTTAAGTGGAGTTCCATTTCCAAAATCAAAACAAAACCAAAAATTCAACATATCATCGAACCTCACTTAACATGCCCAAATTTCTTAAGTGAGAGTCCCCTCTTTTCAAAAGTAATATCACATAAAAAATCAAAATACATTTGAAACCCATTTGACATACCCAAAATTTTCAAATGAGAGTCTCATCTTTCAAAATCAAAACAAATTGAATTTTATTTAACATACCTACATATGTTAAGTAGAATTCCCCTTTTCCAAAATCATAAAAAATCAAAACACATTTGAATTCCATTTGACATACCCAAATTTGTCAAATAGGAATTCCATCATCAAACAACACATAAAGCAAACTAAACTCTATTTAACATACCCACATTTGTTAAGTAACAATTTCCACTTTTCAAATAAGAGTTTCATTTTCAAATCAAATCAAAACAAAATATCAAACATACTTGAACCCTACTTAACATACCTAAATTTGTTAAGGGTTTCATTTTCAAATCAAAACCAAATATCAAATGCATTTGGAACCTACTTAACATACCTAAATTTGTTAAGTAAGGATTCCACTTTTAAACTAAAATCAAATCAAACAAATCAAACATATAACAACAACCCTCACAAACAAAATTATTTTCAAAGATTTTCAAACACATATTTAAATCTCATTTAGCATACCTAAATTTGCTAAGTGAAGATTCCAAAATCAAACAATCAAATAAAGGATAAATAACAAATTCATCTCCAAAGTCTCTCCAAATGAATGAACCCCATTCAACATACCTAAATTTGTTGAATGTGGGTTTCAAATTAAAATTAAATTCGATGACAAAGTCTCTCCTCACTTTCTAAAATCTCTCCATTCCAATGAACCCCACTTACCACACCAAAATTTGTTAAGTGTGGGTTCAAATTCCAAGTCAAATCAAGAATCAATGATTAAAGGTAGCTATTAAAGTAAGGGTCTAATTCAGTTCCATTTTCTACAAATGCAGAGATAGTAGTTCAGTCTTTTGTTCTCTTCTTCAGTCAATCTTTCATTATATTTTTTTATAAAGATGATATTCTCCTTCCCGAATGGTGTGGATTTGGCCTTGGATCATGCCATACTCACCAACACCACTACACACATCATTTGGTTTGGGCACAGATTTGAGGCTGTTTGAGTCACCTGCGAGGGGCTAGCCTTCACGACCGTCAGCAGAGAGGAGGTGGTAGGACATAAGCCTTTCCTTTATTTTGACATCCCATCAGATTTTGAGTTTTCCTCATTGAAGAGGAAGGTCCGAGGTTCCAGAAGTAGTATAAGCTCGCCTATTTTAGTGTCGTATTAATGTTGTCTATAGTGCCAGTTGTTATAGTGCCCGTCACCTAGTCTATTGTCTCCCCGGTTACAGTCCCAATGAGGGCCACCTCCTCACTAGTTTCTACCACTTTGAAGGGGAAGGCTATCTTGGCCTTCGAGGTAGTCTCCTCTACCTTTGAGGTAGATTCTAGTTCTCACTCTGCTCCACTTACCAGGATGGAATGCCACAATAAGAACTTAAAGGTTAAGTGACACTATGAGCGTGAGGCTAGGTAGGTAGACGCTACCTCTCATGTTGCTGAGGAGGGCTCTCCTCATGAGACCTCTCCACTCTTGAGTGGTAGTAGGTTTCACTCCCTCTAGACTTTGGATGTAGAGGAAGACTATAGGAGGATTGTTGTATTGCCACCACCACTAGCATAATTCGAGATACCAGCTAGGGAGAGGAGGAAGCCCTATGTTGGTCTACGATTAGTTCTTCGCCTAGTTGGTAGAACCCATGGATGCTCAGAGTCTGGTACATTATATGAGTTGAGGACTCTGATCCCTAGGAGTGTTATGGATCATATAAGTAGAGAGAAAGCCTCATAGGTTAGAGTTGCAGCCCAAATGAGCAGAAAGGAGAGGAGGAGGCAGAAGGGTAGTTGCTTTAGTAGATTTCAGGTGAGCCACGTGGTGATCATCTGACATAGTCCCAGGAACTACTAGTCATAGGAGGAGAGCTTCGATGGAGAGGCAGTAGGTGTCTCCACCATCACACTGCTCCACTCATCGTCTGCCATCACCTACCTAAGTCCCTCCTTCCACAATCCTCGCCAAGGTACAAAAGTCTGCATCTAGAGAGAGGACATCTCCATTGGTGATCCGGCTATGGCCTAAGGATCCCACTCCACCTATTCTACCCATTGAGGTGAGGTCGAGCTATCCCATTTGACCTTCCACCTCAGATGTGGTAAAGAGGGAGTGGAAACCCAAAAGCATCATAATCGCTCAACCATCACAGCCTGCAATACAAGAAGAAGAGGATGTCAGTGTAGTCCCCATAGAAGTTGATCCCCCTAGGCAGAGCACTCCATTAGTAGGCAATGTTTGATATATAGATTGATGAGCAAATCACAAGGACGGTGTTTATAGAGCAAAAGTAGGGAGATCTTCACTATGATATCCTAGAAGACTACTTTACTAAAAAAAAATAACTTCTTGGCAGTGATCATTCGGATCGAGAAGAGAGTAGAGTATATTTTGACCCCGATGAGGATGACTTATTTGAGGATTCAGCAGAAATCTGCATGGTCGATACTCGAGGTTACCTCCACAAAGACCATCAGAGTCATGAAGATGTTGTGATCGAGGAAGGTGACACCTCTCACTCGACCCAACACCTCTTTCAGTAGCTCAAGAAGAAGGATGAGCATATCAATAGAATGGAATGGAGGGTTAAGAATTTATTAGCAATAGTTCTAACACTTCAAAACTAAGCTCCAGTATCATAGCCTAGACCCATGGAGGTCGATCGGTGCAAGCTCTTACATGTCCTAAATCCTCCCAAGAGTACCACTCACGTGGATCAGGATAGTGGTAGTTTGCATAAGAAGGTCATAGACAGTACCTCCATGCATGAGAAAGACATCATGCAGATGGTAGAACAATAAGTGAAGGAAGCGTTAGCATAAGCCTGGGGGAGTTCATCCATTCCAAAGGGTAGGCCTTACCTAGAAGAATTCGATGTAGTCTAATTTTCTAAGGGGTTCGTGCCACCATCCTTCAAAAGTTTTGATGGTAGTGGGAACCCACGGCAACATATGGCACACATCAGAGTCAGCTATTGCAATGCTAGTGGCAGTGACACACTTCTCTTTTGACTTTTCATTAGCAGTCTATTAGGGGTTGCATTTTATCAGCACGTCGAATTGCCCAATGATTCGGTGAAGACTTTTTCTAAGTTGGAGCAACTCTTTATCAAGAGATTTGTTGGAGCCTAGTAAAGGATAACTATGGGTGACCTTATTATAGCAAAATAAAATCCTAATGAGTCCCTTGTTGATTACATTCTCAGATGGCATAACTTGAGTATGAAATGTAAACCACAGTTATTTGAACAACATACCATTGATATTCTTCTCAAGAATATCCATGGTTTGATCGCCTTCATGCTCAAGGGCTTAGCAATCAAAATCTTTGAGAAATTAATCAACAAGGATGACAGTTTATAAGAAGAAGCTAAATAGTTATCATTTCAAGACCAATCATTCAAGTTCAAGCAGTAAAAAAGTAGAAAAATAATCGTTTTCCTCTCCTAACCCTAGCGCATTCCTGGCGGCTCCCGTGTTTTCCTTGCTTCCGATTGCAATCAACCGTTGTTCTTCCACGATTTGGTAGCGATCTCTCCCCTGCTCTTGTTGGTAATGTAATCCACCTCTCTTCGAATGGCGGAAATGGCTTTTTCCGCGCTTGCTCGACAAACGCAGCGCTTCGATCCAAGATCCTTACCTACGCTTAAATCTTTCAAGGATGCTCTCTGTAACTGCTCCTTATACTTCGGTTAATCTAATGTGATTCGTGGTATGCCCGCAATAATGTGTTGATTCATGTGGAAATTCTGCCATTTGAATTTCGCAGGTAAATTCAACTTGAAACGAACTTAGAAAACATACTTTTTTTTTTTCATAGTCTGAAGCTCACGGGCACTTTTTCTCGTGGGTTTGATTGATCAGGCATGTTAATTCAATTATCAAATGATTTGGATTATTCAAGAGTTTTGCACGCCGTTCTTATTTCGTTTTAACTACCAAATGCGACTTCTTAAGTGGACACCTAGTTTTGATATTAAAGAGAATCACCAATTGTTCCTATTTGGCTCGCTTTGCCCAATATGTGCATACACTTTGTTACGATCGTTTTGTTTGTCTCTATCTTTGACGCCTCTTCAAATTGATCAAGCTATATGAGATCATTAGTTCTGGATACTTGTTGAAGTTGATATAACAAAAAAACATCCAAAAGAAATCTGGATTGGATCAAAAAATGGGTTATAATCAAAAGGTTGAATTTGAAAACTTTCCCTTTTGACTTGCAAAATTCATGGGCATGAACACGATTGTTTTATCCTACATCCACATCTCAAAAAAACAATCTTCCTATTCCTACTAATTCGGTGACTATGGAACAACCAACTAAAATGGCATATGTGCCTAAAGCTAACCAAAATAATCATCCTCCACAAAATCACTTTTACCTAGAACGTCAATTGCAAAAGGAGGCTATTCGTGTTGAACCACATTGATGGCAGTTGGTTTTGGGAACTTAGAAAATATGCCTACTACTATGCCCATTGGTAACATGCGTGCTCTACAACTAATGACCCAAAACAAAGAAATTGATGAACTTAGGGTTGGGAACATCACCTCGATAAATCTTAGTTTGGATCAAAAAATAAAATAAAACAAACCATTAATTTAGAAAAGAAGATGAAACTATTCCTACATCCCCTAACATTTTGAATGGCCAAAATGATAGCATAACTAATCGTCATTCTCGATATGGAAGAGGGGAAATTACCATCACCATTCCTTATGTAATAATGAAACTTTGGATCACACAAATTACTCTTTTCACACATTGGACAATCAGCACCCTTTCAAACCTATAAACAAAAAAAAAAAAATCATTCAAATCCAAAAATAACTCTAAAATGCAAACTGTAATCACAAGATCTTCATCAATCCTACATCAACTATAATTACCTTTCTTCTCATTCTCATCCAATCAATTTTTTCATTCCAACAATTATGATTAATTTCATCATTGGAACATTCGTGTATTGGGACTACCCTAGAATCGCATTAGAAGCCGTCGCATTCATAACATATCTCTCCTTACTATCAACAACCACTTATCCACTCTTCTAAGATTCGGTACCGCTAGAACACTAGGTTTCCTAATTTTTACAACATTAACAACAAAATTTGGTTGTTTTGGAATAATTCTATCAACATCAATATCCTTGACAACCAACAATAATTGATTAATGCTCGATTTGGTGGGTGTTTTCACCGTGTTGTGCTCTTTATTTATGCATCTTGTAATAGAGTAGGAATATTCTATGGAATAATTTAAGATCTTTAGCCTCCTTCACTCAACTGGATGGTTGGAGGAGATTTCAACACCATCCTCTACCAAAGAAGCGGGTCATCTCTAATATTAATTCTATGGAAGATTTCGCTAATATGATTGAGTAACCTTACCGATATAGATTCTCGGTTCCAACTACACGCGGAACAATTCTAGACTTTGGCAACGCCGATCGTATCTGGTTAACCACCTTTGGATTGATCAATGGCCTCATACATTAGTTGAACACTTAAGTAGAACACCGGATCACGCCTCTTCTCGATCCTTTGTGAAAACACCCCTACCGCACACCGCATCCCCTTTCATTTCCAAAATATGTGGTTGCAACATAATGACTTTATGTCTTAACTAACGACCCCTATTCACCGATAACTCCATTAAAGGCATGATCCATTTTGGCATAAACTTAAAAGATTAAAACAAACTCAACTGGTGGAATAAACATCATTTTAAAACATTTTTGCAAATCTTAAAATATGGAAGATCTTGTGTGCTCGCTTGAAGAAGCGCTTGATCCTAATAAAATGATGAACTCAACGAAGATAGAGATAACTTGATTAAATATCAAAACATGGAGGAAACTTATTGGCAAAAGTCGCTACTAAACATATTAGATGGTGCGTAAACACAAAATATTTCCACGCTCTTTTCAACAAAGAAAAGTTATAAACTTCGATTAAGAAAATTAAAAACAATAATGATAATTGGATATGGATAAAATGATATTAAAGATTCGGTTATACATCATTTCCAAAATTTGTTAAACAACAACACTAACATGGAACCTATTGCTAACCTCTCATTCGATTCCTCAAAATTACTGATCAAAACATCTCTCTTTGTAGATCTCCGACGGAATCTGAAATTAGTAATGTCTCCAAAGCATGAATTGATTCGATTCTGGATGGTTACACACTATATTCTTCCAACGTGTTGGCCCATTATTAAATCGATTTAATGCCGTTATTGACTTTTCAATGGCACCCCTTCCTAGATTCTTCTAGCACCTCCATAATACTTATCCCTAAAACAACCATCCAGAAACATGGAATGACTTTAGACCGATTAGTCTATGCACCTTTTTTAACAAGCTAATATCCAAAATAATCACCAACCGTATCAACCCTCTGTTGCCAAACATTATCTCCCAGAATCAAACTGGTTTCATTAAAGGGAGAACCATAGGCGATAATATCCTTTTAGCACAAGAAATGATTCATGATATTGACGCCTATTAGCGGTAACATTGCTTTCAAACTAGACATTTCTAAAGCCTTTGACAAACTCTCTTGGGAATTCCTTGTTTCTATACTCCAACTTTTGGATTCTCAAACGAATTTATTTGTATAAAAAAAATTGTATCACTAATGTTTGGTTCTCGGTTATCGTAAATGGAGAATCGAGGTTTCTTCACTTCTACACACGCTTACGCCAAGGAGATCCTTATCGCCATTGCTTTTATTATAGTGTAGATTATTTATCCGAGCTGAACGATCTTTTCTATAATAAACCAAGTATGATTTACAAAACTCAAGGTGGATTTCCCATTACTCATCTTTGCTTTGTGAATTTTATCATTTTCTCGCAATGCTTCTATAACACACATCAAAACTATTATGAAATTCTTTAAAAATTTGGCAAAGAAAGCGTCTCCTCCTAACAAAAATAAATGTTGCTTCATAACCGCTAATAAAATTAACAATAGAATTAATTAGATAATGAGGATCACTAACTTTCATCAACATCATCTTGATCAATTATCTAGGTACTCTCTGCTCAAAGGACATAAAAGATCTTACCTTTTGACGATTTAATCCACAAAATATCCAACCGTATCTCCTCTTGGGAATATCATTTTCTATCCTTTGGAGGAGGTTAACTCGATTAAGAGTACCCTTAATTGATGCCTCTTTATCGCATTCAAACTATCGTTCCAACCAATTGTTGTATTAATAGAATTGAGAGGCTCATTAACAAATTTTTTTGGGGGTCTAATACCTCTTCCTCAAAAATACATTGGTCCTCTTGGCACAAAATCTGTGGCATCTCTGAGGAAGGTGGTCTGGACTACAAATCTATCAAAGACACCATCAACGCATTCTCTTATAAACTCTGGTGGAATTTTAGAAGCAACAATAGCCTTTGGGCTAACTTCATGACAAATAAATATTGCCTATCTAAGCACCCATTGAACTGCTCTTATAAAACTAATGCTTCTCCTATTTGGAAAAGACTCTGTAAAATTAAATGGAAGGCGGAATCTTTAATTTTGGGGCATTAACTCGCAACTCTTTCTTCCGGCAAGATAACGGCTTGGAAATAACTCTTTGATGAATTAATTTCCTCATGTTCTATTGATACCATCAAAGTCAAATCTTTCGGAATAATAATAAATGGAACTTTTCCGTGCTCATTGATTATATCCCTTCATCCTTTTAGACAAACTCAATAACATAAACATTACATCCAATAAAAAAAGACCGATTCTTTTAAACTCTCTCAAAATGGCTAATTCGTTTTAAAATGTTTGGCTTATGATCAAAGAACCTCGTGATTATTCCAAAGTGTATGCTCGACTTTGGCACAATAATATTCCCACCTCATATTCCATTCTCACTTGGCGTATCTTAAAAGCTTTGTCCCTATTGATTCCTTGATGTGGGTAAAGGTTTTACCTCCCATCAAAATGTCATTGTTGCTCCCATATTGAAAATGTAAATCACCAATTCGTGAATGGTGCGATTGCATCTAAACTTTGGATTTGGTACGATAATCTTTTCTCCATTGACAAATATAACGGCTCTTTCTATTTATCAACTCCTCGAGATATATTTTGAAAACAATATAAAAGGTCATATTAAAATTGTTACTGCGATCATTATTCTCTGGTTCATTTGGATGGCTAGAAATGATGCTAAGCATAATGATATTTCTATGAATCATTCCAAAATAATTGCCAAAACTAAGTTCAAAATCCGTGATCTATTTAAAGCCAACCTTATTAAATATAAACACTTAAAAGGGTGTAAATTTGTTGCCTCTAAATTGGGTTTGCATTTGCCTGATACAAACACCTCTAATCAAGCCAAAATACTTTATTGGGCCAAACCACATGATAACGTTATCAAAATTAACACCGATGGAGCCGTATCCCCTAATGCTTCTGGTTGTGGTGGCATCTTTAGAAATTTCAAGGGTGATGTTCTCATGTCCTTTGCTAATCCTATTATTACTAACTCGCCCTTTTCGAACTAATGGCGTGTATAATGCTCTTAACATTGCAATAGAAAGGTTGGCTTAATATCCGGAAGTGGATGCCTTATTACTAATTGATCTCGCAATCTGAAAAAAAAATGGCAATGTGGAATTATATTACTTAATTAAGCAAACTAAAATTCTGCTCAATCAATTTTGTTACAAAATCACTCATATATGGAGGGAAGGAAATGCTTGTGCTGATTACCTTGCTAACTTAGGAACTAGATTGAATGAGCCCACTAATTTTGATAACCATTCTATTCCTAAATACTTACAAGGATTGGTCAACCTGGACAAGACGGGTTTTCCTCACATTAGAGCATGACATTTTCGGCTGATTTGGCTTCTTGTCTTCATATTTTTAATCTTTGAAGCACCCTATCGCTTTATGGTATTGTTGATTTGGATTGGTCCCCATTAAGCATTATTGCCTCTTTTCATTCAAGATCTGGCATTGGCCCGGCGTGAATATCTCGATTTATGGAAACTTTTTCTGCTTGATGTTATCATATACTGATAGGGGAATATCTGTATTGCTCCCTAGGTTAATTTTGATTTGGATTACACAGTATGGCATGCCGCTTGGAACTACTCTAAACGATATTTGGATAATTTTTGGGGCTGTTTGTTACAAATGGATGCACTCCGTTAGGACTTACAGCCCTCTTTCTATGCGAAAGATTTCTGGATTGTTTTTGGCCCATATTTTCATCATGCATTGGTTTTGCTGTTTTCTAACCCCACATTTGGAAAAGTTTCCTTTGGCTGTGAGTAATTGTTATACGGTTTACTGCTTGTGGATGCAACTCTTCTTTGGTGCTTATATTGTCCTTTTAGCTGGATCGATTTCTGATATGCATTATCTGGAAAATTATTCTGCTTATGGTATGATAACTGGAATTGCAGAAATATACATTTTCACGGTCGGACCTTGTTCCTACTAGTTCATATGGGAATTGTAGCTTTAAGTGCTTTTGCTGGGTTTATACGTTGGTTAGTTGTTACATTTGGCGATGCACATATTACCTTCTTTGTTGTCTCGCATGATATTGGGTTAAGTTGGGCGTTCATGTTTACGCTTATGGTAGAAATCGGCTTGAATGCGCGATCAAAATTTTTCCTTTTCTGCTTGTTATCGCTAATTCTTAATGAATATTCATATCTGCATATAATACCTCGCGCATGATTCGGGTTAAAATGGGCTTTCATTTCTTTAATATGTTGGTTTTTCTACCTTCTCATTATTCGATTGGAAAAAGCCGTCCTGGCCGTGAATAGCTATTCCCCTGTTTGCTGCTTGTGGTTGACGTTATCATCAGTGGATGATGATATTCTCACTGGATTACTAACTGTTCTCCTATATGGTTCGATTCATAATCTGAATTACCTATATGCCACCCATGAATGCTCTTATTGGCATTACTGCTCTAAATGCAATTACTGGATGCGTATTTTAGATGTTTGTATTACATACCCTGTGCTGAAATACAATGCTTTACTTTACCACTACTATCCCAAGGTCATTTATAAAGGGAGGGTTCTCTAGGGCTTATTGTGCACTGATATACTCTATTGGGATGGTGTTAAGCTCGAGATGAGCCTGATTAGGTTTGCAGGTTATAAAGCTCACTTATCTATCAACAACGGATCCATTCTCTCTCGGGTTTGTTGGCTATGATGGCGGTGTGATCTCACTTCCTATTGGTTGGTAGTTGCTCTGTGATGTAACCCTTCTGAAGTTGGATGCTCATACTTGCATCCAAAAGGATGTGATTGAGCTGAGCCTATTTACCCTTTTCCTTAATATCATTCTCACTTTATTGTGTTTTCCTCCACTTATTGTCGGCATTACCTTAAGCTTTATCTTTTCTTTGTTCTCTTATTGTTTTCTGAGTTTGCTCCAGTTAGTATTTTACTTTTAATTGTTTTAATGCTTTGGATTTTGAATGTATTTAGATTGGGTTTTCTCCTTAGGTTGATTGTATTTGAGAGTTGAGTGTAACCCCTTTAAGAATCTTGTAACCTTATTTTTGTGGCAATAAACCCCAGTATAATGGGGTTTCAAAAAAAAAAAAAAAAAAAAGAAAAAAGTGTTTGAGAAAAGACTAGAGCAGTGTCAAAACAATGGGAAGTAAGAGTTCAATTTGAGAGACCACAAACTTAGTAGCTACCTTTGTCACCTCCTCTGTCACCTCTTTGGCCATCATACCAGCTACCACAGTTATGACAGTGGTCGCCACCACCACCTCCATAATAGTAAACTCAACAGCGATATTCATATCCACCGCCAGGTAAGTATTACCCACCTACTCTTATAGACAAGTTAAATAAACTATATTCATTCAAGAGGGAGGTAGTCATGAAGAACTTTAAAAATCTAATAAAGAAACTTGATTTCCATTTACTAGAGCCTAAGAGGGGAGGAAGGGGGCAAGAGTGATGATCCTAGCTATTGCCCCTACCACCGCATATTAGGACATGTCTTAAGGATTGCATCACTTTCAAAGACTAGCTTGAGCATAGCTACAAGTCGGGTGCCATACTTATCCCTAAGGAATACTTATCCCTAAGGAATATTTATTAGAATAACCATCTAGTTCAGTTAGAGTAATCCTTGGGGATACTTGTGATCCTCTTAAGATAAAAGAAGGTTGGAATATTTCTTTATCTCAAACCTTTAAAAAGATCATCTCTAAGATCAAGAAACTTTCCTTGCAGGTTCTTGAGATAGCTCAAACCTCCAACATTAAGGAGGGTTTGTAAGTTGCCAAGGACAACTCGGGGAAGGTGGGAGCTCAGCAGTAGCAGCAGCAGTCTATACCTACTTGGGATAAGCCAGTAGTGCAACCACCGTCTGAGTCTAGTACTCCCTCCATCATTGTAGCTATCACTTCATCCATCTCTTCTTCTTCCAGTAGGAGTTTTGTATCTGCGGACGAGGGCACTAAACCCCTCGCTCTGTTTGCTTTACTTGATTTCTATCATGTACCTCCACCTAAAAAAAATCAATGAAGAAAGCTGATTCCACTTATATCTTCTCTACTTTTGATAGTCTTGATGATCTCAATCCAATCTCAATCCAGTTGAAAGCTCTCAAAATCTAAATAATAATACTAGCATAAATAATTTTGATCCTTTCTCTTATGATTCAGAATAAGACTTTCCTTTTTTGAATCAATCGGGTTCACCCATTGAGATTAACTTAGAGAAAACTAACTCTGAGGGTCCCATAGAAGAAGCTATAGGTATGCCCAACGAGCAGGTAAAACTTTTCACCAACCCGCCACATGAAGTCACTAAAGTCAACTTTCTTAGTGGCAAAGTTCTACCTCCTGGGGTAGTACCTTAGGATAAGGGTATGCAAGTCATTAGTTTCAGTGAGCAAATAGCCCCTCCATAGGATGCTCCACTTATGGATATGCTTGTGGAGGACCAGCTCAGAGTTGATTACAACGTCTTAGCTCATCATAGAAAGTTGCCAGCTAAGTTAAGCATATATGACACCCTTATCTTATCCAAAGAGATGAGGGAATTTTTAATCAAGGATTTACTTGATCTAAAGATATGTTTAGCTGAGCTGACCACTACTGAAGAAGAGGCAAGCCACTCAAATGACATCTTAGGAGTTACATTCAATGATGAAGACTTCCTTCTAGGGATGACTAAGCACAATCATCCTCTTTACATCAGAGTGGATATGGGCAGATTCAGGCTATCAAGAGTGTTAGTTGACCCAGGTGCATCAGTCAATATTATGAGTCTAAGAACCCTTGCCTACTTGATGATCGACATCTCCAAACTCCAAAAAGAAAGGATGATGTTGAGAGGATTTAATGAATAAGGTGAGAGAGCCTTAGGATCCATAGTGTTGCCATTGGAGATAGATGATTGGAAGACTGAAGCCAAGTTTCATATTATAGACTCGGATATATCTTTCAACACTTTGCTTGGGAGATCGTCGATACATGAAAATCACAGTTTCATTTTCTCTACATCACTGTATGAAGTTTGTGAGAGGTGGAATCGCCTACTATATCAAAGGAGATCTCAAGCCATTTATAATTCATGAGGTCGGCATATATGAGGATGCAACTTACTACCTCCCTCAAAATCAACAAGTCTATTCTCATGAACTTGGTCATAGTTCAAAAATAAAAGAAAAAAAAGAAAAGGAAAAAAAGAAAATAGAAAAGCAAAGGAAAAAAAGAAGAAGAAAAGAAAAGAGAAAAAGAAAAATAAAATAAAAGGGAGCGACAAATAGACTTGGAGGAAGAAGTGGAGCCCAACAGTAGATTCCACCCACAGTTCGTCACTCCATTTGAACATATGGTTAGAATGACCCGACCTCTAACAGGCAGAGGAAGAGGCCAGTTCAAAGGCAATCCTAGGGCAGGAAAACCTCTTTATTGGCCACCCAATAAGAGATATGTCCCAGCTACCAGGAGTATATCTACCAGCCAGCTCTTCTCAATAGCAGATTCCCTTGGAGGTGACACTTGAGCCAGACAGCAATGAAGACTAGGCTCCAAAGCAAAGCATAAGTGTATCCAAGTCTATATGTGAAATAGTTAGGCATCAATTGGGAACCTTAGCTCTAACCCTACTTTCCTCATAAAATATTGAGAGTTTGGTAGTTAAAGAAACTCCTAAATCATCCATAGATGTAAAGGCTCAGAGGTTCTTTCTGGGAGCATCATCTTGAAGTCAAGAAGTTGATGTAGAACTTGAGGATGATTCATACAAAGATTTAATAAAATTACCTTTTGATTAATACTCACCTTATGTTCATAATTTAGAAAAGAAAGGATTAATCCCACATACTTGGTCAAAGCACAGGTTAGACTATTTCGAAAGAATATGAAAGAATAAATGCAAAAGCACTCAATCAAGACCGGGACTAGGATTTGGTATAGTGGGTCCAATCGATGATGGTGATTACTATTTAGTCATCACCAATCATTTGGAATCTGATGGGTTCTTTTCAAATCATATGAGGAGGTGTGCTTAGAAACTTCAAAAAATTTAAATGATTTTGAAGTCAAAGATGCACCACCGAATTCAAGAAGAAGAACTATCGAATAATCAGAGAATCAAGAAGATCCACGATCGACATACATAGTTCCTTGATGAATGAAATTGAAATAATGACTTAGTTAGGCTATTGAATGCATTTAAGGACTATTTTGCATGGAGTTATGAAGAGATGCCTTTCATTTGAAGTCAAGAAATTGATCATGCCGGTTTCATTCTAGAAGAAAAATGTCATAGTCATGCAAGTGTCATCCCAATTAAGAAGAAGAATGGCCAAATTCGCATATGTGTCAATTTTAGGGACTTAAATAAGGCATGTACAAATTATGAATTTTCACTATCGATACCAGAGGTGATGGTGAACATTGCCTCTTCTCATGCAGTCTTCTCCTTCATGGATGGCTCATCTGGATATAACCAAATAAATATGGCCCCTGAAGATGAAATAAAACACTGATTTTAGAACCCCGATCGAAATCTATTTCTATAAGCTCATGCCTTTTAGCCTTAAAAATACAGTGCTGCATACCAATTGTCTATGACTTGAATTTTTGATGAACTCATTCATCATCAAGTCAACTGTTATGTTGATGATCTCATAGTCAAAAGTAAAGAAAAGGAAGACCATCTCTTTGACCTGAGAGTAGTTTTTAAATGATTAAGATAATTTAACTTCAAAATGAACCCCCTAAAGTGTGTATTCAGAGTAACTTCAAGGAAATTCCTTGGGTTTATTGTCCAACATCGGGGAATCAAAATCGATTCGGAGAAGATCAAGATGATATTAGAAATGTCACCCCCTAAAAGTTTAAGTCAGCTTATATCATTTTAAGGGTTGTTGGTGTATCTAAGATGCTTTATTTCCAACCTATTAAGAAGATGCCATCATTTCTCAACACTTGTCAAAAAGGATGCCAAGTTCAAGTGGGATGATAAGTGTCAGCATGCCCTCGAAGATATCAAGCACTACTTGATGACACCACCAGCTCTAGCAGTCCTTATCCCGAGCAAGCCGCTCATACTTTACACAGTTGCATTAGATGACTCCCTTGGCACTTTGTTGGCCCAAGCCAATAATGAAGGGAAAGAAAATGTGCTCTACTACCTCAGCCATCCTCTAATCCCTGATGAAGCAAATTATCCACCCATTGAGAAGCATTACCTAGCTTTAATCTTTGCATCCCAAAAGCTATGACATTACATGCTTTCTCATAATGTGAACTTGATCTCTAGGGTCAATCCACTGTAATATCTCATGATACGGCTGACACTATCTAGAAGGTTAGCACGTTGGTCCATGATTTTGTCACAGTTTGACATTACTTTCATCTCGGTGATGAAAGGATAAGACCGGTGGATTTCTTAGCACACTTCTTCTGAATGCTTAATGATGACCTCCCCAATGAACAAATCATGAACTTAGGGACACTAACATTCGCTGTTGGGAGATGTGCTTTGATGATGCGACTTTCTCTCAAAGAGGAGAAGAACCATAATCTACTCTTCCAGGAAAGGCGGGGGCGGGAGTAATGCTCCTAACTCCGGATCACGATGTGATGAGATTCTCAAATCATCTATTAAATCCTTGAATCAACAACGAAGCTAAATATGAGGCTTTGATTGGCCGAGTTAGCCGTTATCCTAGCATCTAGAACATCAATATTTATGGGGATTCTCAGCTAGTCATCAATCAAATTGTTGGGTCCTACAGGGTTTTAAAGCCTAAGATCCATCACAACTACAAGTATACTATGGAGTTATTGGCCCAAATCCTAGAGGTTACCATTTACAAGATTCCTCAAGGAGAAAATGCCATAGTGGATGCCTTAGCCAAGTTGCCAAGGAGTTGACATGTCCAGAAGATGAGTCTATATCAATTAGGATCCAAATAAGATAAGTCTTATCCCTTATTGATACTGAACTTATCAAAAAACACTCTCTTAAGGGGAGGTTATCATTTCCTAAAAGGATGATGAGTTAGATTGGAGACAACCATTCATGGATTACCTAAATCAAGACAAACTATTTCAAGAGAAGTCCCAAGCCCTCATGTAGCTGAGAGCCCTTTCCTACTCTCTTGTAGATGACACCATGTACTGGTGGTCCTTTGATCATGTGGTTATGTTGCTTAGACAAATATGAAGCCCATAAGATCATGATTGAGGTACACTCAAGATTATGGAGCTCATCAATCCGGTCAAAAGATGAAAGACGAGAACAAGAGATTAGGATACTGTCGATGATGACTATGAATGGAAGGTGATGCCACTAATATTAAGTACACAGTGTGGTCCTACACCAACCACCCAACATTCTACATCCTACATTGGCCTCATGGCTATTTGAACATTGGGATACCAACATAGAGGGCCCGATTAATCCTCCTTCTTCCAAGGGTCATCATTTCATCTTAGTTGCCACCGACTACTTTTCCAAATGGGCATAGGCAATTCTGCTCAGAGAGGTTACAACTCAGCATGTACTCTAATTTTTTAAGAACCATATCGTATATAGGTTCGGGGTGCCTCAATGAATTATATCCAATAATGATATTGCATTCAAGAGCACTAATATCAATAGTTTTTCCCCGAGACACAACATAGATTGAGATATTCTACCATCTACTACCTAAGGAAAAATGGCTTGGAAGAAGCCTTCAACAAAACTCTCATCCAAATATTAAAGAAAATACTCGACAACAATAAGCGTAGTGGCATAAGTAGTTAGTTGAAGCTTTGAAGGCTTACCGCATCACATATAGAACTCCAACTTAGTATACTCCTTTATCTTTAGTGTATGGGTCTAAAGTTGTTTTACCATTAAAAGTCTAACTCCCATCACTAGCGATAGCTATGGGTAGCAAGATCACAATGGAGCAGAATACTAAGTTGCAGTTAGAAGAGTTCAAAGGTTTGGAGGAGAGACGCCTACAGGCATGCCAGAACCTTGAGTTATACAAAGCCAAAAAAATTCAATCTCATAACAAGTTGGCACGTCCTAGAGCTTTTCAAGTAGGAGAGCTTATTATAGTTATAAGGAGACCGATTATTGTCCATCGCAAGATGGGATGTAAGTTTGAACCCATTTGGGAAGACCCTTTTTCTATGGAGAAGGCCTACCAAGGAGGATCTTATCAGCTTATTAATCATAAAGGAGTGCGCCCGATGATTACAATCAATGGGCACTATTTAATGAAATATTATCCTTAAATTCATGTTTGAGAATCTTTATCATCAATGAAAATTATATTTCAAGTACAATCTCTTTCATGTTGAAAGCATCCTTTATTTGCGAATCCATAATGACGTGTTTAGGATAGGTGTGAGAGAACCCAAGCGGCATCCTATCCTTCTTCAACATAACAAAAACATATAAACAAGTACACATCTTTCATCTCGAGCTACTTTGAGTTGGGATAACGCCCCAGCGGCACTCACTCAATAGCTGTTCTAGGTTGGACTGACATGCTACCCTACTAGTATGTCATCCCAGTTGTCTTCTTTTTTTTGAGGATGTAAGTCTGCCACGCTTTCCTCCTTTACTTGGCTAATACACATCGACGAGCACCTTGTTAGCATGTTAAGCCTTACTATGGAGTTAGTAAGCTATCGTCATGTTGGCTTCATTTAAGAGGATGTAAGTCTGCTATGCCTTCTTCTTAAACTAGCCATCATGCACTGACTTGGTCGAGTATATTTGAGGATTAGGGTAAGTCCTCCAGCAGCTCCTTTCCTCATGACTACATCAAGTCTAGGTCCAGCCTTCTTTGTGACTGCCTACTTAGTAATCGCCCTTAGGTCGGGTCAACTTGTTGTGCCAACAATGGGTCACCCCAGCTGTTGTTCCTTGCTTTGGAAGATGTAAGTCTGCTACGCTTTCTTCCTAGCACAACTATTGCACACCAATAAAAAGTCCTAGGTTAGATAGCACCTGTCGAGCCGATGAAAGACTATCCCGACAATCAGCTCCACTTTAGGGAGATTCAAGTATACACACCTTCTTCCTAGACTGGTCATCGCAGACCAACGCACACCTTAGGTTGGCTAGTGTTCGCTATGCTGATAGTGACCCACCCGATGGATACACCGCTCATGGTAGATGTGAGTTTGCTACGATTTCTCCCTGAGTTGGCCACCGTACACCTACAAGCTTTCTTTTCTTTAGGGATCAGGATAACTCCCTCAGTGGCACCTCCCATATGGGCACTCTACTTGGATCACATCCTTTGTGACCCCATTTAAATACTATCTGGGTTACTTTTAGATTAGACAGTCCCCCTTTCCTGGTAACCACCCTTATGGTTGGAGATTCAATTCTGTGGATGCACAAATTCTCCCTTGGTATAGTAAATCTGAGATAGGTCAAGGCTGACATAACCCCTTCTTAGTGTGATCCATCACACACCAATAGGGTCCAAGAAAATATATAAATAAATAAAATATATATTATCTTGTGGATTAGGAGAACACCCCAAGTGGCACCTTTGCTAAGCAGACATCCTATCTTTAGGGTAGTGTCAGCAAAACTCTCTATAGAAATTGCTTGACTACTCTTGAGCTGACATAAGTCACCAGTGACATTCACTTAGTAGTTTCCCGTAGGTCGGATTCGATTTGTGTCACTGACAGGTCACCCCGGCGGCCATTCTTCACTTTAGAAGATGTAAGTTTGCTACACATTCTTTCTAGCACGACTGTTGCACACCGATGGGTAGCCCTAGGTCGGGTTTAATTTGTTATGCTACCAACAAGTCACACCAGCGGCTATTCTTTACTTTGGAAGATGTAAGTCAGCTACGCTTTCTCCCTAGCACAGTCGTTGCACACCAAAAGGCACCCCTTAGGTCGGATAGTCCTACCTTGTGGCCGGTAGACTACCCCTTTGGATCAGTAAATCTGAGATAGGTCCAGGTCGACATAGCACCTTCTCAGTGTGGTCCATTAAATTAAAATGAAATTAATCTTGACTATTCTTGAGATGAAATAAGTCCCCATCGGCATTCACTCAGTAGTCGTCTTAGGTCAAGTTTGATTTGTTACCTCATCAACAGGTCACCCCAGTAGTTATTCCCCACTTTGAAAGATGTAAGTCTGCTATGCTTTCTCTAGCCCATTGCACAAAAGGCACCCTTAGGTCGTAGTCCTACCTATGGAGACTACCCATTTGGACTTGTAAATCTGAGATAGGTCAAGGCCGAATTAGCCCCTTCTCAATTGGTCCATAGCACACCGAGAAGGTCCACAACATAATGCAGCAAATTAAATCAATCATATCAAAACAAATCAAATTAAAATAAAATTAATTTTGACTACTCTTGAGTTGACGTAAGATCCCCAATGACACTCTCTCAATAGTCGCCCTAGGTCGGGTTTGATTTGTTGTGCATCCAACAGATCACCCCAATAGTTATTCTTTGCTTAGAAAGATGTAAGTCTGCTACGCCTTCTTTATAGCACAGTCGTTGCACACCAAAAGGCAACCCTTAAGTCAGATAGATCTATCTTATGGTAAGGTGGACTACCCATTTGGATTTGTAAATCTAAGATAGGCCAAGGCCCCTATGGCTCTTTCTTAGAGGGTCCATCGCACGCAGACAGAATCCATAACAAACCAATGCCAAAACTAACCTCCCTAGTGGAGTCAAATCAAACATATCAAGAAAATTAGAGTTCTCCCCAGTGAGGCACACATCACATTAGTCTTCTAGTGGAGCCTAAATCAAATTCTAAATCAAACAAGTTCAATCGAGTTTACATCCCTGGATATACCCTCAATTCAAAACCAACCTCCCCTAGTGGAGTCAAATCAAAGAAATCTAACCAAACTTTTATCCCCAATGGATACATCCCTAAACAAACCTATGAAATTAAACTCTTATCCCTAGTAGATAAACCGAACCTACTTCCCTAGTGGAAGGTTCACACCTAATCCCTAGCAGATTCGAGCCCATATCCCTAATATGCCTCCAAATCAATTAAAAATAAAACAAATTGAGTTAATTCGATCATGATCCCCGATGGATTATGGATTCTTATCCTCAGCAGATCTCCTTCCCATAAATCATATCCATAATCAAATTCAAATCCATATCGCCTAGGGATAGCTTGAACCTGCTTCCCTAGTGGAAGGTTCATGTACTCAATCCCTAGTGGATTCCTTCTGGCTCTCTTACACCCGCATCATGAGTTAAGTTCATTGCACTAAGATCATGATTCAATCTACCTTTTGAGTTTAAGTGTAGATCATTTCTCTTAGCGCTAGTAATCTTTTGGACATTTTAGCTTTAGTTCTCATCCCCTCTTCTTAGACTTAGGAGTCTTCTAGACACTAAGACTTCCTTAGACGTAAGACACTTCTAGCACTTAGGTGAACACCTAACCTAAGCCCAAAGACTTAGAAGGGTTAACCATAGGATTAGGTTATATCTTAGGACTTAGAAAAATCCACCTGCCTTATAGCCTAAACCAAATCCATGTTCACCCTCTCAAAACCAAACCTCAAATTCAATCCAAATCCAAATTCCAAGCCAAATGATTGAAGCTTATAATCAAATCCAAACTCAAAATCAATCGAAGCCTTATTATTTTATCTTATGGACTTAGCCCAAATCCAAATCCAATTCAATTCAAACTCATTTGATTTTCATAAATCAATCATATCTTTAATCATTCTCGTAAATATAAATGAAATATACATCAAAATTAAATCAAATTAACTCAAATTCCCTCTTAACCCATGTGACATAATTCCATGAGCTTAGCAAAATTTTCCTCCAAACCACTTCAAAATCTATTAATTTTCTCATAATCAATTTATATCTTCAATCATAATCCTAAGTAAAAATTAAATCTACATTCAAATGATCAAAACTAAGTTGAACTAAATCAAATCAAATTAAGATCATTCCCGAGCCATATGAATTAATCCCATGAGCTTAGGTAAACCTTAACCCAAACTCAATTGATTTTCTTATAAATCAATTATTCCTTCAATTATCTTCCCAAATATAAATCAAATCTACAATCAAATAACCAAAA
The DNA here is from genome assembly GCA_021442155.1 of Cymbidium sinense. Taxonomy (NCBI): domain Eukaryota; kingdom Viridiplantae; phylum Streptophyta; class Magnoliopsida; order Asparagales; family Orchidaceae; genus Cymbidium; species Cymbidium sinense. The sequence goes on along the minus strand of CM038216.1, from coordinate 166,658,743 downwards.
CTAAATCAAACTAAATCAAAATCCAAACTAAAACCCTTTAAGCCAATTTCATGGACAACCAAATTCCATTCAAATCCGAACCAAAACCAATTGATTTTCTCATAAATCAATCATTCCATCAATCACCATTCCAAATATAAATGAAGCCTATAATTATCAAGCCAAATCAAAATCAACCCAAGTCAACCCAGCCTGACTCTTTTGACTTGAGATTTTCAAATGAACCAAAACTCATTTGAACCCAAACCAATTTCAATTGAATTTATATATCAATCCCAAATCCATATATAAACTCAACTTAAAATCAAGCCAACTAAACCCAACTAGCTCACTTGACCCAAGTGACCATTTTGACCTATTTGAACCAAAATCCAATTCAATCTGAATCAAAGTGAATTAAGTCGATCCAAACTTAATGACATGATTGTTGATCACCCTAAGATGATCGATTATCATAAATTAGGTCAAACCAAGTCAACCTAGCCCTTTGACCAAGTCAACCCCTTAATCATATGAATCTAAACTAGCCAAATTACAATCTTATCCAAATCTCTTGAAACCAATGATTCATACCAACCAAAGCCAACATTTGACATGACTTGACCTTCAATTGAGCCAAACCAAACCCACTTGGCCCTCTTTACCCAAGTTGACCCAATTTGACCTAAAAGGATGAATTGGGTCAAATCAAAATCTAAATCAAATTAATTGCAACGAATGGCTCAAGTTCATTCCAAATTGATTGTTGAACTTGACTAAAATTTCAATTGAGCCCAATTGACCCACTAGACCCACTAGACCCAAATGACCTATCAAACTTAACTTGACCAAAAGGGTCAAACCAACCTAAAACCCAATCAAATCCAAATTAAAGGCAACCAAAGTCTACAACATGTTCCAAATGATCAACCAAACCCAAACCAAGCCATGACCCAAGCCAATTTGGCAATTGGGTCAAATTGGTCAACTTGACCCATTTGACCCAAATAAACTCAAATGAACCAAAATCAAATCCAAAGCAAATTAAACCGAACCAATGACACCAATACATCCCAAATGATCATATGAAATTGACCCAACCCTAGGTTTGACCCAATTTGACCAATTGGTCAACCTAATTTGATTTGACATAATTTGACCCATATGAGTCAAATTGAGCCAAACCTAACTAAATGAACTCCAAATTACTTGAAATTTAGCCCAACCCACTTTTGGCTCATTCCAAATCTGCCCACATCAAATCCAATGCCAAATGACCACATTAACCTTGGGCTAAGGGTATTACATGAGATAAATCACCCATATAAGTTATCATTTCAATTCCTTGGCCATTTGGCACTCTCCCATTGGTCCACCTAAGCTCCTAGGACACTGCCCAACCTAACTCAAAGGTGATTGTCAACCATGACCCAAGGGGAGGTGAAATCACCTCACCTCTCCCATTGGTGCACTTGAAACACCAAGGACACCCACTAATCCCAATTGGCAGCCACTTCCCATGCCTTGGCCACTCAAACCGAGCCACCTAAAGAGATTATCTATCTTCGAGCCACCACCAATGGCCAAGCATCCACAAAATGCCAAACTATATCGAGCCATCCGATCAAGAGGAAGGGGGGGGTATACACCCCCTCATTTACACAAAAACATAGTCGAATTCATTCCTCTGAACCAGAGAACCCTAAGACGAGTCGCCAAGAGCTTCCTAGAGAGTTCCTAAGCCTCCCTGTTGACCTCACTTTTGGGAGTGAGCTCTCAACTTTCTCATCATAAATCTATGACTCTTGTAGACACTAAGAGATCCTTAGTCTTAAGACACTTCTAGTGATTAGGTGAATATTTAACCTAAGCCTAGAGACTTAGAAGAGGTTATGCCTTCGAGATTTAGGAAGACTTGCCTACCCTATGACCTTAAACCCAATCCTTGCTTCCTCCTTCCAAATCCAATCTCAAATCAAATCTCAACCCAAATCATAAATCAAATCCTACTCCAAATGATTGAAACCCATGATTGAAGTAAAACTCAAAACCCCTTTCTAAGCCATATGAACCATCTTCATATGCTTACAAAACCTCCTTCAAACTAAATCAAATTTGGTTAATTTAGTTATAAATCAATCATTCCTTTATTTATATTCACAAATATTAATGAAATCTAAATTCAAACCATTCAAATCAAATCAATTCCCTACTTAAGCCCTTTTGACCTACATCTCTCAACTTGGTCAAATTTACTTCCAAATCACTCCAAACTTAAGTGATTTTCTCATGAAATATTTATATCTTCATTTATATTCACAAATATAAATTAAATATAAATCTAAATGGTCAAAACCAAATCCAAATCAAATCAAATTCCCAATTTTAGCCCTTTTATCCAATTTCTTGATCTTGGCTAAATGATATCAAAATCAACTCAAAACCCATTAATTTCTTTATGAATTCAATCATTCCTTCAATCATTGTTCCAAATATAAACACAAACTATAATTATCAAACCAAATCCAAGTCAACCCAGTCAACCCCACATTGACCTCTTTTGACTTCAAATTGTCATATGAACCAAAACCCCTACGACTTTAAACCATTTGCAATTGGATTTATATTTCCATCTCAGACCATATAACAACTCAATAAACTTGAATCAAGCCATGATCAAGCCAATTGACCCATTTAAGTCCACTTGACCCAAAGTGACCTAAAAGACCTTTTTGAGCCAAGTTCTAATTCAACTCAAATTGGATTGAACTAAGCTCATCCAATCCCCATATCATGATCAACAATCATCATAGGTTAATCAATTATCTTGAATTGGGTCAAACCAAGTCAACCTAACCCATTGACCAAGTCGACCATTAGCCCAAATGAAACCCAAACTAGCCAAAACTCACCATATACCAAATTGATTGAAACTATTGACTCAAACCCACTCATAATCAATGATTGAACATGATGGAACCCTCTATTGTGCCAAACAAAGTCCAATTGTACATTTGACCTAAGTTGACCCAAATTGGCCTAAAAAGCTAAAATGGGTCAAATCATGATTTATTCTAAATTGATTGCAACCAATGGCTCAAGTTCATTCCAAATCACTTATTAAACTTGACCAAAGCCATGATTGAGCCCAATTTGACCAACCGGCTAACATGACCTAACCTAGCCCAAATTGACCTAAAGGGTTAAATTGGCCAAAATCCAAATTAATCCCAAATTAAACCAAACCAAAGCCTACAATCATTTTCAATTAACCAATTGAACTTGACTCAACACCTTTGGTCAAATTGGTCAACTTAGCCCATTTGACCTATTTGAATCCAAATGAGCCAAAATCAAACCTAAGCCAAATTAATCAAAACCAATTGAACTAAAATATCCCAAATCATCATATGAACCTAACCCAAGTTTTGGTTTGACCCAATTTGATCAATTGATCAACCCAATCTAACCTAACCCAAATAAACCCATTTTGACCAAATTAAGCCAAATCACCCAAAACCACCTTATGGAACCTTGGTGGCTGACCTAACCCAACCCAAATGGACCCTAGGTCAGCTCCAAACCAGCCCAAGTCCATGTGGGACCCAACCCAAGGGAATTGACCATTGGACAAGGTCATTTGCATTGGATTCTTTCCATAAGAAGTTCACTTTGCCTCTCCCATGACAGCCCTCCACTTTCCAAATGAGTCATTCCTAAACTCCCCTAGCCCAATCTAAGCCACCTAGCACTTTCCATGGACCAAGGGAAGCAAGCCTAGCCACTCCCTCCCATGGTCGAACCCCATGGGCAAAGGAAAATAACAATCCCACAATCTCCCCATATCAAGTCTTGAGACTCCTACCACCACTTCCTCACTCTTGGTGTGTCACATGGAGCTAATAGTGACCCAATGATTTTGAATCAGCTGAATTTCTAGAGCCAATGCCATCCATCCATCAAGTACAATTGAGGGGTATACCCCCTCAATTCGAGTGGGATTCTTCACCATTCACACTCTCTGAGTTTTATAAGTGATTTCAAAACCCCTCAGAGCTTCCTAAAGCATCCAAAGTCTCCCTCAATCGGCCATTACTCTCTGTGTGAAGCTAAATATAGGAACCTCCTTCCGAGCAATACTCCTCCTCTACTTGATCAAATACAAATTCCTTGCACCCACACCATCCTCTTACTTCATCGAAGCCAACCGAATCATCTGTAAGCCTTCTTGATCACCGAAGACTAGAGTTCGATCAAAGCTGAGGCTCCTACGCATGGATTGATCGACGAGAGCTCTACACCAAATCAAACCCCAAGCTTTTTAACTGGGCCTAGCCTCAACTAGGCTAAGCTACCTCCGTCGATCCCACCGCTGGACATTAACTCCATTGAGGTAATTTTACAAAATTGAGCCTTATATGAAAAATTGTTTGGTCTTTTGTGAATCAAATTTGAATATCATGCATTTTTTGCTGTTGGATGTGTGCACCTCCCCTTCTTGAATGTGTGGGATCAATTTAGAGGCAATTCGAGCTCGGGTGAGCTTGGATCAAATGGGGAAAGATAGATGACATTCATCTTTTGTCGCTCATGAACAAGATGGATCACGGACCATCCATTCTGCATGATTGGAATAAATGATCATGATCTAATCTTGCATTAGATCCCCTGATTCCTTTTCTAAATTGTGGATGGAATCATGGTCATCCAATCAGATCAGACGGTCCACGGAGTTAGCGTGTCCACTGCAATCTGAGTTAACGATGAATATGATAACTTAAATAGATAATCTCGTAACGTTGAAAGCACCCCGCATCAGTGCATCGTGTCAGCCTCCACATGACCCGACGGGATTAAGGCTATAATTAGGCCTAATTAATCTATTTTTAAGCTTGAAACTTCTAAAAATCATAACTAATCCTAAAAAAATCCAAAAAAATACAAACTAAAGCTCATTTTAAAGATATTTTAGAGTAAAATCTAGAAAAATTATTATTAATTAACTTTGAATAGTGATTTTGGCTTAATTAAGATTTAATTAAAAATCTAATTAGCTTAATTACTCTTTAATTAATCACCAAATTAATCTCAAATTTTTTGTGATTGTTTAGGGGGATGACCTCTACCTCCACTATTTTTTGGAATTTTATTGGTTGCTTAATTATAAAAATTGATTGATTAAGCCTTAATCACTTCTTAATTTAATTTGATTATTAGTAAATAATTAATGGCTTAATTAATTATTTAAGCCAAATTACTTCTGTTGAACAGTAAAGGAGCTTAGGGAATGTGATTGGGATATTTTCCTGATTCATTTCCTAAGTTATCTTTACTTTTTGGAATTAAATTAATTAATGATTAATGAAGTAATTAATTGCTTAATTAATTAATTAATCTTCAAGATAAAACCAGAGCTTAAAGTTCAAGTATAGGACTTAGGGATTGATATTAAGGCCTCTTTCTTTAACTCTTTCTTAGGTTAATTTTAATTCATTAATTGAAAATGCTTAATCAAATGGATTAATGAGCTTAATTAACTCAATCTAAAATCCAATTCTCATCTATTCACCTTTAATCAATTTTGGGTAGCCCTTTAGATATTTAATAGTCTAAAGGAGTCCAATGAAATTATGGTTAGCTTATATGTGTAGGAAAGCTATAAAAGCAGTTAATTAAATCCCTTAAGCCTAATTAACTATTAATCATGAGCCAATTGCATTAGGCCCCTTTCATTTATTAGGAGCATTGCTAATTTACTTTTTATGTGGTTGCATATCATATTGGCTCATTTTTATTTAGTTAATTAACTTAAGGTGATGCACATAAGGGTTAATTAATTGACTTAATTCATACCCTAACCTAATTAAGACATAAAATCAATCTAATTATTCTTCACTAAACTAAATTAACTCACACATGAGGGATGAGATTAGGATTAGCAAAACCTCTTTCACATTTCCTTAAATAAAATCAAACATAAAAATGAAATGACATTAAATTGATTTAGTTTTAAATAATCTTATTTAGTTTGATTTAGAAAAACCTCTTTCACATTAACTTTGGTTTGTTTTAAATAATCTTATTTAGTTTGGTTGTCCTTGGGAGTTAATTGATTTGAATGAAATCACATGCTTGTGTTATTTTATTTCTTTCCAATCATGCTAAATATTGTATGCCACTTATTCTCATGCATCCATGGCTTTCAAATTAATCAAATAAAAATGATTTACTTTATGTCAAATTGCATGTGTTGATTTCAATTAAAAATATATGTGGCTAGTATCACTATTAAATCTTAATTATACTTTCAAAAGTTTATTAATGAATGAATATACATACATATTGTAATTTTAGTTACATATACATAGGAAATGCAAGTGAACATAATTTTAATGTATGAAATAAAGTCCCTTCCTTACATTCATGTCTTGATTTGCTTAAGTAAGAATGTTAGTGGTAAATTAGTTTGGACATTCCAAGGATGCATAGCTTTATGTAGCCCCAAAGAGGTTCCTGCCTCGTTCCCTTGGTACAGAACAATGGCGATATACCTGGTTGATTTCATTCTTATGCATTTGAACATTAGAATCCAGATAGAGCTTTAATTCATTTACACAAAATTAATCAATCAAATCAAAATACAATTTTTGCATGGATTTATACTTTAGTTGTTTATACATCCATATATATAAGGATAGTGGTATATTAGTCTAGACATTCCAGGGATACACAACTTTAAGTAGCCACAAGGAGGTTCCTACTTCGTTCCCTTAATGCAGAGCAATGGTGACGTACTTGCTTAGAACTTTTATACATGTGGATGTGTACTTAACTAATGAATGAAAACCCCCTTTTTCTATTAAAATGATATGCATTCATACTTTTTTTATTTGGTTGAGTTGATTAGTCATATGATTTAAGGTTCTTTCCTTATGCTTTTGCATAAGAATTTAGATAGAGCTTTAAATTAATATGAAAAAATTATTCAACCAAATGAAATGTCAATTCCAAATACATTTACTCACATTCATCATTTAAGTATGCTAAAATACAAATTTCATGTATAGCTATGCTTAGGATTTAATCATATGCATGATATACATGATGGAAAGAAATGAGCAAACATATGCTATGTGATATTAATTCATTCCAACTAACCTTAAGATGCATCTTTTTAATGAGTTTATTTAAAGTGAACCTAAACTTAGGATTAATTAAAACATATAATAAGACATTCATTAAAGGGAATTAATTAATTAATTTTCTTTAGATGTGACTTAAGGTAAGGATAATGGAGAGTGATCCTCTCTTTCTTTCTCTTCATAACACCTAGTTGTTGTGTAGGTCAAATGAAATAAAATAAAATATTAAATAAAATTTGAAAATTAATTAAACAATTTAAAGTAAAACCACCCTTAATAATTAAATGTCTTTCATACTTAGGAAATCTTAACTCTAAAGCCTAGTTAAGATATACCACACAAGCCTTAACACACACATTAGATTAAGTCACCACTTCTAGCTTTATGTTAGGGCGGTGTATGGTTTGATGTATAATTTATTTTGTGATGTACTGTTGTAGGATGAATGCTAGGGTGTATGCTTCATAGATTGGATGTTAGGCTGTGATTAGCCTAATCATGCTTTATGTAGAAGATTATGCTTAAAGGGTTGCTGTAATAAAAATATAAATATTTTGTGGTGCAAGTTGCTTAACCCCTGAGCATAATCTATATTAGGGCGGGTGGACTTGGTTACCCATGTGCAGGGTGCTAAGTCCAAATTATTCATATAACTGCTTGAGTTGTATGGTGTGTTTAGCTAACACTTATTTTGTAGGTGTAGTTAGATTTATTTTTCCATTCTTTTAATGTAATTTTGCATTAGGAATTTGGTTAAGTGTTATGGGGGTTAAGGATGAACATTGGCCAAAAGGTTTAATCATGGGGTGCCATGCGATGCCTAGAAGCCTACAAAATCAAATGGAGCAAATAAAATGAAGAAATAGAGGGAGCATGAAGACTTGAAGATCCCCATAACACTTATCATTTTGTAATTTATAAGTATTCTTTTACATTACTAGGTTGTATAATACAGCTTTTACTACCCAATTCTTTTTTTTGGTACCATTACCGCCTCTTATTCTTTTGCATTAGCTTTATAAAATTATTTGATGTTTTGTTTAGTTTGTGCATTAGAAAAGCATGTCTCTTCATAGTTTATTTATGAATGGTTGTATGGCTTGGATGTGATTAGGCTCTTAAGATAAAAATAAATTTTTTACCCAACTATAACTCATAATTAAACTTCTAAAACAACTCATAACCTCTCATAAAACCTAGGTATTAAATCAAGATAATAAAATATTTAACAACCCCTTAGGTGGATGTTGAATGCTTAATATCATGCATATCATTTTGTTTCACTCTTGCTAAGAGAGGGTTTTCATCTTTTCCAAATAGTAAAAAGGCTTAACCTTTAAGAGCCTATGATGGAAAAATACCTCTTTCTCTTTTGATTTGGCCCATAACCCATTTCATCACACATTTAGGCATACAAAATCCTATAGCCTATGTTAAAATAAAATGTCAAAAATCAAATATAATTTGATAAGATTTGTGTTAGACTAAGTCCTTATTCATACCACTCATTCTCTGGTCTATTAGGGAGTGGGTTTAAGGACTTTAGTTTCTTTCTAAATAATAACAGCCTAACCATCTAGCAAAATCATAAGACTTGCCTACATGGTTTTAAATTATAGGAGGAGTTAGCTAGCTGCCACTCTAGGCAGTTTTAAGTCCAACAGTCGGGTAGTTTTCTCTCTCTTATGGAGGTAAATAATATACCCACTTTCACCTTAGATTTAGGTTATGCTTTGGCCCTCTCTGAAGCTCCCTAGATTTATGATCCGAGGTTGTTGTTTCCCTTTGGGGCTACAAGCATAAGTCCTCACCTCTTACGCATCTCCACAATCTTGTATTGTGGGATTATAAGTCCTAGATTTTTAATAAAATTTTAACTCAGACATATAATTCTCCTCAATTTCAAATATATAAAGCATAACCATATGATAGTTTGGGATGCTCAGTAGGTTTTCTAGTATCATGAGCATCCCCCACTCATCTTCCTTTGACTTCAATAATAAGCCTTTCCTTGTAATAGAAAAATCTTTGGTACATTCGAAGACCCATCATACCTTATGAGTCCTTATTAGGTGATTATGTTCATCATATGGTAGTGATTTTCATCTTTCGAGATGGTTCACTATTCCTTGATGTTGACCTCTAAGTACATCCTCAAATCTATGTGGTGTCTCCCTATATACACACATACACATCAAACCAACAATAAACATCACACTCCCAAGTTCTCCATTCTCGCTTTCCTTCAGCCCAAAATAAGGCAACCTTCCTCTCATTCCCACTTGCTCAAGGATCAACCAAAGTGTAATTAACTTTGCACACACCATCATTGGAGCTAGTCAAGCAAGAACGAATTGCCTCCCGAGCCCTTGACCGAATGATCAATTTTGATCAATGTTGACCACCAACGCTTCAATATTTGCCTTTCGAGCAAACCACCTCAAATTGGAGCTTGTTGATCAGTAGAGCTTCATCTCCACTGACGTAGCTTCCTCAATTGAGATTTTCATAATCTTAAGCTCCGATGAGGTATTCCATTGAAAGCGATCCTTAGGCAAAAATTTGTTTGAGCTTTTTGAAGAAAACTTGCATCTCTCACAATCTTAGTAGTTGGATCCCTTCGGATCCTCCTTGAAGGTGTGGGATCAATTTAAGATTGATTTGAGCTCGGGTGAGCTTGAATCGATCTAAGGAAGGTAGATGATGTTTATCTTCCATTGATCGATAGATGAGGGATCACACACCGTCCATTCCATGTGATCAAAATGGACAATCGTAATTAGATCAGATACAATTATTCTATTTAATCCTTTAGCACTGTGAGATTAATCATAGCCATTTGATCTATGATCGAAGCGATAAAGTGCGTTCCATCGCCACCACACAAGCGCTGACTCAATTTATTTTTAATAACCAATCATATGCCATGTGGAAGTGTGCCACATCAGCATGCCATGTGGAGTTGATGGGATTAAGAGTTAATTAGGCTTAATTAATGTGTTTTAATGGTTGAAACTTCCAAAATCATATCCCATTGTAGAAAAATCATAAAAATGCAAATAAATGCTTATTATAAAGGTATTTCAAAGGGAAATTTATTAAAAATTTCTTAATTCAATTTTAAATATTAATTAAAGATTAATTACAAAATTAATTAACCTAATTACCCTTTAATTACTTAAGAAATTAATCCCAAATTTTGTGGGTTAATCTAATGGGATGACCTGAGCCTCCCAAAACTTTCTTGAGATTTATTGCTTAATTAGCTAGGGAAATTGACCAATTAAGCTTTTATTACTCTCTTAAGTTAAATAATCATTAATTAATCACATGAATAGTTAAAAGTCAATTAATTAAGTGGTTAATCATTATTCAATAGTGAATAAATCCATGGGATAAGGTTGTGGATTCCTTCCTAATTTATTTTTCTAAGTTTATTTCATTAATCAAACTAATTAAGGCTTAATTAATTAATTAAACTACTTAATTATTTAAATTGAAATTATAATCACATCAAAACTTAATTAAGTATGTCTTGGGTAGACCTTTAAGTGTTCAATAACCTAAAGAGGTCATAAGGAAATTATGGTTAACCCACTTGTGTGAGAAAATCATAAGAGTACTTAATTAAGTTTCCTTAGCTTAATCAACCATTAATCATGAGTCAATTGTTTGAGTAATTATATTAAAGCAATATAGGAAAGGGCTAATTAATATATTTAATGCATATTACAACCTAATTAACTCATAAAAATCAATTAATCAAACCAAATGAATTAACTAATATGGGGATGGGTTAGGTCCAACAAACCTTTTCTCACATCCTTAAATCAAATCAAAACATGAAATTAAAAATATTGTTAAGAAAGCTTTGCTTTACTTTAAATAGTTTTATTTGATATGATTGTCCTTAGGAATTAATTAGATTGAATGAAATCATGTGTTTATGTTTATTTATTCCTTTCCAATCATGTTAAATGTTGTACATCATTTAAAGTCATGCATTCATCTTTTAAAAAAATTAATTAAGTCAAATGGTTTTCCTTTTATGTGAAGCTTGCATGTGTTGGATTAATTTTATAATATGTGTGGCTATTATCACTAGTAAATTCAAATTATTTTCAAAAGTTTATAAATCAATTATATTGATTAGAGTGATAGTATTTTTGAATACATATATATTTGTATGTGCTTGCAGCTTAGGTATGTGAAACAACTCTTATCCATAGTTCATATGTAGTTTTATATATGTTTGAATGTTGATAAGTATATAGTCAGGACATCCGAGGAATATGAGGCTTTAGCTAGCCCTAAGGAGGTCATTTGATTACCTCACTTCCTAGTTTAATTAACAATGACACCAACTTATTTGATTTCATTTACATATATTTCTACATTAGAATTTGGATAGGATATTGTCCCACATACATAAATATTTCATTCAAATAAAAATGCAATTTATGCATGGTTCTCTTCCTTTTACTTGCATATACATTCATGTGTAGTAACATAAAAAAGTTTATAGTTTGGACATCCCAGGAATATGAGGCTTTAACTGCCCCAAGGAGGTCATTTGATTACCCCACAACCCTGGTTAACAAAGGTACGTACTAGCTTATTTCTCTTTACATGTGTATGTATGTGTGGCTAAAGGATAAAAATCCCTCTTTTCTCCTAAAAAATGCATGCATTCATAATTGACTAAGTGTTTGGAATTTGGAGCTTTCTTTCTCATATTCATGTGTATAAATTTACATATATTTGAATGCAAATGGGTATATAGTTTGGACATTCTGGGAATATGAGGCTTTAGCTAGCCCCAAGGAGGTCATTTGATTACCTCACTTCCCTAGTTAACAATGATATGTACCTATTTAATTTCATCCCTATGTACTTTTGTATAAGAATTTAGATAGATCTTTAAACTAATATGATTAAATAATTCAATCACATAAAAGAATATAAACGTTAAATACATATATATACATTCATCATATAAGTATGCTAAAACATGTTGCATATATAGATACACTTAGGATTAAAAATCATATGCATGTTACATGTGATGGAAAGGAATAAACTAACATATGTCATGTGATAGTAATTCAATTAAAGTAATCTTAAGATGCCTTTTATATTGAATAGAGTTATTTCAAGTGAACCTAAACTTAGGATTAATTTAAAAATATGTAATAAGCCATTCACCAAGGAAAACTAAATGAAATTAATGTACTTTAGAAAGTGGCTTAAGGTAGGGATGAAGGGGAATGATCCCCTCTCTTCTTTTTATAACACTTAGTTGCTATGTGTAAATCAAATGAAACCAAAGAAAACACAAAGTAAAATCTTCAAATCAATTAAATCATTTCAAGTAAAAATTCTCCTTTTATGTTAAATTGAGTCCTTCCACACTTCAAATTTATAATACTAATTCCTAGCAAGATTTACCACATAAGCATTAATATAAACATTAGAATTAAGTCACCACTTCTAGTTATATGTTAGGACGGTGCATGATGTGATGTATATTTTGGTTTCATGATGTATTATTTTAGACTAGATGTTAGGGTGTATGTTTCATAGACTAGATGTTAGGCCATGATTAGCCTAATCATGTTTTCTGTAGGGGATTATGCTTAAGGGGGTGCTTAAAGTAAATGTAAATGCTCTCTTTGTAGGTTGCTTAAGCTCCTAAGCATAATCCAAGCTAGGATAGGTGTGCTTAGTTACCCATGTGCAGGGTGATAAGTCTAAATTATAAATATAATTGCTTGGGTTGTATGTATATTTTGCTAACCTCTATTTTGCAAGTGTAGTTAGATTTACTTTTCCTATTTTAAATGTAATTTTGTAATAGGCATTAGGATTGATGCTATGGGAGTTTTGGATGAGCATTGGCTAGAAGGCTTTGTCCTGGGGTGCCATGTGATGCCTTGAAGGCTATCAAATCAAAGAAGTAAGGAGAAAATAAATGAAGGCATGAAGAACAAAGAAATGAATACCCCATAGCATTTTATAAATTATAATTATTATTTTGTAATTCTGGGTTGTATAAGGGTAGAGCTCGGCTACCCATCTTTTCTATTTCAGTTGTACGACAGTTCCCAATCACACCGGCCTATTTATTCTTTGATGATAGCTATAAAATTGATTGATGTTATGTTTAAACTGTGCATTAGGTGGCATGCTCTTTATAGTTTCTTAAATGATTGATGCTTTAATATGGCCTAGATGCATTAGATCTTAAGATAAAATAAATTTTCTACCCAAGTAATCACTCATAACTAAAATTTTCTACAACTCATAAATTCACCAAAAAGCCTAGGATGTAAATTAAGATACATATAAGATTTAGCAACCCCTTAGTGAATGTATGTTTTACATCATGCATACATATTATTTCACTCTTGAAAATAGGGATTTCCATCCTTGCACGATAAAGGAATACTTGACCTATGAGGGCATCCCTTATGTTGGAAAACATCGCTTTCTCACTTATTTAGCCAAAACTTTATTTCATCATGCATATAGGCATCAAAATCCTTAATCCTTTGTCAAAATAATGTGTCTAAAATGGAATGAAATTTAAAAAGATTTTGCATTTATAGATTAAGTCATATGCTCATACCACTCATGATCTAGTCTCTTAAGGAGTGAGTTTAGGGCTTTAGTCTCTTTCTAAATAAATAATTGCCCAACTATCTTGCAAACTCATAAGACTTTCTACATGGATTTAAATCATAGGAGGAGTTAGCTAGTGATCACTCCAGGCGATTGTAAGTCCAGAAGTCGTAGTTTATCCTCACTTATGAAAGTAAACCTTATGCCCATCTTCACTTAGATTTAGGTCATGCTTTAGCTTATGCTATAGCTCCTCAGATTTAGGATTCGAGGTAGCTATGTTCTTCGAGGTATAAGCATAAATCCTCACCTCTTAGGCATTTTCACAACCATGTGTTGATGGACTATAAGCCCTGGCAATCAAATAAAATTTAACTCAAATGAATAAATCTCTTCACTTAAAATAACAAACCTAACCATATGATAGATTGGAATGCTCACTAGGCCACCTAGTATCATGAACATTCCTTACCTATTCCCTTTAGACTCCAAAATAATTCTTCTCCTTGAACTTTCTCAATTAATTTTTCTCCTTGAAACCTTTAGAGATGATAATTATCTACTTTAATCGAGGGTATTCTTTGAGAATTTCATTCCTTAAGATGTAATTAATTATAGAGGCTGGGGAACTTTTGAAACTAATTTAATATAAACCCTACTTTATTCATCAACATAAATCAGGAGAAAAATCTCTGATACATTCTAAGACCCATCATGACTTAGGAGTCCTTATTAGGTGATTAAGTCCATTGAAGGGTGATGTCTCTATATTTTGTGATAGTATATCATACCTCAATATCATTCCCAATCACTTCAATAAGTACCTCCTATGATTTGCATGGTGTCCCCCCACATTCAAAAATAAACACCACAGGCACCCAAGAAGAGGGGTGAATTGAGTATTTGAAAATTTTCTTAACTTAAAGATTTAATTTTAAACTTTGTAGAAAAATTAATAAAAAATAATTTGAATCTTAAATTAGAGCATAACATAATCAAAAGTAAGTACAAAAATAGTAAATGTAGAAAAGTAAAAAGATAATAGGAACATAAATTTTAATGTGGTATAGCAACACCCATGAATCAACCTACATCCATGCCTAGCAACCCAACTAGAAGTTTACTAAATCAACAAGATTACAAAGAATCCCTTGCACTATCCTATACTAGGCTAATACAACCCTAAATCACATACTTTTGTAAACCAAAAAAGTTTAACCCCATGTGGTGTTTTAATTTGGAGTCGTAAAGAGGGTACTTATTAAAGTGATTTGGTGCAATATTAAAGTATGATGTACTATCTTGGAAGATATAAATATCACCCTACAATGGACCTAATCACATAATAAAGACTCTTAAGGAAGATGAGTCTATATATATACTAGAGATCTTTTCCCTACTTCACATGGATAGGTAAAGTATGGTTTATTTTATATCTTATCTTTTAGTTCCCTTTGGAAGTAAGCTCCCAAAGTTAATTACATCTTAGAAATGGGAGTTTCTTAAGAACATCATCGAGTAAAGTAGTCAATAAGTATCTCCAAAGATTTCAAAGCTAGGCTATCAAAGGATTAGGTACTTGTCAAAATCAAGTCAGAAAGTTCAAATGGAAAGACTTATTTTCATATTCCATATAAAGATAAGTACAGAGCACCCAAGATACTAAGAAGCCTAGTGAGTGCTCCCATCTACACTAGAATGAGGCTTTATATTTTTGGAAGAGAGAATTTACTTTTGTTTGAGTTGAAATCTCATTAAAATGTTTGTGCTTATAGTCCAACAATAGAAGATTATAGAAAGAATCCTATTACAAAAATTACATATTTAATAAAAAAAATATAACTACACCTACAAAATAGATATTAGTTAATCAAACATACTCACCAAGTAATTATGTTTCACATATTTGGACTTGGCACCCAGCACTTGGGTAGCCAAGCCACCTATCCTAATTGGATTATTCTTAGAGGCATAAGTAGCATCTACAAGTAAGGACATTTATATTTATTTATTATTACAGTGGCCCCTTTGCACAATCCTGCATAAAATATCATTAGGCTATTAACGACCTAACATCTAGTCTTCACATAAATAATCCTAACATTCAATCTAAAATATTACATCATAAAATAAAACACATCACCTTAACATTACACCGACCTATCCTAACACTAGAATTGGTGATCTAGCATCTTAATGTGTGTGCTAAGGTTTAGTGTGGTGTGTCTTAATTAGACTTTAGAAGTATGATTGTCTAAAGTTTTAGAATTATTTAAATTAATTGTTAGGGGTGGTTTCACTTCAAATCTTTCAATAAATTGATTAATTTTAATTTATAATTTATTTTATTTTATTCAATACCTACTTTGCACCTAATTATTATAAAGAGAAGAAAGACATTTGACCTCTTTATCTCTATCCTAAGTTATCTTCTAAAGGAATATTGTCATGGATTTAGTTTTCTTAGTGAATCATTTATGAACATTTTATTAAACCTAAGTTTAGATTAAATTTAAAGAATCTCATTCAAACATGAAAGGCATCTTAGGATTAATGAAATTGAGTCACCATTGCATGAGTAATATTCCACTACTTTCCATTATCAATAGCATACACACTCTTTCATTTGTTCTTTCATTTTCTCTTTTGTTCTTAATATTTGATTTAATATATATATTTGTACATGCAATACATACTCATATTTTGCACACTTGATAATCATTAATGCATAAATTTAGTAGAAAAGAAAGATTTCATTTCATAGCAAAGCATATGCAAACATGTACTAAAAATTTAAGCAAGTACGTGCCATTGTTAAACCAGGGAAGTGAGATTATCTAAGACCTCCTTGGGGCTACTTAAAGCCTCGTGTTCTTGGGATGTCTAGACTATATACTTGACAATTTAGATACATGTGAGCATATCCATAAGCATAGGAATAAAATTATGGAAGGGTTATGTAAAAATAAATTCTCTATTCATATAAGGTTTAATGGCATGAAAAACAAAGTTTTATCCTAAATACTAGCACATGTATACAAATAGATGAAATTAAGCAAGTATGTGCCATTATTAAACCAAGAAAGTGAGATTATCTAAGATCTCCTTGGGGTTCCTTAAAGCCTCATATTCCCGGGATATCTAGACTATATACTTGTCAATTCAAATATATGTAAACATGCACATGAAACATAAAGATAAAATAATCCTTTACTATCTTTAAATTATAACTAAATGGAAATTTTATTAAGCATTTATAACCAACATTAACTTAAACTTCACACATTTTTATCATTATTAGCTTATTGTTTCAAAAATAATTTGAGATTTATTAATGATAATAGCCATACTATATAATAACATTTATCCAACACATGTAACTTAAATGCAATCATATTCTTTTAATTCTCTATTTTTCTTTTATTTGAAACATGAACATATGAAATAAATGGCATGCACATTTATAATAATTAAAAAGAAGTGATTAAATTTGCCACATAACATACTCAATTTCACTAAGTCTTAAAGATAA
Organism: Cymbidium sinense; assembly: GCA_021442155.1. Classification (NCBI taxonomy): domain Eukaryota; kingdom Viridiplantae; phylum Streptophyta; class Magnoliopsida; order Asparagales; family Orchidaceae; genus Cymbidium; species Cymbidium sinense. The sequence goes on along the minus strand of CM038216.1, from coordinate 166,641,469 downwards.
TCAAGTCAAATAAACACTCCTTAACACTAACTAAAGTTCTTATAAGATTTGATTTTGATGTTTAAGTTGTTAAAATGTAAAGAGGAGAAATGATATTTAGTATTCACCCCATCCCATGTTGGCGACTTAATATATTTAAAGAAAGAAATTAAATGGATTTTATGAGTTGATTAGATTAAGCCATTAAGCATATCAACTTAATTACCCTTCCTTAAACTTTTTTAATTTAATTAACCATTTGATCATGAGCCTTGAATGATATTCTTTTAGGCAAATAAAATTTGCAATGCACCTAATGGAGTCTAATGCAATTGTGTTCATGCTTAAGAGTTAATTAGATTAAAGAAGGAAAGAATCTAAGCTAAATACTCTTATAATTTTTTCACACCAATGGGATAATCATAATTTCTTAAGACTTTATGTTGTTAAACACATAAAGGAGAAATTAATAGATTATATTTGACTTACTTGAACCTAATTGTTAATTTTTATTTTCATTTATCATTAATTTTTCTTATTATTCCCTAACTATTAAACATGTTTATTAATCCTCTTAAAGAAATATACTTGAAAAATTAACTAGAAATAGTGCATAATTATTTCTCCTCATTATCTCTATAGTTTGCATTGATTAATTAATAGTAATTATTAAATTTTTTATTGTTCACCAATTTAATAATCATTTAATTAATTAAAGAGGGTGATTAGGGTTGAAATTCTAAATTCTTTAAATTACATGGCAAATAATTCAAAGAAACTTATGGGAGGCAGAGGACATCCCATAAAATTATCCCAAATTTGGAATTAATTAACCAAGTAATTTGGCTTTAATTAAAGTAATTAGCATGAGCTTCAAACTTTAATTAAGCACTGTTCATTGGGTATAAATTAGGAATTTTATTTTTCTTAAATTCTACCCTGTCAGGCCTTTCTAAAATGGGTTTATTTATATTATTTGGATTTCTATAATTATCTATAAATTTTTTAAGTTATGGCCATTTAATTATATTTTTAAAGCTTAATTAACCCTATAAACCATGGGCCATGGATCTTGAGTAGCTTTCCACATGGCAATGACATTGTAAATCTCCAACGGTATGGCAGTGGTGATGGACATGGTTTTGTCTCATCCATCTAATCTTGGATCGGATCGAGATTAATTTTGATTTCAATGGGATTAAATTAGTTCTAATGTGATTAATTGTTGTCATCCGTTCTAATTATATGGAAAGGATGGTTGGTGATCCATTGTCCCATAAGTGCTAGAAGACGGACACAGTCCACCTTCTACCTCTCAATTCGAGCTTGATGGAGCTCGTTTGATTATAAAATTGACTCCAAAAATATCAAAGAATAAATCTAAGAAGACCCTATAATGGAGATCAGATGAAAACATGATTTACTTCAAAGAAGAACAACACTTTGAGGCCATGACTATAGTTGCCAGATTTTTACATCACCACAGCTATAGACCGATGGTCCATTGATAGAGATAGCTTTGTCTTGAAGACACAAAGCCTTGCTAAGAAGATCTTAAGTTGTCTCTTGCCAATCAATCTATCGACAGAACGCCATCGCAAAGCTCACAGAAGTTGGTCTATGGATGTATTCCGATGGTCAAATCGCTTGGGAAATAATTCATTTTGGCTCGCCGGAGTGAGGTGAAGGTGTGGGAAGAGTTCATTTGAGTTTGGTGGAGATTTGAGAAATTTAGATGGGTGGAGCTCTTAGGTTTGATTGGGAGCTAGTCTCATCGGTGATGGAGTGCACTAGGAGCTCAGGAGAAGGTATGGGACTATGTGTAATGATCTAAGGAAACTCTATGTTGAGTTTGAAAGGATGAGGAGTATACTATCTTCCCTAGATGAACCAAGGTCTGGGATTTGTTAAGCCTTTGGCAGCTTTTTGATCGGGGTAGGTGGTCAGAGATGGCAGGGGATTGCTGAGGTGGCTAAGGATGAGAGGTTGAGGGAGTGTAGTGGGCTGGCATGAGATGTACACACTCCCTTAGGTGGACCAATGGTTGACCCCATCTTCTCTTGGCCAAAGGCTGAGCCCAATAGCTTTGGGTTAGGTTGGGTAAGTGATCCTTTGTCCAAGAAGAGTCAAAGGTGGTTGCCATAGGGTAAGGGGGTGGAGAACCCACCCAAATGGGGATTTTATTTCATTTGGGTGGCTTAGTTCAATGGGTTTGACCCAAACTGGGTTCACCATGGGTTGGTCCCACTTGAGCAAGCCCATGGTGACCCAAGGATGAGTCATGCCAAGTTTGGTTGGGCTTGGGCTTAGTTTGGTTGGGTTTGGCTCAATTTGACCAATTTGGGTCAAATGGGTCAATTGGTCTAGGACCATTTTGATCAAATTGGGTCAAAGTAATGACTTGAGTGAGTTCAAATGGTCATTTGGAGTGAATAACTGCAATTGGTTTGATTCAATTTGGGTTATATTTTAATTTGGCTCATATGGTTCAATTTGGGTCAAATGGGTCATGTTGACCAATTTGACCAATTTGACCAAATTGGCTTGAGCATGGGTTAGGTCTATGTTCAACTGATCATTGGAGATTAATTGGAAGAGTTTATTTGAATTGATTTGGGTCATAGAGATTTGGTTCAATTTGACCCTTTATGTCAAATTAGGCTAATTAAGCTAATTAGGTTATGTTGACCAAATTGGGTTTAATTTAGGATTGGATCATGTTCAATATTCAATTGGTGATTGATTGGAACCATTAGTTTCAACCAATTTGGTCTAATATTTGATTTGGTTCAATTTGATCCTTTAGGTCAAATTGACTTGATTAGTTTTAATTGATTGTAGTGTTCAATAATGACCTACAATCATCAATAAAGGGATTGGATGGCTTGACTCGATCTAATGGGAGTTTAATTAAAATTTGGTTCAATTACCTCTTTTAGGTCACTTTGGGTTAAGTGACTTGGTCAAGCCAACTTGGATCAATTGGGGTTATGGATGGTTAGGATGTGTTCAGTGATAAATTTGAGGTTGAATGGTGGCTTTGATTACAATTGATTTGGGCTTAATTAGGTTTTGGGTCATTTGAACCCTTTAGGTCAAATGTCTAACTTGGGTTGATCACTTTCCTTTGATTCAATTGGCTTGATAGCAAGTGTTGAGTGATTTGAAATGATCCATTTAATAGTTAGATTGATTGAGAAAATCAAATTGGATTTAGTTTACTTAAATGGGTTTGAATTGATTTATAGGATTATAGTGGAGTTAACTTTGGTTAAGATCCAAGTTAATTTGGCTTGAAGTTTATATTAGAAAACCAAATTCAATTAAGATTGAATAGGTTGAGGTTAGTTTAACTCCATCTACATGAGCTTAAATTTGGATGAGTGAATGGGCATGAGTTTTGGTTCAAACCTTAGGATAGGTGAAACTTATTTGTCCTAATGTAAACTTTAAGATTAGGGTTATACCTTATAAGTCTTTAATCTTAGTTTTAGTGTTCCCATAATTACTAGAAGTGTCCTATCACTAAGAAAATCAAAATGTCTACAAGGTTCCTAGATCTAAGATGGGAAGGATAAATCCTCACTCCAAAAGTGAGGTCAACACCCCAAATCACATACTTTCCTACACTTAGCAAGTACAACCCCAAATCTGGTACTCTACATCATTTAAGTACAACCATATTAAATCCAAATTTGTCTTCATAAAATAAAGTAGAACCACCTAGACATCTAAAAATCAAGGTTAAGATGAGTAGGATAAATAAACAAGCACAAAAAATATAAGAAAATCCATTATGTTTGAAGATGCAAGTACAAAGATCTCTCTCCTTTATCTCTCTGAAAGATAGTACAAGGGGTGATGTTGTTGAGATGAGTCATGTAATGTGTGTCTCGAATGTGCAATTGCTCGTATATAGGTGAAATTTTATGTTTGAGGCAAGCTACTGAATGTCAATTGCCTAATTGGAGTTACCTCTCCATGCATTCGGTCTATTTAGGATGAGTCTCCATACATGAGGTGGGTTATTTTTCCTTATTCATTTTAACTAGGATCATCTACTTTTGCACTTGCCTTCTCTATGATAAGTCTTTGTGAGTAGATGGTTTAGCTTGTACAAATTTTGCTCCTCACTAGTGGTTGTTCATTGTCCTTAAATATTTTCCAAATCTACTCATATATTTGTGTGTATATTTAGCTTTTTTGATTATTCTGCTCCTTATGTAGGTGACTCGTCAAAAAGATAAGAGAATAAAAAGATAATTAATTTTAATAAATATAAAAAAGTTTTTCTATCATTAATGTCTCATCATCTTTGACTTGGATATTTCTTTATGCATTTATTTATGCTTGGGGATATAAATGGAACCTCAACACCAAAGTTGAGATTTGGTTGCCTCTGCTTATAACAGAAAAAAAATTTCTTTTTGTTTGTTGAGTATATTTCATTAAAGAAGGTGCTTATTTCAAGAGGCCTAGTGATGATATTGATATTATTGAGCTTTGGGCGGGTCTTTAGAAGAAGATGAAGAAGAATAAGAAACAATGGAATTTGATGCTAATATTTTAGTTGAGATGAACACTTCAATGACTCTTATCCAAGAGCAGTAATAAAGACTTAGGGTGGAGGTGAGTCCTCCTCTTTTTTTTTCTTTTTTGAGGAGAGTGCATCTACAATTTTAGAGTCATCTTCCATTCTAGGTATGAAGCACATGCCTTATATCTAAGAGGAAGAGTAAGAGGATCCTTTTATTTGGTAGAGAAAAGTTCAAGTAAGCAGGCTGGTGAGAATTACCTTCATAAAAAGATAATAGAGGAATATCTCACTGAAGTATGACTTGCCATTTTTTCTTCTGACTACATTATTTTTTGTGACTTCATATGATTTCTTGTTGGTTGTAGCTTAGCATGATGAGTGTCCAAGCATCTGCAAAGGGTTCTAATGGACACTTATCGGCTCCTAGAGTTAACTCTATAGATTCCATAGGTAGTCTTGAAAAAATGTTCCATCTTACCATGAGTGAGTTACTAGGGCACTATCAAAATGGTGTAAAGTTTATTTGCTTCAATAGTGTCTTTTCATTCTAAAGATAATGTCTTTAACGAATTTCCTCATAGAAGTCCCTTTATCCTTGTTTAATGAATTTAGTTCTCATTGTGTAGGGGAGATTCCAACTCTTCCAATTGTTGACTCGTGATTTGAGTCTTCATTTAAGGGCAGACCTTCCTCCTTCAAAAGATGCCATAGCTCTAGCTTTATCAGCCACTGGAGCAACTAGCTTCACTTTGTTGAACATTCAAAAGATGTTGGAAAGTTTCCCATTGTCAAATCACCATAATAGTGAGACTTTTGAGAAGAATGAGTCCTCCCACCCATAGGGAGGGGATGTTGAAGGAGAGCTTTAACCGTCTTTCTACTATAGAGTTCATCACTTTGTAGATGAGAATCACTCATTTTGAAGAAGGTGCAGATTCAATAAGGTATTAGATAGCCAAGCTATGTATGATGTTGGAAGCTAAGTCACAATAGAGATAAGTGGTTGAAATAAAGTCTTAAAGGAGGATGGCGACCATGAAGGCTGAGTTGACTTTACTTCATCACTATATTAAATCTACTAGGTCTTCTCTCTTCATTGGGGAACTAACTTTATGTTTGACTACTTATGTAATAAATAAGCACACACTCAGACCCGATTGTAAAATAGTTTGAAAATGATGTAAAAAAGTATCAATGAGTGCTTTTTAATTATAATTGAAAGTATTCATGATTAAAATGATTATGTTTCTTACGCACCATTATGTGTTCAGTCTCTTTATGAGTTTGTGAGAGTATGAGTAGATGCTTTAAATATTTTTCTCATGACTTACATCACCTAAGATATTTTCATAGAATTTGTAATAATTTTCACAATTAATGTTTAGATATGACATATGTGTTACGAGCACTTATTATCGTACCTATAAATAATCTTCTACTGTATTTAGGTGAGTTTTTATTCCCATCCCTTTCTAAGTTAAAGCAAGTGACTTTCTATTTATGTTAGTTACTTTTCTATCTTCTTACTTTTTTCTCTATCCTTTGCTAGTTTCTCTAGAGAACATAATAATGGTGGCTTTGAAAAAAGTGATAGCTATTTTTTGTTGCTAAAACAAAGGACTCATCTATCCTATTTCCATCAATATAGTTGTATGTTTTTCATGATTACTATCACAATAACCCAAGCTTTTTAGTGTGAGTTGCTAATGAGGATGAGTGACTAAACACCATAAAAGTGGATGAAGTATGTGTCCCTTTAGATCACTTTAAATTTACCTTCCATTTTCCTCTACATGCTGAGTGGGTGGACATTCTAAACTTTTACGAGGTGATGCTTGCGTAAGTTCTAGAATTTGGTGGCAAATATTCAGAATTTTCTTATTTTCTTGAGGAAGGATAAACCGTCTTGGACTTTAACTCTCTTTCACCATGTCTTCTCCATTAAGGGTCATAAGGATGACACAATTCAATTTCCAGTGATCCTCTTAAAGATCCATTGCTTGTTGAGCAAGGTAAGGAGCAATAATTCCAAATTATATTTTGCAAAGAGTTCAATTGGGTGGTCGGTGCCAACCACCCCTATTCCTTTTTTGGTGAACAAATTAACGTCTCCTAAAATGAGTGATTAGGAGAAAGTGATCTTGGTGAAGGTAACGGGCAAGACTTTGAATAGACATCACTATATCTAGTTTATCAAGATCCATGAGTTCCTCTACATTAAGTACTCATTGCTATATGATCTTAAGATTATTATTAACTCACGCGTTCTAATTTTCTCCACTTACTTATTTGTAGTGGATGATGTCTCTGTGCCCCTTCCTATTGATTCTAAATTTGTCAATTTTCTTGATGAGGTTGAAGGGGAGGATATTGGTGGTGAATTAGCTCATGCTAAGGTCGCCTTAAAGAGGTTAGCTAATGAGACAGGATTGAGGTCAACCTCCCAAAAGTTAAAGAAGAGAGCACTACTCTTTGTAAATGCCCAAAGAAGAGGAGTGAGATAGACAAAGAAACAAATGAGGAATACATTAAGAATAACTTCACTTTTGACTTGGCCAAACTTATGAGTAAGGCCTTGGTGCTAGGGCAGAGAATTTTTTCTAATGTGCTTGACTCGGTCCTTGAAGATCTTCCTAATGGGCAACTACCTTTCATATGGTAGTCAACTTGAGAGATTTGTAGGAAGTTTATGCTTAAGAGAAAGTGAGGGGCAAGCTTTAGAGTCATGAAGCAAAACTTGTTAAGCTCAATGAAGAGGAAAAGCAACAAAACAATGAAAAGAATTAAGCCATTTTGGAGATGACTCACCTCGCTAAGAAGAATAAATCTTAAAAGTAGAGGTTTCTCATCATACAGAGGAGTTTCAAGAAAGAAAGAAATAAATAAAAGTCAAGTTATCTATTTTTCTTGATTAAAATGAGTATAAGAGTATATTATAGCAAAAACTTAGAGAAGGTGCTAATGTCTCCATTGCCAAATTGGTCAAGCATGGCTTGTTAGACACCAAGTTTTTGAATTTTGACAATATATATGCTCTTTCATAATCATACTTCAACGTGAGCAATATGGAAGGGAGCACTAGCTAGCCCTTCTTGTGATGCTTCTTACTTTTCCTCATGAATTCAAAGGATAACTATACATGATAATTTTTTATGCTTATATACTCACCTCTATATCTATAATTTTTGTCTTAAATAAAATGAATGTTTTTTCTTTGTATTATTCTTTTACAGAGCTTGCTCACTTTAAATTGATCAAGTACTTATGTTTATCTATTGGTGATGTGCTTTTGGTATATTAATTGAATATATTCACCAAACATATCACCAAATACATTTGTTGAATATATCTAAGAATTTTGTTCAAGTGTATTGTACGATAGATAATTTTTGATTGTATTCACAATAGTATACTTATTTTAACGCTTCACCTTGTGTTAAAGGAATACAATGTCAATTGAGTAGCACTAATCTTTTTATTATAGTTGTTGACTTTATGGGGTGTCAATCTTATATTTAAGTCACCAATTGTATGGAGTGTTGATCATTTTTGTTTATAATTATTGATCTCATGGTGTGCAGGTATTGTATTTGAGTCACCAACCACACAGTGTTAGTCTTTTATTTATAATTACTAATCTCATGAGGTGTCAATTTTATATTTTAGTCACCTATCATATAGAGTGTTGATCTTTTTTTTTATAATTATTGATCTCATCGAGTGTCAGCCTCATATTTGAGTTGCCAACCACATGGAGTGTTGATCTTTTATTTTTTTATAATTACTAGCCTCATGTAGATTTATTCTTTTATTTTAGTTTCCAACCACACAAAATATTGTTCTTTCTTTTTATAGTTGCTGACTTCACCAGGTGTTAATCTCATATTTGAGCCACCAACCATATAGAGTATTGATCTTTTTTTTTTTTTAATTTGCTAACCTCATGGGGTGTTGGCCTTATGTTTGAGTCACCAACCACACAAAGTGTTGACCTTTTATTTTCATTCCCATTTGTAATTTATAAAGTGATCAAGGCAACTATAAATGATTATTTGATCATATACTCAAAAGAGTCAATTCTCGCTCACACAGTATAAAAGAGGTGCATTGAATAGCCTTAGTTAACACAACTCCTTGATTGTCAACTTGAGTTGTTTATTGAATATAATTTACAAAATTATTAAGAAATTAAGTTAAAGTTCTTAATTGATGCATTCTTTTAGTTTATGATTTATAAATATCAATCAATTAGGTGAATAAAAAAATTTTAAGTGTCCCAAATTGGCCTGTAGCATATATGCTCTTGGTTTGACTTTCTTCTTCATGATGTACGTCTATCCCATGTATGGATTAGTTTACTCAACACATTTTGACAAGCCACCACATCCACCTTCTTCAAAATTAAGTCGCTAGCCTTGAAATACATTTCTTTAATGTAGTAATTGTAATATCTACCCATCTACCTCTGCATCTTTTATTTTCTTAATGATGCTTCAATTGACTCACTTGGCCCAATTTGACCAAAAAAGGTCAAATTGAATCAAACCTTGATTCAATCTAAATTGGATTGAACCAATCATTATAAATACTCCCAAAATGATTATCAAATATGACTTGGGACCGAAAGGAGCCTAATTGAGCTAATTGATCCCTTTGACTTAACCTAACCCGATTTGATCTAAAAGGTAAATGAGCCAAATTCAATCCACTTCAAATTAATTCAAACAATCACTTACAATTGATCCAAGATTGATCATTAACACTTCCCAACAATCAATTGAACCCAGTTGGATCAATTTGATCAATTAACCCAATCTAGCTCAATTTGACCTAAAAGGTCAAATTGAGATAAAAATATAAATAAATCCAATTTAAACCAAACCACCACCTACAATTAACCTTATAGTGATAATTGAACATAGCTCAACTCTTAATTACAACCAATTTGGCCAAGTTGACTAACCTAACCCATTTAACCCATATGAATCCATAAGAATCAAATTGAAATTTACTTTGAATTGGATCAAACTAATTGTACCAACACACTCCTATTCATCAATTGAACTCAAACCAATAATCCATTGGGCCCAATTTGTTCAATTGATTAATCTAACCCAATTGAACCCAAATTGACCTAAATAAGTCATCTTGAGCAAAACCCAAGCAAGCTTGGCATGACTCTTCCTTAGGTTGCCTTTGGACTTGCCCAAATATACCCAAGCCAAGGTGAACTTAGTTCAGTCCAAGTAAAGTGAACCAAGCACCCACATAAGAAAAAAATTCAAAATGGGAAGGTCCAACCCCCCTTTAGCCGTGGCAGCACCCTTAGCATTACTTCGTCTCACTCTAACTGACATAAGCAGACCCAAGCTAATTTGCTCAACCCTTGACCATGACAAACCATGGCCACATGGTGAGAAATCTTGGTTTAGCCTTCATGGCTTGTCCACTTCACTACTGGCCAGTAAACTCCTATAACCATTAGAGGAGAGCCCTACACACTACTTGACTATTTGTCCAAAGCTGAATCACCCTCTTTGGTTGGTTTATATGGGGATGTAGGTATACTTCCACCCAAGGCCCCAAATTTAAGAGACACCTTCACAATTTTCCCAAAGATAATCCTCATAGGTGATCCTAGAGCTTCCTATGCTTTCCATGATAAGCAAGACTAAATCCCATCAAACTCAAACACCTCCACATACCCAACTCCACCAAACCTCACCTTCACTTCAATTAACTCTTCTCTCACATTCCTGGCACTTCAACTACCTAAAATGAATCAAGAAACACTCAATTCGATCACCTGAGCACCGAGTTAAAGTGAACTCCAATGAACTCTTGATAGTTTGTGGTCTTTAGAGTAATCAACGAGGAGGCAAGTGTAGACTTCAATAGTAGATCTTTGCATCTATTCAAGACAAAGCTACCTCTATTAGAATTACTATCGGTCTTGAGTTCCAACAAAATAAATCCTCCATAATATAGAAAATCTCTTAGGTAATGGTCTTTATTTTATGATTTTTCATTTTGCATAGATTAAGCTGTCAGAAATCCTTGTAATTTTAATGTTGATCCTAATGAAGTTAATCTCACCATGATTTGAGCCTTGGTTGCTCCAATTAAGTGGTGAGAAGTAAACAATGCTCACCTCTCATTAGAGGAAGGAGATGAATCACAAGTCATTTGTTCTACATGATTAGAATGAATGGCTGTGATTAATCCATGATAAAAATCTAATTTTAATCCCTTTATTTCATGGGATTAATTTCCATCGATTGATTTTTTTATCAAATGGAGTAGATGAAACCACATTAGCCATCGCTAAGTTAGTGTGCCATGTAGGATGATTCAAATAACCAGTCATATTTTGCATGTAAAGCACTGCCGCATTAGCATTGACATGACATCAATTATAATTGAATTAATTAGGGTTAAAAATTAATTTAATTAACCAAAACTTTAAAAAAATATAACTAATTGTAAAAAAAATTAAAAATTATAAATAAAGGCTTGTTGGGAAGCTTAAACAGAGTATAATTTAATAAAATAAAAAACCCCAATTTTAACTCTTTATGTTAAGAGTAATTAGGGTTTGAAGCTAGATATATTTTTAAAATTAATCTTTAATTACACCTCTAATTAACTTAAAATTAATGATCCCCACCTCCCATAATTATTTAATGTTAATTAGATCAACTAATTAAAATATGATTTTTCTAAGTCTATATCATTAATTAACTTAATTAATTAATTTTAAAAATCACAACAATAATTAATTGTATGTTTAAGATTTTTTTATAATTTTTGGCATATCCTTAGTGCTTACTTACATCTTAGGGGTTAATTAGTTTAATTATAACATTTAATAATTAATAACTTAGAAAATTCATAGAAATAAAAAAATAATTTACATTTATTAACCAACAAAGGAAAACATTAAAAAATAAATTAAATTTAAACTTAATTGGTTTAATTAATCCATTTTAATTCCCTTAATTACCTTTTAATTAAACTCATTAAGTAATACATGCCTTATGTGTAGGTTGAACTTTGAATAGTATTGTCTCCTTTAAAGTCTAATAGATAAGTGAGATAAACTTATTGAGTGTATTCCCCATTTTCATATAAGAATTGAACTAATTCATATCAACTCATGCATATAGTTATAGGTTTTAATCATGTTAAGACTTATAATTCAATCTTTAATTTTGAAGCCACAAAGAAAAGTAATATAAACATATCTTCTTTCATGTTATGCATTTGTAGATCACCACTCATGTTGCATCCATATATAATCATATGTTTGACATGGATATAAGTATATAGATTGGACACTCGAGGGCATAGGGCTATTAAATTACCCAAAAGAAGATCTTATTACCTTATTCCCCTAGTTTAATAATGCAACATACCTATTATTTGTGCACAATGTACTCAAAATTTGTGTGTATATTCATCTAAGAATGGCATTCATAACATAAGCATATTTATAACCATAAGGTATATAGGTTGGACACCCGGGTGTACAGGGCTATTTAATTAGCCCAAAAGAGATCTTGTTACCTCATCCCCCTTGTTTAATAATACCATGTACCTATCATTTATGCACAATTCACTCAAAATGTGTGTGTATATTCATCTAAGAATGACATTCACAACATAAGCTTATTCATAAGCATAAGCTATATAGGACACGGGACAGGGCTGGGCTATTAAAAAAGAGATCTCGTTACCTCATCCGCCTAGTTTAACAATGCCACATACCTAGAATTTGTGCATAATTCACTCAAAATATGAGTGTATATTCATCTAAGAATGACATTCATAACATAAGCATATTCATAAATATAAGGTATATAGGATGGACACCTGATTATTGAGTTAGCCCAAAAGAGGCTTTATAATCTCACCCCATTGGTTTAATAAAGCCAAGTATTAGTGTATTGGAAAGCATCAAATGAATAGAATTCTATGCCACTTACTAATCATTAATCATAAATTTGAATCATAACATAAATATACTCACTTTCACTTAAGGATAAACATGCATACCCTTCCATGTTCACTAATTAAATAAAGAAGTGTAAGGGTGGCTCACATATTAATAGCCATTCCTCATGTCTAATTAGCTTATCAAGAGATTCATATCAAATCAAGGTCATGCTCACCTTAAGGGTTTAGCTTCTTTTGGGTAAGGCATGAGTGTGGTGGTTCATATTGCAAATAAGATTCACCAAGTTCTTTACTCTTTATCACATGTAATTATGACTCAAACATCGAATAAAATTTAATCTAAAACTAATATTTAAACCACTAATTATTTTAATTGAAACTACCTAATGGTAATAAATTAAATTTTTAATTCAAATTATAATTTAAATGCCTAACTTTGTCTCACCACACTAGCCCTTGCATACACATTAGATCGATAGATCACTAATCTTATACATAGGTTATGGTGGTGCTTTATTGTGATGCATTAAATTTTTTATTTTGTGATGTAATATTTTTATACTAGATGTTAGGACTATTTGTGTGTAGTCTAAATGGTAGGACATTATTTATTAGACTAATGATATTTTTTATAAGGGATCGTGTTTAATTAAAGTGGCCACTATAATAATAAAATAAATTAAATGCTCTTGTAGGTGATGCTTGCCCCTTTAGCATATCCCATTAGGATAGGTGGGCTTAACACCCATGAGTGTTGAATCTAATTGTGTGATATATAAATATTTGGTATGCACATCTCTTATAACTATCCTCTATTTTATAGGTTTAGTTAGGAATTCATTTTTAGAATTTTAAAATGTAATTCCATTATGTAATAGGATTAGAGCCATGGGATTTAGAATGAGTAGAAGTTAGAAATCATAGACTTGGGAGGCCCTGCAATGCCCAAAGGAACAATTGAAGATGATGACCACCACGGCTTACTTTCATTACATTCATGTAACTTTAATTCACGCTATATCAGAGTTGAGCTAGGAAACCCAACTTTTTCTTTTTTATGGTTTATAACGGAACCTGACCATACTAGCCTTTATTATTCTTTTAATTTGATTAAATATTTAGCATGTTTACTTTGACTGTGCAATAGTAATGGCATCCTTTTTCCTAGATTTCTTAAAGTGTAATGTTTTGATGTGTGGCCTAGATTTCATTACTCTTTATAACTTTAAATTTTTTTATCTAATGAAAATAATTAATTTCAACTTAAAATTAATATAATTCATAACCTCATAATAAATCCATAGGAACTAATCAACAAAATTGACTTTAGATGTCATAAGTCTATGATGAATGTGAATAACATAATAATGCATTTTGCTTGCTTGAATATAAGAGATCTTCACTCATTGCATGATAAGGCGAGTACAAGATCATTGAGAGTAACCCCTTGAGTGAAGAAGACTATTCTCATAGATTAACACATAACTTAATTTCATCATGCATATATGCATACTTGTCCACCAAGCCTGAGCCAAATTGATGAATCAAAATGAATATAATATAAAATTTTTATTATATTAGTCTAGAACATACTTTCATACCAACCATAGTTTAGGCTTTTAGATAGTGAGTTTAAGATCTTAGACTCTTTTCTAATAAATAATAGCCTAACTATTTTGCATTTGTAAGACTTACCTACAAATTTTAACTCATAGGAGGTGTTAGTTGGCATCTACCCTAGGGTGATTATAAGTCTAGAAGAGTCAGGATAGGCTCATTCTCTCTAGTGAAAGTGAACTGACATATCCTAATTTTTTCAAGTAAAATTAAATTAAGTTCTTAGCTTATGTTAGAGCACCTTAGGCATAGTTTTAGAGCACCTTAGGCATAATTTTAGAGGTAACATATTTCTATTCCATAGAAGGGTATAAATCCTAACCTCTTAGGTATTTTCACAATCTTGGGTTATTGGAATATAAGTTTTAGCTTTTTAATAAAATTTCATCCTAAATAATCATAATTTTCTACTTCAAAAATATAAAGCTTCACCATAGGATATATTGAAGTGCTAACTAGGCTTCCTAGTATCATGAACACTTTCTACTTATCTTTCTTCAAATTCTATTAAGAACTCTTCCTATTTAACTCTCCTAATTGATTTCCAACAATCACTAATCCTTTGATATCAAACTTTGAGATCCATAGATATGTTAACCAATCACTTAAATGAAGATTTTTCTTAGAAAACCTTATTTCTAGATGTAATTAACTATAGGGCTTTCCTTTATAGGTAACTTAAGAACCAAGCTTAAAATAGGCCCTTCCTTACTTCATCCAAGAAAGGTAGGGGAAAAACTTTGGTACGTGTAGACCCGTTGGCCTTAAGATTCATTATTAGATGATTGGGTCCATCATAAGCTAATGTTTCTACATTTTGAGGTAGTACATTATTTCTTGATACCATACTCGATTATTTCAATAACTACCCTCTAAGATCTATATGGTGTCTCTCATCTCAACTATTAAACAACACATCATAATATCTAAAACAAATTAGGGCATAAGTACAATATATAAAAATAGCATGCAATAAAGTCTATAAGATAATAATATACAAGAAAAAGTAAAAAAATATTGTGTAAGAATAGTATATGTTACCAAATAATATGTAACTAAAGTATGTAAAAAAAGATAATATGTAGCTTCATACTCCTACTTTTAATGCGTATATTAAAAAATATAATGTGTATATAAATATTAAAATAGATATGCTATTATTAACACATATGCAATGTATTTTACTCTAATGAATCACTAGAAGTTCAATTTATAGTATCTTGTTGATCATCATCCAAGATGCCCTCATCTTCAAATTAAATAACATCCTCATAATTAGTGTTACTATTAATCAAGCTTACTAATGGCTCAACATCATCAACTAGAAGTTTAAAACCTACCATCTCATCCTCTTAATGAACAAGTTCAATAGTGTTCTTAACTTCCATCTTGATGAACAAGTTCAATAGTGTTCTAAACTTTCACTCTTGCTTAGGGTTTTTATTTACCAATGCCCATTCTATTTTCTATCTTTCTCTTCCTAAATATCTTTGGTAATACACTTGTGTGGCTTGATTCACAAAGATAAATTGATCAAACTTAGCATAATTTATGGTCAACTTCACTTAAGTGATTCCATGTGACTTCTCCTTTCTTTTTCCTCTATTATGTAGAAGATTAAAGCATTCACAATTGAATAGAATGGCATTCTTCTCCTTTGATCTGGGATATTATATTTGCATAATTTTTTGTAAAACCTCATAAAATCTATCTCTTCATTTGAATGCATGTTTTCTCTATTGAAAACACCGAATCATATGTTTAGTTTTTTTCTAATCAAGAGCTTATGTGAAATCTATAGCCATTTATATCATAAATTAGCCATGTTTTTACAATTCACATAAGTCCCCAAATAAGGCCATGAAGATCCTGATTGTCCACTTTGTTTCTCCCAATAATGAAACTATTACATTGAGTAGTATAAGAAAGTAACACTATTAATTTAAAAATATATTAATATCATAGTGTTGATTGCTTGCATGTAATCTAAACCATGTAAGAAAGTTGTCTTCAAAAATATTAAAATTAACATAATTAGATGAATATTAAATTTGAGTACAAACAAAAAAAGGATATTGTCTCTTTGATAGACTTATTTAAGAAAAGGTTGAACTTCATTGTAGTTGATAAAAATATTGATTATCACTGCCTTTAGTTCTTTGTCATTCAATTATCTTGACATGCATCTACCCAATATTTTTCTATAAGGTTGGAAAAAGGATAACACAATGTGAAGCTTCAACACCTTCGACATAATCCATTTGTATTAGCGGATCAAAGTAATAAGAGAAAAAATTTATAGTCTCTGGGCCAAGTACCTTCATGATGTGCTTTATTCTTCCTAGCTCTCTTGAGTTTATTCAAGAATTTATAGTAATTTTAAAAAATTAAATATGCTTAGATTGATAGTTAACTAATATTATTGCACATAAAAATACATACCTCTAAAAGGGGTACATCTAGTGATACACTACTGGTCCTCCCACTCTAGCTTCATATAATAGATGTATCGGTAAGTACTCTATTAAGTAAGGAAAAAAGTATGGTAGAATATTTTTTCAAGCTTACAGATTATGGCTGAAATGTTAACTTCAAGTTGCTTAAGAGCTTCCATATTTAGTCTACCTGAGCTCAATTTCTTAAAGAAGAGACTAAGTTTAATTAGAGGATTTAATATTTGATATATTAAGGAACTAAATTCAACAAGAAGTAAGCATTGCAAGAAAATTTGGCAATCATGGCTCTTCATTCTAAATATTTTCTAGTCATTAAATCAGCACATTGGCTCATATTGGATATATACCAATTTGGTAGCTTCAATGATTGTACCCACTCACAAACTATTCTCTAATATTCTAATGTGAGGCAATACTTGGCTTTAGGCTTCAATAATCTATCACATATAGTCTCTCATAGTTCTAGCTCTCTTCTTTGATAATACTCCTTTAAGTCTAATCTGGCCTTCACATTATCTTTACTTTTATTCTAACATCTATTACCATGTTGAAAAATCAAAGAAATTATTCTCTATGTGCATCACATCAAGATTATGCCTTATAAGATTAAATTTCTATTATGATAGATCCCAAAAAATACTTCTTTTCATCTAATTATGATTTAGTCCATAACCTAGAAGATAATATAGGAGAATCAGTTATATTTGGAATTAAATTAACAATTTGCCATAAGTCACCCCCACTTAACCTTGGAGGTGGCTTAGACTTCTCAAGTCAATTTTTTAGGAATGCATCCATATTTCTTCTAAATAGATGATTACCAAGTAAGAACATACGATGATAGCAAAACTAAGAACATTTTTTACCATTTTTAAGAGTAAGGCCTTTCATAAATTCACATAATGTGGACAAGCCAACTTCCTAATAGTGGTCCACCCTGACAGCATTCCATACGCAGGAAAATCATTAATAGTCCACATCAATGCTGCCTTCATCTAAAAGTTCTTCTTTACAACAATATCATATGTGAGTACACCAATTTCTCATAAGATTTTTAGCTCATCTATCAATGGTTGCAAGATGACATTAATCATTACTTTAGGGTTATGTGGCCCATGTGTGATTAGAGTTAGGAGCATATAAGGTGTGGTCATGCACATCTCTAAAGGTAAATTATATAGTGTAACTATCATTAACTAATATAGATTAGGTGATGTTGATTGATTATACGATGTGAAACCATTAGCGCATAGGCCATGCCTGATGTTTCGTGGCTCAGCTATAAAATTAAGATAACTACGATCGAAGTGCTTCAATACTTCTCTATCCAATGGATAACTCAATAGATTTGGTGGACTTGCTTTATCGTGGTGCCATCACATGTGCTTAGATGCATGGAAGCATATAGTCTCTGTAGACATGCAGTAAGTGGTGAGTAGAACAATTTCCTCTAGGGTACATCCTTCTATTTATGTTAGTTTCTACTATGTGGTTGAACTTATGTGCTCCTTAAATTTGCATTCAACATTCTATACATTATCCTTGTACAATATATAATCATTGATGTTGCACTCAATCTGATGTAGACCATCATGTGGATCAAGAAATTTGAGCTCAATGTCCATTTAAAAGATCTCAAGCTAATGCCCGAGATAATTCAAGAAAGAAGAAGGTTTAGCCCATTAGCCTACTAAGGCTCATTTTATGATTTATATTTTTAAAAATTATATAATTTTTAATTTTCTTCTAGAAATTCCATATTTAAAACTTTGAATTTAAAAATTCAAAGCATGACATGTGAGGTGGTTGAATTCACATAATAATAATAGCATGTGAAATGGGTATATAGAATATAATAATAAAATTACTTAATGCTTCACATTAAGGTGGTCACACGCATTTCCCTCTATGTTTTGAATTCTTTACCTTTTGAAAGATGATTATAATAATTATAAATATCCCTCCTTGTTGGAATGAAAGTAGATCTTTTGGCAATTACAAATTATTTGAGTTGTTCTTATAGTTCGAGAGCTTGGTGGCCAAATATTGGCAATCCTTGGTGGGAGTGCTAATTATCTAATATATCTTTTATTCCTCGCCTCTAATACCTAAAGTAATTTATTTTAATCTTTTCTTATGCATCTTGACATCATTTAATTATAATTATTTCCATATTCTTTCACTCAATAGTATCTCTACTTCATTAATTACGACCTACTCGTAGTCCTTACACCAAAATAATCACTTAAACCTTTTAATTTCCAATCAACTACTCCAAATCAAAAATAAATATGCTAACCTAAACCTCCACAAGTATTTTTAGCCTTTTATCTCACTTGATCTTATTCCTTATAGCTATATTTTAAATCAACCTAATTTAGTTCAAATTATACTAATTCAGGTCTTCCCACTATCATATTATCCTATGCCCTTTATTATCCCACC
This sequence comes from Cymbidium sinense, assembly GCA_021442155.1. Taxonomy (NCBI): domain Eukaryota; kingdom Viridiplantae; phylum Streptophyta; class Magnoliopsida; order Asparagales; family Orchidaceae; genus Cymbidium; species Cymbidium sinense. The sequence goes on along the minus strand of CM038216.1, from coordinate 166,622,479 downwards.
AAAAATTCAAAATATATCTTTAAATATTAATCTAAAGATCCATGGCTATTTAATTCTCTCAATCTCTCCAAAAGAAAGAACACTCACATCCATCAAATTTGGTATCAGAGCAAAGTATTGTCTTAGGCATCATGATAAGAAGCTACATAGTCAATTATTAACTTTGAGACAAGATAATCAACTTATAACTGAATACTTGAATACTTTTGAAGATCTTGTTTTTAAAACTAATTATGTTGATAATGATTGGCAATTAAAAAATAATTTTATTATTGTACTTAGGACTAACATTAAAAATGAAGTTGAATTATTTGACCCATAAATTTTAGATGATGCATTTCACTATGCCTTATTGTTCACACTTCATCCCCGTAGCTTTGGTATTCACCCTATCACATTTGAAAAACACAATCCTAAATAAATTAGAGTAATTAATATTAATGATATCAGTTACTCTACCATAGTAATTCTTTTGTAGTGTTAACAACACAATGAAAAGTTCACCATGGTTTTTATCGATATTTATTATGGAAGTTTAAACCAACATTTATAACGATGTGAGAAATAACTAGGACTTATCATGTACATCTCTAAGTTATAATAATTATTAGCCCGCATGAGCAAGGTGAGGTGGTATGATTATAAGGTATGAAGCTGTTGACATATAAGCCTATGTGAACATTTCATTGTTTAGACATAAAATATGGATATGTGTGACCAAAATGCTTTTAAGCCTCTAAATCTATTGAATGATGCTAAATGTCGTACCATAATTCTCTTATGATGCCATTTCATATGGTGGGTAGAACTCATTGATGTGAAACATCTATATAAATAGAGCATGAGAGCCAAATAAAATTTTTTTGTGGAATGCATTTTGTTTATGCTCTTTCTACTTTGTTGTTTGAACATGGGTGCTTCAAAGTGTTGATATTCATTCTATGATGCATCATTCTTATAATATAGCATGCAATAGCTAATAATATAGCAGTCTATTTTTTATGCAGCTAATCATAACTTAAACACTAGTTTTTGATCTAATATGTTAGAATTAATTTATAATTATTTAACATATTTGTTTTCTTAGCAATCTAATAAATTGATTAAAATATTCATGTCATATTAAAATTTATTTGGATGCTCAAAAACCTAACAGTTACAAATACTGTAGGGCAACGAGAACATTAATGCCACAATGGCCATTGAGCTGCACTTAATAAATCATTACATTTTTTTTAGTTTTATTATTAGGAAGGCTGCTTAGTAGTTTTATGAATTTGTAGGCTAATAGAATCAAATATCTAAATTAACTCAACTTCTTGCATGCATTAATAGTAAAAAATCCACTCAAAATTTTAAATTTCCTTAAGATAAAATTTAGTTCTTTTATAAATCCTACAAAATAGTGCGTTTGTCCATACAGAAACTTTCCTGCTTTGATCATTGTGTTTTGACCAGAGACCGAGTTTCAGATGTGCCATAATAATAACTATATGCGGAAAAAATTACACAAAAAGCTTCTCACAAAAAAAAAAATATGAAAAGAACTTATTTTATAAAAATTATAGCCATTTAAAATTTCTCTCAAAAAATAATTATTTTGTTTATTTTGTACAAATAATTTTTATTTTTATTAAATTTCTTGTATTTTTTTATATACTTGGTTAATGGAGGTCATAATTTATTTTTTGCCAACTAGAATTTAGGCATTCAAGCATTATATGTCAAATGTAATTAGAAAATAAATACATTTATACTTTTTTATTATTATTATTATTATATATAACATATTTTCTTTTACCTTTGATATGTTGTGAAAAAAGTAAAGAGATAAATTATTAAGTATAATAAACTTCTAATGATATTATATATGTTATCTATAATATTATAATAGCATTGTTGCGTGACATGAAAGCCAAACTATGGCATTCTTAAGAAAGAAATAAATATTATAGCGTGTGATTAAATGTATTACATCAATCTGAAATGTTGATATATTTAATTTATATTTTATGTGGTATATTTGATTTTCCGGATCAAAATTATATCAATATTCTCTCCACTCTTAAAATGCAGTGCCTTAAAATTTGAGAGATAGAAGGTATAAGATTATATTAAAATAAAGTTAAGAGCAGCTTGCACCTATTGACAAAAAGAAGATGGTAAATAGCAAGCATAAATGATTTAGCAATAAACAAGAAAAAAATAATGCACCATTATAATACTTTAATATATATTAAAAAGTAGTTTAGAATAAAAATAACTACATATTATAAAAAGAAAAAAAAAAAAAGAGCAGTGAGGACAAATATGAAGGAATGATGAGCAAAAATTTTTTGAAATAGAATCCAAATAATTCAAATAATAATTAATAAAGTCCTATTGCTCAAATGATAAAAAGGAAGAAAACTAAAGGCTACGGGGGTCTCATATATTTGCAACTCCATGGGAAGAACTTCAGCATGTAATAATTCTCATCAATAGCGTGCAATGATTTATTGAAACTTATATAGCATTCTCTTATGCTGAAATGATGTCGCATTCAGATATCACACTCATCAAAATTAAAATATATATGTGCATGCTATATGTGAAATCATTAACCCTGACATCTCTTCCAGATCTGCAGATGGATTCCAAAATTCACAAATTTTTTATGTGATTTCTGTAGCAGTACTCAAAAAAATTCATATTTATATAATTAAATTAATACTGCAGAAAGCAAAATTATTAAATTTTTTAATTATTATCTAATGTTGTTGTAGAGTAAAACCTTTTACTTATAGAAAAGTTATAAGTGTATTATGAGTTTGTCAGCGGTTGTAATATATGAAGTCCTTCAGAAGTTCTTACGTTGCATAATGTTTTTTTTCTGCTTATCTCTCGTATAGCTCAAGTGAGAATTCTCTGATATTTTTCACTTATCTCTGTACGTATTTTCTCGCTGCAAGTCCTAGTAAGTTTTAATTGATCTCTCTACAGAAGCTTCTCCCTTTCTATTTCTCTCGCTGTCCAATTTCTTATTCTTCTAATCTTCTGATCAAGAGCCTTGACTAAATCTGATTCTTTAAGTCAGCAAGAAAAAATAGAAAATAGATAATTGATTATAATTTATTTTGGCATTGGCATGAAATTTTAAATTACTGTCAGTTTTAAATGGTGGTATAATGACTTTCATTTTGAGTGCATGAACTACATACCTATGGGCAATGAGAGTGTGAAATCAGGATTTCAAAAGAAAAGGGGAAATAACCTATCTCCAAAGCTTCTATAATGTACATAGTTGTACAAGAATTTAAAGATAAACATATAATAAACAACTTAATCGGGTTTTTCTCAGATCTAATGGGGCTCCAAAGCCACCAAATGCTCACTAATTCCACTACTAACTAAGGCCAAATGGCTAAATGATTGCAAGTGGAGGTCAACCTTTAGATGTCAAGTGCTAACTTCTTGAAGTGGATCAAATAGTAGATTCACTATAAATTTGAGATATAATCACAAGTTTTACTTTGACATAATATGTAATTTAACATATTTTTAAAAATGTTGTGAGAAAGATAAAATCATGTCATACTGTTTAAAGAAGTATTACTATGTTAATGTACCTAACAAGTCTAATGTAGTAATAGAAAGAAACACATTTGTTAGCAAAAGATGCATATCATAGTATGAAGTTGATAAAATGTATTCTTTCTTCCTCGAAGGAAAAGTCATTTATTATTGTAGTAAGAATTGGCTCCATCCTTACAATGACAAACTATTAACAAATTTACCCTAAACAAGTGTGATGTATTAATAAAAAACAATACACTTATAAGTAAAAGACATGAAAATATCATATATGAAATCTAATTTTCTATGGTATATCATAATATGAAGTTGATTGAATATAATCTTCTTTTTAAAATTGTATCTTGAATTGGATCCTTCAAGAGGGATAAGCTATCATACAATGGAAAGCTTCCTTCATTTATGGTCAAGCCTTGCTTCTTCATTTGAAGGACAAGCTATCATAGGAAATGACATCCTTCTATATTGAAGGATTAGTCCATGTTCTACCTTTGAAGGACTTATATATAGAAAAATAATTTCTTCTATTGAAAGAGAGATATAGGCCCTTCCATTAAAGGATAAGCTACCATACCAAGAATTTACTTCCTCCATTGAAGGATGAGCCTTGCCCTTCTAAAGAGTTAACTCGTGTTTTTCAGTCTGAGGCATCCCATCAATGACATTTTTGGAGTCGAACGTCGAGTTCTCCGACATCAACGTTAAAATAGAATATAGATAAAAGGGAATAAAATGTGTAGTATCAACAGATGGTTCAACATGATGACTTCCCAGGAGGTTATTAAAAAATTACATGTTTCCTTTCAAAGTTGATACCAAACTTGTTATTCAATAAAGAAATTATTTCTCTATATGGAACATGCCCTTCTAAAGAGTTAACTAGAATTTTCATTCAATGGAGAAAGTCATTTCTCTATATGATCACTATAAGGGCAAATCATAGTATTGGCCCCATAGGTAATAACTATCAAAAAATTAGTTGGGCAGGGTTTACTATAATATGGTCCAGCATGTTCAATTTGTAAGAAGTACAAGATCTTACTAACCAAGCCATATCCTAGTATGATCTAATAGTTTAGCATCATTTTACAAGAGACTAAGGATGTAGAAATGTAGAACATACTATTACTAGAGCATATCTTAGTATGGTCCAATAAATCTCAACTACAAAAAAAATCTATAAATGCTTAAAATAAAATATTATTAAGTACAAATATCATTAGGTTTGCATCTTATTAGGATTAGTCAATTAAATGTAGAAAATTGAATAAATGAGTTAGAAAAATGCACAAAAACAACATATATGAAAGGGTAGTTTAGCTAAGAGATCAAGGATGTAATACTTCATAGAATACAACTTATGTTTATGCTGTGAAGAATTTGATCAATCGAATACACACACACACACACAAAAACACACTAAATAAAAACTTTTAAAGAAGTGTGAAGCTTTTATTCTAAAACTTGTTTAATTTGAGCACAATCGATGAACATGAAAGGAATTATGCTCAAAGAATCAAATTTGATGTTTGATTTATTTAAAGTTTATAAGTTCAAAGATACAAAGGATGGGCCACTTGGAATTTGTGACATAGAATTATGGATTGCTTATAAATTTTACTAATAAAAAATTTATAAATTTGACTCATTAATAATCAATAATAATTTTATGTATGATTATTTTACAAGAAGAGGGGAACTCTAATGTATTGAGAATTAGCTTTCTCCTTGGAATTTGAAGCATAGTCCTTTCCATTAGATGTTAAATCACTATACATATGAGTTAACTCTTTCCTTAAAAGGACAATTCTAGATTAGAAAAGCCATTATACAAAATTATGACTTCCACTATTAAAGAATATATTTTCTCCCCTTAGGAAGTTGAGTTGTTTTTTAGATAAATAACATTCTCTATTGAAGGAAAATTTTAAAATCAATTATGGAGGATAAATTATAGTTTAAAATGACCAAATCATAAGCTAGAGAAAAAATTATTACATTTCCAAGTTAGTATTTTATTAGAAATCCTTATAAGTGATGGACATATAATGTATGTAGTTAATTAGACATAAGGGTATGTTAAGTTTGAATATAGCTACCGAAAGTTTTTTTTAAGTCGCCAATCCATTAGTATGATGGTGTTAGTTCCTTAAAGATTTATTCAATTATAAGTTATTATAACTTGATTTATGGGTTTAGTTATCATATACCTAGTCCAAGGACTAATAAAGAGGGGAATATTTAAGGAGACAACTTAGAAGAATCAAGAGTTGATTTTATAATTCAAACATACCTAATTCGCTAACCCGCAATATATTTGATTATAAATAAGTTATAAAAATGTTGATTTTTCTATTGCGAGATAATTTCATCCCTCACAAAATAATTAAGCAAATAAACAGTTATTATTAACATCTTCGTCGATAAATGAATTAAATTTAAGTTTTAATATCTTAGATCTAGTTGATAGGAATAGACTTATGAGCACACTTAATGTTTCAATTTGACTAAACCACAAGGAAGAGGATAAATTATCGGGACCATGGTTGATAACCAATTAACAAAAACCCTCATTAAATTATGGTGTAATGAGTTTTCACTCTTAATCAAAGGACTAAATTTGAAGATGCATTGCTGATGTGCTAAGATGAATCAATAAAACACAACATTGTTAACATGTTCTTTAGCTTATTAATATGAGAGAATAATGATCAATGTATCATTCACAATTTTTCAAGATACCATAACTCAAATGACCAACTAAGACAAAGGTTATTAAAGTGACTTTAGTATCATATCATTAAATTATTAATAGAATGTTTTTAAACTTCATTAAATGATGTGTGACTTTTTTTATAAACTACACTTAAAAATATCAAATTTTAATTATTCAACAAATAGATAGAAATATATTATCAAAGATTTCATTGTGAATAAATTATTATCAAATTTTCACATATTTTAAGTGAAAGGATAATTTGAGCATAGTTATACAACATATGTATCTATATTATGGTAGGTGAACTTAAAGTCAACTGCTCTGAACATAATTGGATGACTAAGGTTAGAAATATATGATTATAGGTTTTGGCTACTAAGCTTAGTTAAAATACAAAATTATAATCTTTAAAAATTATCCAAAAGTATTCAAATATAACTTTATAAGATCCATCTAATACTTCAAGTGATCAAGTCACATGATTACAAAACTATCATATCAATGGTATACGCCTTTATTTGGGAGCTTGATAAAGTAACTTTGAAGATTAAATTTATAAGATTATTCATAAAACAAATTATAAAATCACATAGTTCATGCTTAACTAAAATATAATAGCTAAAAGAATTATTTTATGATAAACTTGATGTGGCATAAGTTTGAATAAATTGATGTGGCACAAGGCGCAAATCAAAACTAAATTCATGAGCTTGGAAAATGAATTTCAAGGACATGAAGTTTAATGAATGAAGACCAAATAGAAAATTGTCTACATTTGTTTTATGAGATATAAATGGCCATATATAATATGTTTTATCATGTCTAAATATAATTCATGTGTTGTGGGAGATTGTGTAATTTTCATGTTCTAATATTTGTAAGTGATAGTTTCACGCTTAGGGCTTGTCCTCTAATGGTAGTACATTTTGAAGAATTTTAAGTTCGAGAATCGAAGAGTATAGCTCTTAGCACTAGTCTTCTAGTGTCTAAAAGCTAGGATTTGATAGATTCAATTTTATGCAATTTGTAGACTAGGTTAAGGTGTTATTTAGAAAGGACACACCCTTTGGTGACTAGTAACTCATATATCCAAATATTTTATCTATGAAATGATGTGGTTTTTAATATTTTTGAAGAGCAATGAGTGAAGAAACTCAATGGTTGGAGCTTGGTGGTTGACCAAGAAAGGGACCTTGGTTATTCACTTCCAAACACTACTTTGGTGAGTAGTATAAATGCTTTGTTTAATTTTATATGTTATGCTTTTCTTGCAATATTTAGTAGTATTTTATTTTTGAATTGTGCCCTACTCTAAAAAGATTAAATTCATAATTTTCCTATCAAAAATCCTTATTAAATTCTACTTGCAAGGGTCATTCTTAACATAGGTTTTCCATGACCTAGTACATTTGTGTCTTGCATTTGGCTTAACAAACCTACACAAAAAATTATCTAATTAACTAAATCATTAGCCCAAATAATTTTATACAATCTTCATGCATCAATTTGGTCATATTTAAACTTTTTTGGAGTTTAATCCACTTAAAGCCCAAAATAGTTTACTTCCATAACTAGTTTTCTTTGTTTATAGTATGGAGAAAATTTTTAGAAGAGCAATGAAAACCTCTTAAAAGTTATAAAAATCTTATAGCATATCTAAACACTTTAATCAACAATTTTAATTTTTATTTTATTAATTTGGAGCTCTAGTGGGAGAGTTCCTATTAAAAGAAATTGGGAATCCATATCTGGGACTATTTTCTATCATGTGCTTGGCCGACCACTTTCCCTTTAAAATCCATAATTTCACTTGAAATTAAACTCCACCTCATATAGCCTACCCTCCTAAGAATCTTAGGATATCTTTCAATCTACCAATTTGATCACTTTAGTGATCAACCATCCACACCAAAACCATAACTAAGAAAAGGATTTATGCCATATAAAGCACATCTCATTACCATTTACTCATAAGCTAAACAATTGAAAAAAAATATAAACTTAAACCATGACCTATAATAAAATTTCATATTACAAAAACTCACTTATTTTATAGGGATCTAATCATACTCTTACACACATAAGATTTTTTAGAATGATCATAAAAACATCCATATTATAAGGCTTTAGTGTGGGCTATGGTGGGGCCACATGGGTGTCCCAATAATTGGATTGGGGTTCTCTTAAAATAGCTAGAAAACAAAGCCCTGATAGGATTTTATTTGAAATTGTGTTAGATATATCCAAGGAATTAGGTTGGACAATATAAGACATTAAATATACCTAATTAGGGATCCCCAACTTCTAACAATTAAAACTTTTACTCTAGTAACTCAAATTACATAAAATAAAAATAAATTTATAAAATGGGGAATCTAATTGTGATTTAAAAATTTTCATGAACTTTGATGGGGTTTAGGTAGTTTTTTAAGATTCTCTCCTAAATTCGGTCATATAAAAAATAACTAGATAGACTCATTGATTTTGCACTTAAGGTGGATATAACTTTAAAATTTACTAAAATAAAACTCAAATACACATGGGAATTATAAACTATATGTCAACAATAATTTTAAAAATCTTTATAATATTTTGTGGATTTTAAGAGCAACAAATATGAATTACAACAAACACAAGTTAGTTTGACCATTGAGTTGGATGACCACTTCAATCTTGCACAAAACACATATTTATATGAAACAAAATTGTAAAAATATTTTTATTGCATAGTTGAAGATCCGAAAAGAACTCACAAAGATAAGTACACAAAAAATAGAATGATAAAATTAGGTCAACTTACCGAAGTAGCTTTTGCACCAAGATCACTAAACCTTCCTTGTGTTTGGTAGGCCACCAAGCCTTCACTAATGGTGGATCCCATCCAAATTTCATTTAAAACAACATCATAAACTTCATATCTATCATAAAACATTATTTTATATAGGATGCTAATTTAAATTACTAATGGAGAAAAGGAGGAGGTGGTTGGGTCGATCATTCAAATGGGAGTGACTTCTCTCTTCTCATTACTCTTTAACTACTCCTCATGTGGAGGACACTCCTTTGAATTTAATTAATTATAATTGACTAATTTACATATTAATCAATTATAATCATATTTAGCACTTATGACTTTTATTTCTTAAAGTTATAAACACTAGATCCACTTTTTCATGATAATTGCACATATACTTTAAACATTTGCAATGACAGTATAAAATACAACAACATTACAAGAAATATATAAAAAAGCATACCAATTAGTCTTCATGCATTAAGCTTTAATTTTTTCCCCAAGCACTCTTACTCCTTGTAATGGGGCTACCATGATTAGCCTTCAGTTCCCTTGACTAAGCTTTAGTCTCGAGACCTTCCTCTAAGCCTCAAAGAACTCTTCTCTAAAAATGAATCCAAGTAGTCAGTTTCATGCTCTGGAGCTAGATACTTTAAGTTTTTTTTGTCATCCAAGTGTTCTCTATTGGTGGCTTATCTCTCCATTTGATTAAACTCTTATGATCTCCATTATGATCTAATTCTTCTATGAAGACGTAATTCAACTCAAAGAATGAATATTGGTTTGATACATGCAAATAATAATTTTGTTTCCTACAAATGTTTCATCTTATATATTTGGAGGTTGGATAACTCTTGTAAATGATATTAAATCTTTTACATTAAAAATTGAGCTGATAAATATGTCCTTTAGTAATTCCAGAACATAAGGATTCATGCCAATTTTCATAGTAATCTCAAATGGCACACATGTTGTAGCTTATAGTTTTCTACATTGAGTGGATGGATATCTCCTAGACATATTCTAAATAACACATGATCCCCCACATTGAATTCCATAAAAGTTTTATTTATACTCTTCATTTTAACATATTTTTAGTGACTTCCAATTGATGCATAACACTTTCATGAAGACTTAGAAAATATTTCCAAATGTAAATGCATACTCAAAATATGCACATCAAGGGATGCAACAAATCAATGGGTTTCTTAGAATTACAAGCATAGATTATTTCAATTGGTGTCTTATTTATACCTTGAAGACTATCATATGAAAAATCAATTATAAGAATATTGAGATCCTAGTTTTCTAAGCATCTACCACCAAACACCTCAAAAGGTTTTCTAAAGTCTTATTTAATACCTTAGTTTGGCCATCAATTTGGGAATTAATGTCTAAATAAACTTAATTGGTGTGCACATAAGATTCAATAGTGTTTTTAAAAAATTATATATGAACATTCAATCTTTATTAAACATAATTGTAGAAGGGAGTTCTTGCAATATAACATCTCCTTAAATAACAACCTTACAATAGGTGATGCATCATTGGATTTTGAGCAAAGTATGAAGTGTGTAATCTTAGAGAAATATTATATCATAATAGATATACCATCATGTCCTACATGTGTCCATAAGAATCCCAAGTACATAATTTATGAAAATATCCTCCCAAAGTCTAATATAATAAATAAAGCATAATATTTTTTACTTTCTACTTAGTACTTTTACTTTTCTATAGTATACATTTGGATTATCACTCTTTCAACAAATCTTTTTAAAGATGACCAATAAAACACATGCTCTAAAAGGTGTATTACTTTATCTTTTCAAAAATCATTTCACTACTCTTTCTGAATGTAACTCAATGATAAGAAATATCTGCATAGAAGTCATAGGGATGTAAAGTCTCTTCCCCTTATGAAGATATCCATCAATCACTATGTAATCATCACTTAAACTAAATAATAAGTTCTTCTAGGCATGCTCTAAATATATCAAATGAAATTTTTAGCATACTTAATAATCATCCTTTAGTCTCTCAAATAGTAGAATGTGAAATTCTGAAGAAGTGATTACTAAAGCGACTCTAGAAAGTGCATCTACAGGTTTGTTCTTTACCCTAAGTTTATGTTTAAGAATAAATGTGAAGTCCTATAGGTATCTTACCCATTTTGTATACCTATAATTTAACTTTATTTCTAAATTAGTAAATTTTAGAACATGATGATTGGTGTTATGGATAAACTCTTTTTACAATAAGTAATGCCTCTAGTATTTCAAAGCCTAAACAATGGCATACAATTCTTTTATCATATATAAAGTACATTTATTTATATCATTCAAGTTTTCACTATGAAAGGTTACAAGATGATTCTCTTGACTATGTACATCTCTTATTCTAACACTAGAAGCATTACAAGTGACTTCAAATATTTTATTAAAATATGAAAGTTTAAGTAATAGTGAAGTGATCATAAGGGATAGTGTTAAGGGGTATGACTTTTATTTAATCTATAGATTTTTGTGTTTATGTATTCCAAACAAACATTTTTTTCCTTCAAAATATTCATAATTAGAGTTACAATTGTGCCAAAATTTTTAATGAACCTTCTATAAAAGCATGAAAACTATAGTCATCAGTGAAATTCTTTGGAGTTAGGCAATCTAATATGGTTTGGAATTTTGCAAGGTTTGTTTTAATCCATTTCTAACCACTATAAATCAGTAGAAGATCACCTCTCACTGACAAAAGAAGCATTTCTTAAGAATGATATAAAGCTTCACTTCTTTAATTTTGATTAGACTAATCTTAGGTGGTTTAAGTACTCCTTCTCCTTAAGGTTAAAGTTAAGAATGCAATCAAAATAGACCACTAGAAACTTCTCAATAAATGGTTTAAGGACTATGTTCATCATTCTCATGAATGTGTTAGGTCTATTAGATAATCCAACAAGCATAACTAGCCATTCACATAGTTCATCTATAGTCTAAAAGCGATCTTTCGATTATTTTATAGCCCAATCCTGATATGATGGTACCAACTCTTAAGATCTATTTTGGAGAAGTGACTTATATTTCAAATAAGATCTAACATACCATTTAACCTAAGGATTGGAAATTTAAACTTAATGGTGCTCTTATTAACTACTCTATTATCTATACACATTCTCCATGTACCATCTTTCCATAGTGTCAGTATTGTCAGAAATACACAATAACTTAAGCTCTCTTAAATGAATCCTTTCCTTAGTAGTTTATTTACTCATTATTAGTTCAACATATTTAGTGGGGTTCATTCTATAGTATGGTAAAATTGATAACTTAATAACTAAGAATGAAATATATGAAATATTAAATATCTCTTATGGGTGGTAAATCATATGATAGGTCATCTAGTTAAAAGTCTCTAAACTCAGTTAAGAAGGCAGTAGCAATGTGAGGAATGTGAGTCTTAGTTGGCTTCTCTATAACTTCCCTCACATGAAGTGATTAACATAATGTGGGATCTAAAAATTCTCTAAAATGGTATTGAATTCTACCTTATTTACTTTGATGTTTAAGGGATGGTGTGAAGGGGTAGGACTCACTAAGTCTAAGCTATAAGTGGTTTACTTAACATTAGGGAATGATAAAATAATAAGCTTTGTACTCTTCTTCAAACTATGCTTAGGTTGAATCTCTAAGCTAAGCTTATGTAGAAAACTTGGTACCTATTTATATGTTGGCTTTACAGGGAATAATTTTATGGTATTTTCATTATGTTTGGATACATATGTATTCTTTTGACCATAGTGAATTACATTCATATCATAAAGTAAGGTCTACCTATTAAGATATGACCTATGTCTATAAATAAAACATTGCACTAGATACAATCTTCATATCTAATTATCATAATTCGTATAAGACATGTAAATGTGATGGGTAAGGATGTGTAGTTCACCCAACTCACATGAAATATGTTAGGATTGGTTTCTAGCTTAAGGTTTGTCTTATAAAAAGTGTTCATAGAAATGACCATTATAACACTACCCTCATTTATTATATGCTTACATATTTTCTCCTTACAAATCACATACATATTGAAAATGTTTTTTTCTCCTCTAATCTTCATCTCTAATTACAAGCATGCATCTAATAACACTCATGTAATCTCCCAAATGGTCTAAATCCTCATCAAAAGAGGGGTGTCATAATGAATCGCTGTAACTAAATCATCTACATGCTTTTCTTCTCCTTCTATCTTGTCTATTTTTTAATAAATAATTTTTGCTTTATATTTGTTTAGCATATGACCTTTTGTATAGCACTTGAAACACATTACTTCCTTAAACATAGAAGATGATTTAAGGGCACTCGTATTGTGCTAAAAGCAAAAAAGTAATGGTTTAGGTTTAGTAGTATACCTATAACTAAGATAGGACAATGATTAGTAGGAGGAATTTTTGTTGATTTAGATGAAGAGGTAGATATTTTTATGTTTTTTTCAAAGAACAAGGTATAATGAAAAGCATCCTAAAGTATATGAGGTCATATAACTCCACCTCATCCTAAAATCATTCTATGGTCAATGATAAACTTATTGGCTAATTGCCACTCTTGATCAAACAATTTATCCTAGCTATCAAATAATGAAATGTGTTCATGTACTTTATGCAAGTTTGTTTCCTTGCTAAGGGTCATTAACTACTTATAAATTTTTTTTCATAATTTCTAGATCAATATATGGACCATAACCTTTTCTTCATCTCTACCCAAGTGAATATTTATAGTCTAATACTCTCTTCCTTAATTAAGATGTTGTTCAATAGATTTAACATGGTATATTAACTTCATTTTGGTAAAACTAGTTATTCTTTGATAACCACCCATTTGATACTAGTTAAAGAACTCATCCATCTATGTAACCTAGTCTACGAGCCTATTAAGATTGATTGGTATCTTTTTATCTTATATGCAAGTGCATTTGTCGAATCAAGTAATATATGATGAGTAGAGTATCATTTCTATGAGAATTAGATTAAATTTAGATAATAATTTATATTAAATTAATTATTAATCTCTTAGAACCTAGTTTTTATCCAAAAAAATGCAAGTGCTTAATTAAAATAGTTATCTAATATTTCATAAAATAATAAAAAGACTAATTTTATATTTTTATAGAAAATATATAGGTTCTTTTTAAATTTTAATAGGATTACTTTGAATATAAGTTAAACTATATAGTGGATTAATTTAAAGCTTGTAGTGTTAACTAGAGCAAAAGTGTTATACTCTTTATCTCAAGATAAGTATAACCAAACCAATCCCTTTACCTAATTATTGGTCTACTACTAGGTAAATTTTGATTGGTTACTTTACCTATATTTTTTAAATAATTGAAAATCTTAAAAATAATTATATATATTTAATAACTACTTACTCAACTATCTAATATATTAATGACTATTTAGTGCATTTGTTTGCCTTTTTCCTACTTGTTCTTCTAGGATTTTGTTAATATCTCTAGATAACACTTATTTTTAATTTGTAATTGGATAGATTACAAGTAAACGAAGAATGAAAGAAAGCTAAACACATTTTCTTCAAAAGCACAAATATTTTTCATATATTAATCCACAACAAAGTTTAATACAATACAAACATCCCAAAAGTTCACATAAATTCAAGGCACTTTATAGATTAGTGCTCCATAATAGAGAGAAAAAGGAAATCATATTAAACATAGTAAAAAAATATGTAAGATAATAAGAGAAGAAAGGAAAGACCCCACTGAATAGATCTTCTAAATCCACTCCTCGCAATATTTTACTGCTTCCATGTGGAAATGTCTAGCATCTCTTGCTGAAAATCCTTGGTTATTGATATCTTTCTCCACCCCTTGCTTAAAAAAAAATACTCTTTCACACTACCCTTACACACTTTCACAACACTTGGGAGTGTCACTCTATAAATGCTTTACAAAAAACTCATACACACACACTCACCCTCTTACCAAGAAAAGTGATAAAGAAAAAAATCTTCAAAAAAAAAGAACTTTTTTCTTGGAAATGTTGACTATATATAGCCTAAATATAACCCTCGCTGGTTGTCCAGATGGTCCTACCAGACTTAAAAACTACTCAAAGCTATCATGAATCTATTCTGTAGGGTCATAACATTGTGGCACTTTTGATGTAGTGTTGCAATGCTAGGAGTGGAGTTGCTAATCCAGCATTGTGGCGCTATGCTTGTTGCTTCTTCTGCCTCATATTTTTTTCTCTAGTATAGCATTGTGCGTTGCACTAGACATTGAGCTTGCTTGTAAAACTATCCCAAAATAAGTTTAATATGGTGCCACAACTCTGCTATTATAGCGCCTAGGCGCTAACCTAGATATAAAATTACCACAATTAAAGCAAATTATAGTGCTACGATGTTGCTTTATGCTAAGCATTAGACCTAAATTTCTTCTTTTTTTTTCATTTTTTCATTTTTTTGTCACAACACAAAATATACTAAAAATAAATACATTTTAATATAAAAACACATGATAAAGATATTAAAATAATAAACAATTTCACAATTTTAATGCTTATCAAAGATCATGGACTCCATCATATACAGGGGCATCAACTTTAATCTTTTAATGGAATCATTTAAAACCTCATAAATTGTATAATAGTCATTCCTAAGGGGATTTCTCAAGGGATGTATCCTAGGGCGTTTGTGCCCCCCTATAGTTTTTTTTATAAGCTCTTCTTCTAATTGATCAGCCTTTTTAGGGTTTTAGACCACAGGTGGGATATTTTGCTTAACAGTCATATTTGAACTTGGGTGGCTAAATTCATCACTAAGTCTTGGATCCAATTAAAGTTTTTCTCAATTTTTATGGCAACTTTTTCTACTCTCATATTCAAGTTATCGATTTGATCTTGGCCAACAAATTAAATAGGCACATTGACATAATTATATATGCAATATGACACTAAATTTTTTTATGATTTTTAAATTGGCAATATTTCTTACTAAATTTATAAAACAATTATATAAATGACATGAAAAATAATAAATTAATTTCTTCACACAATTTAAATAATAATACAAAGTAAACTAGCACAAAAAAGTAAGATAAAACTAATCTAAAACCTTAAGTTTGTCCAATGTGAGTACATTATATTAATTTGTATCAAGTTGAGGGTTTTAAATATTTTATTAGAGCACTGCCACATTGATTTGGGTGTCACTCAAGTCCAATAAGGTAAAAGGTGAGTTTATGGTAAATAGTTTAATTGATTTAGTAGCACTGATTATTAACACTAAGACCTAAGTTCATTGAATTGGCTAAAGCCTAAATTCTACCACATAAATATGCAATGAAAGATAAAATAAGATGAAAAGATAATTAGCAAGTCCAAAGTATAGTAAGAACCTTAATAAAAATGAACTCTATTGATGTAAAACATCATGTGGATCTAAAAATTAGATCTCAAGGTCCATTTTAAGATCTCAAGCTAAAGTCCAAGAAAATTTAAGAAAGAAGAAGGCTTAGCTAATTAGCCTACTAAGACCCATTTTATGATTTCATCTTTTTCTATTTATATAATTTTTAATTTTCTTCTAAAAACTCCAAGTTTGAAATTTTAAATTTAAAATTTAAAGCATAACATGTGAGATGATTGAATCCACATAAAATAATAGCATGTGAAATGGGTAGATGTCATAAAATAATAAGGTAACTTAATGCTTCACTTTAATGTGGCCACCCACCTTTCCCTTCATGTTTTGAATTTTTTTTCTTTTGATAGATGTTTGTAATGGCTATAAATAGTCTCCCTTGTTAGAATGAAAGGAGATCTTTTTGGAAATTACAAATTATTTGAGTTATTCTTGTGGTTTGAGAGCTTGGTGGCCAAACCATGGCAATCCTTAGTGGGAGCGCTAGCTAACCAACATATCTTCTTTCCTCACCTCCAATACCCAAGTTCTCTCAATCTCATCCAAAAGAAAGAATGCCCACCTCCATCAAATTTGGTATCAGAGTGAAGCCTAGAAGGAGCAAATTCGGTCAAAAGTTTGTTTCAACAAAGGGAGCATCTCAAGTGGTGGACTTGTCTTCAAACTTATGAGTTTTTCTTGGACTTCTGAGGTTAATTAATTTTCTTTTATATGATAGTTTAAATACATATTATTATCTTGGAAAGATATATATTGCTTACAAGTTTATGGTGATAGCATAAAATTTTAATTAGTAAGCTCTATTATATAATTTAATCATTTTTTGATTGTGTGAAGAAAAATAATTAAGAGAATGCCTTAGTAAGGTAGTGCTTCACACTAAAAACAACATAACCGTTAGTGCAAATCAAAATCTAATTGCTTACTTTATTATCATTGTTATTATTTATGGTTAATTTTTGAAGTTTATTTGATTAACTTATGATAACTTGCTTTATTAAAAAAAGAGGCTTGATAAATTTGAGCATTTTTTTCATTGCATTAAAAAATAAAAAAATTTGCATGCATAATAATATAAGTGTGTTAAACTTGGTGATTTAGGAATCTAAATAGAACTTTGTCAAAAAGACTTAAACTATCTAAAGAGATTTGGATTTAAGTGGTCTTGTACCCCACCCCCCCCCTCTCTCTCACCTGGAAGTTCTCTTAGCCTAAAATTTCACTTTGATTGCACAATTATATTATACTTATTTATTTTATTTCATTTTTTTCTTTGATCCCTTTTCATATATCTTTTTTCTTTAAAAAAAACTCATGGCACCAAAATGTATCTCTCAGGACCAAGTTAAAATTTGACTAGATTAGTTGATGCCTTAGATCTTAGGATCAATGACATTGAATTAAAAACTTAATAAATATTAGAAGAAAGTAAGAATCAAATGCAAGAACTTAAAGAACAAATGCAAACATTTATAACTCATCTTCAAAATAATAGAGTACTAACTCCTCCTCCAATACATGCTTAGATTGTGCCAATAGGGATAGACGAAGAAGATTCATATCCAAACCATAGAGAAAACTAACCACTTAGAAGACCATCAATTGCTAAAAATGGTGGAAGGAGAGAAAATTATTTTAAGACTACAGAAGACTCTAATGATCCATCTCGAAGAGTTAAAGTAGAACCCCTAACTTATGATGGTATACATGACCCAAATAAATTTCTCGATTGGTTAGTTTGAATGGATGACTTCTTTTATTAGTATAAAATGGATGATTACCAAAGGGTTACTTTTGCTAAAATGAAATTGATAGGACATGCTAAAATTTATTGAACAAATACTTCAGCAAAAGAATAAAGATTAGGAAGGACAAACCTCACTTGGATAGAAATGAAAGAAATGTTAAGAGCAAAGTATTGTCATAGGCATCATGATAAGAAGCTACATAGTCAATTATTAATTTTGAGACAAGATAATCACCTTATAACTAAATACTTGATTACTTTTGAAGATCTAATTTCTAGAACTAATTATGCTGATATTGATTAGAAATTAGCCAATAAATTTGTTATTGGACTTAGGACTGACATTAGAAATGAAGTTGAATTATTTGACCCACAATCATTAGAGGAAGTATTTCATTATACCTTATTGGTTGAACAATAAAAGAAATATGTTTCCATCTCTAAAATTAAAAGTCAAGTACCTTCCATTTCATCCCATAGATCTATTATTAGGCCTACCCATCCAAATGGCATGACCCCTTCGCCTAGAACTTCAATTGAAGGGAGCTCTAGGAGCACTAAGGAAGTAATATGTTTTAAATGTTATAAAAAGGGTCATATGCAAAATCAATGTAAAGCTCAAATCTTATTTTTAGAAGAAGTTTAAAATCCAATAGATGATAATCTAGAAGAAGTTTATGATGACACTCAATTATCTGATGAAGAATTAGAATTAACTGATGACCCTCAAGTTAATGTGATGAGATGTCTTATTGTAATTAAAAATGAGGCAGAGATTGGAGAAGAAATAACATTTCTAACATGTATGTTTTGTGTAATAAAAGAGATGTAGGTTAGTTATAGATGAAGGAAGTGTTATGAATGTCATTTCAACTCACACTTTAACTCAAGCCAACCTAAAATATGAACCTCACCCTGAACCATTTCATATTAGCTGGGTAAATCATACATCTCTTCCCATCACCAATCAATGTTTAGTTCCAATTAAAATAATAAGCTATGAGGATCAAATTCAATGTGATATTCTCCCTATGGACATTACTCATATTCTCTTAGGATGACCTTAGTTGTATGATATGAATGTTATTAACTATGGTAAGAAAAATACTTATGTTTTTAATATAATAATAAGACTATTAAACTCCTACCAATAAAGCCAATAGAAAAATTACTCTCCACAGCACCACACAAAACAACTTCTGACTTGCAACCTAAGCCTCTATTCAAGAAAAATATCAAACTTCAATTAATCATCATAGAAAATCCTACTGTTAGGATTAATACTACCATTTTTTATTCTTACTTTAAAACACCTATTCTTCCTTCTTTGATCCTAAAGATAGAAATAATAGGTTTTGGAACCTTATGAAAAGAATTTTCAAATCCATTTCTTCTTCACTTATTACATGTAAAAGAAGTCATACTAGACTCTAATGAGACTCATACATGTTGTGTTCTCTTCCCTTCTTTCTGATATTAAAGATATTGTACTCAATGAGCTTCTTGATGAGCTACCTCCTCTAAGAGACATTCAACATGCTATTGAGTTCTTACCCGGTTCTCAACTTCTAATCTTCCATATTATAGGATGAACCCTATCGAGCATGTTGAGATTAAAAGATGAGTTGAGGAATTATTAAAAAAAGGTTTTATTCAAGAGAGTCTTAGCCCTTATGAATTCCTTGCTTTGTTAACTCTAAAGAAAGATGGAACATGGTGAATGTGTATTGATAGTTGGAAATAGATAAAATTACTATAAATTATAAATTTTTTTATTCCTCGATTAGATGATATGTTAGATTTAATCTTAGGAGCAAATTATTTTTCAAAAATTGATCTAAAAAATGGATATCATCAAATTTGGATTAGATCAGGAGATGAGTAAAAGACAGCTTTTATGACTCTTTATGGACTTTATGAATGGCTTTTCATGCCCTTTGGACTTTCAAATGCTCCTTGCACATTTATGAGATTAATGAATATTGTTCTTAAACCATATATAGATAAATTTTTGATGGTGTATTTTGATGATATTCTGATTTTCAGTCTAAGTAAAAATGACCATCTATAACACCTACAAAAAGTCTTTGAAGACAAGAGAAATTACACATTAATTTAAAAAAGCATTTCTTTTTGCAAGTTGAGGTAATCTTTTTAGGGTTTATTATATCCACTATTGGACTTAAACCCAATCCTTCTAAAGTAAAAGCAATCTTAGATTGGCCATCACATAAAAATTTCTACTGAAGTTAGAAGCTTCTATGGTTTAGCACTTTTTATCAAAGATTTATCAAGAATTTTAGTACTATTGTTGCTCCGATAACTGATATACTAAAATTAGAAAAATTTTGTTGGACTCCTAACACACAAAAGGCCATAGAAAAAATTAAAGTTCTTATCACTTCTGCACCAATCCTTAGTCTTCCTAATTTTTCTAAAGCCTTTGAAGTGACATGGGATGCTTCACGAATTGGGATAAGTGGGATTTTAAGTCAAGAGAATCATCCTATCGCATTCTTTAGTGAAAAGTTAATTGAAGTCAGACAATGATATTCCACTTATGATAAGGAGTTTTATGCTGTAATTCAATTCTTAAGGCATTGGTCACACTATCTCTTACATAGAGAATTTATACTTAATTCTGACCATCATGTCTTAAAATTCATCAATTCTCAATGAAAATTAAGTCATAGGCATGCAAAATGGGTTAAAGACTTCTCTTTTGTTCTAAAGCATAAGCCTGGAATTGAGATTAAACCTGTTGATGCTTTATCCTGGGTAAACCTAATGATTTCCTCTTTAGAATTGAGAATCCTAGGATTTGATAGAATTAAAGATGATTTATTATATGCCCTGAGTTTCATTTAATTTATCTTGAACACCTAGATAAACCAATAATTTTACAATGAACATTCTTGATAATAAATGGATTTATATAAAGAAAAACAATTATGCATTCCTCGATCTTCTCTTAGGAAATTTCTTGTAATCGAGCTACATGCTGGAGGTGTAGATGGTCATTTTGGAAAGGATGAGACCATATGTTTATTAGAAAATAGATTTTATTGGCCTTCATTAAAATGAGATGTTCAAAAATTAGTGGCTAAAATAGGCTAAAATTATCAAACAAAAGTCTGGACAATACATTGCCTTACATGTTCCTTATAGACCTTGGGAAGACCTATCAATGGATTTTATTCTAAGATTACCTAGGACAGCTCAAGGACATGATAACATCTTTGTTGTAGTGGATAGGTTCTCAAAAATGGCTCATTTTTTACCTTGTTCAAAAATAAATGATGCTTCTTATATAGCTAAATTATTTTTTAAGGAAATAGTGTGACTCCATAGTCTCCTTTTAACCATTATTTTTGACAAAGATGTTAAGTTCATCTCATATTTTTAGAAATTATTATGGAAATTATTAGGTACCAAATTAAAATTTTCTTCTGCATTTCACCCACAAACCGATGGACAAACTAAAGTAGTAAATCATACCTTAGGAAATTTGCTTAGATGCTTGGAAGGTAAAAGTTTAAGAAATTGGAATTTACATTTATCAATCTCAAAATTTGCCTATAATAGTACAATTTCTAGAACTACAAAAAAATCACCATAGTCTTTGGTCAAAACTCAAGATGACAAATAGATGTATCAAACCTATCATCTCATGTATTTTCTGACATAGTATTCTCATTTGCTAAAGATTTTCATAATCTCCATGAAGATATAAGAAAGAAAATTACTATATGTAATGAAAATTATGCTTCTAAGGTAAATCATAATCATTCTATGAAAGAATATAAATAAGGTGCTTATGTATTGATTTGCATTCAGCCTAAGCATTATCAAACCACTAAATATAAGAAACTATATGCACAAGCTTGTGGTCCATTTAAAATTCTTAAGAAAATAGAATTAATGCTTATCACCTTGATTTTCCTGTTGATATGCTCATTCATCCAGTTATTATTATTGAGGAGATTCTATCATATGAAGGAATTAGCTAACCTCCACTTGTTTAGTCCAACTCTTTAGCATGAGATATAGCACCGTACTCGTAGAAGCCTCTTTCATTAAATTTGACTATATTATCATCAAGGAAGAACCCATTATTCTAGCTTTTGAACATCATTTTCTAGTTTGTTGGAAGAATAAGCCTCCAGCTGAAGACACTTGGTTGACCTGTATTGATTTGGAGACTCTAGCCTATAAGTAAAAGATATTTTAGATTTCAACTCTATAGAGAAGAGTTCAATTGAGTCCATGAGAGTTGATGTAAAACATCATGTGGATCTAGAAATTAGAGCTCAAGGTCCATTTATAAGATCTTAAATTAAAGCCCAAGAAAATTCAAGAAAGAAGAAGGCTTAGCCCATTTGCCTATTAAGGCCCATTTTATGATTTCATCTTTTTCTATTTATGTAGTTTTTAATTTTATTCTAGAAACTCCAAGTTTGAAATTTTGAATTTAAAATTTTAAAGCATGACATGTGAGGTGGTTGAATCCACATAAAATAATAGCATGTGAAATGGGTGGATGGAATAAAATAATAAGGCAACTTAATACTTCACATTAATTGGCCACCCACCTTTCCCTCCATGTTCTGATTTTTTTTTTCTTTTGAAAGATGTTTTTTATAATGGCTAAATATGCCAAAAGAAAGAAAGGAGATCTTTGGGCAATTACAAATTTATTTATTGTGATTTGAGAGCTTGGTGGCCAAACCAATCCTAGTGAGAGTGCTAGTTATCCAATTTATCTTTTTTTCTCACCTCCAATACCCATGTTCTCTCAATCTCACCCAAAAGAAAGAACGCTCACCTCCATCATCTATTTTTCACAAATAGCATGCCAAACAAAACACTCCCCTTAGTGATTACCTCCCAAAACTAGTCCACCAAATCTATTCTCTAATACCAAATGATGATGTAGGTTGTGCTAGGCCATTTGGGGTTACCTAATAGGTCGATGGGGGCTCTCTTAAGATGGCTAGGAGAGTAAAGAAAGCTCTTATAGGGTTTAATTTAAAAAAAATTAGAGATATATATTGAATTAGGGTTGGGCAACACAAAATAATAAATAGTGCTAATTTTAAAACTCAAATGTCTAATAATTAGAACTTTTACTCTTGAAATCCAAATCACTTACAACAAAAATAAATTTTATGATGATAAGTTGTAGTTTTGATTTGAAAATTTTTATGAATTTTTGAGGGGTCTAAATATTTTTGTTTGGTTTTCCATAATGACTAGTAACACAGAAAATAGCAAAGTAAAGTCTCTAATTTTGCACTTATTGGGGAAAGAACTTAGAAAAAAAACTTGTAATAACACGTGGAATTATCAACAAGTGTGTTGATAATAATTTTGAAAAGCTTCTTGAACTTTGGTGGAGTTTAAGTGCATAAAACATGAAATATAATAAACACTATTCAATCTTACTTAGAGTTAACTGATGACTTCAAACTTGCACAAAGCACTCATTTTTATTAAAAATTGTGGAAATACTTTTATTAAACATTTATTGCATAGTTGAAGATTTTAAAAATAATTTGAAAAAATTTACTCAAAAAACACAAGGATAAATTTAGGTCTACTCACTAATGCAAGCTATAAAGAAGATTTCTAAACCTTCCTTGCATTTGGTTTGCCACCAAGCCTTCACCAATAGAGGATCTCAACCAACTATCATTCAACATGATTGCAAAAAAATATTTCATTTATAAAATATTATTTTATATTGTACACTTAATTCAAATTACTAATAAGAGGGATGGATGAGGTGGTTTGGCCAGTCATTCAAATGAGAAACATCTCCCTCCTCTTTAGTCTCCTTAAATACTCCTTCTCATTAGTTTGGGGAACTCCTTTAAATTTAAATAATTATCATTCATTAATTTCCATATTCATCAACTATAATTACATTTATCACTTAGGCCATTCACATTTTTGAAATTAGAAACACTTGATCCACTTTTACATGATCATTACAAATAATTTAAACAATTGCAATAACACCAAAAAATTGTATAATATGACATGAAATATAAAAGTGATATCTAACCCCAAAAAAAATGAATCTAATCATAAATAAGAAAAAATTGATCATAAGGAAGAAGGGTGTCTTATCTAGTGGTTAAGATAATAGCCCCAAATCAAGACATAATAGTTGTCCATTATTTTGAATCATTGTAGCTCTAAGGCTATTAAGTTAATGGAGATTATTAGAATTTTTAAGGTGTGGATCTTTATTTAAAATTATAAATTACATAAATTTTTTAGCTGTGGACCTAATCCTAAAGTTTGTAAATAAAACTCAACCATAGCCAATAAAGAATAGACAATTAAGCTTATAATAAGCTAGAAGAATTATTATTATTAAATAAATACATCCATTTCTGAGTGTATATATTTATAAGCTAATGATGATGGGAATATATGATGGAGATGATAAAAAAACATATATTAACACATACTTAAATTAAGCTATTCCTTTTTTTACATTTATAATAAAAATATAATGAAATATTTAGTGTATGATAGTTTAATAAACATATCATAAATCGATAATTGTGCACACACAGCATACATAACTATAAATGTATATTTTAATGCACAAAGCAATAATGTTGTATGATGAAATTAATTTAAGTAATTTTATAGCTTAATTAAAATAATTTTATCTTTAAAAAACTTATGAATATTTAGTTTAAAATATCTAATTAATACATGGATGCATGAAAATGTCTAATGAATGCCAAAAAATATTT
The DNA here is from genome assembly GCA_021442155.1 of Cymbidium sinense. NCBI lineage: Eukaryota > Viridiplantae > Streptophyta > Magnoliopsida > Asparagales > Orchidaceae > Cymbidium > Cymbidium sinense. Next base: position 166,597,434 of record CM038216.1, on the reverse strand, counting down.
AAATTGAATCATTTTCATAATTTATTAAGAATTAAAAGTGAATTGTAAAACTAGGCATTGATACCAAAATTTTCAAGTTAAATATAAATTATTTAATTTAAATGAGTAATTTTCTTCTAAATGCATAAAATCATGAGCATTAATATACATTCATGATGAATATAAATAATAAGAAAGAATGCATGATAGTTTTGAACAAAAATAATTCCATCATTTAATTGATATTAAAATTAACTTTTAAAGTTAAAAAAATTGAATATCTAATTTAAAATAATAAGCTAAATATGTGAATGCATGGAATATACTAATAATGTAAAATCTAAATGAATGAAATGAAATTAGTGATGATGCACAAATAAACTTTATGGTTTATATAACATTAAAAGATTAACTTTATCATTAGATAAATAGAGAATACCTAAATTTTTGTCCATTGAAATTCAAATGATGAATATATTTACAATTACAAACATAGATATATAATGGAAATGATTGAATTGACATAGATGCATCATAAAGATATTGCATATTTAAGCCACTAGATTATTTTCATTTGGTCATCAAAATAAGAATTAATATCAATTACACTCAAGGAAATAGATGACCAATCATTCAATTGATAAAACAAAGAAAGAAATTATGGAGTTATACTATGGAAACTATGTGGGGAACAGGATGAATGGGTGATTTAAAAATAACATTACAAATTAAAGACTTTAACTTTAATTTGATGAAAAAAATGCCTTTTAATTTTATATGATTCTTTTAAATACCACAGAGCAATCACAAACAATTGTAGAAAAGTGAAAGAGACAAAAGGCAACAATATTTATATGATTACGCTAAACCTTGAAGCAACTTACATCTACACCTAGTCACCAAAACTAAGATTTTATTTGTAAAAGCAATTACAACACCATACTCTTCTATAATGGGGAAAGTACAACCCTAACAATAAATTTTAAGCAAAGAAAATACAAACACTTTATGATTTTGATAATAATAAATCTAAATTTATAACAACTACCCATACAAATGGTGATCTTACAATACATAATTGACCACCTTATAATAAAAAAAAGTTTCAATAGTTTTAACAAACAAATAGTTTACCAAATTTTATATGAAATGACAAACAAGTTTTTCATAACTAAAACATTTAGTAAATATGCTTTTATGTAAATGATCAAACAATGTAATGTTGATCCCATGAGCCCTATGACTTAGTTATTTAGATTTTGATGACAAAAAATATATGGTTGAAAGATATTAATATTTTATTTCAATTTTTAGAAAAATTTATTAAACCTAGCCTGATAATCTAACTCAAGAAGACAAACTTAGCTTGAATTTAGATTCAATTGAAATTTTCATAAGATTTGCATAGAATTATAAATAGAGCTAACAAAATTATTGATTGTTAAATTAATTTCATTCATCCAATCTACTCATTGGAATATTTATTGAAAAATATTTCACATTATTTTTCAAAAATAAGGAAATTTTTATTTTTATTAATTTGGTCACTTGCATTAAAGAATCTCTTATCCATTGACAAAGTTAGTTTATTTAATATAAAATTAGTTAATCTTTATGCTTTATTTATTCAATTTTTTATTTACTTTGAACATGTGCCATCAATTATTATTTTTAAAATAAATGAATTATATCCTCTCTCTCTCTCTCTCTCTCTCTCTCTCTCTCTCTCCCTCCTTCAAGCCTTGGCCAACCACATCTTGAAAAAAATTCTTTAAGGAGTTTGTCATTTCATGTTCCAAACTTCCTCTCCTCTCTCTCTCTCTCTCTCCTTCACCTCATGGTTTTTCAAAGAGATGTAATTATTATCTTCTTCAAGCTACTACCTTGCATTTGAAAAGAGCTATTCATGTTTGACTTGAGTTCTCCAACTTCTTTCAAATGGCTTGAGTATGACTATTTTTAAATTTAATTTAATTGTGTAATTTTTGCTTCACTTGTTGAATGATAAGATTCTGATTTAATCTAGCAAAGCTCATTTGATTCTTACTCATTCTTCACCAATGTGATTTCATTGTGTGATTTGTGTTGATTGTCATGGGTTTATATGTGACTCAATTACATTTTCTTTAAGGTTACAGCTTGAAAGGTTTGATCTTTGTGTATTATAAGTAATTTAACTTTAAAGCTTTTAACACCATTGCAAAAGTTTATTTCATTTTAATATTAACTCTATTAAATTATTATTATTATTTTAGTTGGTAAGATTTTTTAAATCATGAGAGTTATATTTCAAGACTTGTAGTTTTTTTTCTATGATTTTTAAGTTTTTTTGGGTTATACTTGCTAGTGTAAAAGATATAGTAAGTGATTTGTTTAGGGTTGTACTTACCCAGTCTAAGAGGCTATGTGTTTTGAGATTGTACTTTCCTGGTGCAAAAAAGTACAAGAGAATTTTATTATCTTGTGAGATTTAGTTGATTCCTTAATTGGGTGGATAGGCATAAACATGGGCAAATTTTTTTGGTTTAGTTAAACCATATAAAAATATTATGCCTCTTGACTCTTTTTATGTCATTGTATTTAATTTTTATTTTATTATTGTGCTTTGTGATTATGTTAATTATGAAAATTTTATTGTGTTCTATGTGTAAATTATGTTTAAAATGTGTGAAATTATGCTTTTGTAGTTCATTTTTAAGTTTAAATAAGAAAAAACCAAACAATAGAAGAAATTACAAAAATTGGGCACAATGTCGTCGCACAGGATCAAACCCAATTTGAAGCCCCTAAACATAGGACCCAGCACCTTGGCACTAGAAAACAAGCACCATAGTAGTAAGTATGTAGAAAATTTTGGCATGGATACAACAAGTAGAGCACCTAAGCATTGGAAACCAGTATTGTGATGCTATAAGAAGACCAAAATAAAGACTCAAGATAGAGAAGGCAGTGCCTTGGTGTTATATTTGCAATGCTAAGATGTTGGATGAAGAACCACAATGCTACATTAGAGCTCTAAGGTACCAACATCAAAATTTTAAAGCCAAAAATTAGAGAGCACGGTGCTTAGGTGCTACAGAACCAACGATGCGACACCATTTCTCAAACAAAGAAATTTTAGTAGTTCTAGTAAATGATTTGAGCAGCTTTTGGAGTAGTTTTCAAGAGAGATTAGGCTAGTAACTTACAAAAGGACATAAAAGCTAAAAATTAGAGTGATATCTTAGTGTAAAAGAGTTTTTAAAATGTGTGTGAATCTTGTGTGAGTGTAGTGTAGTGATAACACTTGGAGAGTGACACTCCAAATGTTGTGTGATGTATAGTGTGTTAGAGAGTGTGTTGTAGTGAGTTATAAAGTTGTATAAGTTTTCTTTGTTCCTATTGAAGTTTAGGAGAAGGTCAAGGATGGAGTGTACACACTGAATTCATTATGATTCTCCATCGGAAGTAGAAAAGAGGTAGCCAAGAGTAGATTTAAAAGAATTACTCTATTCATTCTTTCCTTTTTCTTTGATTATCTTCTTGGCCTGGATCATGGATCTCTTTCCATGTACTATGAGTGGCTAACTTGATTTTTAGGTGATGCACAATTATGGAGAGAAAGATGTCAAAGCTGTGGAGAAAGAGATGCTCCAATGTTCTTCCACTCACTAAAGTGGAAGAGAAATAAAGATCTTTCACTCACCAAAGTGAAAAAAGTAGAAGTTCTACTCATCTAAGTAGAACGGTAGCAAGAATCATTGAATCTCCTGACAATCGATCACTAAGCTCCAACCTAAGAGTTTTCACTCAAAATGTCACACAAAAAAAAAATTTTTATTAGGTTGAAATATGTATTTAATTAAGTACAATACTCCAAGGGATGCATCTCTTGGGGATAAAATTACAACAAAAATTAAAAAAAAAGTTAAAATAGTCATTTCGTAGTGTCGTGGTACCACAAACTAGCATCAACTTCTCATTTCCCAAACACTAAAGCTACAAAGTGTAGGACTGAGGTGCTAAAAAGATAGTGCAAGGCACTAGACCCACACCTATGAAATTAAATTCATAACTCATATATTTTCTACTATAACTCTAATAAAACACTTACTCATAATTAAATATACCCATTATTAGGTAATGCAATGCATGAAATTTAATTCCACATATAAAGTCTACTAAAAGTCCTCCTAAGTTCATACTTTGCTTGTAACTTAGTGATAGGTCCTTTCCTCCTTTAATGTGCTACATCAACTCCCTCAAGCATCAAAGAACTCTTCTCTAAAGAGCTAGGATTCTAAAAGTCTTCAAGAAGTTTAGGGAAAAAATGTTGTAATTTTCTAAATTCATCCATGTATCCTCAGTTGGTGGCTTGTCTTTACACATTATTAGGAATCTCTAGTAGTATCATTTATGGGGGCCTCAGCTGTGATGATATTCTCCACCTTAAAGAATGTTGGCTAAATAGGTACTAGTAAATAATTTCTATCTCCTCCTACAAAATTATCATTCTATAAATTTGAAGGTAAGGTAACTCCTTTAAAAGATATTTGATCTTCCACATTGAAAATAAGCTAATAAATATGTGAGAGGGAAATCCAAAAATATATGCATTAGTACTAAATTTTCTAATAATTTTGAATGGCCTACATGCTCTCACTTGTAACTTTTTATAATTAGTAGAAGAAAATCTCTCACGATGGATACAAACTATACATAATCACCTACCTCATATTCCTTAAAATTTTAACTTTTATTCAGCATACTTAGCATTTTATATTTCCAATTATTTTTTATGTCTTCATGAAGACTATAAAATCACAAGCAAATGTATATGCTAAATCATAAAATATGTAAATGTAGTAGCTAGGTCAATAGGTAATAAGTAATGTTAAGTCCTAGTTTCCTAAAATTTTTCCAACTAAGCACTTTAGAAGATTTTCTAATATATTTACTACTTTCATCTGTTCATCTATTTAAGGATGAAATATAAAGGAGAATTTTAATTATGTTCCTATTAATTTCCATAAGGTTTTTCAAAAAGTAGGATATAAATTTAACATCTCTATCAAAACTATATGGATGATACTCTGTGCAACCTATAATTTCTCTAAAGAATAATCTTGCTATATGAGATGCATCAATTGATTTTGATCAGGGTACGAAATATGTTATCTTAAAAAATTGATCTACTATGAAGTAGATATTGTCATGCCCATGAGGTGTTCAAGGTAAACCTAATGTGAAATCTATGAATAAGAATATCATTAGAAAATATTAAAAGAAATTTTATTATTGATAGAAAAAATATTTCTTAAGGCATATATATAATTCTACTCATCTTAAGTTCTCTAAGACTATTTTTAAATGATATAGATGTAACTTCTCATTTGGGCTATAGATAAGAATATCATCAAAATAGACTATAAGGAATTGACTAATAAAATATTTCAAAATAGTATTCATTAGTCTCATGAATGTGCTAGTGGCATTTGAAAGACCAAAATGACATGACTAACCATTCATAAAGACCATTGAGAGTTTTGAACGCTAACTTCCATTCATCACTTGGCCTAATCATTATCTGATGGTATCCACTACTCAAATCAATCTTACAGAATAATCATGAACCTAAAGTAAGATCTAGCATATAATCCAATTTAGGTATAGAAAACCTATATTTTATTGTGATCTTATTTACTACTCTACTATTAACACACATCCTTCTTGTTTTATCTTTCTTAATAGTTAAAATAGCAGGTATAACACAAGGACTAAGACTTTCTTAGATAAAACCCTTCTTTATAAGTTCATCTACTTGTCATTTTAACTCATGCTAAATTGGATTCATCCTATAATGAGGTAAGTTAAGTATTTGTATTGATCAAGAATTAGATTTATAGCATATCATATATCCCTTAATGGTGGTAGCTCATTAGGTAAGTCATCGGGAATCAAATTAGTGGATTCTAATAATAAATCTAAGACTACAATAGGTATGTTATGATCCTTAGTATCAATAAGGATTTCCCGAAGGTGCAAGATAAATAGAGAAGTAGCATTGAACTCTCTAACTAAGTGACTAAACCCTAAAGTTATAATTTGAATTCTAGGAGATTCACATGTAATAGGATAAATATCAGATGTATCCTTCCTATCATTGGATGGTGATATTGCTATTAATTGGAGTTTTTCATTCCTTCTTTTATTTGGTTTGGGTTGAAGTTCAGAATTGGGTTTGTGCAGGCTCAAGAAAAATTCTATGAGGGATGTAATTGACCTCTTTTAGGTAGTATTCATAGGAAATAACTTAATTATTTTCTCATTGTTCTTAAATACATAAGTATTTTTACACCCATAATCGATCATATTCAAGTCATAAAGCCATGGTCTTCCTAATAGATATTTTATATTTCCATTGAAAGAACATCACACCAAATTTGATCATTATATACTTAATAGGATATGAGTTATTAGTGATAGGTAGGGATGTGTGATTTACCCAAATGACTTGGAATAGTTTTGGGTGAGGTTCAGCTGTAAGATTGGCTCTAGTGATAGCATGGGTTGATATAACATTCAAAGAACTACCTCCATCTATTACTAACTTACAGCTCTTCTCCTTACATAGAATATACATCAAGAAAATGTATTTTTTTCTCCAATCTTCTTCTTCTCTAGAAGTAATCATACACATTATAATTGATATTAAATTATGTATATTTGGATCTACTTCTTCATCACAAATGGGTGTATCATCATGTATCACTCTAATATCCTCTTCTTCTTCTAAATCTTCCAATTCATCTAGGAACATGACTTTTGCCTTACATTGATTTTGCATTTGACCCTTCTTATTACATTTAAAGTAAACTATCTCTTCCATATTTTTAAAAGTAATTTTGTTGGGTTTATTTTAGAGATTGTTCAATGTAGAAGAATTAGGTCTAATGATAGTCTTTTGAGGTTGAGATGTAGGCATATATTTAGAAGATATTTGAGCCTTCATTTTAGATGTGGATGCAACTTTCTTATGCTTTTATTGGAGCAAAGCTAAATGAAAGATGTCCTCTAAAGTTTGTGGATCATGAATCTCTACTTCATTCATAATATCTCCCTTAATCCAATGACAAATTTGTTAGCAATTTTCCACTCTTTATTAGTGCATTGGGTTCTAGCTATTAAGTCCTCAAATGTGCTCATCTATTCCACTACTAACATGGTTCCTTGCTTAAGAGTAGTCAATTATTCATGAAGTCTTTTATCATGATTTCTATGATAGTATTTTGCCATTAGAATTTCTTTCATTCCTACTCATGTCATGAGATTTCTACTATATCTCTATTCTTTAGCTAAAATTTTAATCTAATAGATCTTTGCATGATGTACTAGTTTTATTTTAATAAATGATCTTCACTAGTAATCATCCATAGGATACCAATCAAAGAAGTTGCCTATTTGGGTTAACCAATCAAAAAATTTATTTGGATCATGAACATTATCATACATTAGGGCTTTCTATCTTAACTTATTTTATCAATTCTTGTGATATTTCATGAATCCTAAGATGGTCTTGTCTAAGGGTGTTCCTTAAGTATGGCCACCTCATAGAATACTCATCTCTAGGAAGTTCAATGTTTTTCCCTCCTACAGGCTCTAAGTCATCTGGATGGGGTAAAGTTGGTGGGGTTTGAATTCTAGTACTCAAGATTTAAATTTTTGCAGTGAGATTCATGAGTGGGTCTTCTACCCTAGTGAATTTCTCCTCACTTCTCATGGAAATCTCATCTACTCTTCTAGTTAAGTCCTTTAAGTGGTCCAAACCAATAAATTTAGGCAGCATGATGTAAACTCAAAGATATAATATAACACTCTAAATGATAATTTTAAATATGCAAAAGGTGAAATAAACTTAAAACAAAATGAGATGCATACTTCAATAAAGACAAAATACATGGATACTACAAAATACTAAACACACTTAGACAAGAAATAAATATAAAATCTTTAAGGATATGATTTTGATTATTATGTTAGGTTAATATCCAGGTTAGGCTATTTAGTGAACTCTCCCTTACTTACGTTTTCACTCAAGTATGATGGCTTGTGGTGAAGTTAAGTAGGAAAAGGCTAAGCTTTATAGTAGAGATAACTAGTTGGTAGTAACATAAACAATTATGAATTGCCTACCACATATATTTAGCATGTGTTTCTATGAGAAATCACTAATCTTGTAAAGAAAATTACACAAAATCTAAAATATAGAACTAAACATGCATGGACTTGATATGGATTATCTACAAACATGTTCTTTATGCCTCCAATCCTTGGGCTTTGATACCAAAAATTTGTAACACATGATCAAGGAGATAAGGATGTCATAGTGGATGTGGAGAAAGAGATGCTCCAATGTTCTTCCACTCATCAAAGTGGAAGAGAGAAGAAGATCTTCCACTCACCAAAATAGAACAGTAGTAAGAGATCACTAAATCTCTGGAATGACCTACCACCAAGCTCCATCCAAAGAGTTTTCACTCCAAATGTTACACACAAAGCCAAAAGTTCTTCATTAGGTAAGAATAGATGTTTAAATAAGTATAATACTCCAAGGGATGCATCCCTTAGGTTGCAAACTACTAAAAATTTTTAAAAAAAGTCAAAATAATCATTTCACAATGCCATGATGCCATGAACCAATGCCGCGATGCCATAGTCTAGTGTCATGGCGCCAAGGCTCCAACTTCTTAGTTTTCAAACATTAAAACCTACAGCGTGTAACGCCGAGGTGCTAAACCCACACTTATAAACTTAAATACATAAACTCACATGTTTTCAACCATAACTCTAATACAACACTTACACATGATTAAATATACCCATTACTACATAACATAACATATGAAATATAAATCCACATATAAAGTCTCTAAAAGTCCTCAATTCATACTTTGGCTTATGACCTAGTGATAGGTCCTTTACTTCTTTGGCATGCTACATTATTATGCTATGATTTTGTGTGAATTTTGAGTGTTATTTTGTATTAAACTTTATTTGTGAAATATTAATATAAGAAAATTATTGTGTTATTAATGTTTATTGTGTTTTCATTTTTCTTAAGCTTCATTTACTTACAATCTGGCTAATTATAATGATAAATTTTTTGTAATCTAGAGTCATTGAGTGACTCCTAGAAGAATAGAAGGTAAAAACAAATGTGTTTTGATACACTTAATTTTTAGGACCCTAGTCCATTTCAAGGGAGATAAAGGAAAAGTAACCTTTCAAAATTTAATTGACATTAAGTAGAAAATTGGTTAAAGGGATTAATTTGGCTATATTTATCTAAAGATAGAAATATGGCATATATGCTTTTGGTTGACACTAGAGATTTAAAAAGCAAGAAATATAACTAGTGCTTAGGCACTGCATCTTCAATGTCATGCCGCTGTACCCAACACAACTTAGTTTAATTAGGATAATGAGAAAATTACACAAAATCATTTTACTAATTTAACTTATTAAAAGCAACACCCCTACCTATCATTAACATATAAAAAATTATTATTTTTAAAATTAAAAAGAGTTTGTGTTTTTACATTATTTCTTGGTTACATAAAAAGTATAACTTAGACAATTAGTGATTAACTTAAAAATTTGGCACTCAATCCTCATGAGAATGATACTCTACTTATCATTATATTACTTGATTCAATGTGTGCACTTGCATATACTATTTTAGCCCGGTCACTTTAGTAAAAGGTTCAAATTTTTAACTACCAAAATTAAAATTAAATTTTACCTTATAAAATTTTTTTAATCACTAATTCACCCCACATCTTAGGTGTCATTATCACTTAACAATTGTTATTATAGCCTCATATCATCTATGGCTTAATATCTTGCATTGGTCTCTATTGCACTGTGCCATAAAATTTTACATGAGGACACTCTACACATAGGCCACTACTGCTTGATAATGTTCTTTTTAATTATTAAAAAATTCACATTTGTACTTATCTTCATGGTCAAGATTCTCGAATATAACATATGTTAATACATCAATATCACACACAATAGAGATAAATGGCATGAATGTTGAAAAATCATTTGAAGAATGGACAATTCATGAAAGATAATTAGATGAACTAAATGCAAAAGCATGTAATACCTTGTATTGTGCTTTACTTCTTGATGATTACATAAATTTTTTATGCTAAGTATTGCTAAAGAAATATGGACTAAATTGATTATTATTTATAAAGACATAAATAAGGTTAAAGATACAGATATCAATAGATTAGTTCATAAATATGGATTATTTTATGTGCTATTGAATGGATCTATTTTTGATATGTATATTTAGTTCATGAAAATTATATATATGTTGCATTTTATTAGGAAAAAGTATAAAAACTAATATTTAGTTTACAAATTACTAAAGTGTCCTTCAAAAGAATGAAATGCAAAAAAAGTATTGGCATTAGTGAAGCTATTGGTTTATCTACTTATCCACTTGGCAAGCTTTTGTGGTTCCTTGATAGCACATGAATAGGTATTTGCTCAAAAAGATCTAAATGATGGTATTCAAAGATAAGAGGAAAGAAAACTATATAACTACAAGTATATGAGGCCAATGATGAAACTACTTCAAGCTTAATTGTTGATAGTGATGAACTCAAAATGCTCTCTAAGAGATTAAAAAGCCCAATCAAAAGAAAAAGAATCAAAGGTATGGAAAATCTAAATTTTATTAATTTCAAACTAAAACATGTAGGTGAAAGTATTGTATGCTACCATTATAAAAAGCCTAGACATGTGTAAGAAGAATGTCCACAACATGACAACAAAAACTTGAAAAGAAGAAAAACTGGAAGGAAAAAAGAAACACAAAAACAAAAAATGATTTCATGGGCAAATTTAGACTTAGAGGACTTAAGTGATGTTACTTTAGATGAAGAGGCTAATTTGTATCTTATGGAAGATGGAGATGTCACTCTTGAGGTATGTGATTGAATTTCATATGAAAAAAATAGATGGTCTTCAATGAATTAATCATTGAATATAAAAAGTTAAAAATGAAATACAATGATTTTAAAAAAAATAGAAAAGTTTGGATCTACATGTTTCTCCTTTAAAAGATGAATGTAATGAGTTGAAAATTTAAAAATTTATTAATTGATTAATCTTTGCATATTAAAAATTTAAAAAGAGAAAATGCTTTATTAAATGCAAGATTGAATATATGCTTAAATTCACAACTCATACTTCATCGAGTAGAGTTAAATCATTTTATGCATCTCATTCACCTATATATAGACCTTATGCAAACACAAATGTATAGTGTAATTTTTTGTAATAAGAAAATTCATATATCATTTGATTATCATGCTCATAGATCACAAGTATTTTCAAAATCAACATTTATTTGGATACCTGAAGTTGCAAATAAAGCACACTACACAATAAAAGTAATATGTCTTTTTTTCATAGAATGTAGACCCAAATATATTTAGGTTCCAAAAGTTAATCTTTGATTATTTTTTTTGGAATGCCTTCAAAGAAATAAAAGAAGGCATATGGTACATTGATAGTGAATGTTGAAGGTGTATGACATGTAATAAGGACAAGTTTACTACATTAAAGCCAAATGAATTGATTTAAGGTTTGGTATGAAGAGATTCAAATCTAGTAAAAACCCCCATGAGCACCTCTTTTTAAATAAATTTAGATGAATCAAGACAACCCAAAGGAATCTCATTTGACAATAGTTAAGGATATCTTTCATTATTTGATAGGCACTTCTAAGTTAGGTTATGGTATTTAAAAATTAATTATCATGTGATTTGGTTACTTATTTTGTTACTAATCACAAAATAAAAAAAGAAAAGCACATCCGACACATGTCAATTTTTATGGTCATTACTTGCACCTTGGTCCTCAAGAAAATAGAACTTTGATGCTTTGACTACTATTGTAGATGAGTACATAAGTATAGGAAGATGTGTTGCTCAAGTTCTTTGGTTAAAACAATAATTAGAAGACTTTAGCATCAAATTAGAAAACAAGTCCTATTCAATGTGATAACATTGTTGCTATATGTTTAGCTAAGAATCTTATCAACACTCACTAATCAAACATATTAAGATTAAACACGATTTCATTAGGGATCATGTGTGAATATATGGTGTTAATATTAAATTTGTTAGAGCTAATTTACAAATTGTAATTATTTTTACCTTTACTATTTTTATAATTTAAGATGTATGCATGGCATGTTAGATCTTAATAATTAGTTTCATATATTTTACTTCTTATATTCTTACACATGTTTATATATTTTTGATGTTGCCAAAAGAAGGGAAGTAAGTATGATGGGTTTCTAAGTATTTCTTTCTTGGCTTGTGTATATTTAGGGGGAGCAACATATTTTATGTTGCTACATTTTTTTTTATATGATATACTTTGCTTATGATTTATCTTGTAAAATTTATTTTAATGAAATGTAAAAGATTGATATAAGGTCATTTTACACATTCATTCATATACACTACCAACACAGGTTTTTCATCATTAAAAAATGTGAGATTGTTGACCCTATGACCTCCCTAACTCATCGTTTATACTTTAATGATAACAAATATATGATTAAAAGAGACTAATATTTTATTCCAAATATTTTAAGAAATTATCAAACTTGGCTTAATCAACTAGATCAAGAAGACAAACTCAACATGGATTTAGATTCATTTGAAATTTTTGTAAGACTTCTATCAAATGATAAATAATGCTCACAAAGTTATTAACAATTATATAATTAATCTTATTTCATTATTGGAACATTTATTGAAAAATTATTTTGCACTCTTTTTCAAAGATTAAAAAATTATTTTTTTCTTGCATTAATTAATCTATTAATTGTTAAATAAGTTAGTTCATTTAATTTTGCATTAATTAATTTTCATGTTTTATTTATTTAATTTAAGCATGTGACATGAATTATTCTTTTAAATAATGGGATTATCTTTTTCTCTTTCCTCTCTCCCTCTCTCCCTCTCTCTTATGATTCTTGCATTTGTTTTTTGAAAATCTATCATACTTTTGAATTTTTTTTTTATGGATTATTTTCATAATATTTTGATTTATTTTATTAAATTAATGCATCAATTATTGCCATTTTATTTATTTTCAAATTGAAATTATCTTGAATATTCAAATTTAAAAACGTTGTAGTAATTTATTTATAAAATTCCCTCTCCGCTTAACGAAATGCATAGCTAGCCCCCTTCTTGATTTAAATATGATTTGTTTAAAACTTATTTAGTTTGATTCAACTTAAATTTAAACTACATTAAATTTAGTTTTTTACATATATTTATAATTCCCAATTTGGAAATTTCTTGGTCATCTCTGTATCTAATTCTTTTAAATTATTTTGTTTAAATTTAATTTGAAGTAGCTTTCTTAATTGATTTCTTAATTATTCAATCATTACATAAGGTAATTGATTTTCATTAACTCCAATTTCCTTCTTGCTTGGTCATTCACAACTCATTCAAATTTGGTTTGATTTAATTCAATTCAAAATGATTTCTTCAAACTTTGAAGCCAAAATTTGATTCCCTTCCTTTTTGGATTTATACCTTGATCGTCCACCACCCTCTCATTCGTCTTATCATATAAAATTATTTGTATTTGCTTCAGAATACACTCTTAGTGCTTCAAGCCTTGGCCAACCACACCTTTCAAAGAACTTCCGTAAGAAGTTCTTTATGCTAAGAGCCAAACTTCCTCTCCTTTCTCTCGATCACTCAAAGCTTTTCAAACATGAGTTATCGCCATCTTCTTCAAGCCATTTCTTTGCAATTGAGAAGATATATTCAAGTTTGATTTGCGTTCTCCAACTTCTATCAAAAGGCTTAAGAAATATTGTTCTTAAATTTAATTTGATTGTGCATTTTGATTTCACTTGAATGATAATGTTTGATTTAATCTAGCAAAGCTCTTTTGATTCTTACTCATTCTACACCTAAATGATTTTATTGTATGATTCATGTTGATCATCATGGTTTCATATGTGATTTGATTGCATTATACTCTAAGGTTGCATAAGTGATTGTTTTGATCTTATAATATTTAGTGGATTCATAACTTGAGTGGCTACTCATGGATGTAAGCTAATTTTTTGGGCTCGGCTAAACCTCGTAAAATATTATGCTTCCTGCCACTTTATTTTTTTGCACTTGTTTTTATTTTGTTGTTGTGCTCTATTAAAAGATTCAAATTTATAACTTTTTTTTCTATCAAAATTAAAATTAAGTTTTAACTTATAAAAATTTTTATTCACCCAATTCACATGTAAAAATATTTTCTAAATATGTTATTGAATTTTTATAATGCTCAAAATTAAATTTCATAAAGCATAAAATTAATTTGATATGATTATGTTCAAATATAATTAATGCAATAGAACAATTATGTTTTTCTCTCTTAAACTATATGCCTTTAATTTCTATAGCCTCATCATTAGGCTCCCCTATAGTCTATGTATACTTGTTTTAAAAAAATTATTAGGAGGACACTTCATGAATTATGGAGTGATCACAATCCAAATGTTGAACACAAAATTTTTTAGTTATAAATATCATTTTTAAAATAATGATAAAGATAATATAGCTAAATTTGGTAATAGTTCATCAAAGCTGTGTTCCTTTTGAATTCTTGAATTAAATAGCTCTTTATTATCTTTATCTAAAGTATAGTAATTGTTGAAGAACCAACACATGGTGACTTTTAATGATTTTAACCATTCTTCTTCTCTTAAGTTAAAAAAAATGAAAATATTGAGGTTATGTTGAAAAATATGCCTATCTTGAATAAACAAAATGTTGAAAACAGAATAACCCAAAAAGAACCATATGTTATGGATCAAGTTATATATGATCATAGTTTTCAAAAAGGATGAAAGTATAATAAGTTACATATCTTAAGTGATCTTATACGTAGAATTACACAGAGTAAGAATCAATCTTAATTGCAAGACCAAATAAATCTTTTTCATTTATTTCCCAAATTGAACCTTATAGTATTCATAAAGTAAAAAAAAATGATTTTTGAATGCTTGTAAAGCATTGTATTCTTAATAAATCTTTAAGTAATAAAGTTTAACAAGAGTAATATTGGTGAATTTTTAAGTAATGAGTACACAATTAATGATCTTTAAGTAATGAATTTTATAAGATTAGATATAATAAATTTAACATGACTATTATTGGTGAATCAACTATTTCTTTAGGCATGAACTTATACTTTAAACACTAATTGGAATTCTTAGTAGCTAATATATATGAAAGAATTATTCAATATATTTTTCTCATAATAGGTTAAAACCAATCAACACCTTTAAGAGTTCATCCTTTAAGGTTGATAATGAATAACATATAAAAGTGGATCAAGATTAAAAAAATTTCTAACCTTAATAGTTGATTTGAATGATGAAGAAATTGAATGTAATCAACTATGAGCATCAGTGGTAAGAGAAGTATTTTTTTTTATTTTTTTGGATATGAAGAATAAGAGAAATTAAGAATAAAGGGGAAGAGAATATGAGAGAATGAGAAGAAGGGAGATTAATTGAAATGGTGGAATATATTATTACAACTCTCAGTGGCATGGTAGTAGTTTTTCTGGATTAGAGATGATCAGAGAAATTGAGAAGAAAGTGGAAGAGAATATGAGACATTAAGAAGAAAGGAGATTGAAATGAAATAGAGAGTTTACATAACTCTCTTCCCTAATCCCCCACTCCCCTACCTTTGGCCCAGGTAGCCACTGCAACGATGACTATATTTTTGTAGCCATTAAATGCTGCAGTGGCTAAGAAAAAAAAAGGAATGATAAAAATATTACGATATTTATAAGTTTAATTTTTTAGAATGAAAATAAATTTGACCAATAATGTGCCAGACTCACTTCAAAATTCCTACTAAGATTATCTTCATCTTCTTCAATGAAATCTATCATTTGTTATAATGTATCATACGTATCCACAAAAAAGGGCATAACTACTGTAATATAAAACGTATTTGCAATGATTAGAAAAAGAGAAGCAAATAAAGACTAACTATATTTTATTGTTATTCAAAAATAAGGGAAACTACGAAGGGATTTCTTTCTTACAAATTTTGCTAAATGCTATTACTTTCTTCAGTAAATGTCTAAATTTATATGACTTGATATTCTTTTTAGCTTTGATTCTGAACCTATTTGGCATTATCATAAATAACTTGCGCTCACCACCTTAATTCCATTGTAGAAGAGAATCTGTAATTTTCGTGCTCTTATTGCCAACAAATCTATCGAAGAAGCTGTTTCCTGTCTCCTCATCCATCACATCATGAAACACATAGTATTAATATGTCATGTTTCTCCAAGTACAAAATTTGGTTGGTTTTATTTTCATTGTTGTAAGCTATGTTGCCATTTAGGATCTGTTTGGAGCAGTTGTAGCTTTTTGAAAAGTTGGTTGTAAAGTTGCTGTGGAGAAATCAGCATTTTGAAAAACTACTTTGTGTGTTACAAATATTTTTCTTTTTGAAAAATTTAAAAAACAGTTTTTTGACAGCCACCACATTCTCACAACTCTAGTTTTCAAAACAGCTTTTTCACCACAATTTCTTGAAAAAGTACTCAAAAAGTTGGTAATCAAACGGATCTGTTTTACTTTCTGGCTACTTTCTGAAAAAATAAAGCAACTAAAAAACTATCCCAAATGGACCCTTAATCTCTTCAGCAATGTTCTTCTCTTATTAAGGAATAACCACACACCTCCAAGCTTTAAAAGCCTTATTTCTTTCTTTCTCTCTTTTTTTTTTTTTTTTTTTTTGTTTTTTTTGTTTCTTTAAAGATATGAACGTTGCCAGCTCTGCACCATAAATAACAGTGGAATCTTCATTTATATTTGGTACATAACTTGAAATTAGGGCAATCTATAATAAGATGACCTTGATGTTTCTTAATGTAGTAGCAGATTGCCGGCTCAAAAATAAAAGATAATTTTTTATAGAATATTTAAATCTCATGTGACCTTTTTATCTCATACTATAACGTGTTATTGAATAAAAATGAAATCAATATAACTCTGATATGAATTAACAAAGTGCTAATAAAAAAATAATAAATTTATAAAGTTACTTTTCATATATAACAAGGTTGTTCTTCATAAATAGAATAATATTTTATCCACCTAAATATTACTCAATAATATCAAATAAACATATAAATAACATATAGTGCAATGCTATACATATATCTTCAAAATTTTTTTTATATAAATCACACTCGTGCTTGCTTGCATGAGAAATTCATGTGAGATGAGGATATTATTGGTCGCCATTTTAATCGCATGGATACCATGCAATGTAGATTCTTCATCACATGTGATGATCCATCATTCATCATCATCCTCATTTTATCACTCCAATGAGAAGACATGAAAATACAGCAGGCCTCTATGATTTTAAGTAAATGTAGAGCTAATTGCAAGGCTGTTTCATCATTGCCCATGATTCTCACTCCTACCTTTTCCAGATTCTTGCTATGATTTCCTTTGCTTGAATCTATTATAGCTTTCTCTAATCATGAGAATTAGTGATTCTTATTGGTTATCATTCAAACTGCCATATAATGCAATCTATAATAGATGCAGACATAAAGATGATGATTGCATGCCTTCAGTATAGATGCTATAATATTTAATAATATAAAGGAGATGGATACGAATAATACATAAAAACATAAACGAAATTAAAAGCAGATTGAGAAAAAAAACTTGATAAAATTTAAAATTCTAATTATCAATAACATTAATTATATTTATCTTCTACAGAAAATGCAATGAATCTAATTCATCGATATGTAAAATCTTCAAAATAATGTTTTAAAATGACAATCATGACTCCAGAATTGAATGAAGTTGATGATGAAAATAGCAACTTTCTTCTTATTAGTATGGGGATGAATATACAGATAAAATTAGAAAAAAAATATTTGTATTTGATTAAACTTCATCATGTCATAATATTTCTTCTTATAAATGTAGTACTCACAAACTTCGCTCATTTGATCGATCACTAAAATGGGAAAGTGAGCTATGCAAATTATTCAACATCGCATATGCCCTTAGAACAGTAATAAAATAACAAGCTTTATCAGATTTTCTTATTGACTTTTTAGTTAAAAACCAAAAAGAGAATATCATAACAAAAGAATCAATGTAAAGTTTACATGTAGATGGAGCCTCTGGTAAGCAAGGATTTGGTATAAAAATGGTATTGAAAAGTCTTACTTGACTCACTATTTCTCATTCAGTAAAAATCTCCTTTTAAGTCGCACCAATCTAAATACAAAGCTTAGCTTGGTAGATTAGGATTTTCCATTAGAATCAAAGTAAAACACTCAGTTCTCTTTTTATATTCATATTTTGTAGTAAATCAAATAAATGTCTAATCTAAAAATGTAGAAGAAACACTACGAAATTATATATTCTAGGAAAAGATAGAGAATGAAAAGTTTGAATATTTTAAAGTTGAAAATATATCAAGAGAATAAAATGAACTCTCTGATTTACTCTCAAATATGATGAATCTTGTTAAAAGGCTGACACTAGAACTCATAACTAAAGTTTAAAATAACTCATAATCTCACTCATTCATTTTAACATGGAGTTGTAGTAATGTTAAATGTTTAGTATAATTTGCATAGGCAAAAGGTAGTGACTGCCTCTAATTTCAAAGTAGATGAACTTGATGAATGGAGAAATACAAATGAAGAAGTAATGAAATTGGTTCTAGACATGCTAGAAGAATAAAAAATATAATCTTTAATAAAATAGAAGGAGGCTAAAAAGAATTTCAAAATATTATAATACAAAGGTCAAGGAAAAGATTTTTAAAATATTATAATACCAAGGTCAAGGAAAAGATTTTCAAAATAAAAGATTTTGCGTTCAAAAAGACAGTGCCTTAGCTCATCAATCTATTCGATAAATTTGGACCTTTCTAGAAAGGGTTGTATATTGTCAAATATTAAGTTGGTCCTAGTACATATTAGTTACAAACTCATGCAATAAATGAAGTCAATAAAACATGGAGTGGAAATGATTTGAAAATATCTTATCCATAATTCTAGAACACCTTAAAAAGTTATTTATCTTCATATATTCATATACATGTTTTCAGTTGATATTATTAATTTATACTTATGTTGTTATAATTTGGAGTCGGGTGGACACTACGTAGATCTTAGGAAGCACTTATTGAAGTGATCGGGTACGATATTGAGGTATGATATATCATCTTGAAAGATGGAAACATCACCCTACAATAGACCTAAGCACATAATAAGAACTCCTAAGGTAGATGGGTCTTCATATATACCACAGATCTTTCCCCTACTTTACATGAAAAAGTAAAGCAGAGTTTATTTTGTGTCGGGTTCTTTAGTTCCTTATGAAAGCAAGCTTCCATAGTTAATTACAAACTAAGATATTAGAATTTCTTAAGAACACTCTCGATTAAAGTAGTCAATAAATATCTCTAAAGATTTCAAGGTTAGACTATCAAAGGATTGGATATTTTTGAAAATCAACTGCGAATGTTCAATTTGGAAAGACTTATTTTAGATTCCAAGAAAGGATAAGTAGGGAGCACTCATGATACTAGGAGGCATAATAAGTGTTCCAGTCTGCCCTATAATGATGATTTATATATTTGAAAGAGAGAGTTTATTTTTATTTGAGTCAAAATTGTATTAGATTGTTAGAGCTTATAGTCGATCAACACAAGATTGTAGAAATGCCAAAGAGGTGAGGACTTATACTCGTATCCAAAAGAAAACAAGCAACTTCGAATCCTAAATCTAGGATGCTTTAGCATAAGCCAAAAGCTCGACCTAAATCTAAAAGAAAATGAGACATAGTGGTTCACCTTCACAAGAGAGGATAAACTCATTTCGACTCTTTTGGACTTACAACTGTCGGGAGTGACAGCCAACTAACACATCCTATGATTCAAAACCATGTAAGCCAGTCATATGTAAGTGTAAGATAACTAAGCTGTTATTTAATTAGAAAATAGACTATAGTCCTAAACTCACTCCCTCAGAGACTAGATCATGACTGGCATAAAGACATGCCTTAAACTAAATGGAAAACCTTTATAAATTTTATTTCATTTTGACACATTCATTTGGTAAGGCTTGGGATAATTATGCCTAAATGCATGATGAAATATAGTTATATGTTAAATTAATGATAAGAGATGTTCTCCTCTACAAGGGATGGCCTCACAGGTCAAGCATTCCCCTATCGTGCAAGAATGGAAACCCTTCCTATTCAAGAATGAAATAATAATATATGTGTGATATTAAAACATACATCATTCAGCTAAGGGGTTTCTAAATATTTTAATTATCTTGATTATAGGATAAGCTTTATAGTGAGATTATGAGTTATTTTAAAATTTAATTATGAGTTATTAGTAGGGGTAAAAAAATTAATTTTACCCTAAAGAGTCTACCGTATCCAGGCCACACATTCAAACATCAAGCTTAAGAAACCTATGAAGAACATGCAATTTTTATTGTTCAAGATAAACACAACAATCAAATATTCATAGATTATTGTGAAATAATAAAAAGCCAGTGCAACCGGGTACCACTTTACACTGCAAAAAATAAAATAATTTGGGTAGCCAAGCTCTACCATTATACAACAAGATTTACAAAATAATATTACAATTTACAATTGAATAAATGCTATGGGGGTCTTCATTCTTCATCTTTCTTCTTTTCCTCTTGGTTTGGGTTTTGCTCCAAGGCTTCACAAGGCCTCCGAAGACTTTTCCTTCTAGCCACTGCTCATCCTAAACCCCATAGCACTAATCTTAATTTATATTACAAAATTACATATCTATGGACTAACTATACCTACAAGACAAATGTTAGCTACATCAACCATACAAACCCAAGCAATTATATTCCATAATTTGGACTTAGCACCCTACACATGAGTAACCAAACCCACCTATCCTTATGTGGATTATGTAAAGGGGTATAAGCAATCTACAAGAAAAAATATTTATATTTTATTTCAATAACCCCTTTAGCATAATCCCCTGCATAAAATACCATTAGGCTAATAGTGGCCTAACATCCAATCTACACATAAATAATCTTAACATCTAGTCTAAAATATTACATCACAAAAAAATATAACATCACAACATACACCATCCTAACTTAGAGCTAAGAGTGGTAATTTAGTATTCTAATGTGTGTGATTAAGCTTAGTGTGGTATGTCCTAACTAGGCTTTAGAATTATAATTATCTAAGGTTTGGAATTGTTTACGTTAAACATGGAGGCTAGTTTCATTTCAAGTTATTAAAGGGATTAGTGGATTTTAATTTGTATTTTTTTTTTTGTTTCATTTGATATTTACTTAGCATCTAATTATTATAAAGAGAAGAAATAGGCCCTCTTTCATCCTTATTCTATATCATTTTCTAAAGCATGTTATTATAGTTTGGTTTCTTTTAGTGAATGATTTATTAAGCATTTTTTTATTAATTCTAGATTTGGGTTACCCTTAAAGAACCCTATTCAAGCATGAAATGCATCTTAAGATTAATGAAATTGAATTACTATCACATGGATAATGTTACATCATTCCTTTTCAACATCAATAGCATACATGATTCTGAACTTAAATACCTATACATGCAATGTATTTTTGGCACAGTTAAATGATTGTGAATGCATATATTTTTTGGTAGAAAAGAGGGACTCCATTATTTAGCCAAGTACACATACACATATATTAGAGATTTAAACAAGTACGTGTCATTATTTAAACCAGAGAAGTGAGATAATTTAAGACCTCCTTGGAGCTACTTAATGACTCGTATTCCCAAGATGTCCAGACTATTTACTTGTTATCTTAAATATATATGAATGCATACACAACCATGAGAATGAAAATCATGCAAAAGATTGCATGTTCACAAATTTATTTATTCATGTAAAGTAACGCATTATCCAAATTCTAATGTATGTAAACATGTGAATGAAATTAAGTAAGTATGCATCGTTATTTATACCAAGGAAGTGAGGTAATCTAAGACCTGTATTTCTAGGATGTCCATGCTATAAACTTACTAACATTCAAATACATGTAATCATAGACATGAATCATGGAAATAAAATAATACTTTAACATGTTCAAGCTATAAGAAAATACATATCACATATGATATTCATAGCTAATATCAATTTAAATATTCATTATTAATTTATAATTTTGAAATTAATTTTAAATTTTATTAGTTAGAATAGTTACACATGTAATAAGAATAGTCCAACACATGAAACTTATAAATATATGATCATATTCATTTGGTTCTTTTTATTTAAAAATATGAATAAATGATATCAAATGACATACAAATTTATGATGATTGAAAAGCAATAATTAAAAATTGTCACATAATACATTCAATTACATTACTTCATAAGGACAATCAAGTTAAATAAAATCATTTAAGGTTAACCAAAGCTTCTTATGGAATTTGATTTTTATGTTTCAATCATTAAATCCTGAGGAGAAATGATATTTTTTGTTTGTAACTTAACATGCTTAAGAAAAAATAATTAAGTGAATTTTATGAATTAATTAAGTTCAAGCCATTAAGTAATCAACTTAATTTTCCTTTCCTATACTTCTTAATTTAATTAACTACTTAATCATGAGCCTCTAATGATATGCTAATGAGTAATTAAAATTTACAATGCACTTAACAAGACCTAATGCAATGAGGCTCATGCTTAAGGGTTAATTAGAATCAAGAAGAATCTAATTAAGTAGTTATATGATTTTCTCACACCTATGGGTTGACCATATGTTCCATAAGGTTATTTATGTTATTAAACATGCAAAGAAGAACCCATGAATTCAACTTGAATTACCTAAACTAATTATCATTTTAATTTGAATTAATTATCCTATTAATTTATTTGATTAACCTTAATTAACATACACATTAATTAACCCTCATAATGAAATGCATTTAGGAGAACAATTAGGAAAGTGGTCCTAATCATTTTTCCTTATCACTCCACTGTTAATAGTGATTAAGCATTGCTAATAATTTAATTTTATTTATTTTAATAATTTTAATTATTATTAAATTGATTAAGGAGGGTGATTAGGATTAGAATTTCAAATTTTCCCAATTAGATAACCAATAAATCCCAAGAAAATTATGGGAGGCAAAGAGCATCCCATGGGATTAATCCACCAAAATTGGGATCAATTTGCTAAGTAATTAGATCTTATTTAGGGTAATTAGCCTAAACTTCAAACCCCTAATTAAGCAGTATTCATTATTCAAACCTTAGGGACTTTAATTTTATTAAATTTTCCTCTATTTACAATTTCCAAAATGAGTTTATTTATTTTTTTGGATTTTCATACAATTAGTTGTGAAATTTTTAAAGTTCTGGCCAGTTAATGATATTTAATCACCTAATAAATCCCCTAACTGGTCGGCGACACATGAGAGCTGACATGGCGGTGCTTTCTACATGGCGCCATATGATAGGTTATTTAAAATGTCCCCTGTGCTGGCTAAGTTAACGGAAACGGATGCGGTTTCATCTCTGTCGTCCGATCTCGGATCGATGGCGGAGATTAATCTCGTGGTTCTTATTGGATTAAATAAAAAAATCTAACTGATTAAATCACAGTCGTTTGTTCTAATCATGTGGAATGGATGGTGGATGATCCTTCATCCTCTGAACGCTAGAAGACAGACACCATCCACCTTCCTCTGCTCGATTTGAGATGGCCGGAGCTCATCGAACATCGAGATCGACTCCAAAACATGTGGAGAAGAGATCTAAGGAGATCCTATAGTGGAAATCACTTTTGGAGTGAGCTCTTAACCTCCTCTCCTTAGACTTAGGACTCTTCTACACACTAAGAACTCTTTAGTCATAAGACACTTCTAGTGATAAGGTGAATACTTAACTTAAGCTAAGAAACTTAGAAATGTTAATCATAAGATTAGGCCATGTCTTAGGGCTTAAGAAAATTACCTATCCTATAGCTTAAACCCAATCTAAATACACTTTTTCAAATAAAACCCAAATTCAATTCTCAAATCAAATCTCAAATTCAAATTCCAATTCCAAATCTAATTTCAAATTTAACTCCAAATGATTGAAATCTAAAATCAAATTCAAATCCTAAGACCCTTCCTAAGCCATATGAACCACATTCATAAGCTTAGCCAAAACTCCCTATAGATCAAATCAAACTCAATTGATCTCTTTATAAATCAATTATTTTTTCATTTATATTCACAAATATAAATGAAATCCAAATTAAAATGACCAAAACTATATCAAAAATTAAATCCAAACTCAATCTAAGCCCTTTAAGACAATTCTTTGGACTTAGCCAGAATCTATCCAAATCAAGTCAAAACCAATAGATTTTCTCTTGAATCAATTATTTATTCGATCATTTATATAAATATAAATAAAACCTATAATCATCAAACCAAATTCAAGTCAACCCAAGTCAAGCCTAACTTAGCCCTTTTGACTTAAAACTTTCAATTGAGCCAAATCCTATTGGACTCCAAATTGATTATCGTTGAATTTATATTTCAATCCAGGGATCATATATAAGTTCAACTAAACTCAAATCAAACTAAAACCAAACCAATTGACCCACTTAGGTCCACTTGACCTAAAGTGACCTAAAAGACTCATTTGAGCCAACTTTCAATCCAACCCAAATTAGATTGAACCAAGCTCACCAAAATCTTCCACCATGATTGTTGATCACCCTAGAATGATCAATTGCAATCAATTGGGTCAAACCAAGTCAAGTTAGTCATTTCACCAAGTCAACCCTTAGCCTAAATGAACCAAAACTAGCCAAAACTCATCCTAAACAAAATTGATTGAAACCAATGATTTGAAACAACTCAAAATCAATATTTAAATATGACTTGACCACCAATTGAGCCAAAGCTTCGGTTGGCCATTTTGATCAAGTTGACCCAAATTGGCCTAAGAAATTGGGTCAAAATAATGGCTGGTTCATTCATTATTGAAAATAATTAAACTTTAAAAAACATGGTAGAGCCTAATTTGACCAATTGGTCAACTTGACCCAACCTAGCCCAAATTAGCCTGAAGGGCCAATTTAGACTAAATCCAAATTAAATCCAAATTAATTCAAACTAAAGACCACATTCATCTTCAATTATATAATTGAACATGAATCAACCCATAACCTAAGCTAATTTATCCAATTTTGATCAAATTGGTCAACTTGAGCCAATATGACCCATATGACCCAAATTGAGCCAAATCCCTTGAAACCAAGCCATGTCCCATTGGAGGCTGATCAAACCTGACCCAAAACCATTTGGGATCAGCCTAAAATCAACCCAACCCATTTAAATCTCTCATGGATCCTCCCCCATATAGGATTTCACCCAACCTCATTTAATTCTCCCCCATCACATGCACTTAACTCCTCCCCAATATTTACATTGAATAGAGTGATCATATGGCAACAAAAGAGGACTTTGGAATAAAAATCTACAGTCCTCAATCAATCCATCATCCATCCCAATCACACCGAGCAAGATGATAATATTTTGGAGCCAAAAACTTCAAAAAGGGTGGATTTTTGGCATTATAAAAGGAGCAGAGAAATGAGGCTTCATTCCTCTTCCTCCTATCACTATTCAGCCCCCAAGAGCTCCCCAAAGTAAAAAAGGAACCCATCCCCTATCTCTTTGAGCCATTTTTGAGCTCAAAAATATAAATAGAAGCTTTTCTAGCGAGGCGATGGTGAACATTAAAGAAGACGATGTTCCAAAGGGAGGCAAAGTTTAAAAATCATTCCAAAGCTTCCACACATATCTAGCAGTTCACTCAGATCTTCACCGCCCTTGAAAATCATCCCTGGTGACATAAATTTTGCCAAATCATAGCCGGCCTTAGGATGCTTTATTTATGATGATCGTTTCCGATTTTAGGAATTTATCTTAGATAATCCTGCATTTTATATCTTATATCATCCCAATTAAAAAATAAAAATTTCCCGGTATAAATCGGCATGAAAAAGAGTCCATTTGGACAAGTTTTCACTTAGAAACTCTCTTTTTTTAAAAAAAAAATCCTATTTTATTGTTTTCACTATACCGCCATCCGATCCGGCGTGATCACAGCCGGATTTACGTAGATCGCAAAATCTAGGCCTTCGGATATCCTAATGCGATCTGGACTATCTGATCACGTGATTCATGCGTGATCGACCGCCGATCACGCGTGATCTGATTGACGGTCCGCGAGTAGTCACTTTCCATACCGTTGACCTATCTTCTCGCCCAAACCGCTGATGCGGTACCACGCACGAATCGTGTGGCACACGTGTGCCACATGACACCGCGCATCTAATCGTGCGGCTCTACATTTTCCACGTCAGCGCCGCGCGGATTTTCTGATTTAAAAAATTAATTTAAATCACATAAAATTTCAAAAATTCAAATAAAATAAAATACTTAACAAAAATTTACAAACAAGAGCTCGTTGGATTTACCTTTCTGAGAGGAATCCAACAAATTCAAAATCCCTAAATTTGACTAAGTATTTTGAGCTTAATTTGAGTTTTAATAAAAATCAACTTTCATTAATTTAACCAGAAATATATGTTAGATTAAGTTGAAATTTTCAGGGATTGAAAATAAAGTTAAAACTCACTTATCATAAAAATCTCAAGAAAAAAAGACTTCTAGATTATGTTAAATTAAATTTTTGAAGTTCAGATTGTCCATTTTAATAAAATGAATCAAATAAAAATTCAAAAATTTACAAAAATCTTCAAAATGGCTTAAATCACTTCAAATGACATCTAGGACTCTTAAGAAAATAATATGATTTTTTGGATCCTAATGAACCCCAAACAAATACTTAAGATTAAAGTTTAATCAATTAAGGTCTTAATTAAAATATAATCTAAAAATAATTTAAATATCAAAATCAAAATCAAAAATAAAATAACACTTAAGCAATCATTAATCAAACCTCAAATCAAAAAAATATCATCCTCCTAAGAAATTAAATTAAATATAATTAAATCTATTTAAATCAATAAAACTCAATTAAATGATTAAATCTTAAATCAAACTTAAAATTCAATAAATCTAGAAAACTTTAACATGGGTCAAACTGTTGTAACTAAACCTACACTAAGCATAGAGTCTTAATCATATGAAACTCCTTAATGAACATAAATAAACTAAAACTAATTAATCATTAAATAAACCAAAAATCAAATTGACTAGCAAACCAATTCAACATAATCATTTGATATTAATTTAAACTAAAGAAAGTTAAAGTAAACTTAATTAACATATGATTAAATCACATCCATTTGGAATAAGATAATTAATTAGCCATTAATACATAAACCTAACAATAAATCAAATATGAATGAAATCTAATGAACATAATAAAGGAAGAAAATCAAACATAAATATGATTATGAATAATCAAATTTAATTGAAATAAAAATAAACAATTAAATCACTTAATATAATCAAATGATAATAATAATAATCATTTAATCAAATCAAACTTAAGTAAAATACTTAACTAAATCAAATCACTCACATGTGAAAAATTAAGTCATTAATTAAATAAATCTTTGATTAATCTAATGATTTAAAAAGTTAATTACCTTTAATCAAACTTAATTAATTAAGCATTTAATTAATGCAAACTTAATGAATTAATCTATCATCTTAATGAACCAAATTAATTTTATAAATCACATTAAAATTAATTCAAATCAAACACTTAATTAATCTACTAATTAATTTAATCACACCTCTTAAATAAACTAATTAAGTCAATTAAATTAATCATATTAAACCTAAGCTTAATCAAACGTAAATGCAATTAAGTACCAATCAAATCCTAAATTAAACATAAATCATTAAATCATTAATTACATCATTAATCTAAATAAATATAAACCAAATTAAAAATTAAATAAATCCTCATTTAATTTAATAATTAACTTAAACACACTTCTTAATTAAACTAATTACCCTTAAACTAATCCAATTGAATAAACACATAATTAATGCAAACCTAATGAATTAATCCATCATTTTAATTAACCAAATTAACTTTTTAAATCAAATTCAAATCAAACACTTAATTAATTTACTAATTAATTTGATCACACATCTTAAATAAGCTAATTAAGTCAATCAAATTAATCATATTAAACTTAAACTTCATCAAACATAAATGCAATTAAATACTAATCAAAATCTAAATTAAACCTAAATTATTAAGTCATTAATTACATCATTAACTTAAACAAATATGAAATCAAATTGAAAATTAAACAAATCTTTATAATTAACATAAATACACTTCTTAATTAAACTAATCACATAATCACATTGAATCTAAGAAAACCCATAGACTAATAAAGCTAATCAAATCAATATAAATCAAAATAAATTAAATTAAAAAAGACTCTCATCAATTTAATATGTAATCAAATCGAATCTCATTCAACCTACTTAAATAAGATAAACTAATTAACTATCAATGTTTGAAATCAAAATACAAACCAAACTTTGATAAATATGACAAATGGATGAGATTAAAGATAAAATCCTAATTTTAAAGAATCAAACTCAATTAAAATCAAAATAAAATATCAATTAATCTAATCTGATCAAACTACAAATTAATGAACCACAATCAAATCAAATAAGCATAAAATTAAGTACATAACCATAATCAAAGAAAAGAATTAAATATTAATTTACAAGGATATTGAATTATCAAGATTTAATTAAATCAAACCATCTAATCTTAAATTAATCAATCAAAAACACATGAATTTAAACAAACTTAAACTTCATTAAATATTAAGGATGTTGAATTATCAAGATGTAATTAAACCAAAACATTTAAATCAAAATCAATTAATCAAATACTTAAACAAACTCAAATCCTAAATTCTAAATCAAATCAAATGAATTACACAAATTTAAATGGGCTAATTAAGGTACTTAAAGACATTAGTTAGACTCTTTAGGAGTTAGAATGTAGAAAAGGGTGAGTTAAGTGTACAAATGGAATTCATTATACTCTTCATTCTTAAAAACTTAAACATCACTTTAACCAAATAAATGTGAAATAAAAATGAAAAGTAAATCATTTAAATTGAAATCGCCCAAAAGTAAAATTTAAACAAACTTAAACTAAAGAAGCTTAGTAAAGCCTTCCCACACATGTCTTAAGCACACACATTAGAATACTAAGTTACCACTTCTAGTGCTAAGTTAGGGTGTTGTATATATGATATTGTGTTTTATTTTATAATGTAATATTTTAGATTGGATGTCAGGGTGTATGTTTCGTAGACTGGATGTTAGGCCATTATTAGCCTAATCATATTTTCTCTAAGGGGTTGTGCTTGTAATAAAAATATAAATGTTTTTCGCGTGCTTAGCCCTGCTGCGTAACCCATGTTAGACAGTGGGCTTAGTTAGCCATGTGTGGGGTGCTAAGTCCAAATTATTCATATAACTGCTTGGGTTGTATGGTGTGTTTAGTTAATATTTATTTTACAGGTGTAGCTAGATTTACTTTTCCTATTTTTAATGTAATTTTGTATTAGGAATTAGGATTAGTGTTATGGGGGATTGGGATGAGCAGTGGCCAAAAGGCTTAGTCCTTGGGGTGCCCTTTGATGCCTTTGGAGAAAATCAAAATCAAAAGAAAGAGAAGGAAAAAATGAAGAAAAGAAGACCCCCATAGCATATATTATTTTTATAATCTGGGTTATATAAAGGTAGAGCTCGGCTAGCCATCTTTTTTCTCTTTTCAGGCTGTACGGAGAAACCCAACTGCACTGGCCTTTTATTCTTTTATGGTAGTCTATAAAATTATTTGATGTTGTGTTTAGATTGCACACTAGAACGGCATGCTTTCAAAGTTTCTTTATAATTGATGCTTGAATGTATGGCCTAGCTGCGGTAGGATCTTAGGATGAAATTAATTTTTCTAGCCCAATTAATAACTCATAACAAAAATTTTAAAATAACTCATAACCTCACATAAAAGCCTAGGAATTAAATTAAGATAATAAATTTTTAGCGACCCCTTAGCTGGAAGAATGAATGTATAATATCATGCATGTCATATTCTTCCACTCTTGTTAAGAGGGGGCTTCCATATATGCCAGAGAATGAAGGCTTAACCTGTGAGAGTCTTTGATGAAAGAACACCCATTTCTCTCTTGATTTGGCCCATAATCAAGTTCTCATGCATTTAGGCATACAAAATCCCATAGCCTGTGTTAAAATAAAGAGTTTAAAAAGAATCAAATAAATTTGATAAAATTTTGCATTATATTAAGTCATGAATTTATACCACTCATGTTCTAGTCTCTTAGGGTGTGAGTTTAAGGACTTAGTCTCCTTTCTAAATAAATAATAGCCTAGCCATCTTGGAAAGCATAGATTTGCCTACATGTATTTAAAGCGTAGGAGGAGTTAGTTGGCTCCCACTCCATGGGATAATAGGTTCAGCAGTCGGGTGCTTTATTCTCTCTTGTAGAGGAAAACCATATACTCATTTTTACCTCAGATTTAGGTCGTGCTTCAGCCCTCGCCAAAGCTCCCTAGCTTAGGATCAGAGGTAGCTATTTTCTTCGATCTACAAGCATAAATCCTCACCTCTTAGGCATTTCCACAATCTTATGTTGTGGAATTATAAGCCCTAGCAATCTAATAAAATGTCAACTCAAATAATTAACTCTCTTCAATTTCAAAAATATAAAGTCCAATTATAGGGTAAATTGAAATGCTCACTAAGCTTCCTAGTATCATGAGCGTTTCCTACTTTCTCCTTTTGAATTCCAAAAATAAGTCTTATC
This sequence comes from Cymbidium sinense, assembly GCA_021442155.1. Classification (NCBI taxonomy): domain Eukaryota; kingdom Viridiplantae; phylum Streptophyta; class Magnoliopsida; order Asparagales; family Orchidaceae; genus Cymbidium; species Cymbidium sinense. The sequence continues at coordinate 166,566,429 of CM038216.1, read as the reverse complement.
CTTGATCTATCTCATTTTGTTTTCTAAAATAACCAATCCATTTATAGTCTTAACCTTTAAATCTTTTGAGACCCTAATTATCTACTTTAATTAAGAGTATTCTTAAGGAATTCCCATTCCTTATGATGTAATTAACTATGGGGGCTTGCCTCCATAGGGAACTTAATGAACCCAGCTTAAAATAAACCCTACTTCACTTTTCCATGTAAAGTAGGGAAAAGATCTCTGGTATATTCGAAGACTCATCATGTCTAAGGAGTCCTTATTAGGTGATTAGGTTCATTATAAGGTGATGATTTCTATCTTTAGAGATATTACATCATTCCTTAATGTCATACCCATTCACTTTAATAAGTATCCCCTAAGATCTACTTGGTATCCCACATCCCAAAAATAAACACCATAGTGCCATTGGTTTGATTTAATTTGAAGTAGATTTGATTTTGGTTCAATTGGGTTCATCTGGGTTAATGGGTTAAGTTGACCAATTTGGTCAATTTGGCCAAATTGGCTTGGGTGGAGGTTTGATTTATGTTCAATTGGTCATTTGATAATGATTGTAGGTGTTGGTTTCAATTATTTGGATTTGGGAATGGTTTGATTCAATTAGACCCTTTAGGTAAAATTGAGCAATTGGGTTAGTTTGATCAAATTGGGTTCAATTGGATGTTGTATCATGTTCAATAATTAATTTGTGATCGATTAGAGGCATTGGTTTCAATCAATTTGGTTTGGAATGAGATTTGGCCCAATTTGGCCCTTTAGGTCAAATTAGGTCAACTTAGGTCAAGAGCCCAAGTTGACTTGGTTTAGTTCAATTGGTCATTAAGTCATGTTCAATAATGATTTTATGATTGACAGAAGCCATTGGTCTCAATTGATTGAGGTTGGAATGATTTTTGGTTCAATTTTGTCCATATAGGTTAATTGGGTCAAATAGGTTAAGTGATCAAATTGGTTTGGTTTGACCTAATTGATTGCAATTGGACAATCAAGGATGATCAATAATTATTGTAGAATAGATTAGATGGGTTGATTTAATCCAATTTGGGTTGGATTGAAATCTAAGTTGATTTAGTCATTTAGGCCACTTTAGGTCAAGTGGACTAAATGGATTATTTGAGTTGGATTAGGTTGAATTGAGTTTGATGATTGGTTTAGGATTGATTGATGACTTTGATTGTAATTGATTTTAATTTAATTAGATTTTTGGCTCATTTGGACCCTTTAGGTCAAATAGGATAACTTAGGTTGATTAGATTGGATTGGTTATGAGTCTTGGAAGGGTTTGAAATTGAGTATTGAATGGTTGGAGTGCTTTTGTGAAAATCAATTGGATTCGTTTCAATTGAATAGTCTTTAGGTTGGATCCATAGGTTGATGGTGGAATTGATTTGGGTTAAGGGTGGGTAAGTTGATTTGGCTTGGAACTTGGATAGAAAATAAGATTCAATTAAGGTTGGTTGGCTTAAGGTTGGTTTTGGAAGAATGGACAAGCAAGGGATTTTAGTTTAGGCCATAGAATAGGTAGAATCTATTTGTCCTAAGGAATATTATAAGTTTGAAGTAGACTTTCCTAAGTCTCTAGGCTTGGCTTAGTATTCCCTTAATCACTAGAAGTATCCTATGACTAAAGAAATCCTAGTGCTTAGAAGATTCCTAAGTCTAAGATGGGAAGGATGAGTCTTCACTCCAAAAGTGAGGTTAACAATACCATATCAAGATTTTACCATGTGTTAAAGCCATTTCAAACATCTTAGTGAATTTATTTATGGTTCATATGAGGCTAGATAGTTGAAATACGTAAATATACACAAAAAACATCTATTTAACCCCATCAAATAAATAAATAATTAAACACATGGGGAACTAATAATAGCCAATGTAAAGGAAATCACCTGACATTAAAAAAAGAGTAACTCTAACAAAAAAAAGTTGAGCAATAAATGGAAGGGTAAATTAAGCTTAAAAGGAGAAAAACTACTCCTATAGAAGAGCTCAAAATGGCTCTAAGATAGCGAACAATAAACCTTTAGCAAGTTACCAATTTTATTTATTTAGTAACTACTTAGAGTTAAGAAATATTATTCTACTGAATAATCCAAAGAATCTATTAAAAATAAATTTGATCATTACAAGAGTAAATTTCAAACTCAATACATTCAAAGCTCTACGGATAATGTTCTTTTGAACCACACCTCAAGCTACAAATCTTGACTTCCTCTTTTGTGATAAATTTCATTTTTAAGTAGAGTGCAAAATTGATCTTCTAGCAAGTTTAAATGGTGAACCATAATAATAACCAAAATATAAAAAAGGAGAGGTCCATTAATGGTTATAACTTAATCGATAGGTACTTGTAGAGATAAAGATGAATGGATAAAGCTTGAAATTAAAAGATATTATATTTTCAATTTAAAGTAGTCGAAGAACTTAAAATTAAAAAATTTTTAAGTCATTCTTTAGAAGAGTCAACATGAGGATATAAAATAAAATTTTAATATTACATAAAGTTATTTTACAAAAATTCAAATATTAATTATTACTATACATTAAATTTTTTTGGTTGATGATTAAGCATTTAAATGATAAGTATAATTTATTATTTATCATTTGTTATTTAACAATCACCATTTAGCATCCATCATTCGTAATTCATCACTAATCATTTAGCAATCACCATTTTCATCTACCATTCATCATTTAATATTTTATAATCAATAAAGATTAATAATATAAAATAAGTAAGAATTCACAAGTCGAAAGAAGGAGGATATTTATTCTTTTATAAATGAAAATATTTACATCACATAAAAACTTTTTAGAAATACAATGAAATTAACTTGAACAATGTTCAATACTCCCTTTTTCTTCATTCGCTCATTTTTTTTCTCTTTCTGCTTGTGGGAAAAATTTGTGACACCACATAGAAGTTAGGAATTTTATAATTAGAGGATCAAATGTATCATTAAGAAATAAATATATTATCTCAGAAGATAAACATGTTATATTATAATGGATTTGATAATGTAAAAAAAACTCATAAGGCTAATGGGTATTAAGTGTACCAGAGAGTTTTCCCTTGAACTACTTGGAAGTAGAATAGGGTTTATTTTAAGCTGAGTTTATAGTTCCCTATAAGGGCAAGCCCTTATAGTTAAACATCTTAGGAACGAAGGATCTCTTCCCAAGAATACTCTCGATTAAATAAGTAGGTTATTATTTCTATGGATTTCTAAGTTGGTTTTCAAAGGAAATGTTATTTGGAAAATTCAATTGGGAACATTGCAAAGTGGAAAGAGTTATTTTTGGAAGCCAATTGGGATTAAGTAGGAAATTCCTATTGATACAGGGATGCCTAATGTTATTTGGATGCCAATCGGGATTAAGTAGGAAATCCAAATTGATTCAAACCAAAATGCACAATCATTTTCAATTAACCAATTGAACTTAAACCAACACTCAACCCAAGTCAATTTCACCAATTTGATCAAATTGATCAAGTTGACCCATTTTGATCTATATGAATCCAAATGAGCCAAAATCAAACCTAGGCCAAATTGATTGAAACCACTTGAACCAAAATACTTCAAATCATCATTTGAACCTAACCCAAGCTTTGGTTTAACCCAATTTGACCAATTGGTCAACCTAACTCAACCAAGTCCAATTTGACTTATAATGGTCAAATTGAGCTAAAACCCTTAAAACCAACCCATGGGACCTTGGAACCCCACCAAACTTGACCCAAACCCATCCTAGGTCAACTAAAACTAGTCCAAACCTAATTGGAGCCAAACCCAAGGAAAATCTCCCTTGGATATGCCTCCCCACATGGGATTTTTCCAACATTAGCAAAGTCCATTCCTCTTTTTTCCTTGGTAGCCATCAAACACCAAATTTGGGGTCTAACCTAGCCACCTAGCCCACACTAAGTGAGCTAGGCTTGCCATGGTCCAAAGGGATGTGAGTTAACTCACCTTCATCACAAGCCAAAAATCCAATGGATCAAGGAATATGCAACCAGCCATATCCCACCTTGAGCCACCTCCCAAGCTCTCCTCCACTTAAACCAAGCAACATGGACTTGATGGGGATAACTCTAGCACTCTGGTGGTAGCTGGCCAGTAAGGATTGATCTCGTCTATCCACCTCAGCCAATTGATGGATATGCCCCCTCAATTAGAATGGGAAATACATCGATTCAACTTGTCCAAGCTTCTTAAGACATTTTTGAATCTCCCTGTGAGCTCTCGAGCAATCCCAAGGCATTCCCACATTGAATTCCTCTTTCCCAAGTGAAGCCAAAATAGGGCACTCACTCTTCGATCCCAACTGCCTTATTTCTCAACCAAAATCAAATTTCTCTTGCACACACCTTTCACGCACCTCGTTGAAGCCAAATGAATCCTCCCCGAGGCTTCCCGACCACCGGAGCAAGGAGTTCAACCAAAGCCGAGCCTCTAAAGCATGATTCTTTCCCTCTTGAGCAACCCACATGGAATCAACCTAATTGTCACTCAATAAGGCCTCATCTCTATTAGACAAAGCTACCTTAAGCATATGAGCCACCAGTCTTAGCTCCAGTGAGGTAATTCCATGAAAACTGACCTATAGCTTAAAATGTGTTGGAGCTTTGTGAAGAAAATATGCATTTGAGCCGATCTTAGCCGTTGGATCTTTCTAGATCCCTCATGCAATGGTGTGGGTTCCATTTAGATCCAATCTAAGCTCGGGTAAGCTCGGATCGAATAATTAATGGCAGTGGTCTCCGTCTTTCATCATTTACGAGATGATAGATCATGCACCATCCATTTTGCATAATCATAATGGACGACCGTGATTAGATCATAGTATATCCATCCAATTTGAGCTATTATTGACCATAGGATTGATCTGCACCATCTGATTAGAGATCGGATGGTGGAGATCAATAGCGCATCCACCCGCTGACTCAGTCGCAGGATGTGACAACTTAAATAGCAAATTCCACAATGCCACATGGAAAGCACACCGTGTCAGCGCGCCATGTGACACCGATGAGATTAGGCTTAATTAAGAATAATTAATCCATTTTTAAGGCTGAAACTTCATATTCATAATAAATTATAGAAAAAAATCAAAGAATATAAATAAAAGCTCATTTTAAAGGTATTTTTAGAAAGGAATCCATTAAAATTATTCTTAATTTATTTTGAACAGTAATCAGAGCTTAATTAGGGTTTAATTAAAAATTAATTATCCTAATTAATTAACTAATTAACCTCAAACTTTCTAAGATTGTTTAAGGGGATGACCTCTGTCTCCCCTATTTTTCATGGGATTCATTGGTTAATTAATTAGGAAAATTGATTGATTAAGCCATAATTACCTTCTTAACTTAATTAAGTGTTAATTAACCATATGAATAGTAACTTAATTAATTGATTGGGTCATTTATCACTATTTAATAGTGAGGAGACTTAGGGAATTGGATTGGGGCCTCTCTCCTACTCTTTTCCCTAAGTCTCCTTCACTTTTTCAAGAAATTAATTAAGAATTAATGGATTAATTAATTGATTAATTAGTTTAATTAAACTTTAAAATATACCTGAACCTAATTAATTCAAGGGTAGACCTTTAGGTATTCAATAACCTAAAGGCATTTAAGGAAATTATGGTTAGCTCACATGTGTGGGAAAATAATAAATGTACTTAATTAAGTTTCTTAAGCTTAATTAACTATTAGTTGCAAGCCAATTGCATTAGGCACTTTCATTTCCTAGGACCATTGCTAATTTACTTTTTCAATTCATTTGCATATCATGTTGGCTCATAATTATTTAGTTAATTACTTTAAGGTAACATAGGTAGGGGTTAATTAATTAATTTAATTCATACCTTAACTTAATTAATCTATAAAATCAACCTAATTACCTTTTATTAAATCAAATTAACTTACCAACATGGGATGGAATCAGCATTAGCAAACCTTCTTCTCTCTTTCCTTAAATCAAATTAAACATCAAATAAAAAATGATATTAAAAAGCTTTGGTTTGCTTTAAATAATTTTATTTGATATGATTATCCTTAGGAATTAATTTGATTGAATAAAATCATGTGTTTATGTTTAGTTATTCCTCTCCAATTATATTAAATGTTATATGTCATTTGATTCATACATTCATCTTTTGCAAAATTAATTAAATCAAATTGTTTCCTTTATGTCTATATATGTGGCTACTATCACTATTAAATCTAAATGTATTTTTCAAAGCTTGTAAATGAATGATTACATATTCTATGAATGCTAGTTAAATACATAGGAGATGCATGTGATTATAGCTTAAGTGTACGAAGTGAAGTTTCTTTCCTTTTATTCATGTATTGATTTATGTAAGTATGAATGTTAATGGGTATATAGTCTGGGCATCCCAGGAATACGAGGCTTTAGCTAGCCCCAAGGAGGTCATTTGATTACCTCACTTCCCTAGTTTAACATGGCACACACTCCATTTGCTTTCATTCTTATGTATTTCAATATTAGAATTTGGATTAGACTTAACTCCATATACATAAATATTTCAATCAAATAAAAATACAACCTTTGCATGGTTCTCCTTCCTTTATTTATGTATACATCCATATGTATTTGAGAAAAGCAAATATTTAGTCTGGACATTCTGAGAATATGAGACTTTAAGTAGCCCCAAGGAGGTCATTTGATTACCTCACTTCCCTGGTTAACAATTGTATGTACTAGCTTATGTCTCTTATATATATGTGTTTGCATATTTAATTATGGAACTAAAACCCCTTTTTCTTTTATCAAAGATACATGCATTCTTAATTGGCCAGGTGATTGAATTAATTGATCATGTGGTTTGGAGCTCTCTTTCTTATGTTCATGTATGCAAATTTATATTTGGTTTGAATGTAAATGGTATATAGTCTGGACATCCCGAGAATATGAGGTCTTTAGCTAGCCCCAAGGAGGTCATTTGATTACCTCACTTCCTTAGTTAACAATGACACATATCTATTTAATTTCATCCCTATGTATTTTTGTAAAAGAATTTAGATAGAGCTTTAAGTCAATATGATAAAATAAGTCAATCAAATACAAAATATAAACTTTAAATGTATATATTCACATCCATCATTCAAGTGTGCTAAAACATATTGTATGTGTAGGTATACTTAAGACTTAATCATATGCATATTAAAAGTGATGGAAAGAGATGATTTAACATGTGTCATGTGATAGTAATTCAATAAAATTAATCTTAAGATGCCTTTCATATTGAATATAATTATTTAAAGTGAACCTAAACTTAGGATTAATTCAAAATTTGTAATAAGCCATTCACTAAAGATAACTAAATCAAATTAACATGCTTTATAAATAGCTTAAGGTAGGGATAAAAAGAGAGTAATCCTCTCTTTCTCTTCTCTTTATAACACTTAGTTGCTAAATAAAAATCAAATGAAATAAAAGAAAACACTAAGTAAAATTCTCAAATCAATTAAACCACTTAAACTGAAATCAGCCTCTTATGATAAAATAGCCCTTTCAATCATAACCTTAATGCCTATTTAGGACATACCACACAAGCCTTAACACACACATTAGAACTAAGTCACCACTTCTAGCTTTATGTTAGGAGTTTCTGGCATGATGTATGTTTTATTTTATGATGTATTATTTTAGACTGGATGCTAGGGTATATATTACATAGACTGGATGTTAGGCCATGATTAGCTTAATCATATTTTCTACAAGGGATTGTGCTTAAGGGGTGATTAAAATAAATATAAATGTTCTCTTTTACAGGTTGCCTAAACCCCTATGCATTGTCCAAATTAGGACAGGTGAGCTTGGTTGCCCAAGTACAGGGTGCTAAGTCCAAATTATATATATAATTACTTGGGTTGTATGTGTATTTAGCTAATACTTATTTTACAAGTGTAGATAAATTTACTTTTCCTATTTTTAATGTAAATTTGTATTAGAAATTAGGATTAGTGCTATGGGGGATAAAGATGACCATTGGCGAGAAGGCTTACTCCTGGGTGTCATGTGATGCCTTGAAGCCTACCAAATCAAATGGAGAAATGAAGAAATGAAGACATGAAGATAAGAAGAATGAAGAAAATAATACCCCCATAGCATTTATTCATTTGTAAATTATAATTATTCTTTCATATTTTGGGTTGTATAAGGGTAGAGCTTGGATACCCATTTTCTTTTTCTGTGTTGTACGGCAGCACCCGACCACATCGGCCTTTTATTCATTTGTGTTAGATTTATAAAATTGATTGATGTTATATTTAAATTTCTCAATAGAAGTAGCATGTCTCTTCATAGTTTCTTTGTGATTGGTGTTTGTTGTATGGCCTGGATGAGATTAGGCTCTTAGAAAAAAATAAATCTTTTACCCAACTATAACTCATAATTAAAGTTTTAAATAATTCATAATCTCACATAAAGTCTAGGCATTAAATCATAATAATTAAAAGATTTAGCAACTCTTTAGTTGAATATTGTATGTCACACATCATGCATGTATGTTGCTTCACTCTTGCTAAGAGAGGGTTTCCATCCTTGCATGATAGGGGAAGGCTTGACATTTGAGGGCCACCTCTATGGTGGAAAACACATCTTTCCTATTGATTTATCCCATAATGCATTTTCATCATGTATTTAGGCATACAAAAATCCTATGGCCTTGGTCAAAATGAAGTGTCAAAATCAAATAAAATTTAAAAAGTTTTGCATTTGTAGATTAAGTCATTATCCATATCACTCATACTCTAATCTCTTAGGGAATGGGTTTAAAGACTTTAGTCTCTTTCTAAATTAATAACAGGCCAACTACCTTGCAAAATCATATGATCGGACTACATGGATTTAAAGTGTAGGAGGAGTTAGCTGGCTGTCACTCCAAGCAATTATAAATCCAACAGTCAAGTGGTTTACTCTCTCTTATGTAGGTAAACCTTATACCCATCATCGATTAGATTTAGGTCATGCTTTAGCTTTTCTAAAGCTCTCTAGATTCAAGATCTGAGGTAGCTATTTCCTTTAAGCTACAAGCATAAATTCTCACCTCTTAGGCATTTTCACAACCTTGTGTTGGTGGATCATAAGCCCTAATAATATAATAAAGAATAGGCTAGTGAGGCTGTGTACAGCTATACACTCTGAAAGAAAGAGAAAATGGGCAATTGAGCTTTGTCCTTATACACCCCAGCCTAGAACTACAAGTCTAAATCCATGAGTCTTTCTCTAGGATCGTCTCCTTCAAGGACCTCCATAAGACTTCATATAGGACCTCTGCACCCACATGTTGATAGGGTCAGCTCCTACTATTCCTAGACCCCCCCCCCCCAATAGATCCTAACCTAATTCTAAGCATCATAATACATTTTAAAATCAAAAATAGATCCTAAGCCCTACAAAATAAATATTAGGAAAATGCAAGTAGCACACTAGAGTTATTTTTTCAAGCATACGGGCTTAAGATTAGTTGTTTGTCAAGCCCACCTATTGATGTAAGAAAATAATACTTATATATAATTTATGACGGTGGTCCATTTTAACACAATCTCCTATAGAAGATAACATTAGTTCTAAAGATAATGTCCTACCATCCAAACTAACAAAAAATAATCCTAGCCATCCAGTCTAAAATAGAATACCATAAAATAAGAAAAATATATCACATCATAGAATGACCTAACCTAAGCCTAGGGTCTGTGACATAATAATATAATGTGTGAAGAAAATAGGTTTGTGTGGAAAGACTTTGCTAGGCCTATTTATATTCAAGTTTCAATTTCGGTTTCCAATATTCAATTTAATTTGATTTTAAGACTCTTTAATTTTCATAATTTTGCTTCATAAGTATGTATTGTTGTTATACCAGAAATTCGAAGTCTTGGTGTCTAGACTATATACCATTTGTTGCTAATTATAAAGTTTTTTTATTCTTTTAACTTCTATTAGTTTTAATATTGGTTTAATTTAAGTGATTTAAATTAAGTGATTTAATTATTTACAATTCCACTTTTATTTTAGGTGTATTTATGTTAAGATGAAATTAAGTTTTTAGAAATGAAGAATACAATAAATTCCATTTTAGGTGGAACACATTCTATTCAACATCCTAAATCCTAATAGAATGAAGCCTTCACCTTAAGATGACGGTTCATTCCAAAGGTCTAACTAAGATCCAAAGTATCTTAATTAATCTCCTTTAGATTTTGTTTGAGTTTAGTTCAATGAATGTTTAATTTTATTTTAATGTTGATTTATCATATGTTGATTTAGTTTATTACTTTAAAGTATGTTTCTTCAATTATGTTCAATTAAGGTTCCTTTATCATAATTTGATTTGTATTGATTTTTACTTTGAGTTTAATTCATTTATTATATTTTGAGTTTTGTAATTTGATTTTATTCATTCATTTGAATAGATTCATTTCATTTATTTGAGTTGTATTATTCATTTAACTTAGATTAATTAGGTTTATTTATTACATTAGTGTTTATGTTATTATAATTTACTTGATTTAATTTTCATTTTCATTTCCTTGCCCATAGTATGTTTAACTTATTTAGATTTATTATATTGTTCTTATTATAGCTTTTGTTTTACATTTTTATTTTTATTCAATTCCTTATTCATTTAATTTTGGCTTTAGGTTAATTTTATTTGTTGGTTAATGTTTATGTTATGTTTATTATATGTTTGTTTTATATTTATGTTTTATTTAATCCATGTTCATTGTATATTTTCTTTATGTTTATGTTAGATTTAGTAACTTAGATTTATGTTTTATATTTTAGTTTAATTTCATTACTTAAATAATTCATCACATTTTTATTTCATAATGTATCAGCTTGTATATTTTCAATTAATTTGATTTTATTCACATTCATATAATCATTTCATTTCATTATGAAATTTGGATTAATTTCATTGGCTTCAACTTATGATTCCATTTGTTGGTTTAGGTTAGTTCATTATATGTTATGGATTCAATTTTCTAAGTTACAATTTATGTAAGTATAATTAATTTATTTGATTATTTTTGTTAATACTTTAGGATTATATTGTTCACTCATGTTGAATGAGTTGAGAGGATTTACATGTTAATGGAATTTATATTTTGATCTGAAATTTATTGGATAACCTTAATCCTAATTGAGTAAAAGTGATTATTTAAGTAATTTTAATTCCTTTAATCACTTTATTAAGCTTCTTCAAATATGTTATTAATTGATTTTATTAACATCACAGGGTTAAACAATTTCTTTTGAGTGGTCTAAAGTTAATTGAAATGTTCTAAGTTGATTTTTCAAAGTTTTATATTTTTATAAGTTTCTAATTTAATATTTCATATAAATTGACCTAGGGACTTCGAAATTCAATAACTCCCACTCTATAGGTCAATTAGCTTTGAACTTTTTATGACAAATGGGGTTCTTTTCCAATTTAATTTTTCCAAAATTTTATCTTGATCAGATGTATAATTTAAGTTTAATTAAAGTTTTAATTATTTAATTAAAATTTAAATTAAGCTTAATTTAAAGAGAATCACTTAGAAATTTTATTTTTCCTAGATTCCACTCTAGAAGATGTTTCCATAGAGGGTTTAATCACAATATTTTGAATTTTGGCTAATTTACTATGATTTTCTTAAATTTTGGTTAATTAATTGCATTAATTAATCCAATTAATCACATAATTAGACTATTATAGGGTTTATTAGATTTCAGAAAACTTTAATGATGTATTTAAGTTCATCATGATCTATTATAATGCTTTGAATTATTTTCATAGTTTTCTTAATTTATTTGATTTATATTTAATTTATTTTTATTAAAATTAGTGTTTATGATTGAAAATTTTATATCTTTACATTTATTCTTCAATAAATTATGAAAACTTCATCTAATGTGTATCTTAACCTTAATTTCAGTTCTCCAAAGTTTTAGATCAATTTGAACATTGGTTTGAAACTAATTTGAGTAGGATTATTTTCATTTAAAGTCAAATTAATTCAAAATTATCAAAAATTAATTGTGAATTTTAATTTTAATGGATTCCTCTCATTGAGATGAATCCATATAGCTTTTATTTGGGTATTTTAATTTAATATTTGATTTATTGTGATATTTTGATGTTCTTACAATTTTTCTACAATTTTAAAATCAAAAATCCCAATTTTTCTATTTAAACGCATCGACGCCATGTGGCGTCAACGTGGCGCCGCTTTACATGCGGCGGTGCACCATTTGTCCATGGGGAATTCATGTGGATCCCGTGTTAAAATGTGACACATGCAGTTTCGATTCGGACCATCAGATCAAAGATTGGACAGCTCAAATGTTTCTATGGGCTCCTATAGGGGCTTTATTCAAGCAATTCAGCTAAATCTAGGTCGTCTGTTCTTAATGAAAGGAACGAACTGTAGAGATTTCACCTCTCTTGATGACGGTGAAAGTTGAGAGCCTTCCGTCGATTCGAGATGATTTTTAGCTATCCAACCATTGAAATCGCTCGATTTCACTTCCAAAATCATCAAGACCTCATATATATCACATATATACTATTTATCTTCCTTGAGATCAAGTTTCTTTCACAAAGGACCAAAACTGAAATGAAAGGGGATCGGGTTTGGTGCGTACCTCATCGACGACTATCTCAGGAAATGGGGTTGATTTGGTTAGCTTTGGAACAATGCAATGAGCCTATGGGAAGAAGCAATCGAGTTACCTTCCCTTAGATTGGCCCATGGACCAAAGCATAGATGGCTTTCGGTGAGCTTGGTTGTTTTCCGGCTTGGCAGTGGTGTGGGGGTCGGGGAAAGGTTGCACTCAACTTTATTTCACTCATGGAAGGTGCCGAAATGCTTAATTTGGCATGAGATGGTATCTTCCTCCTTTTGCCATTAGAGGTTGAGAGCCTTTTATGCCTTTTCTCCCTCTTTTGGTCAGCAAAGGTGATGGTCTCCACCCTTGGAGGCTAGCTCCAAGGGTGATCAGCTGCTTTACATTTATCTATAGGTATTGAGATGCAAGAACAAAGAGAATGAATGGATTAGGGGATGAATCCTTATTTTCATGCAACTTGTTCTTTCCATAGCATACTCTTTTGTTTTTGATTGACTTGGACTTACATAGGTTGCTTAAGATTGGCATTTGGTTCAAGCTTTGGTTCAAAGTCATTTAAAAATTCTTTTGTGTAGGTTGACTTGGCTTGGTCCATTTGGTTAAAATTAATTCTTCAATTAGATCAATTTAACTATTTAAGATGTTGTTAACCAAAGACTTTAATGGGATTTGAAGTTTATGATTTTCTTTCCTCATGTTTTACCCATTATTAGATTAAGTAGGTTGGGTTAAATTGAATTGAGTCAAATGGTGTGCTTGGCTCAATTACAATGTATTTGGTTTTCAATTATTATGATCCAAGCATTTAGGAATGGATTGGATCATTCAATTCCTGATTTGTAAGCAATCTCCTATTATTGTTCCTATTCCCTACCATAATTGTGCTCATAGAGAGGTTGCATTCCTTTAATATAACTGGCCAAATCTTCTAATTTTCCCCTTTTTTATTTTTTAGTATGATTTATTATTTATTTCACCAATTTTCTATATATATATATACTAGTAAATAATTATACTACTAACTGACAACATTCATTCTCATGGCTAGATGTTGGAAGAAATTTTATCGAAATCTTCATAAGTAGGCTTCAAGTAGATTATCAAATCAAGTTTGAATGCAACTATTCTATTCATGCCAAAGGATGAACACAGATCCATGGTCATATCTATTACTATACAGTTCATATCTCAATTATACTTTTAAATTTGGTGGACTAGTCAAGATTTTATAGACACATCACCTTGAGACTCTACTATTGTAGTAGTTCTTATTGTCATTGGATTGAGAGGCACGTCCACCACTGCTTTTTCATTTCACCTTCACTAGTTAACTTTCCATTTTTCATTCTCCTTATAGATACAGATAACCCCTTGAAAAGGAGCATTGTACCTTAGATTTTATGATACAAGAACTTCTTCAAAATCTCTATGAGAATTTCCATTAGGACATCTTTTGCTACACCTTTCTCATGAGAAACTATCACCTTCACAACTTCATTCACCTTCATCTTTACCAACTAGCAAGTATGAGGGTGTGGTATGCTGCTAGAGTATGGAACAGTGACTACTTCTACTTTATTATCCTCATCCTACCTTTTTCTTTTCTTATTCCTCCTCTAGTTTGGCCAACATAGAGACTCCTCAAGATTTCTTTTCGATCTCCTACTAAGTAAATTGCTCCATTTTAGAATCAACCTTCTCATTGACAATAAAATCTGCAAGTGATATATGGAGTTTTCTACTCACCCTTACCATCAAAATTTTTTTGTTTAACCTTTCAACTTACTCTTCCTCTAATCCCTCTTCATCTTCACATAAATCTTTCTCTTTCACCACTTCTTCTATGATGGCTTCCTAATACAAAAACACGTCTTTGGCTAAAAAAATTATTTGAAGGAAAAACTTTGTCAATAAAAGCTATTAGAATAAAAATAAATAAGAAAATTTGACTTGGTGAACTTGTAAAACAGTGAATATAAATAAAATAAAAACTTTCAAGCTAATGTTTTTGGAGGAACCTATAGTCAATATAGACATCAACTTTCAACATAATACTTTTCAAAGATTGTAAATTCTTGTAATATGAATTATTCAAAGATGGAAGATAAGCCTTGCTATCAATGAATGAAAGAGGTTTTGTAGAGATGGGCTATACTTTTGCCAATTTAACTAAATAATACTCAATCTTCCAACTATTGAATTTACGAACTAAACCCACCATTCCATTGTTGGAAGAATCTAATTGTACTAAACCACTCTATCCCTATAAATTGTTGATGTAGCATGGACAAAAACCATTGTAACTTGTATTTTCCTTCATGAAACTTATCATGGGCATAAA
The DNA here is from genome assembly GCA_021442155.1 of Cymbidium sinense. NCBI lineage: Eukaryota > Viridiplantae > Streptophyta > Magnoliopsida > Asparagales > Orchidaceae > Cymbidium > Cymbidium sinense. Next base: position 166,551,426 of record CM038216.1, on the reverse strand, counting down.
GCTTGTAAAGAATTCAACATCATCTAAGCCAAAATTATTCGTTAGAATTTGAAGATGTCAACAAGCTCTTTGTCAAGGGAAAATAAAGATCCATTCGAATTGATCTTGGTAGTAGCAGAGTTCATCCATTAAATGGTATTTGGTAGTTTTCCTTCCTTCACTGCTTGAAAGTTATATTAAAAAAAACACTTATATTGAAGAGCACTCTTATTCACAATTAATATCTTCAAATAAACATTGATACAATTAGATAGGAAGGCAATGCTACAATTTCTCAAAGATCCTACAAGAGGCATTGTGGTGAATGCAATAGAAAGAAAAGAAAATAGTAAAATAGGATAAATACGAAGTAAGTTGAAGAGATAAAAAGTTTAACTAAAGCCTTAATAGGAGTATTTATAACCAATGATAAGGAATGAAAAAGGAAGTCACATCAACAATTAAAGGCACATCTTTTCAAATCCCATGAAATTCTATTTAAGGGTAGTTTAATTATAAAGTACAAATTAATCATTGCTTGAACATTTAATTAACATATATCTATATATATATAGTCTTTTTAAAAAATAAAATAAAAAGAAAAATAATAATACATGAGAATAAAATATATCAATATACATTTATATAAAAAACTAGAATATATTTTTTAATACAAATTAAATTATATATAATTTCAAGACCAAAAAAAGAACTAAATATAAATTAAAATGTTGGATTAGATACTAATTCAAGAATATTCCACTATTAATTAAGCATTTAAATACAAATGTCCCTCCGATGACGAATTGACTAAATCTAACTTGTTCTAGTCATTTGAGAGCTTCTAAATTTTTTGAAGTTCTTCCATTTTTTTTCCTTTCAATTGGAATAATTAGTTCTCATAATCAAACTTTAGTGAATGTGTTCAACCTACTTCATCCATGATGCATCTGTAATATGCTTAGGCATATTCAATGTTGTCAAACATGGATTAATAGGAAGTTCTCTCAAAATTGAAGTGGGTGTCAACCAAGTTGGACACTCCAAATTCTTTGTCAAATGTGCTACTGACTACTAAGCGATGCGGGACTCTAAGATTCCACATTGTCAATTGTGGAAGGACAAAGAGCAATAGTTAAAGAGGAATTTCCTAAGAGCATGATTTCAACTCCTCAAAGAAAGGATTTATTTAATGTTATCAAGAAATATCCATTAAAATCTATTTGTAATCTTCTTTTTTGGCTTTCTTTATCTATTGCTCATTGTATTGGTATACAACTAGAGGATCATTACAATGCTAATCAATAAAAAGTTGGATGTTATCTTCAATTTCTTCTTCTACCAAAAATAGCTCTAAATTTGTTGGAGTAACAATTTATCTAACTTCGATCCTCCATTAAGAGATAGCTCCAACTTTATGTGGATATCTTGTCCAAGTCGAGTTTTCATTGTATATAAGAAACTATAAATAAGGAATACTTTCAAGAATTTCATGAACAAATCTTTATATATATATATATATAAGATGATGGACAATCTATAGCTGCTTCAACAGTGGCAGCTAGTCCTCCTTCCTTTTTCACTTATTCGAACTCTTTTTCTTATCTTCTTTTTGCAAATATTTCCATTGATTTGCCAAAAAATAAGAGCAATCATATCTTCCTTAAGAATGTTTATTTTTTCCATTGGGATCTCCATGATCTTTCTCATAGGAAGAAGTCATTTAATAGTTAGAAAAGAAAGTGCATCAAAATAAGCATTGTAGATAAGAATATTTATTCTCAAATTTATAAACAAATAATTTGCTAATGTGGATAATCAAAATTAGTGTCGCATCAAATAAATATTATTTTTTAAATATTTTTTTAAAATTTTTCTAATTTTTTTCCACAATAAGCTTTCAAAGATATAAAAATTCATATCTTTTCTTGTTTAAGTTTGAAGGAAATATGAACAAATGTAATTTTTTTCCTTCATAATTTTATATTTTTTATTTGTTTTCTTTCAATATAATTATTGTTTAAGTAATTCAATTGAAAATTGCCATAAGAGTATATTTGAGCACCAACTGCAATTTTCTATTTTTGTAAATGTGATTAAATATTAAGTTGTAGTTAATTTTTAAGAATATAACTAAAAGTTAGTATCTTTATCGCAATTTTTTAAGTTTAGGGCACACTTTTTAAAGAACTACAACTATTATTGATATGATTTCAAATTTTAACTATAGTTTTATAAAAATATATGATTAAATAATCTTCTTTATCCATAAATACTACAACCATTAAACAATTATGCTCTTTAAAAAATATATGATTATTATTTTAAAAAATGTGACTAAAATACACTTTGGTTCACTTTTTTTTTAAAGGGTGATCAAATAATGTGATCTTCAATCACTTTATTTAACAAAGTGTTCCTATGATCTTATCCAACACTGATGAAAACTAGAAGAAAATTTATTTATTTGTCATTGTGACTACTGTGGCCCATTTTCATAAACAGCAAAAATTCAGTTTTTCATCTAATAAATAATTAGAAGTATGTATATATATATATATATATATATATATATATATATATATATATATATATATATATATATATATATATTCTCAATAAGTGAAAGTTAATTTTAATTCCTTTTTTTTTCAATAAGTGATTTTTTTCTAAATCATTTTCATTTCCTTTTCCTATTCCTAATTGATAATTACTTCGAACCTACCGGAGTCATTGTTTCCTTGGTTTAACTGCAACAAACTTTTATCGAACTTGTCGGGTGATGTACGATTAAAGGAACGTAAAGGTGCATGGGCTTAGGCCCATTAGCATATATAAACTATTATGCAAAGACTTGTTTCTTCGTAGAGTTGCATTTCTAATTTGTTTAGTGGGTCAAGTGGGCTCTGCTTTTTTATTTTTTTAAATGTTCAAAACATAAATTTGATATTGTTGCATTCTACTAACAAGAATGAATCAAATTACAAAGACATAACAAGAGAGAATATATGGACAAAAGCTTTATGATTACAAAGAGAAAGTACAAAACTTATATAAATGATTAAATATGGCAAACTCATCCTTTGATCTCTTGTTTAAATGTATATCCACATATATCGAGAGCACACTTAGAGCAAGAAAAGTCAAGTTGGCATGAGGCAACATGTTAGATGAGGATGGCGAGCATGCCAAGATTATGGTACACCTACTAGGCTCTTAGTGAACTTGTCAAAGCACATCTAGTTCATGGCTTGCACGATCATGTATTTGCTTTTAGATAGTGATTCATTGCTCTAGTTGGTTCTTTTTCTTAGTTATTGTAAGCTACTCTCTCCTCCTTTTTACTAAGACATGGAAGCATCTTGTTTTTATATCTCTTTCCACAAAATTAATTCTGATAGTTCAACCCCATTGAAATTCTTCCATTCATAACTTTTCATCCATAATTAACATTACTTCTTTCAATTGAGTTTAATGAGAACACTGTACTAATTAGGTAGTTTGGATTCAAGATCTAAAACCATCCCTTCAGCATTATTTACTTGGGATTATATTAACCTCAAAACCTCTCTAATCTAAAATTTAAATTCTTTAGCTAGTAACTCGTATAATTTTCATAACTTGATCCAAATGCTATTAAAGCATTTCAATTTCAAAAAAATTCTTATTAAAGGTATAAAATCCTTGTACTCTGTCCCATATTGTAGAACAAAAAATTATGTTGTTTTATTCCTTGGTTGACTTCAAGGTTAAGTGGTAATGGGGCATAATTTTAGGTGAACCTATATTAGTGGGGAACCTATAGTAGTGATGAACATCTACATTATTCATTTTAAGCTTTATTTCAAAATTAAACAATATTTTATTTAGCCTTTAATGAACCTTGGCTCACTTTCAGCGAATCTATTGAATCCTACATCACTCAAACTAGCTCTTAGACTTACTATCATGCTAAAATTACCCCCAACCATCTAAGGAATTTGAATTAAAGATCCTAAATGGATATTATGGTCTTAAAGTTCCCTTCTGCCTTGTTGTGAACAGGTAGCATAAACTATGGTAACCATTGTAAAAATTCAACCTTGCGTGATTCTAGCATGGAGAAATTGAAATGGTCAAAGAAGATGTCTAGGTGATAGGTTTCCATCTAAAAAATCAATATTTTGTTGTTATATTTAGATCAAAATTTTTAGATATTAAAATATTTAAGAAGTTTATGGTTATGGTTGTTATGTGACATAGGTTCTAGAATGCCTATCATGCCAATCTTATGCTTCTTGATTTATTGCTTCAATCTAACTTTGGATTGTGGCTTAATAATACTCCTCATGCTCCATAATAGAAAATTAATCATTTCAAGGATGAATATATAAATTGTTGTCTAAACAAGATAGATTTTGAATGTTATTTGATCTCTTGATTATCTTAGGTTGATCTTTTAAGAGGCCTTTTAGCTCTCTTAGTCCTTTGGATTTTCTCACCTGAATCCAACCTTCATTGGATTCATCAACCAAGCCTTGCATTAGGTTTGAATTAATATATAGTGCATCATGTTTAGGTGGATGATAACTTTCGTTTTTCATCTATTGAGTTGCATTCATGTTGTTCTCCTCTACCATTTGTTTTCCTTTTCTTTTAGATTAGTGTCTAGCAATTCTAGGTGAAGCAATTATTCCTTATGATTGCATGGGGATTTTAGTAACGTCAGTTATGTGATATGCATCTTAATGCAACATTTGCTGGGTTGGATAATGTACCTCATTTAAATCTAACTCCCTTATTGAGGTTTCATTTACTTTGGTACAATTATTTTCAAAAGGGTTTACATTAGCACCAAAAGCTAATTTCTTTTTAGCCATAATGGGATTAGTGGTTTATGCATCCTTCAACTAAATTTTAGTAGTGTTATCAATATTCAGTTAAAGCTAAACAAGTAAGCATTCAATGATAGTGTGGTTAAATCTTTTACAATGCATGTAGTATTTGGGTAGATTTTATAGCACCATTTTCTACCAATAACCAAAATTCTAAGTCCCAATCCATACCTCTTCATTGATGGTCAATGTGACATCAAATTCTACAAAAGGTCTAGGTATAAAGGGCCTTAATAATACAACAGTGGATGTACCAATTCTCAAGGATCTCCCATTGACCGCAACAATGGAAACAAGAGCGATTTGTTAAACTAGTGTTTATTAAGACCAGGGGATTGAATGCAAACAAAAACAATAGAGATTTAGCCTCTGCGAAAAATCTATAGTTTATTTTAGAATGCATGATGACAAATTCTTTATGTAGTAGATTATTTTACCAAAAATACATGCATAACTAGATGAATCAATTAATTCCTTGGGTCAACGAAACTAATAGACCTTTTTCCTTTTAGGTTGAGCATATAAAAATGTAGATTTCTACCATAGAGATGTGCTTAGCTTCACATTTTCCAATGAGAAAATTTTAAGAGAATCAATAGGAACTCAAATTTCCTCATTCAAGAAAATAACAGGCTATCCTAACTTTCTATTATACTTCCTAATGAAAGGTAGGATTGGAAATCATGCAAGTTCTCAAGCCTTCCAAATATAAAGGTAAGAATGCTATGAAGGAGTCATTTGCAGAACCAGGGTTTAGAATAGCCTTCACCATTAAGTGCGGCAGTGTAAGACCACTTCCCCATTTCCAAAATAATAAGAGTTACGCAACCATCAAAAAGTAATCAAATGGAATAGTAACCCTAAGGAAGGAGCAGAGGGAACACCATCAATAATGTGATTTATAAATGCTTCTCTATTTATGGAGTAAGGATTTTTTTTTTTAGCATAGACTATGGAGAAATTTAGGTGTTATGAACACCTATGTACATAGTCTTTGGAAAAATTATGTAAAAAATCTATATTTATTCATATGGTTTTATGCTTTTTTACTTATTTTATACTTTATTATTGATATTGAAATCCTTATATGAAATACATGTTCTACTCATTTTAAAAATTATTTTTTTATAATATTCAAATTTAATATTAAAATTTCATTCTCTACTAGTTTATATCTTTACATCAAGAAAAATTATTAAAATATATGAAAACATAAAAAATTATTGTAGATTAATTGGCTAATTCGTCCCCCCCTTATTAAGCTAGTGTAAACACAAATGGTTTTAAAGCCTAAGCCCTATGTTTGTTGGCTTTAGTTTTAAAGATTTATCCATGGGATTTACATGATATCTAGAAAATATCGTTTGATTATAGAACTAAATAATTGAATGGGGGACTCTCCATAACTTAGAAATCACCTTTTGATGGCAATCACTTTAACTTTTAGAAAAGTAGAAGTATAATGCACCTACAATCTTGTGATATTGCAATTTAAAATCTCAACTTAAATGGTTATAAAAGTCTAAAATCATTGTTGGAGATGACAAATAAATAAAAATTAATAGAGGAATGAACTCTTATTGAGTGAGATTTATGTTTCTTTGCTTAATGATAAATTAGAAAATTTTATATTACACAATTAAGTATGATAACTACATGAAAATTTATAAATTAAGAAATAAAAATTGTGGTAAGTCATCATGTATGATGAAATTAATGAAGTGCAAGAAACACATAATTTGATATATGAGTATGAAAATTTTAGGATGAAACATTTGAACAATTCACCAAAATAATCAATAGGTTATGTATAAGAGTCTAATCATGAACAAGTAAATAAAATTCTATGCATTTCATTAAAGAGTTGGATATAAAGGCTTCTAAAATTAAAGATCTTGGTTCTTACACAATTGACCATCTACATAGTTCTCTAGTAGCTTATAAATAAAAATTTATATAAAAAAATAAACATAGTAAGGCTTCAAAAATAACTTGAAAATCATCATACTCAAGTATTATGATGTCGGTGATTGCAAGTCGTCACCCACAAAGACTATTGAGGATGAATTGACACTACATATATGTTAGTTGTGAATGATGTTTATTAAAAATTATATCAAAGATAAACATAAAAAGTTTAAAATATATTTAAAATAAATTTAATGCTAGTAGTATAAGTGAAAAGAAAAAAAGTGCTGACATGTTTCAAATACAACAAGTTCACCTACTTTAAATTAAATGTCTTCTCAACCAAATGCAAAAGAAAAGATAAATCATATTCCTAAAAGAGAAAATGGACACTGAAAATAATATTAACCCACACCACAATGAGAACATGTCAATAGAAAGTTTGAGGAAGATGAGATAAACATTCCTTATGGTGACAGTTGATCTAATAACTAAAGTTTATTATTTCAAACATAAAATCATAACTCACAAAAATAGTTAAGAAGAAAAAGATTGAGAGCGGGAGTGGGAGGTATGTTTTCCCTTCTATGTTGCTTTGCATATGCTAGGATTATTGTTCCATTCCATTGGTTATGTTTGAATGAATTATTCTACTACTAATGTTTGAGTTTCACTATTTGATAATGGACAATCTTTCATATGTTGGTGTCTTTTTAACAACAATAGTGTGAGTGATAATGCACTAGACATTATCAACAAACTAATCTTTCCTCAAATCTACCATGGCAAGTTTGGTGCAATGAGTGATAATGGTTTTTGGATAAAGATAATAATAAAAATGAGAAGCCCACCTTTTTTCTATCTAATGCCATGACCTCACTACTAGCCAGACCATTGAAATTTAAACTCTTTGGTAAATTTGCATTCAAACATCCTAAAGTAGATGTTACCATATGGCATTTTGATGAGCTTAAGCTAGTGCGAGATTGGCAAGTTAGACTTTTAGATGGAAGGCATATTGCAATTAAGTTGAATAAGGAGGAGGACTATTCGTGGTTATTCTCTAAAAAACTTTACCACATAGATAATGTACTCTTGAAGGCCCTCAAGTGGACACTTGCCTTTGATTACAACATGGAACCCCTGAGAGTACTTATATGAATTAAGTTTCGGAATTTGATATTACATTTATTCAATAAGAAGATGCTTTACTCGCATGTTGATATTTATGAAAAACACCTTAAACTTGATTTTTTTTACCTACAAAGTTTCAAGACCCTCAACTACTCGAGAACTAATGGAGATGAATATTACTTCAAGCTGTGCTGAAGAGGTTTGGATAGAATCACATTCCAATGGATGTTGGAAACAATTGGTAATTGAACAAAAATCTCTAAACTGTAGAAAATGTACGATGCTTAGCAATAATTTGAAAAATAACTCACCTTGAATTAAGACTCTTAAACACTCAAAATCAAACTAAAACTATTATGGAAAATAATAAGGGAGAAGAATTATTCATAGCTGATGAAATTTGATAGGAAAACCCACATAATGATAAAAATGATGGTAACAAGCCCTTTGGCCCCATTGGTGCCAGCATTTTTGCGCCCAAGATAGGACCATCAGTTAGTGTGGTGTCTCGATTAAAGTGATTGCCTAATATTTTTATGGATTTCAAAGCATGATATCAAATGATTAATATTTTTGGAAATCAAGTGAAAAAAACTCAATTAAGAAGATTTCTTAATGGAGTTCAAAGAAAAATTAGTAAGACGCACTCATGATATTATTAAGCCTAATAAGTACTTCAATTTATCCTAAAGTAAAGCTTTATATTTTTTTAAATTAAGAACTACTATCATTTTAGTTGATAATTTTGTTAGAAAACTAAGACTTATATTTCAACAACATAGAGTATAAAAATGCTTAAGAGATAAGGATTTATACTTATAAAAAAAGAGAAATGGGTTACCTTTTAACCTATGACTAAAGTGCTCTAGCACAAGCTAAGAGCACAATTTAATTCAACTCGAGAAAATGAGATACATTGGTTCACCTCTACTAGAAAGAGTGAACATATCCTGACTCTTCTATACTTATAACCGCCTAGAGTGGTTGACAACTAACACCTCCTATGCTTTAAAACCATATAATCAAGTTTTATGAATGCAAGATGTTTAGAGTATTTTTTTATTAGGAATATAAACCTAAGAGCCTAAACTTACTCTTTAAAAGTCTAGACCATGATGGGTCTGAGCAATGTCCTAACTAATGCAATAAAATTGTCTTTTATAAATTTTTAGACACTTAAATTTTGACTCAAGTTTGGGTGAGCAATTATGTATATATGCATGATGAAATTAAGTTATGAGCCAATCCTCGAGAAGCATTTACTTCACTTAAAGGGTTTCTATCAAAGGTCCTGCACTCTCTTATCATGCAATGAGTGAAGATCCCCTATATTCAAGAAAAGAAGATAAAATGCATGCATGATTGTTATCCACATTCATCACAGACCTATGATTTATAAATCTTTTTAGTTAATTAACTCTTAGGCTTTATAGTGAGGTTGTGAGTTGTATTAATTATTAATTTTAGTTATTAAGTTGGGATAGAAAATTTATGTCCATAAATGGCCTATTGAAATCTAGGCCACATATAATAATCTTCACAGTGAAGAAACCTAAGAAAATGCATGCAATTATATTATGCAAATAATGTAAACACACCAAATCATCAATCAAATTAAATGAATAATAAAAAATGGTGGTGTGGTCGGGTTCCACTATACACCCCTAAAAAAAGAAAAAAAAGTGAGTTGCTGAGCTCAACCCTTGTACAGTCTGGATTACAATAAATAAAATTGAAATAAGCCATGTGGGTCTTTATTTCTACATGATCTTCCAAGTCTTGGATCCTCTAAGCATCACAAGCCTCTCTTAGGTCTGTGTCTTCTAGCCTCTGCTCATCCTAAACCCTATAGCTCTAACCTTATTCTATTACAAAATTATATTTAAAATTCCAAAAGAAATTTTAACTAAACTTGTAAAATAAAGGTTATCTTTAACACATGTACACACCAAGTAGTTATATATCACATAAATGGACTTAGCACTCACGGGTGTCCATAGGTGTGTCAATTTGGGTCTGCGGGTCAAGTTCGGGCCTGACCCGAATTTGACCTGACCTAAACCCAACCCGCTTATGAAATGGGTCAAAAATCACAACCTGAACCCTACTTTGACATCAACCCGATTGACCTGACACAACTCAAATGATCTATTTATATATGTGTTTTAGGTCAAAATTGAGTCAAATTTGAGTTTGTGGTTAAAAATCAAGTCAATTTTAGGTTCGCGGGTGAAATTCAAATTGGCGGTCAAAATCGAGTCAATTTCGGGTTGGTGAGTCAACTCGAACTCGACCCGAAATATTAAATGGGTCAATTTTTTCAACCTGAACTCGACCCAAAAATTATTTAGGTCAACCCAAACCCAGATTTTTCAAGTAGGTTTCTTGTCGAGTTGTCATGACGGGTCAATTTTTTATGCTCCTAGGTGTCAAGTCCACCTGTCCTAATGGGCTAGGTTTAAAGGAGCAAGCAACACCTACAAGCAAAACATTTAACTTATTTTTATGATTATGGATGCCCCTTTGATTAAGCATAAACCACTACGAAATATATCATTAGTCTAATAAATAATATCCTACCACCGAGACTAGTGCATAAATAATCCTGACATTTAATCTAAATATACACCATAAAATAAGAAAAATCAATACTTCAAACAAAACAACAACCTAACATAAGTTTAGTGTTGGTGATCTTGTTGACTTCATGAGCCCCATCTCATTTGAGAATTATTTAAGATATATATATATATATATATATATATATATATATATATATATATATATATATATATATATATATATATATATATATATATATATATATATATATATATATATATATATATATTCAAATGTTACTAACTGGTTTAAATTCAAGTGTTGTAGGAAAATTCAACTCCACATTCTTTGGTTAATTCGGAAAGCTAAAGCTTTTGGACCTGAACTCGTTGAGAATTTTCTAGGAATCATAATATTAAGGCAAATAAAAAGCTCAATAAATTAAAATAAATAATTTCTTCATTTTAAAATAATTCATTTTAAAGAGTATTCTTGTTTTCTACATCTTAAAATTACAATAATTCCTTGAATTATATTTTTTAGATAATATGAACTAAGTGCATGAGTTAAGTTTCATTTAATGTGTTTTCAAGCAAGATAAATTAAGTTAATACTTCATTAAATCATTTTCATGCTTAGTCATAATTTTTATTTATATATTTATTTCATGAAATTTAAATTATTCTTAAATTATATTATTATTCTATTTTCTCTCTCCTAATATCCTATGCTCTCTCTCCTATCATCCTTATAATGATTTGGCTGAATTTTTCATAAAATTTTGGCTAATAAATCAAGTGAAATGTATTGAAAATATTTTCATAAATAATTTCTTCATTTTTTAAAATTTAAAAAGTTTACTAATTTAAAATTTAGAATTTAAATTGTTTTGAATTTAAATTGCATATTTCATACCATTTATATGCAAAATTAATTCAAATCTTTTATGGAGGGTTTTGGACGTCCCAAACATGATTTATTCAAACCATTTGGAATTTAATTAAATTATTTCAAGTTATTTTTAAAAATTAAACTCAAATCAGCCTTTATTTATATTATTTCCTTTTTTAATTAAATCTTATTTAGGAAATAGGTTTAGCCAGCGACATCTATTTAAATTTGAATTAATTTAAATATTATTTATTACTTAAAAGGCATATTAAATAATCAGCTTGGACTCTAATTAATCTATTGCATTAAATAGAGATCATCCTAATTATGGAAACTAGATATGACCAAAAATCCCATGGATTTTCTTCTTATTATTTTATTTAAATTAATTCATATTATTCCTTATTCATTATTGCTTCATTTAATTCATTATATCTTCATCATATCATGCACTTAATTTATATTAAATCTCTATTGAAAATTTACATTGGTCGACTATCATTTTTAAATTCAAATGCTTATGCAAATTTCAATGATAAGGTAAATTATATTCTTTAATTCTAATCCTAAATTTATTTTCTCTTAGCCAACCCTCTTAACCTAAACTTTCATTATGTTCTAATTTTTTCTTTTTATGTTTCAATATCATTTAAAATCCAAAATGCTTCTAAATCTATTTTTCCCTCCAATGGCCAATCAGCTTGATATGTATCTTTCTAAACTTCATTCATGTTATTTGACCTCTCTCTCTCTCTCTCTCTCTCTCTCTCTCTGCTCTCCATATTCTCCTTGGCCAAAATTCTTTTAGAGATATATCTCATGAATTGATTGAAATCTTCATTCAAATTTTGAATACTTTCCTTAAAAGTGAATTCCTTCTCATGCCTTGATCGGCCCTTTGCTTTATTTCATTAGATTTTAAAATTTAAATCATTGCCAAATCTATTTTCTCTCTCTTTTTTCACATGGCTGAAAATCTTAGGTATGTATTTGATTTGATTATATGATCTAAATCAAATCCTTTCCTAAATAACTTTCCATCTAACATCTTCATGCTTGGCTGACCCCTAGCCTCTCCTTTTTCTTATATAATAAAGATTTGTCTTTGTGAAAAAAGTTGTACCAACTTCTTCTCCACTCTAGGCTGACCTCTTGCTACATATTTCTATTAGAGATATTTCTGTGATTTTAGTTCTACAACTCCCTCATCATTCTTCATCTTCCATTGGCCAAAAATTTCAATTGAAGATAACTTGGAAAAACTTGAAGGATTGGTGAAACACCCCATGGCTGAAAGGATTAAAAGTTATTACATATTTTCTAAGGTGCAAAACTCTTCAACTCACCTTATTTCTCTTCTTGGTCAATCTATATGATCATAACATTCATGAAGAAAATTTATTTGTGATTGAAGATCTCATCTTAGTTAATATACTTAATTGATTAAGGTTAAGGTTTCAAAAGTTCTCTTCCTCTTCTCTCATTTTTATAAATCTTTAAGTGGAATATATTTTGTGTTTAATTTTAAGTTGCATTTAAGTGATCTGCAAGTTTATAATTACAAATCTTTTTCAATCACTTGCATACTATCTGCTTCTTGTAAAGATCTTAAGTGAACTTTTTCTCTTGATTCTTTTATATATCAACTTGTTCATTATATACCATGAGATCACATATATCATTTGCCTTAATTTATCATTCATTTATTCTGTGGTGTTTTAAATTGCTAGTTCAAATCATTTTGATTTCAGGCTTTCATATCTTTATATTAAATTAAACTTTTTTAAAGACTCACTTGCATTAAATATTCCATTCAAGTTCTTACATTAACTTTAATCTTAATTAATTAATAAGTGCTCTTTTTATTTTAAATCACTTGACTTAGTATTGGTGTAGTTGGGTTATGAGTGCAAAATATTTTTAAATTGAGAGTTAGATCTTTATATCTCTTCTCTTATTCTGTTCTTTGTTGGGGTTGTGCTTTCACGTATAGAAAAGAACGATGTTGGTTGTACTTGCCCGTACAAGAAAGTATGGTGTTGGATTGTACTTACTTGTGACGGAGAGTATGATAGATTTGTTGTAATATTAACTTTGATTTAGTGAATTCTTAACTTGGGTTACTAGGCGTTGATGTAGGCCTGTTTTTATGATTTGACTGAACCACGTAAAAATCATTATGTTCTTTTTTTTATTTTTTTCTACATCTTTACTTTTCTTTATTGTTGCTTATTAATTATTATGGTTCTTTAAAGATAATCCTTTATAACTAACTTTTCTACAAAGCATTCAAACTAATTTTTATTCAAAAATATTTTGAAAACCCAATTCACCCTCCCTCTTGGGTAGGGGCGGAACCAACTCATTTTTTAAGGGTGGGCAATATTTTAAATAATAAAATAATATAATAATTAAATAATAATCATAATAAGTATAATTAAATAAATAAAATTATATAATATTTTAAATTTTAGAAAAATACAAATAATTAGTAAAATAAAATCATCAAATTTATAAGAGAAAATTATAAATAGATAAAAATGTAAAAAATTATAGCCTATAATTTATAGTTTAATCACTGCCTTAAGATTAAATATATAAATTAATTTTACCCAAGATTTATTGATTAAATTATTTGATGACTACAAAGTTAATAAAATATCAAAATTCTCTTTATCCATTTTTGAAATACTAAGTACAAAATAATTTTATTTTAAAATTTTATATGACGTAGATTAATTTAAGCAATTTATGAATTTAATTAACATTAATATTATTTAATATGTGAATGTTAAATTTTTTTAAAAAAATTGTAATATTAATATATAAATATAAATATAATTTATAAGAAAAATATAACTAATAAAAAAATTTTAAAAAATTTTATGATTTAAAATTATTATAAAATTATAAAATATAGTTTATAACTAGATTATATGAGTTAAAAATATTAATTACATGAGATTATAATAAGTTAAAATTAAATTCATTTTAAGATGTGTATATAATACTATTTGCTAATATTCATCTCAAAATTATTCTTAAGTCAGAATTATTTTGAGGATGGGCAAAATTTTTGAACTTCTCCATCTAATTGAATAAAATTAATATTTTTAGGTTGGGTAAATGTGCAAATTGTAAAATTCTTCATCCCATTACATAAATTTAATATTTTCAGCGTGGGCATTTTCCCACCCTCGGCAATACTTGGGTCTGCCCCTGCTCTTGGGTGTCATAATTTCATAACAATTTGTGTGAGAGCCTCGGCTCAATTTATGGCTTTACATCCTTGAGTTAGATTACTATGGCACAAGTATTTTCTAAGGGTATACTACTTGAAGGACAATCTACACATAGGCCACATTTGCTTGATAATGTTCCATTTGATTATTAAAATAATCGTATTAGTACTTTTATTTATGGATAAGATTCTAGAATGTGGCATATGTTGACACATAAATACCACACACCCACTATTGAAACAAATGGTTTGAAAGTTGATAAATCCTTTGATGAATAGTCAGCTTACGAAAGATAATTAGATGAATTAAATGCTAAGGCTTGTAATTTCTTATATTGTGCTATACTTTTTGATGACTATATGAGAATTTTCATGCTTAATACAACAAAAAAAATTGGGATAAATTAATTCTTACTTATGAAGGTACTAACGAAGTTAAAGATGCCCATATAAATAGGTTAATATATAAATATGAACTATTTCGCATGTTATCAAATGAAAGTATTTCTGATATGTACACTTATTTCATGAAAGTTATTAACATATTGTATTCACTTGGTAGAAAATATAAAAAATCAAGATTTCATTCATAAAATTATAATATGCCTTTCAAAAGAATGGGGTGCAAAAGTTATTGTAATTAGTAAATCAAAGGATTTGACTATGTATACACTTGATCAGCTTTTTGGTTCTTTGATAGCTTATGAATAGGCTATAGCACAAAAAAAAAATCAAAATGACTCTTTCCAAAAGAAAGAGAAAGGAAAACTAATTGCTTTGCAAATGGACGACACTTGTGAGGAAAACTCTTCAAATTCAGATGTTGACAGTAATAAGATTGATATGCTTTCAAAGAAATTAGAAAATATGATCATAAATAAAAAGCACAGATGTGAAAAATCTGAATTACATAAACAACCCACTAAAAAGTTAAATGCAAATGAAGAAATAGTATGCTACAACTGTAAAAGTCGGGACATGTAAGAAGAGATTGCCCAGATATTTCTGAAAAAGAAAAATAATCTAAAAGGAAGAAGTCTTGGAAAAACAAAATGCCTTAGAAGAAAAGAAAATAGCACTTTGGGCAAACTCTAGTTTAGAAGAATCCAATGAGGACACTTTAGAGGAAGAAGCAAACTTGTGTATGATGGAAAATATGGATACTACAAGCGAGGTATATGAGAAAATCTTATATGAAGAATTAGATGATACTTTCATTGAATTAGCAGATGAATATAAAAAATTTAAAAAAAATTCAATTCTTTAGAAAATGAATCAAAAATGCATTTTTTATCTCTGAAAAAAAAAATGTAATGATTTGATGCCTCTTTAGTGGATCAATCTATTCTTATTGAAAACCTTAGAGAAGAAATTTTATTACTTCATACAAAATTAGATACATGTAGTAGTTTACATTCACATGCTTCATTCAGTAGAAATAAATCATCAAATGCATCAAATTTATTTAAATTTAGACCTTATGCAAATATAATTATTACGTGCAATTTCTGCAATAAAATTCTTAAATCAAATTTTATTTGGGTACCAAAAATTTAAAATCCAAAAGCTGACCTCTATTTTTTTTTTTTTTTTATTTTTTTTGTAGGAATGCCTTCAAAGAAAAATCAAAGAAAGCATGTGGTACTTAGACAACAAATGTTCAAGACATATGATAGGTGATAAATCAAAATTTTCTACTTTAGAATCTTATGAAGAAGGGTATGTAGTTTATGGTGATAATGCTAAAAGAAAATTAATTGGTATTGGTTCTATTTCTAAAAATTTAATTACTTTAGATAAAGCTTACTTTATTGAAGGTTTAAAGCATAATCTTATTTCTATTAGTTAGTTATGCGATAAAGGACTGAATATTGAATTTCATGCATCTTTCTATATTATTATAGATAAGGAAAATGTTTTACTTGTTGGTCATAAATACGAAAATATTAATCTTATTGGATTTAAAAATGCATGTGATGTTAATATAAATTTACTTTATTTTAAAAGTTTGCATGATGATGTATGGTTATGGCCTAAAAAATTGTGGCACATTAATATGTATTCTTTAAACAGAATTGCAAACCTTTATCTTATAGATGATTTACTTAAAATGAATTATTTTCTATTATGTTATGATGCATGTATTCATGGAAAGCATTCTACATATTTATTTAAAAATAAAAAAATATTTCTACTTATAGACCTCTAGAATTATTTCATATGGATTTGTTTGGTCCTATTAGTACTACAAGCTTGGGTGAAAATTTCTATGGCTTTGTTATTGTTGATGATTTTTCTAGAATCACTTAGGTCATATTTTTTATCTTATAAAAATGATGGTTTTAAATATTTTAAAAAATTTATTAAACGCATTCAACGAGATAGAAGTCTTTTTCTTAGTAGAATTCAAACTAATCACGGTGGTGAATTTGAAAATAAACATTTTGAAGATTTTTATGATGAGTTTGGTATAAAACATAATTTTTCTACTCCCAAAACCCCTCAACAAAATGGTGTAGTAAAAAGAAAAAATAGAATTCTAGTTGAGTTGAGTTGAGCTATGTTAGATGATTATAAGTTGTCTAAGTATTTTTGAGCTGAAGTCGTTAATACTACATGCTATATAAGAAACCATGTTTATTTGAGACCTATTTTAAACAAGACCCCCTATGAGTTATTATTTAGTAAGAAACCTAGAATTAGTTATTTTCATATCTTTGATTGTAAATGTTTTATATTTAATAATGAAAAAGAATCTTTAGAAAAGTTTGATAGTAAGTTTGATGATAGTATCTTTTTAGGCTATTTTATGAATGATAGATCATATAGAGTTTATAATATAAGAAAATAGATTATTGAAAAATTAGTATATGTTATATTTGATGAAAACCTTGTAGATTCTATTGGAAATAAAGTGATTGAAGATGAGGTAGATGAATTTTAGAAAATAAATTTAGAAGAAAATGTAGATGATTCTTTACCCAAAGAATGGGAATTTATTAAGAATCATCCTAAAGACTTGATCATCAGAGATCCTTCCCAAGGTGGTAAAACTAGAAGGCAATCTAAGGAAATGATTAATCATTCTATATTTTTTATCTAAATTTGAACCAAAATCAGTTGGTGAAGCTTCAGAGGATCATTATTAGATTATAGCTATGGAAGAAGAATTAAATCAGTTCATAAGAAATGATGTGTGAGAATTAGTTCCTATACTTTAAGATCAAAATGTTATAGGAACCAAATGAGCTTTTAGAAATAAATTAGGTGATTATAGACACATTGTTAGAAATAAGGTTAGATTGGTGGCATAAGGATACACTCAAGTTGAAATGATAGGGTTTGAGGAACCTTTTGCCCCTATAGCTAGATTAGAAACTATTAGATTGCTCCTTGCATATGCATACTACAGAGACAGTAAACTTTTTGTAAATTGTTGTAAAAAAAAGTGTATTTTAAGTGGATTTATAGATCAAGATGTCTTTGTAGAGCAACCCCCTGGTTTTGAAAGTTTAGAATTTCCTGATCATATTTTTAAATTGAAGAAAGCCTTGTATGGATTAAAATAAGCTCATAGAGCCTGGTATGATAGAGTAAGTAGCTTTTTTACTGACCATGATTTTAGGATGGCTAGAGTAGATACCACCCTATTCCTTATGAACTTAGCTGATGACTTGATCATTGTTCAAATTTATGTTAATGAAATTTTATTTGGTAGTGTAAACAAATCTTTGTGTGTTAAGTTCTTATCTTTAATGTCTAAAGAATTTCAAATGAGCATGACGGGTGAACTCAATTTTTGTTGGGTCTTCAAGTGAACCAACAAGAACATCTTGTAAGATTTGGTTTGAGATATGCAAATAAATAACCTAATGTGTTTTTTGATTCTTATGTTGTTTCTCCTTTGGAGACCAACTTGAAAGCATATGATCAACCCCCAATAATGCATCATTTAAATCTATTTGAATAAGAACAGACCACAACTTTACATGCCATAATGAGAATCTAGTGTTCTGATCCAAAAGTTTAACATCATACTCATGGTAGTCATCTTCAAAACTCTAAAAGTAAGAAACCTAGCACTCTGATATCACTTCTTAAAAAATAAGATGCAATCAGGATCTTGAGCAAAGCTTCTTGAAGCCATAACAAAAGAAAAGATACACCATAAAAGTAAGAATTTAGAAAAGCACACACTAGATTTTACATGAAAAATCTCTTATAAAAGGTAAAAATATTGAGTAGAGCAAAAGAATGCACTAATCAAAGAGAAACTATAAAAGTGGCGGCTCAAGAATGAACCCAAAAACAACACTCTCTCAAAGAACAAAGATAAATTCCATACTCTCATTATAAAATTCTCAAAAAAAGGGTTAAGTCCCTTATACCAAGTGAGGGTGTAATTATATATTTTTGTAAGACCGCTAACAAGAAAATACTTTAAAAAGGGACCAATAAAGTAAGAGCACACAAATTGGGATCTAAAGTCCATAATAAAATAAATCTAATGGTAGAGGCCCTAAATTCCTGTGCTTATACTTTTTAATTAAAGTAAGAGAACATTGGTTATAATTTGAAGGTTATAATAAAATCAATCCAATGGTATAGACCTTTAATCTGTGTGCTTTTACTTTCCTACTAAGGTGAGTGTGACCCACAAAAATTTGGATGACTAATTTAACAATTATCAATACTAAAGTGTTCATTATGCTTAGGGAGATCCATCAATGATTGGTCCAAAGCTTCAATAGATTAAAGTAATCTTGAAGCTTTGATACTTTGTGAAATGAACATTATTCGTTGGTTAATACAACCATTATAAAAAATGGAATAAAAGCACTTCATCCTTTTTAGTGAAGGATTTTGTTTTTTGGGTCTTAGCCTAAATTGTTCAAATGGTTATTATTACACTAAATCGCTCATATGGCTGCTATTAAGAAGAATGGTTTGCATTTCTTGGCCAAAGGAAGAAGACAACCTCTCTTCTATATGTTTATTTGATCAAAATGGAAGGAACATCTTGATTTGAATCTTTAATTGATTTGGACTCTTTTTATTTATCTTGAAATTAATTCAGACCATCCAATCAAAAATTAAATGGTTTAGAGCTTTGTTGCATTACAGCATTTTCATCTAAGCTTTAGTCCAATTAAAATGAATAAATTATATAATTTTAATAGCTTTAAGCAGTGTTCAAAATTCCAAAATTAATAAATATATGTATCAAAATTATGATAATTCAAATAAAGTCTAAAATAATAATTCTGACACAGTAAAAAATTTATGATTTTTGAATTAAAATAAAATTTTGGTCAATTTTTAAAATTAATTAATTATTATACAAAAATTAAAAAAAGTAAAAAAAATTACAAAATAATGAAAATTTAACAAAACACTTAAAACCTTAATCTAAGATTATTTTTTATTACAAAATTATCATAAAATTTTAAATTAACATGATAATTAAAATTTTAATTCCATATAATAAACCCTTGATTTACTAAATTAATAATTAATTTAAAAATTAAGATAAATAATTCATAATTATTAAAAATAAAAAAATTTATAAATTATGAAATTATTTTAAAAACTTTAATGAAATTTAAAATGAATTTCATGAAAAAAGTAGTATATGACCATGAATTTTAAAATTAATAAAAATCAAATAAAATTAAATGAATTTTAAAAAAATAACTTTAAAAAACTAAAAAATTAAATGCTAATCAACTAAAAAGATGTTTTATGATAAAATAACCCATGTTAATGAGTAATTATTGATGACCACTTCACTAAGTGGGACCCACAAGTTAAGCATTGGGCTTAAATATAAATTAAAACATCATGCTTAAATTCTAATATTCATCACTTCAAATCATAAATGCTTTAGATAATTCAAGGCAAAAATAATACAACACTTGTGTGTCACAACACTCCTTAAGCACAAAATTGCATTAGATTTGGCATTTATCATGGGCACATACTTGCATTATAGGTTTTCAAATCTAATTAATTTGATCTCAATTTTAATTTCTTATGGGATTGAGTATATTAATAAATCCCCATTCACACCACTTCATGTGCACATAGGATGATCACCTCATTGAGATAAGTTAACTTATTAGGGAAACACATAATTTAGATCATCCTACAAAGTATATTAAGATTCGATCAGCTTTTGAACCATCCTAATAGGAAATTGCATCATGAAAAGACTTATCTTCTTCAATTGACTTAGTAGTGTTCATTTGCTAAGTTTCCTCACACTTAATCAACCCTTTGGATTAAATATTGTCTTTCCAAGCATAAGACATATGTTGAATTAACATTCTTGATATCCTCTCAGTTATGCTTGTATGATTGAAGAATTCTTATGAGTAGGTCATGCACATTTATAATCTATCTTATTCCAAATATAGCTACCTTTCTATAGTCCTACTAGATTTACTTGATGAATGTGATCATCCCTTTGGATCAAGTTCAACTAAAGTTGATGAACCACTATTGGTTAGTCTGTACCAGACCCATACACATATGATTATGTTGTTCCATGGTTTACTTGGCCATTATGATATTTTTATTATTATTGGGTGATCTCCATTCACATTCTCTTTTCACTTTAAACATTGAGACATTAGTATCACCTTATTGAGAAATTTTATCATTTAGGTTATGCTCGAATATTAAACTTTTATTCTATAGTTAATTATGTAACTACTATATATGATATTGATGTATATATTTGGTAGTCAACACTTAGGTTAGACTGCATCCGAATAGAGCTTGGACTTGACTCCAATCTTGCTTAACTAGTTGATATTATTAGATGGATATTCATTAATTATGAAGTTATTTAACCATCATAAGACCTTCATTTTTACGAATTAGCATATATGAATAGCCTAAAGCCTATCACTTACTTTAGATATCATATATATAAAGTAATAAGCCTTAAGATGATCAAATTGCTCATTTTACTTAGCATGATAAGTCATGACTATATAAGACATCCCTATGATACACCAGCCCACATACTTATATGATATGATAGGTCACAACTCCACAGTCACTAGCATAGGTAAGTTGTAGCTAGGTCATTTTGTTCACACTATCCTTTTGCTATTATGAGATGAGATTGTGAAAGTATGGCTAGAATTCTCTATGATTGTTTACATAAATTATAATGTGTTGCACCACTCTGCTAATGTCTTATTAGAGATATTTCTGCAAGTATGGCCATATCTTTTACTTATACTTTATAGGATATTATGCGTCAAAATATAAATAATTCTGATAAAAGTATTTTATGATGTGAATTGAATTTTGTTGTGATGTGATGACTCCATTTAAGCAAAGATTTTTTTTAATTATAGCACTTTTTAAAACTTTTCTTATGTTTAAATTAAATATAAATCATGTTCTTAACTGAGTACCAAGAGATCATATACTCTGAAGGACAAACACAAACATAAAAGAAGGAAAAAAGTAAACAAAAAATTAATTTATATTTTATTTTTAAAATGTATCTAAGCTTATATTTAAGGGTAGACCTCAGCTACCTTCTTGTATCTGGGTATGCATAAGTAGGTTTCCCAATCAAACCAGCATGTTAACTTTTATTCTATTACAGCCTTTATAACATAGTGGTTGTTTTGTATATTTTATTCTACACTTTTTTTTATTGTAATGTGTTTTTTGGATCATATAAGTTTCTTAGACTCTTAGGATGAAAAATCATATTTTCTATCAACTTTAATAAATTTTAAGTAACATAAAAATAATTAGGAAAATATTTTAAATATTAAATTAAGGCCCTCTATGGCCAAACTTTTATAAAAATTAAAACCACTAGATCTTTTATATCTTTTAAAAGAGGTATAAAGGTAAGCTTTATAACATTAATTATTAACACCCATCATATTATAGTCTAACCTAAGCATGTGTTAGAAATTTTACTTAAGGACAAATAATTAGCATATCATGCATAATCTTCTTAGGATAGAACCTTAAGGCATGGTTTTAATGACAATTACAAAATCTTAGTACATTAAGTTGTGAAAATCTAACCAAGATAGATTTGTAAGTTTGATTTTAGTAATTCTAGCCATATGACTAGATTATCACTTAACTCTTCCTTCTGTAGGTATATCTTTGCTCATGTGAAGACTATAAGTCGTGCACCCTTCTATCCTCCTTTCTTAGAATCCCTATTTAGGATTCCTTATTTTCTTTTTCTTGATGATGCCATGAGACCAACTCTAGATGATGTAATTCATGGTTGCTTATAAGGCATCTCCTAATTGGGTTGGGTCGATTACTTTCCCAAGCTAAATGGCTTTGGACTTAAAACCTTAGGATGATCTAGAATTATTTCTACACATTCCATAATTTTCTCCATTTTCCTATGACCCCTCTAAACACATTGTACTCTTGTAGAGTCCTTGGTAGTTTAGTAGTTATTATCATATAGACATTTCATATATTATATTATCATCATGCTTAATCATAGTGATTCTTGCCTTGCAAACTAACATTCGACATATGGATTTTCCTATTATGATAATTCTTGCTACAACTACAGCACTTTCTTTCGAAAATAAAAATAAAAAATAATCAATATTGAGCCTTCATTTATTAAGAGTTTCTTGCATAGGTGTTTGAAAATTTGTAATTAACTAAGGAGATATGTGTCTCTAGGAGAATTGCTAGCTCGTAGTCCTCTTTATTTTTATTAACTTGGTGTAGTACCTATAAATGAATATTTATGACAAGTATACATAAGAATTAGAATATTATTTAGATTCTTATTTCTATCTTTTTTTAGATATTTTATTTATAGCTTATAACACTTAATTAATATATTTACGTCCCCAATAACCCTCAAATTATTCATGTAATCTACAACTAGCATGTTTCCTTGCCTAATTGTCTTCAACTCTTCATGCAATTTCTTCTCATGGTTTCTTTGATAGTATTTGTCCTTTAGCATTTCCTTCATCTCTACCAAAGTGAGTATGTGTCTACATAGGCTCTCTTTTATAATCAAGTTGTTATTCGGATAGATTTTAGCATAAATTATTAATTTCATTTTAGCAAAAGGTTATCCTATAATAACCATCCATTTGATATCAATAAAAAAACTCATCCATCTAACTAAGTTAATCTAAGGACCTATTTGGTTCATGGACTCCATCATACATAGAGGAATCTATCTTAACCTTCTTAATGGGCTCATTCAAAACCTCAAGGATTACATGATGGTGTTGACCTCCATATATGTGTCATAAGTTGAGTCAAGCCTACAAGTCGAATTCAACGGACTTCGGAAGTGACAGTGCACAAATCAGGTCTCAAAATGCACTGAACATCACCGAAAATGGTCGAAAAGACCTTCAATCGATGAACGAACTTCACCATCGCATTCAGAACATCAAAATTGGTCAAAATATAAATATTTTATAATCTAAAGAGAAACCGATCAAGCAATCGAGCTATCAATATGTCGACACGCATACCGGAGTCAAGAAGCTACGATGATGCCTGAATGACCTCTGTTCATGAAATTGATCATGATGTTAGCTTCAAAATATCAAAAACTATCAAATGAGACTGTCCACCCTCAATTCGGACAAGTCTGTGCAAATATCGAATGATCAAAAGGGATATCACGCAAATCGGGGACATCACCAAAATCAACCCAAATGACCTCCGATCGATGAACAGACTTTGCCATCATATTCAGAACATTAAAATTGGTCAGAATATAAATATTACATAACTTGATAATCAACCGATCAAGATATCGAGTTGTCAATATGCATGCACATATATCGAGGTCAGAAGGTGTCGATGCAAATCAAATAATCTCTGTTCATGAAATTGATTGTGTTGTTAGCCTCAAAACATCAAAAACTATCAAATGAGACTGTCTACGCTCAATTTGGATGAGTTTGTGCAAATGTCGAATGATCGAAAGTGACATCGCACAAATCGAGATTGAAATGCACCTGACATCACCAAAATCAACCCAAATAATCTCCGATTGATGAACAGACTTTGCCATCACGTTCAGAACGTCAGAATAAGCTAAGATTGATATATATTAAATATATGATTTTATTAGCATAAAATTTATATTAAGGCTAATTATACATTTAAATGGTTAATAAAAGCCCTAATTAACCCTAACCTAAATCCCTAAATCACCCTACTCCTATTCGATTGACCCGGTCGGCCCTAACCCATTCCTCTTCACACACAGGTCTCCTTTTCACACGAATGCATGAGCCTCCCTTCTCTCTTTCGTTTGAGCCCTTGGCCTCCTTTGATCGCACCTGAGGAGGAAGCCCTTCATAACTGCATTTCCGCAACCGTTTCCATTCGTCTGCCTCCCTTCAATGCACAACCAATCCCTCATTTTTCACTTACCTTCAAACTGAACAAGACTCTCCCTTCTCTCCCATATTTTCCCTCATTGTATCTCTCAATGGCAAAGTAAATCAAGCATTCATCCTTCAATTCAGGAAATCATAAGCAATCCTCCTACTCCGTCTATACTTCTTTGTTGTTCTCTTCAAACCCAGCTTCGTCTACTACTGTCGAATGCTCCACTTGACATCGGATGTCTCCCCTCTTGTCCATTCCTCTCTTTTCTACCTGTCACAGTGGTTGAACTCTCCTGGGTGAATAATTCCCTAGCTGAACTTTTCCTGACCGAACGCCTCCTAGCCGAACTGCCCTAGCCGAATCCTTCTTTCCCTCACCTTCACTTGGCCAAAACCTCCTTTCCCCCTCAATCCATTTTCTCTTCTCTCTTTCCCTCTCAAAACCAAAACCAAAATTTTTTTTTTTGCCACAACCGGAGAGGAACACAGTCATTAGGCGGGTTCTTCTCTTGGTTTTCGGCATCGCCATTTCCATTACCCTTCCAATTCCCTTTATCACAATTAGAGAGGAACACCATCATTAGGCGAGTTCTTCTCTTGGTTTTCAACATTTTCATACCCTTTTGACCTTTCCTCTTGCCGCAGCCAAGGAAGAACACTGTCATCAAGCGGGTTCTTCTCTTGGTCTTCAGCATATCCAACTCCATCTCTATGTCGATCATTGCAACGAGTAGAAAAATGAGTCTGAACATGTGGGATAAATATATGAATGTGTATATGTATCTTCTTATGTTTCTTTGCAGGTTTGAATGCCTCATCGTGCTTAGGGAGTGACGAGATAAAAAATCAGCTCCGGTGTCTCAAGACACCACTCTCTATGCTCATTAGGGCATACCGAGTAAGCCAACGTATGTTAGATGTCGCTCCCCCTAGTTGAAATGCTGCTAAAATTTTGTCGAATTTTTAGACTTAGAAAAAAAAAAGGGAAAAGAATTAAAATTTATTAAAAGGGGAAAACACATAAATAATGAAATAATATGAAAGTGCAAAGTCCCAAAACTAAAATTAGTGTGCAAAAATAAATAAAACTTGGAATGATATTCATAAAGGATTTAATGATGCTATCATTTTAAGAATTGAGAATTATTTAAAGAAACTAATCATAACAATAACACACTACAAGATTCATACCAAGAATTGGATAAAGCCTTCGTGGACATTGAAGGAAGACATGTTCTTGTGAAATAGTTATCAATTATTTGCATAAGCTGTTGGGTGAGCGGGTTCTCTTTTCTTCAAACTTCACAAAATTAAACAAGCTTTAGTTGAAACCTAGAGAGGCTGATAGTAAACTTATAAGAGAACTAATTGAACAATTACAAATTGGAGGATATTGAAAGAAATAGGAATCTTGATTGAATATCAAATGACCAATAATTGATGATAAATCCAAGTGTCCAATTTCAAATTAAAAATAAAAGTGTGCAAGGATTTGATAGCTTTTTCACAAGCACAAGTTCAATTAGGCAACTCATGATCACTCATGAATGTAGCATTTAAGAGGATCACTTGAATCCTAAATTTGAAATTATATTTAAAGCATAGAGAATTATGATATATTTAAGTGCTTAGTTCTAAGATTAGTGGTATTCAAATGAAATTTATAATAGGATTTATAATGTAATTAATTAGCTTGGCAATGAGTATATACAAACTCCTTCAATAATCACTCAAGTTACACTACGTGATACATTGAGTGAATCAATAAAAATTCATGTGATTTGAATTAGAGTTATGATAAACTCAATGCTCATATATAGAAGTAAAAATCAATTCTTTTGGTTTAGAATAAAAGCTAAAAGTGACTAATTGATAAAAACTTGAAAGTTCTTTAGTAGCTACATGTTAAATGATATTTGAGAATTGAAAAATTCAACAAGCAATCCAAGTGTGAGTAATATTATAAAATCTATAATATTTTCTACACCACCGGATTCATAACACATCGTACAAGTGGACATAATGCATTAATTAAGGCATTCTTAAATACATCTGCATGGGCTCTGACACTATGCTGAATGTTTAAATTCAAGTGTCTAAGGATGTTGTGTTGGTTGCTTCCCGATTTAGTCTTAAGGCTGGGTCTGAGTTAACCAAATCTAAAAATTTATTATATAAATTTTAACTTAGTGAAATATCTTAGAGGCTAATTTTGTCATGTGATAGTAGATCTGATCCTTTGTTAGGAGGTAAATAGAGTTAACAGGATCTAAAGTTCTCAAATATATTCAAGTTAATCAATTAACTACCTCAATGATGGCTGTGTTGAATAGTGATTTCAACCGGAGGAGATATTTCTATCAAAATATGATTCTATTTTCAAATCAAATTAACTCAAATTAAATATTAATATAAAAATGCTTAAATGAAATTATATCATTAAAAGCTTAAATCAAAACTCAATCTAACCACATCTATAACTGTTTATCGGAGGTGACAAATTAAGACAACTTTAGCTCACAAAGGAGTCAATATCAGATCAAGTGTTCTACTATGTTCACTCTCAATCAATCTTTTGTCATTAAGGACATGGCCCGTGTCCTCTGACTGTGTGGCTTGACCAGTAGGCTCCATAGATTATGCAGTTACAACTAGAGTCCTTTAATCAGGTGGTTTGGCCAGTTAAGCTTCATTATATTACGATCACGACTCTAGCCCGTATGCTTCCCAATGGCTCTGCCCTTTGAGTTGTGAATTATAGGGCATACTTGATAGGAAAAATAGCCATCTATCAATTAAGGTAGACTTAAGCCTGTCTCATTAGACAAACATCACCTCAGGTCTATAAGGATTGCTTAGACAATATAACACATGTGTTGCTGATAAGGATCCTTCTGTTAGGTTGGGTCGACTACCTCCTCTGATAAAGTAGACTAGGGACCACGATGGCCCGAGATGACAGAACCATAGGATCTAAATTGGGCACGTCATCATTCCCCCAACCATCCGGTTTAAGCTGAAATGATGAATTTCATAATCTTAAATTCTAAAACTTCACATGTTGTTGTTATACACTACGCATTTATCGATCTAACGACTAGCCTTAATTGAAAGTTTTCTCTCATTTATTGAGAGGGATAATTAACTATAGGGGGTTGCACCTATAGGAAACTTGGAACCAGATCTAAAGTCCTCACCAAATGAGGGTGAAATCTTTGGGTAGTGTCTTATGTACTATTTCATCTGTCTTCTAAAAATCACACCGACACTTTAAATCACTCTCTTCAATTCAATATTTATCGAGAGGTCAATGATGAATTTTGGAGCCCACAAATGCTCATTTCTAAGGAGATTCCTCAATAGATGTCTCCTAGGGGGTATATGTTTTATATAATTTTCTATAAGCTTTTCTCTTTATGGGTCAACCTAAATAGAATTTTATACTATAGGTGAGGTTTGTGCCCTAGTGGTCATGTCTTGAATTTGGCTGGCTAGGTATATCACTATGTCTTGGATCCTATTAAAATTTTCTTTGGTTTATAAGGTAAGTTCTTCCACTCTCCTCTCTAAGTTATCAATTTAATTTGACTAGTAGATTTAGAAGGCAGGTTGACTCAATAAATGATGCAATATGAATTTATTTTTGAATTTTTAATTTTTAAAGATACAAAGAAGCTAGTTATTTTTATAATAAATTAAATGAAAATAATGCACAAAATGATAAAAAAAAACTTTATAAATAATAATAATAATAATAATAATAATAATAATAATAATAATAATAATAATAATAATAATAATAATAATAATAATAATAATAATAATAATAATAATAATAATAATAATAATAATAATAATAATAAGTAAACTAGTATAAAACTTGTGAAATAAAACTAACATATAATACTAAGTTATCCAATGTAAGTACATTATGTTAATTTGAACTAAATGAGTATTTAAATAGTTTAGTGGAGCACTCCCTCATTGATTTGGGTGTCACTCAAATCAAATTAGACTAGGGTAAGTTTATGTTAAATGATTTAGTTAATTTAGTAGAGCTGACTATGAACACTCAGGCAAAAGTCCATGAAATTGCCTAAAATAGGAATTCTACCAACTGAATTTGTAATAAAAAAATAAAATATCATAAAAAATTAGCAATCCAAAGTACAGTAAAAACGTTAATGGAAAACAACTTAACCCTTTGTAAACACTTGTTCAAACAATTCATTTCCCTTAGCGATCACCTTTCAAAACCAGTCCATCAAACTTATGCTTTAATACCAAATGGTGGAATGGGTTGTGGAAGAGCTACTTGGGATAACCCAATTGGTAGATGGGCGATCTTTTATAATGTCTAGAAGAGTATGGAAGACTCTTATGGGGTTCAATTTGAAATAGCATTGGAGATATGTAAGTATTTATGGTCGACCAACACAAAATGTGCAATAGGTTAAAATCTAAAACTCAAAAATTCTAACACTTAGAACTCCCTATCCATAAGTATAAATTATGTAAAATAAAAAACAAATTATAGAGTGAGAAGCTGAATTATAATCTAGTGATTTTCATAAACTTTACACAAGTTTAGATATTTTTTTCAAGATTTTCTTCCAAGATTTGTCACTATAGAAACAGCTAGGCTGACTCTCAAATTTCACACTTTAGGTGGATAGAATGTTAGAAATCATTGAATCCAAACCCTAAATAAAATAAGAAAATTGAAAGCAAGTGTGTTAAAAATGCTTCTAGAAAGCTTCACATAATTTCATGGTAATTGCACTAAACATTAACCACAATAGTAACCAGTCAATCCAGCCTTAGGTTTGCCAGCCACAAACTTCTAGAAAACTCACTTTTCAACAACAACAAGCCTTAATCCCACTAGGTGAGGTTGGCTACATGAATCCTTAGTCTCCATTGTGTCCTATTATGTGTCAAATTCTCATTTAATTCAAGTATACTAAGATCATTTTTTATACATCTTAACCAAGTCTTTTTAGGTCTACCTCTACCTTTCTTAACATAAGGCAAATCTAATGCATCTACTCCCTAATTGGACTGACACTTTATGTGGCCAAACCATCTAAGGTGACTCTCCTAATCTTATCTACCACTGGAGCTACTCCAACTTTTTCCCAAACATACTCATTTTGCATTCTATCTCTAAGAGTAAAGCCACTCATCCACTTGAGCATCCTCATCTCAGAACTTAACTTAGTCTTATGCTTCTCTTTTATTGGCCAACATTCTACACCATAAGTCATAGCAGGTCTTACCACCATCTTATAAAATTTTCCCTTAAGTTTAAGTGGAACTTTTCTATCACATAATAAACCAGATGCATTCCTCCACTTCAACCATCCAACTTGAATTCTACTAATAACATCTCCATCTATTTCACCATCATTTTGAATAATAGAACCTAAATATCTGAATCGCTCACTCTTATTAATGACTTGATCACCTAAAGTCACAACACTACCACTAAAACTTCTACAACTAAAATTACACTCCATATATTCAGTTTTAGATCTACTTAAATGAAAACCTTGAGACTCTAAAGTTGACCTTCATAATTCAAGTTTATGTTGGACTCCCTCTAGTCTTATCAACAAGAAGAATGTCATCAAAAAAAGCATACCCTGTGGTACATCTTCTTGTAAATGCCTCGTAAGAACATCCATAACTAAAGTAAAAAAGATAAGGGCTTAATGTTGATCCTTGATGTAATCCAACGAAATAGGAAAATATTTTATCAATCCTCCTTATGTTTGGACACAAGTCTCTCTAGTATACATATCCTTAATGACTTGAATATAACCAATATTAACTCATTTCTATTCTAGAACTCTCCAAAGAACATCTCTTGAGACTTCATCATAAGCTTTCTAAATCAATAAATATCATATGTAGATCCTTCTTACTTTCTCTATGCTTCTCCATCAAACCTCTTAACAAATGTATAGCATCCATAGTAGATCTACGGCATGAAACCAAATTGTGAGAAACTTCGTATCACATCGTAACCTATGCTCAATTACTCTCTCCCATAATTTTAATGTATGGAATATTAACTTCCTCTATAATTTGCACTCTTGTGCATCACCTTTATTCTTAAATATAGGAACCAACAAACTCTTTCTCCACTCATCTAGCATCTTTTAGTCTTTAAAATAACATTAAAAGATTTGTAAGCCAAGAAATTCCTTCATATCCTAAACATTTCCACACTTGGAATATTATCCGGTCCTTGATTTTCCACATTTCATTTTCTTTAAAGATTCACTAACTTCATTTACTAATAATGATAAAAATTAAATTCTCTATTTTTGTTTAGGTATTAAGGTTGCTAAAATCAATCGTACTTTGATCCTTCATTGAAAAGTTTATCAAAATACCTCATCCACCTATTTTCAATATTTTTTCTAAGAAAAGCACTTTATTATTTTCATCCTTAAAACCCTCACTTGAACTATGTCTTTACTTCCTATCTCTTTGGTTGGCTAACTTATACATACATCTTTCACCTTCTTTGGTATCTAATCTATTGTATAAATCACTAAAAGCTAAATTTTTTGCATCGCATATTTCTTTCTTAGAATCTCTACAGGCCACTTTATATCTTTCCCAATTCTTCGAGTTTTTACATCTAAACTAAGTTTTATAATAATGCTTCTTATTTCTTATCTTTTCTTGCACACTCTGACTCCACCACCAACTATTCTTATTAAAAGAAGTTTTTCCTTTTGATTCTCCAAGCACATCTTTAGCAACTTGCTTAATTTCACTTGATATTTTTCCCACATAACGTTAGCTTCCTTATGAACATCCCAAATTCTAATTTCTTGTAGCTTGCTCTTAAAATATTTTATTTGTGTTCTTTAAGTATCCCCATCTAATCCTAGGATAATAATTTAATTTATTTTTTCTCTTACAACCTTTCATCTTAAAATCTAAAACTAATAGTCGATGTTGGGTACTTAAAATTTCACTTGGAATGACCTTACAATCTTCACAATCTAAACGATCTATTTTTCTTATCAGAAAATAATCAATCTTTGTTTTACTAGATCCATTTTTATAAGTAATAATATGTTCATCTCTTTTCTTAAATAAAGTATTAGCAACTACAAAATCATAAGCTAAGGCAAAATCTAATATAGTCCTACCTTCTTCATTAGTCACTCCAAATCCATAACCACCATGAATACTTTTAAAATCTTCTACCACTCTACCAACATGTCCATTTAAATCTCTCACAATAAATACTTTTTCTTCAAGAGATATCTTTTGTATTAATCCCTCTAATTCATTCCAAAAATTTTCTTTTGAGCTTACCTCCAAACCTACTTGAGGAGCATAGATACTTATAACATTGATAATCTTAATATCAACAATAATCTTTAAAGCTATAATTCTATCTCCACATCTATTAATACTTATAATATTATCCTTCAAACTTTTATCTATAATCACACATACACCATTTCTAGTTCGACTTTTACCTGAATACCAAAGTTTAAAACCTAAACTATCAATCTCCTTGGCCTTCTCACCAACCCATTTAGTTTCTTGAACACATAAAATATTTATCTTTCTATGAACCATAATATCTATTAATTCCATTAATTTACCTGTAAGAGTACCTATATTCCAAGATCTTAACCTAATTCTAGTTTCATGGACTAACTTCTTTGCCCGCATCCATCCATAATGTGGGAACCCTTGCTTATTTAACATCGCACTGGCCGACGTTTCTAGCACATTTTTCATCGTATTCAAGCCATACAAAGACGCCGCCTGTGGGACGCTAGCATTAACACAATGATTTAAAGGATTCATGTCATGATTATTTCGACAAATTTTCATACTACCTAACGCAACCCTCCACTTTTTGCATCCGACTTGGGACAGACAAAACTCACTTTTCAATGAAGAAAAATTAGAAAAATATTTTTTCAAAAACACTTCACAATAAGTTACACAAAACACTAAAAGGATATATTTAGACCACTCATCGAAATATCCTATGTAGGGAAATATCATCAAGTCTTTTCTTATGTTTGGCCAACCACCAAGCCCTCACTAATGAAAGAAATTATTCCAATTTTTATTTAAAATAATAATATAACTTTATTTTAATAATAAAACATAGTTTCATACATGATACAATCATTCAAAGTTAAAAATGGAGAGAATGTGAGAGTGCTGAGAGCTGCACTAAACTCCATAACTAGTCTCATCAGTTGGAGGGGATAGCCACTTCATAGTAATTCTAACAATTATTATTAGTTAATTGATTTATTAACTAATTACAATTTAATTTAATAATTAGACTCTTCCCTTTTCCTATGATTACACCATCTATGACAATTAACATGAAATTTGCAAAATAATGCACAATTTAAACTAATTTTCTTAGGACTTTCCATCAAGAACTCTGTTGGAGACAAGTCACTGATGAACCGACGAAAGTTTTATAAAATATTAGAAAATTTTTTGATTGAAATTTTACTGGTAATACTTTTGATTATTTCTGAAGGTTTATTCCACTAAAAATTTCATCATTTAAGGGATCATTTCTTGTAGTGACATAAATTATAAACAAATGGAACAACACCATAATATGGCATGGTATAAAGCAAAGGTAAGTCTTCCAATTAGTCTTCATTTCGTTAAGCTTAACTTTTCCTCATGGAACTTGCTTCTTATGATGGGACATCCATGATTAGCCATCATCTCCCTTACCTTAGCTCATGTTATTGGGCCTTGTGCTACACCATATTTCTAATCAAAATTTATAAATATCATGAAGATGATTTAATTAATTTTAATAAAAATTAAAAAAACAAGTATCCAAACTTAGGGAACATCTTTAAATTTATTTAAAATTTTAGAATAATTTAAATAGGATTGAAAAATTAACAATATGGAAATTATTATTTTAATTATAAGACAAATAAAATAGGTTTTAAAATTTTTGTATAAAATTCAAAGAAGAGTAAAAACATGCAAGAAATATTTTATAACTTTTCTAGTATTTTTAAATTAAAATTTTAATTATTAGACTTTTTAAAAAGTAAAATTATTCATTTAAAAAAGATAACATGAATGCAAAGATTTAAATGAACTTATAATTCTTATTGAAGGTTTAAAATGATCCTATTAACTTGCTTAATAAGTTTAAAAATTTTATTAAATGTTTAAAATAACCTAAAATTAAGGGGTTGGACCGAACTATACGCGATCAGAGCTATTGATTCAAATCAATGGCTTTAATTTCATTTTCTTTCTCAAAAACTATAGGCAAGTCACATCAACTAGAGGCAATTTATCTTTCTACAAGTGATCTCAATTGGAAGATCTTTTAGTGCATTACCAAATAATGCAAATGAAGGTGGCCTTACAATCAAAGCATAAGCAAGGAGGACTCTAGCTGATGTGCACACAAGGGCCTTGCAGGTGGATCAATATGATAAATACTTAATGATAAAGTACCAAAGCTTGCGTAAAGGTTCACTTGCCAACCTCTACAAAGGAACTAGCCTTAGACAGATGACTAGCTTACTCACCGGCACTAAGGAGGAGGACTTGCCTTCACTTAGGTGATTACTTGAATGAATCCATCTCAGCTAAGCAACCAATGCCAATCTTTCTTGCTCATATAAGAGACCATACCAAGAAATTCACTCCTCATCATAAAAAACTCACCAAACCTCTAGAAACATGAGTGAGTCTCTTCATATTATAATAGGCATATAGCTTCTAGAAATGGGCCTGTAGTTTCCTTTTGTAACCTCCCCTAAATTCTTAAAAAATTGAGAACTATAAAGGATGGAGACATTGTTTCTGAATTTTTTTACTATTCTTGTGAGAAAGAGGGCTAATAAAGTGCCAAAGCTTGAGTAAAGGTTCACTCGCCAACCTCTACAAAGGAACTAGCCTTAGGGAGATGACTAGCTTACTCATCGGCACCAAGGAGGAGGACTTGCCTTCACTTAGGTAATTACTCAAATAAATCCATCTTAGTTTAGTAATCAATTCCAATCTTTCTTACTCATAAACAAGGCCATACCAAGATATTCACCCCATGTCATACAATAGTCACCCAACCTCTAAAACCATGAGAGAGTCTCTTTATATTGTAACTGACATATAGCATCTAGAAATGGACTTGTAGTTTCCTTTTGTAACCAATCCCAAATTCTTCAAAAAATGAGAATTATGAGGGATGGGGACCTTTTTTTTTAATTGATTCTTTACTATTCTTGAGAGAGAGAGAGAGAGAGAGAGAGAGAGAGAGAGAGATGTTCTTATACTTTGACCCCTCCACTTGTACTCATTTGTACATAGTGAAATTTTGTACATTTTTTCATTATTTCTCTTTATTTAGTACTACATGTTCTTACCCTACTTCTCACATGCCAAAGTAAGGTCCTATATCACTCCATAAATATATTTTGATTCAACAAACATGAAAAGTATAATCACAAGAAGTAAATTAAGGAGAGGAGAATGAAGACAGTGGACTTAGTTATTTATGTTTTTTTCATCATTTTCTTGTATTATGTGGGAGTGTATAATATTAATTTCAATATATGTAACATGTATGATTTCATATTTAATAGTTTATGTATTTTGGCATTACTTATATTATTTGGAAAATTTTGGAGGTTTATTAAGTAAGAAGATAAAATTAATTAATTAATTGATTTGAATTTTAGATAGGAGTACCAGCCATGGTGGGAGGAGTTGAGTAGTTAAAAGAGTCTCCTACCAATCATTCCCTTTTTTTTCCCTCTTGCCTTCAACCATTCCCTCCCCTTAGCATTTTTAAAATCTCTTTATGTAAACTTTATTTAAGGACTATTTTCTTTAAAATGAAAGTTTTAGCATTATTTTTTACTTAAATTTGAATGTGAGATTTTGAGTTGTTGGGGCATGGCACTTGGCCAACCAAAGAAGAGGATTTGGTGAAACTTGAAAGAGGAGGACTTGGTGATCTTGCCCATAATGCTACTTTGGTGAGTAACCTAATTTTATATATTTTTTATTATGTTATTAAGAATTTCTTTTTGTGTTGTGCTTTTGATGAACTCTACTATCTAAAAAAAACTATTCTTCCTCAAATACCCAACTAAAAAGCCACAATTTTAGTCATTGTTATGGTTAACAAAATCTAAGTCTAAAATGATCTAATGTGATTATTATTATCATTTGGTGCATATAAATTACATTAAATTTAACTAAAAAATTATTTTTATAGTATGCTTCCTTCTCTTTCATTTTCAATTATTAATTTTTTACTTTCCTTTATTATTATTCCAAGTTTAAACAGCCCAAAGTCATGTTCAACTAGTCAGCCAAATAGATTTTCTAGTGACCAATTCTAGGAGAAATTGACTAACAAATACCTACACCATATGAAACTTTATGAAACTTTCAAGATCAAAAGTAGACATTTTTATCTACAATTTATTTTTAATTTTATGTGATCTAGAGTTCTACAAATGGAGTTATAGTTGTTCAAAATTGTGAGTCCAATTTTTATTTTGTTCTCAATTTAGGCTTCATTGATCCTAATCATTTGCATAACTTAAACATTATTCTAAATTAAACTATACCAAGACCTTTCTTACTCTCTTATGCATCTTATGAAAGTCCCATCCACCATTTGAGTCATTCTATGTATCCCATCCATGGCCCACATCAGTTTTAAGAGACCAAGGGATACAAGCCCATAAGTGGAACCTATCTTCATGAGAACCAAAATAGATGATAGGGGGGTTATAATAAATGCTGGAGGGAATGGTCCTCTAACTACAAAATCGTTTCTATTATTGGATTGAATTAAGTTAGATTAATCAATCAACCAAAGATCCTTGTCCCCTTGGATGACAATAGTGGCTAAGTTGCACCAAAGGTCATGGGGCTTTGAGAAAAGTATGGTTTATATGTTCAAAGCTCTAAATGTAATCTTTCTCCTTTTTTAGTTTGGCTATTTATGACCAAGGTAGCTGAGAGCCGCCATGGTTATAAATATGATTAATCTTTCTAATAACATGGAATGATGATCTATAGTTGTTGGCAATGTGGGAGTAGGGTCTACAAGCCATATGGAGGAATAATGGCTTAATTTTAGTCTTTTTTTCATTATTTACATTTCATTATAACTTATCCTCTTCATCTCTAGGCAAAAGTACCCTATAGAACTAACTTAATAGCTACTAAGGGACCAAATATCTCTTTAATAAGAATCTCTTAGAAATAATTATTTAAAATAGTTTGGTAATAATTAATTTGATTTAATTATGAGGTTATCCAATGTGACTCAAATGGGACATGTTAACCCATTTAGTCAATTTGACCCACTTAGAGTAGTCAAATGAGTTTGGATTGAACTAGGATGTGTCCTTGAAATCTATGGAAAAAATTATTTTTAAGCATTTATCATGATTTAACTATTTATTTGGATTGAAAAATAGATTATGCTAATCATTTATTATTAATGGTAGAAATTTAAATAAATTTAATTAATATAGATTGATCTTATTAATATTTTGCCATAATAATATTAATCAAGCAATGTGATTTAAATTGTATGATGAGATATTATGTTTAATTTACATTAATTAAAATATCATTTAATCTTAACAAAAATATCTTACCAATAATTTAATATCAAACATAATCATATACTTAGATTATATCTCAAGAATTTAGTGTTGATTAATGATATATTATGATCCATGATCGTACAATACAATCAATTAAGAACATATTAAAATTTATTA
The DNA here is from genome assembly GCA_021442155.1 of Cymbidium sinense. NCBI lineage: Eukaryota > Viridiplantae > Streptophyta > Magnoliopsida > Asparagales > Orchidaceae > Cymbidium > Cymbidium sinense. Next base: position 166,513,658 of record CM038216.1, on the reverse strand, counting down.
CATTAGATTTTATTTACACCCATTTCTCTTGCATGGGTTTGTGTATTGACATTCATGGAAACCTCAATATATCAAAACATAATAATAAAAGACTCAAAATAAATAAATAACTTATTTTGCATCTTGAAGTGCAGGTCATGAATTCACTTGATCTAGCATGAGTTACTTAGACTACCAACATTCTTTTAAGTCTTGTACATGCTTCATTGTGTTTTTTTATCAGGACTTCATCTTTCAACTTCTATCTAAATTGTTTACACTCATACATACACAACACTTAATTAAATAACATTAGATCATACCAAATTATGTTTATGATCATCAAAATACTTAAGATAAACTTAATCTCTTGCACTTAATGAAAGATAATCTATAGAGAAACATTAAGATTTCACTATTTTGTCAAAAGGTAAATGAACTATGAAAATGATTATATGTGATAGGCTCACCTATTTTTCCCCTTTATTATAGGCTTAGGTTAATACATTATACTATAGCAAATGTCATATTTGAGAAATAAAAAATAAATTACATTGTATGGCATAACAATTTCTTGAAGTAAAAAGTTATCTGTTGACTTTCATATATATTCCATAAGTTGAATCAGTTAGACATAGTGAAATCGATAAGCAACTGACATGATGTATGAATTTGGATCGAAATATTTTGATTGTGATCGAAGTCACTTAAAAAATAATTTGATTACCATTACAAATTATTTAAGTTCCAAGTCAATTTATCATGAAATCAAACTTCAAGAAAATAAAAATTTCAACAAATTCAAATTAATTATAATTTATCATTTGAATACTTAAAGCAAAATTCATCTAATGTGCTTATGTGATCATTTATCAATATAAAAACTCTAGCTCACAAAGAAATCAATATCAAATTAAGTGTATCATTATGATCACTCTCAAATAATCTCATGCCACCAAGGATGTGGCATAATTCTCTATCTGTGTGGTTTTGCCACTAAATGACAAAACATAAATTTATGATTACAACTAGAACCTTTTAATCTGGTGGTTCACCACCAAATAAAACCATTGAATTATGGTTATGGCAATTGCCCATATGTTTCTCAATGCCTATGTTTTTTTGTGAATCATATTGCATTTGATAAAGTAAGAAAGCTCGTTGTCAGCTAAAGTGGACTTAAAATTGTCCCTTTAAACAAACAACCACCTAGATCTAAAAGATTCCATTAGATAAAGAAACTCAAGGCTGCCGACAATGATCATTTGATAAGGTTAGGTCGACTACCTCTATCGACTAAGTAAACCAAGGACCATGACAACACAAGATAACAACTTGGGGTGACAAAATCATGAGATATTGGTTGGGGTGTTACATTTCCCCAAATATATTTTTAAGTTAATGATGATGAATTACTTAAATATTAAGTTGTTACTACTATATGTTAAGCAATTAGTAATTTAATGACTAGCCTTAATCGAAAGTTCTATCTCATTATTGAGATGGATAATTAACTATAGTTGCTTGCACTTATGTAAAACTTGAAACTAGATTTAAATATTTGCAATTTGAGGATGAAATCTCTTGATAGTGTTTTATCTACAATCTCTTCTGGTTTTTGAAATTTTGACTAGCACTAATTTAAATTCTCTTCAAGAGGGCAGGCATGAATTTTTGGTGCCCGCACTCTGTTATTGGGTTCTAAGTGAAGCATGCATGCAAGTGATATCATCTACTAAGTTCACATGGAAATGTCAAGTTTCAATGAAGCCTTTGTGACTTTACTTTCAATTAAAGGGTGACTTTAATACCTTGGATGAATTCAATTAGTTAGTTGGGTGAATAGCCTTGGCTACTTGACTAATTTCATCAATCCTTTAGGTTGAGTATAATCAATAGCTTTAGATGGCTTCAACTCAACAATGAGTTTGTCATGATCTCTATTGACTTATATGAATCGATCCTTCTTTTTTGGCATATTATTTGAATTTGGTCCTTTTTGATCAATGAGACTAGTTGAGCTTAACTAGGGAGTGATTCAATTCTAAAACCATGAAAGCAATGATTAAAATATCACTAAGCTAGCTGGCACCACATATGCTGACATTTTTTAATGCCTCTTTTAAATAGAAATCAAATGCGATTCCCAAGCTATTACTAAGTGATGCAAGGTTTGATCAAGATGACTTCACCTAATTTGTGCAATGAAGGACAAGATTTGGAGATTATTTATCATTATATTATTATTTTTTATTTGATTTTATAGACATAATAGTAAATTTGGCTCCATTTGAATTTTGCTTTATATTCTAAAATCTATAGTGTGAAAATAAGATAGAGATAATCAATTCATTTAAGAAGAGAAACACAAAGAGAACAGATTGAAGTAAATTAATCATTAGAAGAATACTCAAGAAATCATTGAACAAATTTCACACCATAGTGGCAAGTAGTTATCTTATGAATTCATCCAATTCCATGAATAAAGGTGGTCATCTCCTACCACAGAAGAATGGCCCCATGAAGCAGAATCTTTATCAAAGATATTATTTTTCATTATTTTTACATTGATTTTATTACTTTCAAAAGTGCATTTCAAAATTTATTGAATAATTTTAGTTGAAGCAAATGCAAGATAGCTTCTTCCCCTTTACAGTACACAAATAACGGGAGCAATCAAATAAGCAAAAAGTTTCTGTAGGAAACATTGTTTTGGGCCAAATCCAGCCAACTACAAAATAAAAATAGTAAATGTTTATAAGAGATCAATTTTATTTTGATATTTTGTATTTTTATTTTTTACTCTTAAAAATAAATTATATTATTTTTAAAAAATATTCAAAATAATTTTAAATATTTTAAATATTTTTAAAAATGATTATCATTTTAATATATTTTATTTAGAATCAAATTATAAATAAAACAAAATATAAAATATAGTGAGAGAAATGAATATTATTCTAAACAACCTAAAAAACTAACAAAAAGTCGGATTTCAGTGTCGAAATCAGCTTTAATTTTTAGGATGGATAAATTTATATGTTATGACAAAAGTAAAAACAATATAATCTTTAAATAACACACTGTTTTCTCTTTATCCTTGTTTAATTAGATGTTCTTTTTTTTTTTTCTTGGCGAGTGCTATCTTCTTTATGATCCGGATGAGAGTGATGAATGCTTGGGATCCACAAGAGCCCCGTATAAAGTAGTTGTGAAGTCCGAAAAAAATAAAGGTGAGCTAACATAAGGCCAGGTTTTTTAAGGACTTTTTTTTTTATTAGCGCTTAAAACAGAGTCTTTTGACTGGTATGATCAGATTACAGTTATAAACAGCTGGGCTATGGAAATATGGATAAAATAAAAAGTAGACATTTTTTCAGCATGGAAATATGGATAAAATATAAGCGACCTATCATTTTGTTATTAAGTCTCATGCTTACATGCATGTAATATGAAATAAAATTACCAGCCTTACAAGTCGACAGGGTGTTTAATATGAAATTAAATTATCAGTCTTATAGGTTGACAGGATGATTCTTGACTGGGCATGTTTCCAATGCTTCAGAAGGCAGGAGAAAGCTCCTTGACTATAGATTTTAGTGAGCCAAATTTAGTTGAGGGATGCTTATCAGTGCTTATGGCCGCTTGACAGAAAATTTCAGCTGCTAGGGAATTCTTTTAGTTACTTTGATCTAGTTTTTTTTTTTAAAAAAAATGATGTTGTTAGGGGAACATAATAAGTCATGAAGCAGTAATATTAAGGGAAAAACAACTATTTGATCTAATGATAAAATAGGAATTTAAAAGTTTACATGAGCTCTTATGACAGAGAAACTACAAAGATCCTTCCAAGGCAAACAAAGACACTTTTAAGGTAGTTCTAAGAAGCAGAAAAAGAAAAAGCATCAGACCTACAAAAGAAGGTAGGGCTGTTAAGTAGAGGGGGGAGCACAACTTTTAAAGCAAACAAAAAACTCAGAATGAGCACTCCATTGTGGAAGATGGCAGGAGCCATTATTCCAGTAGAGAGCCTTAAAACCAACGATAAAAGAAAAGACAACAGATGGCTGCACGGCAAAACTAGCACTGGAGTTAAAGTAACTGCTATCATATCATCATCATGTCTGGCTATAATCTTCTCACACTTCAGTGCCTGAAACAGAAACCAAATTGGTATTAAAGGATGCAAATACTGAAAAACTAATCAAAGCAAATAGAGAGAGAATTTCTGTGAAGTCTTCCTAGCCATTATCCATTTTATATTGAGATTTGAGTTCATTTGAAAATCAAATTGCTATTAATAATAGAGTTTTAAGAACACAGATTTCAATGTAAAAATAATTAATGATAAATTATGCATTAAAGGATTTCTGTGGCTGCAAGAAGGTTCAGTCACCAGAATCACGAGGAGCATTGCATCGAAAGCATTCCATTCTGCTAGCAAAGTTATGCTCATTGCAGCCCGACCTGACAACATACAAACAGAATTGTTAGCTAAATCTAACTTGTATTCAACTTTGTCAAATATTTGAAAGAAAAATGTCACTGACTATGAGTTGAAAGATATCTCAATAAATAAAAAAAAAATCTAGCATGTGCAAGAAAACTGACCCCCGAACTAAAAGATAAGGCTATCTATCATATATGAATGACTAGCTTTCACCTGTTTGTTCTCGCTTCACATATTTACTATTAATTACCCTTTGGAAGTCTCGTACGAAGTGTGACGAAAAACAAGATGGGCAAGAATTGCACCTGTTGCAAATCCAGTCACCAGATTTCCAACCAGCACGGCCACTGCCACCACCACCGCCACCGCCACCAAAGCCATAACCTCGTGGGCGTGGCACATCACCACCATCCAAGTTTCCTACACCAACTGAAGTGTCCTCCTTGAACCCACCACATTTGAAGCAGCTTGAGCGACTTGCAAAGTTGTGAGCACCACACTGGCAGTACCAGTCCCCAGGTCTAACATCAGAACCAGTACTGAATACAAAGGAAGAGCCACCACGACCACCACCAAAGCTACCATAATCGGAGCGATCGCCCCCACCTGACCTCGGGTCACCGCAGCGCTGGCATGAGTCCCTCCTGCTGAAGTTGAGGTGCTGGCATGACCTGCAGTTCCAATCTCCTGGCTTCCTGTTCATCCTTAAGAACCTAACACATCCACAGTAGAATAGAAATCTTATATGAGGAGCAAAAGAGCGATGGCAGAATAATAGCAGAAAGAAGTGTGAATTTATAATTATTTCATGAAAGAAATGAATATTACATAATACTATAATAGAGACTAAAAAGAGCAAAACAATAACCAAGGATATTATTGTTTACTGCTTTAACTAGATAAGCCGCATTACAAGCTCATTAAGACCAAGTGATTGTTCTTGTTTATCTTTGAACAATAGCTGCCCAAAGTTCATAGAATAGAGAAGTTGAATACTCACCAGATATGAAGAAGAAGATATGAACCCGGTAGAGTACAGAAGGATTGGTGTGATTGAGTGTTGAAGGTAGAGAACTTGAGTTGCTTTTATACTTGCACAAGACTCAATTATTGAGAATCGAGATTGGGTACGAAATCTGGAGTTGTTCCTACTTTTTTTTTTTTTGCCACTCTACTTGAAATAATGGCATCACATAAAACCAAAAGGAGGAAAAGAAGATAAAGAGCATTGAGAAGTATGCTGAAGAAAGAAATCAAAATGGAGGATATTGAGCGCCATACATCTTTTTAGACATTGAAGGGGAGAAATGTAGTAGTGCATGTGAATAATCATCATAAGAAGTTCAGACACTCACCTGCTTTCATCTTTTCCAACGTATAAAACTTTTTTAAAAGCATGAAACATAATTTTTAATAATGAAATTCCAGCTCTAAACAAGTAGGTAGGATGTGGAGAATGGTTCCGTATTTGCCAACTTCCATCTATTAAAAAAACGCTCAGGTAATCTATATGTTGTAAAAAAGCACTATATACTAAGTTGATATGATTATCCAACACCCAAAGTGCTAAACACCACCTTAGCCATTTGGCCAAGTGGAATGAGGCACTACAAAAAGGAAATAACCTTATCACGTAAATGAATTTTTTAAGCATGATGAATATTATTTAAGAGTATGAAGTCATAATCATCAGATTAAAGTAAACAAAGAAAATTATGAGTTTTCAAGTTCCATTATAGCCAAGTTTAAATTTTTTTCAAAAATAGATTATCTTAAACAAAGCACATTTAACTAGAAGTTTGTACCCAGCATAGCCTAGTGAGAATCTAATATTCTAACTATTCCATTCTTTTCCATCATTTATCATTCTGTTTTATTAATGAAATTCTTGCTCTCTATCTCTTCCTATATTTCTTCTTCAGAACTTCAAATTCTTATACCTATAATTTATGAAATTTGTTCCAAGTATCATCCTTATTTACAATTGATGCAGATTTGGCATTATCTCAAGTTAAATTATTATTATGAAAAATGAACTTGACTTTATGTTTAAAGAATTAATGGTCACAACTTCAATCAAGGCAATCCTAGCTTTTTAAGGCAAGTTGCTAGCCTAGACATAACTCTATGATCTCACCTTGCTTTGCCAAAACATTTAGGTGAGCACCCGACTCAGCATTAATATCAATGACTACTATTCTTCCATATTAATAATATGAATGATCATAAATATACATTTGGAGCAGTATTATGCTGTAAGTTTAAAAAAGACCTACAACACCATAAACTCAAGAGGGACTTCACACGCCATTGCGAGCTGTGATATGTGGATGTGCCTCCCCTGAGTATTGCAAGTTTTAGATGCCATTAGTTTTCAGGTGATGTGAAGTTGAGGTGCATTCTAGCACTAGAATTATACCCATATCGACAATCAAATTCCAATCTTTTTATTATTCGTAATCTGCTGTGAGAATAATTCAAAAAGCTACAGAATCACGTCTAGCTTTCAGCTTTTATCAAATCCATAATTCGCCATCTTCCACAGATTCCAATCAGTATTCTTAGCGAATAACAGCTAGCAAGTAAAACTGAAACTGATGGTTCCATGCTAAAAATGCTCGGTCCAATCAATTGAAACAAGCAAAACTATGATCTAGGATGCACCACTACTTCATCTTTCTGACCACTCTTGTAGGTTTCAAGGGAAGCACTACTGAGTTTTTATGACTAGTTAGGTTCATGAATGAAAGAGACAAAAACCAGGCACTCTTATGTTGCCCAATGTTCAAATAAGATAGAAAGCTAAAAATTCAACATAATCTCATCAGAATATGTGAAATTCCTTTGCCGCACAAATAATCATCAAAGACCGAACCCAATATGTGAGAATGTCCCTATCAAACCGAGTATACTAACCATAATTGGAAGGGTATGTCAGATATTTTTAAATGACAGTGGGCTGGTATCGGAAAGTGCAAATCTGAGTCAAAGGGTTAGTCAGGACAAGGTTTTGAGTTAACATGGCCCACCTATAACTGCACAAGCCAGCTATTTCATCTTCAATTCCTTAAAATTCTCCCTTAATTACAGAAAACTTATTAAACTTTGCTAATGGCTTCCATCATTTTCGACAGATTATTGCAAATAATAAACTAAAATTCCCAATATAATTGTAAAAAAATCCTTCCAACATGAAGGAATACTTCAGTAACCATGCTTAATCATTTAACTACAAGGCAATACCTACACAGGTTCACAAATATTAATCGTTCTGTGATTGCTCTTCACACTCTTTGTTCAACAAATCAAGTACCCGTCCTCACATCTTGCAAGACCATTAGCATAAAAGTCCTACTTTTCAAGTTAAAGTTACATACATGAACATAAACACTAGTAAAATCATATACACACTCACACACACACACACACAAAGCCTATATGTATATATGTATCTGCATTTGTCAAGCTTTTGATATGCATTAGTAGAGCACAGAGGTTAACACAGTGCAAATAATAATCGCTGAAAACAAAGCTCAATTTAAACTTTGCTTAATAGGCTGGGAAAATTTTTTAACAGAGGTGAAGCTTCTTTTAATTTGCGTTTATCCGCAAATGGGTAGCTCAAAAGTAAAGGAAAACTGGTGAGTTTCGATAAAGAAGATATTAGAAGTAGTCTTCGAGGAATGTTTTTGACCATCTTTCCCTTTATTTTAGATATCTCTCCCTCTTCTTATCCTGAATAATTATTGTTTTCCTAGTCCTCTTACTTTCACCCTTTTCTTTTTCAAGCCCTTGAGTTTTAATTTTGAATGACTAGCTTTAGCTTTAATTCACTTCTTTCTCCCTCGTGCTTCAAGAAATGGCAAGTTGCAAAACCAAAGAATGATCAGCCCTCCATTCTCTTGGGGTCCGTTAAAGAGGATGTGGTAAACTGTGAAAAGAAAAGAACAAAGGAGAAAAAAAAAAGATGAAGAAAAGCAAGCACACACTAGAAGAAAGAGAAGGTGGGCTGATTCGATTCTCCTAGGGAAATGTATCCATACATTCATGGATAGTGAGAGCTTTTTGATGACATAGCATGTTTTTCCTCTCCTTTTCCCCTCCACCACTATCTTTGCCTTTTATGGCAACTAATACAAAAATGACCAGGTGTGTTATTCAAGACGAAAGCCTTTTAACAGAAGAGCAATCTTTCATGAAGGCGTAGTTACTTTAAATAAATGGATTTCCAGCAAGACCATAGAAGGAAAAACAAAAAAGTTTTAATAGCTTAACTAAACATCTCCAATCCAGCCATATAGACAAGGATAATGCTATCCATGTACAAATTCGGGACGGTAACTATCTATGTGTGCGTGTGGGCATGTGTGTAACAATATATATATAAAGAGAAGAGAGAGAGAATTAGACTGCCACTTATACATCTTATATCATTTATTTGTTCTAGTGTGTGTGTGGACATGTGTGTATCAATAAATATATAAAGAGAAGAGAGAGAGAGAGAGAGAGAGAGAGAGAGAGTATTAGACTACCACTTATACATCTTATATCATTCATTTATCTATTTGAATAATTGAGGAGTAAAATTGATTCCAACTTTTCAAAAAAGAAATTGAGGCTGTTTTTTTAAAGAAGTGAAATGCATCTTTTTATATATATGAAAAATATTATATTTGTAAATATCAAATTTTAGGTGTTAGATATGTAAATTCATAAGAATTGTATACTATGTAAATTTTTCTTATTTTTTTTTTAAAGATGAAATTATTTCACCTAATTTTATATCATTCATCCATATGATTGAATAATGAGATTTAAGTAGATTTCAACATTTTAATATGATATTTGGACATAACAAAAGAGGATGATCAACTTTGATTTACACTATACATGTACCCACACAATTTTTCAATACATCAAGCACATTCCCACATAAATGATATTCTTCTACCTATAGGATAAGACTAAGATTTTGGGTATCAATGTCTCTATCCTCTATATATGAAATTTTAAAAAAATTATTTGGGTGTAAGATAAGTCATACATAATAATAAAAAAAGTAATTTTTAATAAAATCACATATTTTAATTTTTATGAAATAATAATAATAATTTTAAAACTTATATGTAAAAATAAAAGTTTATCCATTTTATAATTAAGGATAATAAATTATAATATATGCCAAAAAAATTTTAGAAATCTAAAATACATGACTACTTTCTTTTTTAAAATCAAAATTAGTACTTTAAGCAATAGTAAACTTATTCACTATATGCAAGCATTCTGACTTTGGTGATTACATAAAAATTTCGTATGAAATTTTAAGAGTAATATCAAATTTTTACGAAACTCAATCATAAATGCCGTTTTTAGTTATTCTTATTAAGAAAATTAGATAAATTATTATCCTTTCTATAGAATTTTAAAATAATTATTCTTTTATATAAAAAAGTCCAAAAGTATGAGAAATTTTATATGGGTTCCTTATAAGAATAAGGAGGAGAAGTAGAGATGAGAATAATGGTAGGATTTTAAAAAAACGTAGACAAAAAAGGTTTCCATTATATCGCTATAATATAGTTTATGGGCAAAACTTTTCCACTATACAATATTTCAAAATGGCTTATTATAATCCAAGGGTTGCAAGCATCATCCTCAACTAATCTTTAGTTATGCCATGGATGGCAAGAAACAAGAATGACAAAGCATGATAAGATCTCCTTATTCCACTTTTTTTTTCTCTTTCTTTCTATATATAGCCTATTGAATATAATACCTAATGAACAAAAGTTGTGGCAAAAGTCTCTCCATCTGAGCTCTATTGGCATTTTATATTCTTTAATTTGGTTTTATTCATCTAGTGGCAATGTGTCCATCTCTTCTCGTCCAAGGGTGTTTCTTTATGATTTGGTAGAAAGTTTGGGGTTCTTTGCCTCCTCCAGCTCCATTAAAAAAAGAGTGCATTTTAGATATCTCGGGTATATTGTTCAAAGTGTTAGTGAAATAGATAGGGATGTTATTAGTAGAATTCAAGTTGAATGATTGAAGTGGAGGAATGCATCGATCTATTGTGTGATAGAAAATATCAATTAAACTTAAGGAAAAATTTTATAAGATGGTGGTGAAACGTGCAATGCTTTATGGTGTAGAATATTAGCCAATAGAAGAGAAGTATAAAATTATGTGTTGTAGAGATTAGAATGCTCAAGTGGATAAGTGACATTATACTTAGGAGATAAAATGTAAAATAAATATATAAATGAAAAGGTTGGAGTAGCTCAGTGGCAAATAAGATTAGAGAGAGTCACCTTAGGTGATTTTGGTTACATAAAATATAGGCAATCCGATGACCCAACTAGAGAGTAAATTTATTAGATTCATTATGTTAAGAAAGATAGAGGTTGGGCAAAAAAAACTTGGTTATAAAGTATAAAAGATAGCCTTTTTTTTATTAAAATTATATAAGAATTTAACACTTAATAGGGCACAATGGAGAAGAAACCTCACGTAGTGGGATAAAGGCTTATTATTATTATTGTCAATGTTATTGTTGTAGTCATTTCATCTTATTCAAGTCTACTGTCATTATAAATTTTGGCAATATCCCGATATAATCTCATATAGGGAGGCTGCATCAGGTACATTGGGTCTGCCCACTACATCAAGAAAAATATGTATGGGTGGTATAAACTACGGACAAAATACATTATTCTATCATGCCAAAAAAGACGTGTATGGAAGCCTCTATACCCACATGAAAATATAGCTTCTCCCACCAAGTAAAGAATGATATGAGTAATCATGTACGCTAAAACATAAATTTCTTTGCAATGCCAATAAAGATGTACACAGTATTTATTTTGTTTATCAATAGTGTTCTTTTTACTATGCCAAATATATATATATATATATATATATATATATATATATATATATATATATATAATGAGATTTTTAGGTGCCGAAAATAAATAAAAATTTTCCTTCAAAAACACCCACTTAATTCTCGAAAATACGGGGGGGAAGAATCGAGGGGAGCAAAGTCCAAAATTGATGCATGCCATAACAACCCAGATTTTGAATATCCTCCTAGCAGAAAGTGGAACATGCCAACGGCTTCCCTGTACAGAAACAAAGCAAAAAAACAACCTCCAGCCAGCAATCCAAAGGAGTTAATCACCTTAAGTAGCAATTTTTTTCCAATTAGATAAGCTTAGAAAACATGGTCGCCAATACTCCTTCACTTAATCACTTTATAATCTTTAATCCTTTCCCATCCATCGATTAAAGCGGTGTTTGTAGAAGCAATATGAGACATAATTCTTTTGTTTTTTTTCCAAACACAAGAAACAATCGCAGTGATAGAAAGGTAGTGTATTCTTCTAACTATCTTATGCACATGAGTATCCATACTATTTAATACTTGTTTCAAGGTAGATTGCATTAAAAAGAAGTTACCATATGGAAAAATACTCCTAATCAAATGCATTGAGAATGGGCATTCAAAGAAGAGGTGAGCATGTGATTCAAAATCCCCAAAACAAAAACAACAATCTGAATTAACCCCCAGCCCTCTCCTTACAAGAATATCAGTAGTTTTTAACCCGCCAAGGTAAGCCATCCAACAATATAAAGATAAGTTAATAGCCCCACCTTTGAACCAAATGCGCGATACCAATTGGTAGATGGTAAATACTCAAAGAACCTTTTAAAATCTCTAGATGAAGGGGCTCTGTTTGAATCCCATGTAATCCAGTCCTCTCCCTTAGCTATAGGAGTGGATTTGATAGCCAAGCAATGGGTGTTCTATTTCAAACCAATTTGGTATATGTCATCACATCCAACATGAAGATGTAGCTTGGCATTGTTAGAATGTAATGACAAGTTAATATCATTGGAGCTTAAAGATTTACAATTCCTTTCATGGATCATACAATAAGGAAAATTTATCCCCATTCCCTATGTGATAGGAAATGTTTTTTTAACGCTTAGCATATAGTTTGAGATCCTTCCACATGGGTGATATATAGCAGTCGATTGCTTCCAAATTGATCCATATTTTTGATTACACCATTTAGTAAATAGTGAATCATGAGTAAGAGTTTTCCACAATGTTTTGATCTTGCATAAATCATTAAGAGAAAAAGTTGAAAGCACTCCTATTCCTCCTTTTTCCTTTGGTCTAGCTGTTTTCTCCCAAGATATTGTGGATAATTTATTTGCTACTCCATTGTGGTAAAAAAAATTGGCTGTAAGAGAGGAAATGCGCTTTAATACACCTTTGGGGATTACCATAGATCCCGAATGAAATGAGGGTTTGTTAAGAATTTAATTAATTGCGGCCTCCTCCCAATGATAAAATTTACATTTCCATCCTAACCATTTTTGGATCTTTTCAATGAGACTTGAGAATTTATCAACTTAGGAGTTCCCAAAGTTAAGGGAATTCCTAAGTATTTAATGGGAAAAGTGCTTTGTGAGATATTGAGGATTCTACATAGATTCTCTATCCCCTTAGTTCCTCTAGAGAAGCAAATGAGAGATTTATCCAGATTCACAGATAACCCAGTATATCTGTTTAAGCTTTCAAGGCATAATTTCAATGAGCCCACAGACTGAATATTTGCTGCTCCAACCACTAAGAGATCATCTGCAAATAATAAGTGAGAGATATGGCAAGAGCCAGTTGAAAGAGGCACATATCTGAATAGATTAACTTCTCTGTCGATCAAACAAGAAAAAATATCAATGGCCAAGGTAAATAGGAAAGGAGAAAGTGGACATCCTTGCCTTAGTCCATTTTTTGAGGTAAAGTAGCCTTTTATTTCCCCGTTCAGATTAATTGAGAAAGGAATATCAGTTATGCAAGCCTTTATCCAATTAATAAATCTAGAAGGAAATCCAATTGAGTGCAGTCTATGCAATAATGCCTCTCTATTTATAGAGTCAAATGCCTTTCTGAGATCTAGTTTAGCAAAGAAATTTTCTTGTGTGTGATTTTGGAACATCTCATAACATATTTCATGTGCCATTATGATATTATCTGAGATATCCCTCCCCTTTATAAATGCTGATTGGGCTGGGTGAATCAAAAGAGGAAGAACACTTTTAAGTCTAGTGGCTAGAACTTTAGCTATCACTTTGTAAAAGGTATTGCAAAGTGAGATAGGACGATATTCTGAGATTTGATTAGAGTGCTTGACCTTGGGGTAATCAAGGAATGTTTCACTCTCTTTGGGAGGTGTTTTAAAAAAATGATGAGCTGCATTTAATAAGGTACCACCGTTACCTCCCATGTAGGAGAAAAATTTGGAATTGAATCCATCAGGTCGGGAGCTTTGTTCTCATGGATGCTTTTGAGAGCCTCTTTAATTTCCAAATTACTTATATCAGCATCTAAAGCTTTAGCAGAATCAACCGATAAAGTGTTCCCCAATGGAACATCCTGCACAATGAAGGAATTTGAGGAATTATTATTGATAAAGCGAGTACACATATTTCCTCGAATGAGGTCCTTCAAAATTCCCCGAGTGAACTTCCCTAATACAATTGGTGCTTCTCCTTTCTTTTATGGAAAAATATAAGAATTTAAGATCATCCTCTGATGAAGTCAACCAATGAGCCTTTGCTCTTTGCTTGACCCAAGCATTCTCCTTTGTAGCAAGCTTATATAAGCATCTTTTGTTTCCTTAGCCATACCTATAAGATTTAAATCATCTGGATTGTCTTCAAGCCTTTCCAGAATTTCCTTTTGATCTCCTTTAGCCTTTTCAATTAGTGATAGTAAAGAAGAAGAACTCTTCATAGAACCTTTTAGCGCCTGCTTAACATTGGAAAGTTTGTTAGCAAGTACAAATATGGGATCCCCGGTAACAAAACCTTTCCAAGCATCTTTGGTAATCTTCATGAAGTCAGGTTCATAAGTCCAATAATTCCGAAACATAAATCGATGAGCTTTGGGGCATGAATGTTGAAAATGAGTAATGAGTGGGGAGTGATGGGATGAGAGAGGAGGTACTTTGTAAAAGAGGGCGGAAATTTCTCCAAACCGCGTTGCGAAAACTCTATCTAATTTTGAAAAATGGGATTTTAATCTTGATTAGACCATGTATAGAATAGACCGGTGTGGGAAGGTCCAACAACTTCATAATCATTAATGCAATTAGAAAAGCTTGAGAGTTTGAGATGGGGATTACCACTTTTCCTTGGAAATACAACAATTAAAATCTCCATTATCACCCAAGGATCCATTGCAAGATTGAATTCCAAAGAGAAATATTGTGCATCATTCTCGGCATACACACATGTTAAAAAAAAAGCAGATAAGAACCATTAATAGTCACTAACCCATGTATCAATTGGTTAGTTGTACCAACAGTTTGAAGTCGATTTTATCCGATCTCCATTTGATCGTGATCCGCCACCGGTAATCACAAAATTCGAACAGCTTGATTCGAAAGGGAACAAAGAGAACTTACGCATACGGAATGGATTTAGTGAGTCTTCAGTATTAATCTTGGTTTCAAGAAGACAAAGAAGCTCCAAGCTAAAATCCTTAATGAGTCTCAGTCAAGCATTCGGCCCTCAGCAGCTAGGCTCCGAACGTTCCAAACTCCAAAGTTGGGAAGGGTCATTGAGAGAGGATGAGGGTTTCTTACCCTTTTGTGTTTCCTTTTGATTCGAAGGTGTCACACTAACATTAAGTTTCAATCCTTCTCCATCGAATTGAGGTTTAATCGGAGTATTTGGAGGTTTTTCTATTTCTTTTCCTTTAGAGTGTTCTGAAGGCTTTGGAGAGTTTGCTAAAGATCTGCCCCTGTGGTTCCCCTACCGAGAGAACTTCTGTAATGGAATTTTCTAAAAGTGTTTGATTTCCAGTTTGCTCTAGTTGGTCTTCCAATTGAGGCGATAAAATGGGCGACTGATTGAGATCTGTTGATAGCACATTTTGGAGTTGCCTTTCGTTCGTATCCGCTTCTCCCATCTCCGGTTCCTCACCGATAATCTCTGCTCATCTGAAATTGTTTACAAGGGGTAAGTCTATACTGCTCGCTTCGACTCCTACCTCGATTGCGGTTACATTTCTCTTATGACACGAGACCGAGGGCATGCTTTATCATCATGTGAGAATGTGTTGCACTTAGAACAGATCGTAGGTTTCGTCGTAAATCACTGGCTGATTAAACTTCTTCCCGTTCATATTTATTGGAATCACCGTAAAACCAAGACTAGTAATCACACGAGCCGAAGGTTATCCTCGCTTTAGATGCGAAGATTATCAGGCACCCTATCATACTTCCAATTTTCGAAAATCCTTTTCGCTCCAACAAAGATAACGGAAATTGGGCAATTTGATCCATTGGGATTTCACACCGATCCTTAGTACGGAAATCCCACGTCCACCTCTGAAAAATAAAAGGCCTTCCATTGAGGAAGCATGGGCCATTGTTCCACACTGCTTGGTAATCTTCCAAGCAAGAAAATTTGAATAAAAAGAAGTCTCCTTCAAGAGAAAGCAACTCCAAACTACCTTTGAACCGCCACTTCCTTTTCACCGCCAACAGAGAACCGTAAATGCTTGCCAATGTGCCCAACCAATCCATGTGTTTCAATTGTCCTTCTAAAAGATCCTCTTGACGGATACCCGAACTGGATGTGTTAACGAGAATTCCTTACTCTTTTCATTGAGCTAACAGCAGCCTCCTTCCAGCATTGGCTCAGAGCTCATATTGGACTCTCCTTGACAAAATTGGTGGAGTGAAGGTAGAAAGAGGTGGGAATGAACTATTGTGATCTCCCATATAGGTCAGTTTATGGGTGAGAGAGCTGGACTTCTAAGAGAAACTCCTGACCCCCGGCAAAGAGCCGGAGGCCAGAAGGGAGAACTGTGAAGAACCTGAAGGAGGAAAGGTAGGGAGATTTGGATTTTTGGGAGGGGAGAAGGTGAGGAAGACGACGCCGAGATGGAGCAGCGAAGGTGCCCTAGCCGCATTCGGGAGAGTTTTTTAGACTAATGTTTCAAGCCCTTAAGGTGGGCTGATTTGATTCTCCTAGGGAAATGTATCCATACATTCATGGATAGTGAGAGCTTTTTGATGACATATCATGTTTTTCCTCTCCTTTCCCCCTCCACCACTATCTTTGCCTTTTATGGCAACTAATACAAAAATGACCAGGTGTGTTATTCAAGGCGAAAAGCCTTTAACGTAAGAGCAATCTTTCATGAAGGCGTAGTTACTTTAAATAAATGGATTTCCAAAGAAGACCATAGCAAAAAAACAAAAAAGTTTTAATAGCTTAACTAAACATCTCCAATCCAGCCATAGACAAGGATAATGCTATCCATGTACAAATTGACGGTAACTATCTATTGTGTGTGTGTGTGTAACAATATATATAAAGAGAAGAGAGAGAGAATTAGACCACTTATACATCTTATATCATTTATTTGTTCTAGTGTGTGTGTGGACATGTGTGTATCAATAAATATATAAAGAGAAGAGAGAGAGAGAGAGAGAGAGAGAGAGAGAGAGAGAGAGAGTATTAGACTACCACTTATACATCTTATATCATTCATTTATCTATTTGAATAATTGAGGAGTAAAATTGATTCCAACTTTTCAAAAAAGAAATTGAGGCTGTTTTTTAAAGAAGTGAAATGCATCTTTTTATATATATGAAAAATATTATATTTGTAAATATCAAATTTTAGGTGTTAGATATGTAAATTCATAAGAATTGTATACTATGTAAATTTTTCTTATTTTTTTTTAAAGATGAAATTATTTCACCTAATTTTATATCATTCATCCATATGATTGAATAATGAGATTTAAGTAGATTTCAACATTTTAATATGATATTTGGACATAACAAAAGAGGATGATCAACTTTGATTTTCACCATACATGTACTCACACAATTTTTCAATACATCAAGCACATTCCCACATAAATGATACTCTTGTACCTATAGGATAAGACTTAGATTTTGGGTATCAATGTCTCTATCCTCTATATATGAAATTTTAAAAAAAGTTATTTGGGTGTAAGATAAGTCATACATAATAATAAAAAAGTAATTTTTAATAAAATCACATATTTTAATTTTTATGAAATAATAATAATAATTTTAAAACTTATATGTAAAAATAAAAGTTTATCCATTTTATAATTAAGGATAATAAATTATAATATATGCCAATAAAATTTTAGAAATCTAAAATACATGACTACTTTCTTTTTTAAAATCAAAATTAGTACTTTAAGCAATAGTAAACTTATTCACTATATGCAAGCATTCTGACTTTGTTGATTACATAAAAATTTCGTATGAAATTTTAAGAGTAATATCAAATTTTTACGAAACTCAATCATAAATGCCGTTTTTAGTTATTCTTATTAAGAAAATTAGATAAATTATTATCCTCTCTATAGAATTTTAAAAATAATTATTCTTTTATATAAAAAGTCCAAAAGTATGAGAAATTTTATATGGGTTCCTTATAAGAATAAGGAGGAGAAGTAGAGATGAGAATAATGGTAGGATTTTAAAAAAACATAGACAAAAAAAGGTTTCCATTATATCGCTATAATATACTTTATGGGCAAAACTTTTCCACTATACAATATTTCAAAATGGCTTATTATAATCCAAGGGTTGCAAGCATCATCCTCAACTAATCTTTAGTTATGCCATGGATGGCAAGAAACAAGAATGACAAAGCATGATAAGATCTCCTTATTCCACTTTTTTTTTCTCTTTCTTTCTATATATAGCCTATTGAATATAATACCTAATGAACAAAAGTTGTGGCAAAAGTCTCTCCATCTGAGCTCTATTGGCGTTTTATATTCTTTAATTTGGTTTTATTCATCTAGTGGCAATGTGTCCATCTCTTCTCGTCCAAGGGTGTTTCTTTATGATTTGGTAGAAAGTTTGGGGTTCTTTGCCTCCTCCAGCTCCTTATCATTAAAAAAGAGTGCGCATTTTAGATATCTCGGGTATATTGTTCAAAGTGTTAGTGAAATAGATAGGGATGTTATTAGTAGAATTCAAGTTGAATGATTGAAGTGGAGGAATGCATCGGATCTATTGTGTGATAGAAAAATATCAATTAAACTTAAGGAAAAATTTTATAAGATGGTGGTGAAACGTGCAATGCTTTATGGTGTAGAATATTAGCCAATAGAAGAGAAGTATAAAATTATGTGTTGTAGAGATTAGAATGCTCAAGTGGATAAGTGACATTATACTTAGGAGATAAAATGTAAAATAAATATATAAATGAAAAGGTTGGAGTAGCTCAGTGGCAAATAAGATTAGAGAGAGTCACCTTAGGTGATTTTGGTTACATAAAATATAGGCAATCCGATGACCCAACTAGGAGAGTAAATTTATTAGATTCAGCTTATGTTAAGAAAGATAGAGGTTGGGCAAAAAAATTTGGTTATAAAGTATAAAAGATGGCCTTTCTTTTATTAAAATTATATAAGAATTTAACACTTAATAGGGCACAATGGAGAAGAAACCTCACGTAGTGGGATAAAGGCTTATTATTATTATTGTCAATGTTATCATTTGTAATATTTCATCTTATTCAAGTCTCGTCATTATAAATTTTGGCAATATCCCGATATAATCTCATATAGGAGGTCGATCAGTACATTGGTCCGCCCACTACATCTAAAAAATATGTATGCAGATAAACTACTAAAAAATACATTATTCTATCATGCCAAAAAAGACGTGTATGGAAGCCTCTATACCCACATGAAAATATAGCTTCTCCCACCAAGTAAAGAATGATATGCATGAGTAATCATGTACTGCACGAAAACATAAATTTCTTTGCAATGCCAATAAAGATGTACACGAGTATTTATTTTGTTTATCAATAGTGTTCTTTTTACTATGCCAAATATATATATATATATATATATATATATATATATATATATATATATATATATATATATATATAATGAGATTTTTAGGTGCCGAAAATAAACAAAAATTTTCCTCTACACCGAGAGGTTCATATATGTGTACTTTCTATTGGAATTTTTTATATTTATCCCGTTAAGATGCAAAACAAGGCAGAATGATGAGTGGGCGATCAGCATGAATTTCGAGAATGCAAGATAGAGGGGGGGCGGCTCTCCATATTTTTTGCCCACTAAATTTTAGAGAGAGAGAAAGAAAAGTGGTTGTGTGAGAGGTGGAGAGAGAAATTAGACTAGAGAGCTCTTCGTTAGAGAGGTAGAGAGAGTTGCAAAGAGAGACTGGGTGACAGGGAGAGGATGATAGAGAGAGAAAGGAGATGAGAGGGATGCTCGGTCTCAATTAAAAGGGTGTGAGGTGAGAGCTTTGCATAATACCTAAAATTTCAAAGCGATAATTTAAATTCCGTATTTTAAAATATATTTAATTTTTCACACACCCCGAAAATATCATAAATATTTTTATAAAATTTTACATTTTGTTCTAAATTAGATAATATATACATGTGTATATGTATATATAATGTTTCTAATTATTAATTAATCAGTTAAAATAACTAAAAGTGATAATTAATTAAATTATATTTAATTATATGTTTTGGTTTTTGCACTGTAGCAATTGATTCCTCTTTCCACTCAAACTAACATGCAATGGCTGATTGAAGGTAGTGGATTTTGGATGGCTGTGATTTAAAAGAGTGTTAATAATTAATTAATCCAGTTAAATAATTTTTAATTAAGTATTAATCTCTCTTCACATTTCCTATATTCATCTCCTTGGTTCCCTATAGCTTACAATTCCTCCAGCTAGGAAAAGACCGCAAGTTGCGCTTCCAGCCAGGGCGCACGAGAATTGTCGGGGCGTGGCGGAGATCCGTCCATCCCTGTTCGTGCGTGCTTCCTGTGCTGCGAGCGCGTATTGGGCCGGGGGAGACGGGGCAGCTGGGACGGCCTCTTGGCTAAGTTAATCCCCAATATATATATATGTATTATAGGAATGGCTTATTATGAATAATACTAAGAAATTGGTTTCTATTTTAACTAATTGCTAAGTAGAAAGATTAATGGGAAGTTATTTCAGATTAATTAAAAGGGAATTGGATTTGTTGAAGGATTTTTTGTGAATAATTGTTGAATTCATGCAGATGTGTATATACATATTATGAAATTTATAAGAATTTTATAAGTTTAATTGAGCGGTTATTCTTGTAATTAAATTCATTGCTATAGCAAATCTGAAAATTTGGAATTAATTTGAGAACTTTGTAAAAATTGAGTATTTGCATATGTTCAACTTACACATAATTGAGGTATTAGCAACCCAATGTAAATTAAGTGACTGTATATATTATAATGTTGGGTTTGAATTGTTAAAAATATTAAATGAGATGTTATTTATTAAAATATGATAAATGTAATTGAATTCATGTTAATTCCATCAGGTATTAGTGTTGGGCGTTGAAGTATGTCCCTTGAAGTGGTGTGAGTGTTTGATTGTGAAGAATTGAATGCAGCTAGATTGAATTCAGTTAAGAATGTAATTTAAACATGAGGAAGTATTAAATTAAGTTAATTTAAGAATTTTAGGAATTGATAAGGAAATTTTGATTGTTAAGTTATACATTCAAGAAAACGTCGAGCACAGTATGAATCTAGCCTAAATAGAGGTGAGATTAAATTCAGATTTTTTTTATAGGATTGATATTTATCACTACTTATTGTGATTATATTATGTGTTTCGTTTAGACGTTTCTTTCATATTTTGTTCATATAGAATTAAATACATGCACAACCTATTAGTCATGCTTTATTGATTTACAATGATTAAGATCCAAGTCAAAATTCTTAATGCCATGCAATATTACTATGCATATTAATAAATGATTCAATGTAGATACAAGTAAAATGTGCCAATGAGATTGATGCCAATGAGATTGATACATGTTATAAACAAGAAATGTTATGAAAAAAGCTATAGGTAGATGGTTTCATGTGGTTTTACGATAATTTATGTAGGTAGGCAAAAGTTCTAACGAGATAAGCCTTTGACAGAAAATTTTAGAGCATTCGACTCTTGGCGTTCAGGTTGGATTAGATCAATTGGTGTTAAGGGAGCCTATTGGGATGACCAACTTTATCAGTAATTTTGGTTGGCAAGCTAGGTTAAAACTCTTATGTTATGAAAGGAGTCAAACTTATACCAATATAAATGATATTTCTAATAAGATAACTTGATTTAAAATTGAGTTGGGACTTCATAAAATGAATTGCATACATGTATAATTATCTCTACAATTTATTGCTTAAATTTCATAGCTTTGCATATTATTACTCAATTTTAATATATATTAACATACATTTATTTACTGTTATATTCATGCAATTTCAATTTTACATGCTCACTATTTTTTCTAATGTGAATTAAATTTATTTTAGCACTGCTTATCGCACAGGGCTATTAGATTACAATATTACATGTTAACTTTTATGTGAGAATAAGGAGGAGGGTAGTGACTAGACATGTCTTTTAGCTTGTACAACTTTGTTTACAATGTTAAAAGAATATAAAGACATTTAAGGATATGTACAATTTATGTTTTGATATTTTTAATTGCTCTATATTTATGTTAGAATTCGATGTTATATGCTTCGTAGTTAAGTGATTTAAATATGAAAAGATTAATCAAAATTTTGAAATATAAGAATATGTTCATGATGACTTGGTGAGATTCAGTTTTCACCAATTTGCTCTGAATTTGTTTATGTCAGCATGAGTTGGTAAAAGCTACATCTAACTGAGTCGTCCTATTACACCTTAGGCTGACCTAAAAAAAATGGGTCATTTAGGGTATGACAAGAAGTGCTATCAGAGCAAAGGTTGAAATGTAATTAAAAAGGGAAGCATGATTATATTCACAAGTAGGAATTGAATGGATCAATAGAAAGCTATAGGATGATTGAAATTTGGTGAATAATCCACATATTTTGAAACTAAAGGATGCATGGTATTATCATTATTATATGATAAATGTGCATCAAATAATTAATTCAAACAATTACATATGAATATGTTTAAAGAAATGTCAAAAAGGTTAAATGGTCAATATTTCAAACCAGCCACAGACCTTGAGTTACAATTGATTGATATTTTCTTTTATGCACAAGTGCATGTGTTGTGTCAAGTAATATAAAATGAATAGAGTATCATTCCCATGAGGATTAGGACAAAGTTTTTATATGAATTTTATATTAAGTTAAATATTAATCTTTTTAAAACATAATTTTTATTCAACAAAATATAGAGTGATTAAGTCAAATAACTATCTACTATTTTGCAAAAGAAAAATATTTTTATTAAAGGCTAATTTTTATATTTTTATTAAAAATAAAGGTGTTGTTCTTAATTTTGAAATTATTGCTCTAAATTTATGGAATTTTTAGATTACATATTATATTAAACTAAGAAGTAGAATTAATTTTAAGTATATAGTGCCAATCAGGAGTGAAATACTATACCCTATATGTCTAGACAAGTATAAGTAAGTCAACCCCTTTAGTTAGTTTTCTCTTTAGAACTAAGTAAATTTTGATTGGTTGCATTACTTAAAATGATTGCAAATCCTAAAAATAAATATATGTTTGGTGGTTATTTAGCACTTCAATACTATTTAGCACATTAATGCCTATTTAGTACATATGTTTGTCTATTTCCTAATTGTTCTTTTAGGACTCTGTCAATATTTCTAGATCACACTTGATTTTAACTCTGTAATTGGCTAGATCACTAGTAAATAAAGTATGGAGAAAAGCAAAACACCAATTTCATGAAAAATACAAATATTTTGTTTATATTAATCCACAAACATAGTTTAATACAATACAAAACATTCAAAAACTCACATGAATTTAGAGTACTTTATAGGATTAATACGCCATCTGACTTTGAAAATCCATTAGGAGAAGCTTCAGGGGATCCCGACTAGCAGGTAAACGCCACTGTGATTCCTTCTATAGAAGAGATCTTAGAGGTTAGCCTTCGTAGTGTTAGAGTTATACTTCATAGGATGAGGTCTCAAAATAAGGGAAAACAAGCCATGGTTTTAGTGAACAGATAGACATTCCACAAGATGCTTTAGCACATGATATGCTTGTGGATAATCAGCTCAAGATTGACTACAATGTCTTAGCCCATTTTAGAAAGTTACCGGCTAGGCTAAATATATATGATGTTCTTGTCTTATCAAAAGAGATAAGGGAATCCTTGTTCAAGGCCCTTTTAGATCTTGCGATATACTTATTCAACGATCGCTATTTCCATAGCAGAAGGAGATGCCTGCTACTTTAAAGAGGTCCCGAGAGTTTCCTTCTCAAATGAAGATTTGTTCATGGAAACTACCGATCACAATTGCCCACTTTGCATTTCAGTGAGCATAGATAACTTCATATTGTCTAGAGTACTTGTTGATCTTAGAACATCAATCAACATTATGAGTCCAAAAATCTTTGCCTATTTGAGAATCGACACCATCGAGCTCAATTTTGATAAGATGATGTTACAAGAGTTTAATGAACATGGCGAGGGCCTAAGGCTCAATTGCACTACTATTACAGATTGTTGATTTGAAGACTGAGAAAAAATTTCATATTATAGATTCAGATACATTTTTAAACTCTTTGCTAGGGAGACCTTGGATACATGAGAACAACATGGTGCCATCCTCACTCCATCAGTGCATTAAGTTCATGTGCAGCAGCTCAGAGTACTATATTAAGAGTGATTTGAAGTCATTTTCAGTGCACAAGGCCGGGATATATGAAGATTGAGCCTACTACTTCGCCAAGAGGCAAAATGTATACTCTCATGATGTACAAAATAACATCAATCAAAAGAAAAAAAAAAAGAAAAAACAAAAACAAAAACAAAAAGAATATCAAAAAGAAAAAGAAGAAAACTTGGGGAAGGAAGTAGAGTTTGACATCACCTCCCATTCACATCTTACCTCTCCTTTCCAAGGAGTAGGTGAGATGTCCCGATCTCTCGTAGGGTGAGGATGAGGCAAGCTTAGAAGAGGCATTAGAGAAGGAAGACCAATATACATACCCCAGCTCAAGATCCTTCACAACTAACTTAAGACTCTTCCACTATCTACATAAACTTAGAATCTAGTTCAGAGGATGAGTCTTATGTAGTCAGTGCACCAGTTGCCTCCCCATACTTACAAACTCAATTAGTGGAAACAATAGAGCTAAACAATGATGATGAAAGGTTCCCCAAGCAGAGTGTTGATGTATCTAAATTGTCATTATATGAGAGGATCAACAATTATGTGAGCACTTTAACTCTAACCTCACTCTCTTTATAGAATATTGAGGGTTTGGTAGTTAAAGCTACACCACAACTGGATGAAAACTCCAAGCCTTAGAAATTTTACTTAGGAGCATCATCTTTAAGTTCAAGAGTTGATGTAAAACTTGAGGATGAATCTTACAAAGATATAATAGAATTACTTTTTGATTGGTACTCTCCTTGTGTTCAGAATTTAGCAAAATAGGGATTGATACCACATACATGATCCAAGCATAAGTTAGATTACTTTGAGAAAATATGAAAAAAAAAAATGCAAGAAGGCACAATCAAGACCAGAGCTAAAATTTGGTATAGTTGACACTATAAATGATGATGAATATTGTTTAGTCATTACCAATAACTTGATGTTTGATAAGTTATTTTTAAACACCATAGTTATTAGCTCTCGTAATGGGATTGCTTGGGAGAGTACTAGAAATTTTCAAGCTTTTTTCAATGTCATTTTAACCGCCCTTACTAGCTTAGACACTCTTATTGTTATAATTATTTCTCTGCCTCTGGCTAATAATCTAGTTGTTCCCATTACTATTATTGAAATCTTTCATTCTCTTTGCAGCTAATGTTGACAAAGCCACGTGCCTTGATGTCTTACTATCAAATTCTTTGTTTAAGATTAGGACATTATGGGTCAACAATTTCTTCGTGCAACTCACAACTTTTCAATTCTTGCAAAATGTAAGACAAGATGAAACATTGTCTTACAATTTAATACCTATGCAAAGACATTCAAATTTTTTAATGGACTTAAGACCATTTTTTTGTGAGATAATTATAAAAAGTCATAACTAAGATTTTTGCTAGCAGACATAAGGATATATTGCCAATCTTTATACATCCTACCCAAGCTATTTTTATTAAAGATAAAGATATTATAAATAATTTATGAGCTTACTCACATATTTCGCTCTAAAAATTTTGTTTATGTTATTTTATGCTAAGTGGATCATAAGAAGACTTTTAATGATGCTAAGAAACAATCCATTTTTGAAAGACTTTTACTTTGGTGTGCCTCAAGTTTTTTTTTATTAGATTTTAGTTTGTATCTCTCAAGTTCCTCTTTCAATTGTGCTTTAGGAAAAATTAATGATTTTAAATCCTCAAATGCCTTAAACCCTCATATCCTTTTTTTTTAAAATCATTGCTATGAATATGTTTTTTCTGTCATCAAGAAAAAAGGGTTTTGGATGAAATTTAGCATCCTATTCAAAATAACCATGCTTATGTCACTCATCTTTTGTTTGTAGATGCTTTGTTGGTGATTAGTAAGATTGACAATGAGGCTGTTATTATATTGAGCAAAAACCTTTCTCTGTTGGCATCTTACATGGGTCCATAGGTCAATCTTCAAATGTAAGAGGTGTGATCTATTATGTTGTTTGTATATGTGATATGTTGACTTATGCTTTGGGTATCAAACTTAAGAACCTTCCTTTTTTTTGGTTGCACCGACTATTGGTTGACATCTTGTGAAATACTACCTCCATTATTAGAGAGAACTAATGATTGGTTAGCAAGTTGACGAATAAGCTTCTCCCTTACAATGGTAGTTTTTTGTTAATTAGATCTTCTATCAATAATTACCTATCCTATTGGCTTAAACCTTTGTCCATCCCTAAGAGTGTGTTTAAGTACTTAGCCATCCTCACTCTTAGGTCCTTCTATGATGTGAGAAACTCTGACAAAATACACCTAATCTCATGGACTAATGCTATGCTTCGTAAGGCCAAGACTGACATGGGATTTACCTATATTTCAACCTTTAAGTAGATTAGTAGAATGAAGGTTGTGTGGAAAATTATCAATTCATCCAAGCTCTTATCTGGTGGTGTCCTAACTCTAATAGGTCAAATTTGGAAGTCATCTTTAAGATAAGTTATGCACTTTGGAAAGAGTTAAAGTATAATGCTTGCTAGTAACTCACTTTTTGAGATGTGAGACCTAATTGTGATACATAATAATAAAGTATTTTCAAGCTAAGTTGAATTTCATTTTATATGGGTGAAATTGGAGGTTACCTAACTCCTTGGGTTGTTTTGAATTAGTATACTTTATCTTGACACTTCACGACGTAGTCATATCTAATAAAATATATGAGATCAAGATAATCGTTTTTATAATTTCCAATGCTAAGGATGCTTAGTTTGAGAGTCCTAATATTGTCTAGTGGAACTAATACAGTTTAAAGTTCCTCATATAAGCATTCCTTGTTTTGCTACATGACTTATATTGAGGGCTTGATAACTTACGACATGTTAGAAGTTAGAGGTATTGAGAAAGTCATTCACACTACTTTTTTTGGTTGTCCATTCTCCATGCCTATTACATTTTTGTAATTTCTTTTATTTCATCCTACTCTTCAGCAAGTCCTCCATGTTTAGACCTATGATCAGCATAAGATGATTAAAAGGTTGAATTTGCTTATTACCTGTGTCCTCATTTACATAACCTTGCATAAGAGGAATTAACATTGCAGTTAAACTCAAACAACCCCAATTTTGGCAATTTTGGATGTTCCATTAGCACTTCTGTTGCAGCAGTTATTTTTGGGATCTGTTAACAAATGCATTTGGCGATCTTGGATGTTCTATTAGCATTTTTCAAGCTATGAAATGGCTCTTTTTATCTACTGGTCTTGAGGTATGACTTTTTACTTTCTTGTTGAGATATTTGTTGTGTGGGGGACTGTAGGCTATGAGGATATATGCTCAACCCAAAAACATAGGTTTCTAGATAAGATACTGCACTTTTTCAAATACTACACTATCCATGATCCTGCTGGATGAAGCATAAGGCCAATTGATTCATAATCTCTGCATATTCCTGCAATCACGGTGGGACTTCAGTTTTGCTTGCTTCATAAGCCTTTTTTTTTTCAGCTTCTAGTTTACTATATATTTGGGTGGCTCTTTTACTGATCCACACCCACAATGGTTTATTTTTTTACTTAAATAGAATTAGGCTCTGCACGCATCATATATAATATGATGGATATATAAGCCAGGCTATATGCAGAAGAAACCACAAAAATGAAACATTTGCACACAGTAAATCCATGTCCATGTCAATTCAGTGTTAACCTGAGTATCAGAGCCTTTCAAAAAAAAAAAAAAAAAAACTGTGTATCAGAGCCATCTAGTGCTTACTGCAATGCCCAATGCACCAAACCCATGACCTGACTTTCCACGGACCAGTACTTTTAAGGCAAAGAACCTCCACTAAAACATAAAAGGCAGCTGATAGTCTAATTTAATTAAAGAATATAGAACAATATTAGAATCTCTAACTATGAACTAAGTTAGAACAATAAGAAACAAAATGGTTCAACTCAAATTTCTAGAAAATAAATCATGCCCAAAATTAAGCACCTTATGACGAGTTTTCCGGTTCATATACTGTAAAACAGTAATCAGGAACACTTGTGCAGAAGGTTGAAAATAAAATTGATCAACTCCATTAAAATTGATTAAATCCCAAAATATTAACATACTCTGATCAACTCCATTAAACTTCCTCACTATTTAAATCGGCTGTTTATAAAAACAAATAAAATTGATTAAATAGTCTGACAAATAGTAGTTTAAATAAAATTCATTAAGCAGTCTAACAAATACCAATTTAAAATGACATGTCCTTCCCAAAATGAAATGATGCTTTACCTCAATTTCTGTAGTCCAACACCAATGTCAAGCATGATGAAATGAACATAATAAAAGTTATCTTTCTCCGTCTAAAATTGCAGACACACTAGTAGGCTACGCCACTTAATATTGTCAATAAGAATATAAAGATATGTTCCCTAGAAAATATTTAAAATAAAAGGTCAGATATAAATTGATAAACTCTATATCAATCAATTTGGTGCACGGATCATAGGCAGCTTCTGTAACTACGAATTTGTAGAAATAATGATTTTGGGATTGGGAGCTACCGATGTGCAAAACTCACCATCATAACCTCTATATCTCCTTGCACAAGGATCAGCGCCATGGGAGTTAAGGCAGCACCACTCTATCCTACCACTTGCAGGTACGTGAAGCTTCATTCAAATACTCTCCAAATTGGCATCATCCTGTCAGCAGGAATGTCTAGGAAGTGGCAGAGTGAGAGTAATATGCATTATGTTGTTCACATTCTATTGCCCAGTAATGGTATATAGATACATGCGTGGCTGATATTGGCAGAGATAGTTATGGGAGTGCAGAGGATGCAGGATTATAGGTATAACAGCCCCCTGCAAGCTAATGACCTGAGCAGGTCATTAGTTTGTCCCAAGGAGAGGAAAATTTGGTGGCTGATGTGGGCTTGGTAAAGATATCTGCTATTTGATCATGAGAGCTGATGTGGGGGACGGTGATGGGTTGGGAGCAGATGCAGTCCCAAATAAAGTGCGAATCCACTTCAATGTGTTCGGCGCAAGAGTGAAAGGTGGGATTATGCACTAGTGCAATTGTGGAGATGTTGTCGCAGTAAACTGGAGTAGGGACATTCTGTTGGATACCAAAGTCTTCGAGAAGTCGACGTAAGCAGATGATGTCAATGGCGGCGGTTGCAAGAGCCCGATATTCTGCTTCAGTGAAGGAGTGTGTTACTATTGAGTTACTTTTTGGTGAACCATGAGATAAGGTTGTTGCCGAGGAATGCACAGTAGTCTGATGTAGAGCAACGGTCTTGATGGTCACCAGCCCAATCAGAATTAGTGTAGGCATGAAGGTTGAGGGAGCTTGGTGATAGGCGTAGGCCATGGGTAGAGGTTCCTTTGAGGTACCTGAGTAGTCATTTGAGTTTTCGATGATGAAGCTGGAGAGGTTTATGCATATGTTGTAGTTTATTTATAGTTAGGGAAATGTCAGGCTGAGTGATGGCAAGTTATTGTAAAGAGCTGACTAAGTTGCAATATTCATTTGGGATGGAGTAGTCTATTTGAGAGGTAGGAGTGAGAGTTGGTTTCTGTGTTATGGGGGTGGGTGATGGTTTGCAAGAAGTCATGCGGCTTTATATAGAAGGTCGTTCAGATATTTGGTTTGGGATAGGTGAATGCCTTGTGGGGTTATGATAGCCTGAATGCCGAGAAAATAGGAAAAAGGACCGAGATGTCTCATGCTAAATTGATGTTGTAGATCAATGCTTCTCTTGGCTAGTCCATTTTGTTGAGGTGAGTAAGGACAGCTGAATTGATGAGCAATGCCAAGTGTAGAGAAAATTTTTTTGAGGATGTTATTATAGTATTCACCCTTGTCATCCGTTCGAATAATTTTGATAGATATGTTGAGTTAACATTGAACCATTTTTATGAATTTGATGATGATTGATGTTGCTTCAGCTTTGGTTTTAAGGGATAAATCCAAGCATAGCGAGAGCAATCATCAATGAATGTAGTGGCGATAGCCCAATCTAGAAACTGTGGGAGAAGGTCCCCATATATCAGAATGTATTAATTCAAGAATTTATAGTTATGGGATGTAGAGAAAGAGAATAGTAAATAGTGATTCTTTGATAATTGGCATGATACATGAGTGTTTACTAGAAATGTACAAATTGTAGTAAATGTTTTAGCTAGAGAAGACAAGGTGAAGCTGGATGAGTGGCCAAGTCATCGATGCCATAGGTGTACTGTCAATTGAGCTGAAAGAAGAGTAAGTTGTCTTGGTGGAGGCCGAGTTGTTGATGGAATGGAGTAGATGCCGTTGTGACAAGATCCTTAAAGAAGAGTCTTGTGATTCTATGCATCCAAGATGGTTTAACCATGAGCATCAAAGACAATGTAGCAGTTGCTCATTGGTGAGATGATAGACAGAGTAAGTTGTAGGAAAGGTTTGGAGCATGTAGGATATTAGTGGAGAAGTTTGTGATGTGGAGTAGAGAGAATACCTATGCCAGTTTGCTGAATTGGAAGAGTGTGACTGTGACCAAGGGAAATTTTTTTATTGCCATAGTAGTGCTTTGGTTTGGTGAGTTAAGAGGCGTCTGAAGTGAGGTGTGAGGTTGCGCCGGAGTCCAGGATCCAATCAGCTGTTGAAGAGGAAAATTTGGTAGCTACTGTGGTTGTAGTGAGAGCTTGTATGGTTGGAGAGAAGTGATTGCATCGAAGATCTTGATGATGCCATCATTTGGTAGTTGTAAGGCCTAGCTAGGCACAGATCTGGCAATGAATTGAGGACTTCTGCAGTTTGACTGATTTTATATTGCTAGCTATAGGTCGGTTAGTTTATGAGGAAAATCTAGCTCTGGAGTATTGAGAGGATCATCTTCGTCTTCTTCCTCTAATAGTTAGAAGAGCTGTGATTGAGTCATGAAGTGAGAGTTGTTGGAGTTCTTTTGCTGTTTCAATTTGGATGTTGATCTCTTTACTGCATAAAAGTGAGTAAAGGTCATCTAGGCTTGTAGGTTGTAAATTGGTGCGCATTGTGGGTTTGAATGCTTGGTAGGTGGAGGGATGTCCATTAAGAGTATAATGAATTATATCTTCAGTGTCTAAGGGTGAGCCAGTTGCAACAATGGCATCGACCTTGGCTTTGATAGCCGAGAGATAGTCTGTTATGGTTTGGTCCTTCATGGTGATGTGGTGGAGTTCATTTTTAAGATATAAAATTCCAGATTTGTCATGGGGTTGGAATCTTCATTCAATTGTTGTCCAGATTTTGGTATAGGTGTTGGTAGTTAGAACATATAGAAGGAGGGGGGTGAGATGATTGAGTGCAGAGCTACAATAAGGTTTTGGTCTATTAGCATCCACCTGTTATAATGTTGGTTTGCGATAGTATTTTCATCGTCAGATGAGATTTATTGTGGAGGACATGGTAGGGTGTCGTCAAGATATTGCGTCAACCCATTGGCTTTGAAGATTTTGAGGACTTCTCCAGATGGGATAGTTTTTGGGTGTGAGTTGAATATTGATTATGTTTATAATGTTGGACATCAAAAACTTGAGCTGAGATGGAATGTGATCATTTTCTAGGTTGGAGATTGGGAAGTTTTATGGACTTGTGTTTGTGGAGGTGTTTTGTGACACCATTGTTGATTTTGAAGAAAAGGGATGAGGATTAGAGGTGTACTGTGGGTCTAGTTGAGCTCTGATACCATGTAATGATAACAAGCTTTCAGCAGGAATGTCTTGGAAGTAATGAAGCTAGAGTAACATGTATCATGTTTTTCACATTCTATTACACAGTAATGGTATATATAGATACATGTGTGGCTGTGATTAGATGAATTTGTTAGGATCATGTGGCTGATATTGGCAAAGGTAGTTATGGGACTGCAGAGAATGTTTGCTGCAAGTGACAGTTGGGATGCAGGATATTATAGGTATAACACAACATGAATACCCTCCATTATAGTCGACATCATAGATGCGAATATTTGAATACATGGCTTAATGTAGAATTCAGAATGTAAACCAAGTCCCTAACTTAAAGAAGAATTAGATCTCTTTGTCAGGCAAATGGTGAAGAAGATTATGTTCCAAATCTCTACAATTTTGAGAAGGTAATCAAGGGTACCATGGCAATAGCACAAAGAAGCAATAATGTTCACATTGAAATCAAATGTTGAGGAGCAATGTAGGGCGGGCTGGCAAATTTTTTGTCAAGTGGAAGCTTCCAAGAGACAAGAGCGCATTGCAGGGCAATGAAAATTTCAGAATAAAAAAACATCATAACTATAAACCCAAAGTATACACAAGATTACTCAGCCTACTAAGATTTTTCCCTCATTTTGTGAGGACTTTAGATCTAGTTCTAAGCGCAAGTTCTCATAGTTAATTACCCCTCCCAAAGGTGAGAGGGAGCTTTCGATTAAGGCTAGTCCGCGAATGGTGAGGGAATGATGACTTGCCTGATTAAAATCTCATGGTTTCGTCATCCCAGGCTGTCATGACCCTGGTCTACTTAGTCAACGGAGGTAGTTGAACTAACTTGACTAATGAATCTTTGTCGGTAGTCATGGGTTGCTTAATCTAAGAAGATCTTATAGAACTGGAGTGGTTGTTTGTCTAAGGGGATAGTTTTAACTCCACCGACTTCACCCTAGCTAAGTGAGGGCTTTGTGCCCTATCATACACATCCTATGGTTCAAAACTCATAGGGGTAGAGCCATTGGAAAATATTAAGGTTATAGCCATAACCATAATTTATGGGGTCATTGAGAGACCAAACCAATTGGTTAGAGAGCTCTGGTCATAACCGCGACTTTTTGTAAAATCACACTAACAAAGGAAACGAGCCATATCATGACTGGCTTGAGATTTATAGAGTGTGAACATAGAAAAACACATGAGTTGATATTATCTCCTTTGTGAGTTAAAGTCTCTTAAATTTATCACATCTAACAAATAATTATGGATGAGTGGATGGATTTTAATTTTAAGTTTTAGATGATAAATTCCAGTTAAGCATTATGAACTTAGTAATTTATCAAATTTTATATTTTTATTGATATTTGATTTTGATTAATTTTATCAGAAATTTTAAATACTTTTTTATGGTAATATCCCTTCTAGTTGGAATCTCCATTCAACGCAATCATCATGAAGGTGTAAATTATTTGATCATTATTGACCTCACTTTTGGAGTGAGGATTCAATCTCCTCCTAGACATAGGAATCTTTTAGATATTAAGATTTTCCTAATCATGAGACACTTCTAGCAATTTGGTGAACAATTAACCTAAGTCTAGAGACTTAGAAGGGTTAACCATAAGGTTAGGGTGGTTAGAGAGATTCACCTATCCTATAACTTAAATCCAGTCCATGTTCACCTCCTCAAGACAAACAACAAATTCAAACCCAAATCCAAACCTAAATGCAAAACCAAACAATTGAAGCCCATGATGAAATCCTTCCTAAGTCCTTTGAATTAATTTCATGAACTTAGTCAAAATCTCACCAAATCAATCCAAGATCAATTGATTTTCTCATAATCAATTTATATCTTCAATCATCTTCCCAAATATAAATCAAATCTACATCCAAATGACCAAAACTAAATCAAACTAAATTAAACCCTTCTCCAAGCCTTATGAGCCCATCACATAGACTTAGCCAAACTTCCATCCAATTCAATTCAAACTCAATTGATATTCTCATAAATCAATCATATCTTCAATCAGCTTCATAAATATAAATCAAATATACATTTAAATCAATCAAACTAGATCAAACTAAATTAAAATCTAAGCCTAAGCCCTTTGAACCAAATCCATGGACTTAGCCAAATTCCTTCATTCCAAAACCCAAATTCAATCAATTTTCTCATGAATCAATTATTTCTTCAAGCATCATCACAAATATAAATGAAATCTACAATCATCAAGCCAAACCAAAATCAACCCAAGTCAAACCTAACCTAACCCATTTGACTTGAAATTCTCAAATGAACCAAAACCCATTCAAGCCCAAATCAGTTGCAATCAAATTTATATATCAACCCAAAGTCCATGTATAAACTCAACTAAATCAAACTCAACCCAAAATCAAACCAACTAAGCCCAATTGGTCTACTTGACCCAAAGTGACCTTTTGACCTATTTGAGCCAAGTTCTAATCCTACCCAAAATAGATTGAACCAAGCTCATCAAAACCTCATACCATGATTATTGATCCCTTAGCATGATCAATTTCCATAAATTGAGTCAAACTAACTCAAGTTGGTCATTTGACCAAGTCAACCCTTTAACCCATATGAACCCTAAACTAGCCAAAATTCATCCTAAACCAAAACAATTGGAACCATTGATTCACACCAACCTATGATCAACAATTGAACATGACTTGATGACCAATTGGGCCAAACTCAATCTAATTGGCCCTTTGACCTAAGTTGACCCAATTTGACCTAAAAGATCAAAATAGGTCAAATCATAATCCAATCCAAAGTGATTGCAACCAATGGCTCAAGTTCATTCCAAATTAATTATTGAAGTTGACCAAACCATAATTAAGCCCAGTTTAATCAATTGGACCCCATTGACCCACTTAGCCCAAATTTACCTAAAGGGTCAATTAGCCGAAATCCAAATTAAATCCAAATCAACTTAAACCAAAGCCTACAATCATCCTCAATTAACCAATTGAATATGAATCTACATCTAACAAAAGCCAATTTGGCCAATTTGGTCAAATTGGTCAACTTGACCCATTTGACCTACACAAATCCAAATGAGCCAAAAGATATAATTATTGAAACCAATTGAACCAAAATACTTGAAATCATCATTTAAACTTGACCCAAGCTTTGGTTTGACCCAATTTGACCAATTGGTCAACCTAACCCATCCTAGCCCAATTTGACCTATAAGGCTCAAATTGACCCAAACCCCTTTGAACCAAGCCTTGACCACTTGGAATCTGATCAAACCTAACCCAAACCCATCTTTGATCAGCCAAAATAAACCCAAACCCAAATTGAGATCAGCCCAAGGCAAATCCCCCTTGGATTCTCCTCCCACTGGGTTTTTTTGGCCAAATATAGCAAAGTCCACTCTCCCATTCCATGTGCTAGCCCTCACACACGCCAAATGTGGTCTGACCTTGCCACCTAGCCTACCCATGTGGGCTAGGTTGGCCTTGGACCAAAGGGAGGTGAGTTAACTCACCTCCCTCACAAGCCGAAATCCATTAGATCCCAACTTGAGGGCTGCTGCATTGAGCCACCTCCCAAGCCTTCCACCAACCTAATCGTTCCACATGGAGACGACAGTGACCACTCCGGCGCTCTGGCATCGGCTGGCCAGCCGAAAATGGGAAAGAGATCTCGTTCATCAGATCCAAGGGAGAGGGGTATACACCCCTCAATTCGATTCAATTCTCACACATTCGATCCCTCAGAGCTCCCAAGTGGATTTCTGAACTCCCTAGTGAGCTCCCCAAACTTCGCAAGGCCTCCCCTCAAAATTTCTCTTCCCAAGCATTCCCGAAACAAGGAAAGCCTCCCTTGATTCCAACTTCTCCAATTCCTCACCAAACCCAAATTCCCCTTTCCTACACCATCACCACATCCCGTCGAAGCCAACCGAAGCTTCTCCCGAGCTCCAAGCCCACCGGAGGTAGCACTTGGACCAAAGCCGAGCCTCCAAAGTGGAACTTGATCTTCTAAGCAAACGACGTAAAATCGACTCAGTAGCTCAACAGGGCTTCGTCTCGACTACACGAAGCTTCCTCAAGCGAGTTTGTCACCGTTCCTTAGCTTCGGCGAGGTATTTCCATTAAAATCAAGATTTCTTGAAATTTCATTAGAGCTTTGTGAAGCAAACGTGCATGTGTGGATCTTGGCATTGGATCACCTCTGATCATTATTATGAAGGTGTGGGATCCATTTGGAGTGGATCCAAGCTCGGGTGAGCATGGATCGCGTGGGTAATGGAGGATTGCTTCTGTCCTTCATCGCCCATGATACGATAGATCATGCGCCATCCATTCGCATGATTGGAATAGATGGTCGTGATTAGATTCATTAGATCGAGCTGATTTCATCCCTTATTGACTGCATGATCGATTTGCATTGTCCGATCCGAGATCAATGGTGGAGATCGAAAGCGTGTCCGCCATCAGCCACGTAGTGCTAACTCGCACGCTTTAATAACCAATCCCGTGATGCTATGTGAAAAGCACATTATGTGACGTCAATGGGATTATGTTTAATTAGGCTTAATTAAATGGAATTAATGGTTGAAATTTGCAAAATTATAACAAATCATAGAAAAATTAAAAAAATACAAGTAAATACTTGTTTTAAAGGTATTTCAAAGAGGAATTTATTAAAAATATCCTTAGTAAATTTTGAATAGTCATTAAGGCTTAATTAAGGTTTAATTAAAAAATTAATTAGCTTAATTACTCTCTAATTAATTAATTAATTAGCTCCAAATTTCTAAGATTGTTTAAGGGGATGACCTTTGTCTCTTTTAATTTTTTTGAGATTTATTGGTTAATTAATTAGGAAAATTAGTTAATTAAGCCCTAATTACTTTCTTATTTTAATTGAGGATTTATTAATGACATGAACATTGACTAATTAATTAATTAGGTTCATTAATCATTGTCAACAGTGAGGGGACTTATGGAATAGGATTAAGACCTCTTTCCTAATCTTTTTCCTTAAGTTCATTCCATTTTTCAAGAAAAATCAATTAAGGATTAATTGGATAATTAATTTCTTAATTATTCTAATTAATATAAAATATCCAATCTAATTAATTGCGGGGCAGATCTTTAGGTGTTCAATAACCTAAAGACATTTAAAAAAATTATAATTAACTCATATGTGTGGGAAAATTATAAGTGTACTTAATTAAGTTCATTTAATTAATTATTAATTATGAGTCAACTGCATTAGGCCCTTTCATTTCTCAAGATCATTGCAAATTTATTTTCTATGCATATCATGTTGGCTCATAATTATCTAGTTAATTACTTTAAGGTAACATACTTAAGGGTTAATTAATGGAATTAATACATATTACAATTTAATTAACCCATAAAATCAACTCAATCACATTTCATTAAACCAAATTAATTCACAAACATGGGAATGGGTTAGGATCAGCAAATTTCTAACATTCCTTAAATCAAATTAAGCATGAAGTTAAAAATGATGATTAAAGAAGCTTTGATTTACTTTAAATGGCTTTATTTAATATGATTGTCCTTAGAAATTAATTTGATTGAATGAAATCATGTGCTTATGTTTATTTATTCCTTTCCAATCATATTAATTGTTGTATGTCATTTGGGAATCATACATTCATCTTTTCAAAATTAATTAAATGAAATGGTTTTCTTTTATGTAAACTTGCATATGTTGGATTAATTTATAATATGGCGCTATTATCACTAGTAAATTCAAATTATTTTTCAAAGTTTATAAATCAATTACATTGATTAAAGTGATAGTAGTTATGATGACATAGGAGTTTGCATGTGCTTATAGCTTATGTATGTGAAGTAAAGCTTTCTTTTTCTTGATTCATGTGTAGCTTTACATGTATTTGAATGTTAATAAGTATTTAGTCTAGACATTCTGGGAATATGAGGATTTAAGTAGTCCCAATGAGATCATTTGATTATCTTACTCCCCTGGTTAGCTATGACACGTACTTATTTGATTTCATTTAACATGTATTCCTATATTAGAATTCGGATAGAACTTTAATTCACATACATAAATAATTCAATTAAATAAAAATATAATCTTTGCATGGTTTTTTTCATTTATGTATACATTCATGTGTATTTAAGAAAAAAAAGTATATAGTTTGGACATCCAGGAATACGAGGCTTTAGCTAGTTATCTCTCTTCTTCTCTTTATAACACTTAGTTTTTAAGTGTAAATCAAATGAAACAAAAGAAAACACAAAGTAAAATCTACAAATCAATTAAATCACTTCAAGTGAAATTCCCCTTTCATGTTAAATTGAATCCTTCTACACTTAGAAAATTATAACACTAATGCCTAGCAAGATTTACCACATAAGCCTTAACACACACATTAGAATTAAGTCACCACTTCTAGCTCTATGTTAGGATAATGTATAGTGTGATGTATGTTTTGTTTTGTGATGTTTTGATTTTAGAGTGGATGTTAGGGTGCATGCTTCGTAGAGTGGATGTTAGGCCGATGTTAGGCTAACCATATTTTTTGTAGGGGATTGTGCTTAAGGGAATGCTTAAAAAAATATAGAAGCTCTCTTTGCAAGTTGCTTAAACCCCTAAGCATAGTCCAAGTTAGGATTTGTGGGCTTGGTTACCCATGTGCAGGGTGCTAAGTCAAAATTATAAATATAATTGCTTAACTTGTATGTGTGTTTAGCTAACCTTTGTTTTGCAGGTATAGTTAAATATATTTTTCATATTTTTAACATAATTTTTAATTAAGAGTTAGGATTAATGTTATGGAGGATTAGGATGAGCAGTGGCCAGAAGGCTTTATCTTGGAGTGCCTTGTGATGTCTTTGAAGCAAGCACCATCTAGATCAAAGGAGGAAGAGGGAAGAATGAAGAATGAAGATGCCCATAACATTTAATAAAATTATAATTATCCTTTTATATTCCAGGTTATATAAGGGTAGAGCGGCTACCCATCTTTTCTTTTCGGGTTGTACGACAATACCCAATCGCACCGGCCTGTTATTCTTTTGCATTATTTTTATAAAAAAAATATTTGATGATTTGTTTAGTTTGCACTAAAAATGTCATGCTTTTCTTAGTTTCTTAAATGAATGATGCTTTAATGTGTGACCTGGATGCAATTAGCTCTTAAAAAAATTATTTTTCTACCCCTACTAATCACTCAATTAAAATCTAAATAACTTATAACCTCACAATAAAGCCTTGGTCTTAAATAAAATAATTAAAAGATTTAGCAATTCTTAGCTGTATGATTGTATATTTCACATCATGCATGCATCTTGAATTACTCTTGCAAAATAAGGGCCTCCGTCCTTACACGCATAGGGACCGCTTGACTGTGAGAGAAACCCCCACTGACCGAGCTTCACCCTCTTTATCATTTAATTTGGCCAATAACTTATTTCATCATGCATTTAGGCATATAAAAAATCTCAAAGCCTTTGTCCAAATTAAGTATCAAATATTAAATAAAATTTGAAAATATTTGCATCTATAGATTAAATCATTATTTATACCACTTATGCTCTTGTATCTTAGGGAGTGGGTTTAAGGGACCTTAGTCTCTTTTCTAAATTAATAATAGCCTGACTATCTTGCAAATTCATATGAATAGATTACATGGATTTTGAAATTGTAAGAGGAGTTAGCTGGTGGCCACTCCATACGGTTATAAGTCCAGCAGTCGGGTGATTTATCCTCTCTTATGGAGGCAAACCTTATGCCAATCTTCACTTAAATTTAGGTTGTGGTTTAGCTTATGATAAAGCTCCCTAGATTTAGAATCTGAGATTACTATTTTCTTCGAGCTACAAGCATAAATCTTTACCTCCCAGGCATTTCCACAACCTTGTGTTGATGGATTATAATCCCTAATAATCTAATAAAATTTTAGCTCAAAATATATAAATCTCTTCACTTTCAAATATATAAAGTCAAATTATAGGATATATTGGAATTCTCACCATGCTTCTAATATCATGAGCATTCCATACCTATTCCCTTTTGCTTCCAAAATAAGTCTTCTCCTTGAACTTTCCTAATTGATTGTTCAAATATGATCAATCCTTTGATAGTCTAGCTTTGAAATCTTTGGAGATCCTAAGTCAACTTTAATCGAGTGTATTCTTAAAGAATTTCATTCTCTGAGATGTAATTAATTATGGAGGCTGTTGACCTCCATAAATACCACATCAATTTAGTTGATCTCACAAGACAAAAACTTTGGATAGAACATCACCCAAATCAAAGTTGAAAATGCACGAGACATCACCGAAACTAGTCAAAATGATCTCCAATCAACGAATGGACTTCGCCATTACGTTCAAAAAAATCAAAATTGGTTGATATATATATATATATATATATTGTACAATCCGACGGTCTACTAATCAAGAGGTCGAGCCGTGAACAAGCTTACATGTATATTGAGTCGGGAGGCGGCAATGCTCAAATGACCTCCATTTATAAAATTGATTGACCGTTAGCGTTGAAACATCAAAACCTATCAAACGTGACTGCCCACACTAAATTAGGATGAGTCTACGTGAATGTTGAGCAATCGAAGAGATAATGCGCATTTTTGAACCGAAAGTGATCCTAATTCATCATTGAAATCACATAAATGACCTTCGATCCTGAAACATGCTATGTTGTTATATCTAGAATGTCAAAATCATCTAGAATCAATATCCATATTTCCTTAAGTCATCACAAAAAAATCATTAAAATTGACTTGCATTTCAAGAGAATATACACATTTAATCCTCCAAATAAATCCATAGCTACTTAACTCAAATTAAACTCACATTTCAGCCTATTTTCATACACAACAGCCTCACTTGCATTTATATAATATATAGAATATCTAAGTTATCCTACTGCAGCTGCCCAAAATCCTCTTCCCATAACTTCTTCATGTGGAAACCCATACCATGCTAATTTAATGGTGATTGGTAGCCCTTGTCTTATTCACTTATGAAATGAAAAGAGAGAGCAACTTGTTCTATAGATGTTCCATTCTAGATTACACATATCTAGTTTTTCCACTCTCCTTCTCAATGGATTGGCCTCACAGCTTTTGTTTTCTCATCTCCATCATGCACAACACCAAAACTGCTTTCTCCCTGCTAGCTAGCATGCAACCCCAATGAGGCTAGGTAGCGGATCTCAGCCCTCTACCTAGCCTTCTTTGTCTCTCATCTTCTAGCATACGATATATGCACGCTTTTTTAAGCATGGTGGGTTTAAAAGATTTCTCAAACTGTAGTGTTGTAAGACACTGATTATGCATGCTTTTTTAAGCATGGTAGAAAGGCTATAGCACTCCCGATGCAGCCCCCTATGTGGGGAAGACGTCGAGGGCTGCCGAAATTTGGACTGACAGAGGGCTTAATTAATTTAATGCAAAATAAACTCGAAGCTCAAAATTAAAATTTGAATTAAAATTACAGGTGTTTGAAGATCCTATTATGCCCAGTAGAGCTAACATGAAGACCCTATAGTGTAAGACAACACCATTATCTTAGTAGGCCCGAGAAGTTTGAACAGTCCGATCGCCCTATGGGGATGATGCGAGGTTGCCAAATTTTGGACTAATGATGGACTCAATTGAACTTAAGCATAATATAAATATAGCTTAAACAAAAAATAAGTTAAGCAAGAGTTCTTAAACTAAAAAATGCATAATAATAACTAAAATAAAGAATTAATAAATAAAAAATTATTTGCAAAATAAAATCAATCAAAAAAATGAGAAAGAGATAACTTACCAAGGGACTTAGAACTTCAATCCAAATGACAAGCAGAAACTCCATAGCATTCAATGGAATTGAATAGACTTGAATGAAAATGAACTGAATAGTCTATCTATTTATAGACAGGAAAAAATGCTCAATGGGGACCAATTAAAATAAAATAAGCTATATAAAGATAAATTTCGCCACCCAAGTAAAGCCAAAATTTTTGAAAGTGCATCTTGCTAGGAATCTAAAATGGAATTGAGTTAAAAGTAATACATTAATTTCAAATCTCTATTCCACCGAATCTATAATCCACATATACAAGCGGACAGAAGGTGTTTAGCTTCAAATTAAATATTGCATGTACTACAAGACTAATATTCTCATAAATATTATGTCTAAAAGTCCATATGATTACTTAAGTGGAATATTTTGAAATAATGTCACACTTGATTCAAATGCTTTGAAATATGTGCAAATGCTTGAATGAATTAAATTCAGTACTGCACAAATTGCAAAGCGGACTCTCACTATAATAAATTAAAATATGTACAAGTGCTTCAAAAGATACTAAATTCTTTGAAGGTTTATATGGACACATGAATTGAAGCACCCACATGGGCCCCAACACTACGATGAATACTTAAACTTAGTGTTTGAGGATGCTTGGGTTGATTCCCGATTTGGTCTTAGAATCAGTCAGTTAACAAAACTCAAAAATCCATTTCAAAATTTGCAATTTGACACAATTTTATGTCAAACATAATTACTTCAACTTAGACATATAAGTGTCCATACAATATTTTCAAAAAATAGATACTTGTATGTATGTTAAAGTATTCATTAGATCAAGCATCTAAAAATATATGCAAGTCATATGCAAAATGAAAGAAAATCTAAAATTTAATGATGTTATTAAAATTTTAATTTAATAAAATCTAAGAAGCTAATGATATAATTACAAAAAATGGATCTAATATTTTCAAGTTCAATCTCAGAGGAAAAGTCTCAAACGATTCTTTTTTTGCTAGAGTTAACAAGATTTGGAGGACTATAATTCTTGAGATAATGAATTTAGACCCGATCCTCTGTAGAAAAAACAAGTAGAGTTGACAAGGTCTATCATCCAATAATTGCCATATGATTGAGAAAGGTGATCATTATTAAATTTTCAATAATGAATCATTACATATTTAAATCTAAATCAATTCTAAAATGATCAAAATTCAAAAAAATATAAATTAAATGAAATTAATTATTTAAATTTAAACTTAAAATCATCCACCCCTCCGCAACTGTTTATCTCAGGGTGACAAATTAAGTTGACTTTTGCTTACAAAGAGCCAATGTCAAATCAAATGCATAACTATTTTCACACTCAAGTAATCTTAAGCCCGTAAGGATGCGACTGTGTCCTGTGGTTTTTTCCAATGGCATCACATAAATGATGATTATGATCAGAGCCCTTTGACCGGGTGGCTTGCCACAAAATGACATCACTAAAGTACAGTCATAGTCATAGCCCATATGTTCCTCAATGACTTTACTCTTTGAGTTGTGAATTATAGAATGTGTTTGATTAGACAAAAAACTCTATGTTAGCTAAGGTTGACTTACATTTGTCCCCTTAGACAAACTCCACCTCAGGTCTATAAGGACACCTTAGATGATGTAACCCATGTGTTACTGGCATGGATTCTTCGGCCGGGTTGGGTCGACTACCTCCTCTGACAAAGTGGACCAGAGACCGTGACAACCCGGGATGACGGAATCATGAGATTTAGATCAGACGCATCATCGTTCCCCTAAATAAAAGCTTTAAATTAAATAATAAATCTCATAAATTTTAAACTCCACTCCTACTATATACTTTATTTAGAAATTCATCGACTAGCTTTAAGCAGTGCTCTCTATTGAGAGGCAAAATTATAGGTGCTTACCTAGAACTTTATGTAGATCTAAAGTCCTCCAAAATGAGAATAAAATATGGTAGTTATCTCACTATTCATTTACCTTGAAAATTATGCAGAGCACTTAAACACTCTTCATCTAAGATCTAAATTTTTACTATAGAATTTTCAAGGATAGGTTTCTCTTCCTATCTTTGGTTAGTCGAATCTAAGCTATCATAATAGTAGAGTATTAAAAAAATTAAAATTGAAAATCAATCATCAATGAAATTAAATTTAAATCAATCATATTCTTATAACTAATATATTTTTTGTTGTATCTATGCATTTTGAAAGTGTGGGGTGATATGCTAATTATTGACTACTAATCCCCATCTCTCATTTACGAAGATGGATCTTCAGAACACAATATTTCTCATGCTTGTGAATGCCACTCTGCCAGTTGAACCTTTTCCACTAAGAATGTATGATGCTAAAGCCTCTTTTTCTAGAGAAAAATGAGTATAAGGCAAAGAAGGAAAAGAAATGTTGAATTGTGATTTCAGTAGTTGTTGCCTGGATCACCAACCATGCAACCAGACTTACAACCAGATGTGAGTATTCCTACCCCACAATAAATTTGAAAATTTTGAGATGGGTGAAAAGAAATAGCTCTATGGTGATCTTTGTGGTCATTTGGGCTCAACTCTCAAGCCTTGAAGAAACAACTTGAAACTCTATCTGCTCGAGTACATAGAGTCCTGATGGTTGTCAAGAAAAAAAGGTCTTATGAATAAAAGATATTAAAGGTGTATTATTAGAGAAGCCAATAATGCTCCACTACAGAAACTACTATCAATAGTAGTAAGAACTCAAGATCATCCTAATAAATTCCTGCATGGTGAGCATCGGGGTGTGACACCTGGATCGCATGCCCATGAATCCGCTACTGAAAGGTCCCGACAAAAAGAAAAATAAATATGGAGGCTGAAACCTTGAGAAGAAATAATGACGCAGAAGCTTCTTTATCTAGAAGAAATGAGACAAGAAAGAAAAATATTGTGTGCTCAGCACTATTCAAGTAGAAAATTATACAACAACATTGGTATAAGCTTCCAACTCATAATAGGTTTGACAACCTAAGATGGGTAAAGCGGAACA
This sequence comes from Cymbidium sinense, assembly GCA_021442155.1. Classification (NCBI taxonomy): domain Eukaryota; kingdom Viridiplantae; phylum Streptophyta; class Magnoliopsida; order Asparagales; family Orchidaceae; genus Cymbidium; species Cymbidium sinense. Next base: position 166,468,948 of record CM038216.1, on the reverse strand, counting down.
TCTCTACTAGTAAAATCAACCAGTCTTTTTGGACCCAATAACGTCAGGTTCTAGCTTCTCTAATGATGGAACTCAAAATTATATATGTAAGAGTGCATCAGGTCCTCAAACTTGTTAAGGAGAAATGACTGATGAAAAGAAAATATCAAAGCCCTATCATTAGGGAGGCTAGAGTTGCTCCTCCAAGGAGACCTCCTCCTACAAAACTGACGTGATGTCAACCAATTCAAGTCCCACATGATGAGCATCAAGGCGTGACACTTAGACTACATGTCCAAGAATCCATCAACGAAAGGTTCCGACAAAAAGGTAAGCAAAGTTGGAGGCCAAAGCCTCAAAATGAAACTATCTTAAAGGAATATAATATCATGACTTCAAGAAGTAGAGGTTGATATTTTTCCAACTCAGTTGATTGAAGCTTCCGAAATTGGGAGTTCTTCTAACTTGATCTCTATAATTTGGAAAATATGGGAGATAAATTTTTGACATTTAGGGTTATCTTTTCATGCATAGAAATATATTCTTTTTGTTCCTACAAGACTCTGTAACTTAATAGTAACAATTATGGATATATTCAAGGATTTTGACGTAAAGCTTGATGTAAACCTGAATCAAAATATATTCAAGAATCTCATCTTGTAACACGACGTCAACTCAAATAAATTTAACATAAACTAAAAAATGCCCCCTGTCTTCTAGGAGGAATTCTAAAGCACATTTAGAAGAGCTTTCAAGATGGAATTAAGCAAATACATCAATATTTGAATTGATCTGCTCTTAAGAGGGTTTAAACATGTAACATTAATTTCATCGATGTATATAAATCTAATATACCCCCTGTGTAATAGGGGACTTTTTAAGGAAAAGATTTTTCATCTGGAGTGAGTTTATTTAGGGATCTCGGCATGAAGCGTGATGTCGACCTAAATAGATATATTAAAAAAAATGCTCCCTATCTTGGGGATTTCTATTGTACTTCAAGAATGTAGTCATCATGTACAATACTTTTTTAGGTAACGACCATTGATTAGTAGCATTGGTCTTTCTCCCTTTAGGTCAATGAGTTGGTATGCCCCTCCTTGATACACTTTTTCAATGACAAAAGGGTCTTCTCAGTTAGGCTCAAATTTTCCACTAAATTTTTGAATGGGGATAATTGATCTTTCAGCACCAAGACCAATTCCCCTTTTTGGAATGTTCAAGGTCGCACTATATGATCGAATGATTTGGACATCCTCGCTCGATAGACTTCTAATTTTCATTGAACTTAGAGCCTAACTTTGTCAATCGCGTCAAGCTCTATCATCAGTATATGGGCATTCTCATCTTGAGTATGATTGTGTTGAATGACTACTCAAAGTGAATGTAGTTCAACTTCAAGTGGCAAGGACGCCCATCTAATCGTTAGCATAAGGGATTTTATAGATGCGATCTAGATGTCACGTTTTCTGTGGAAATTTTACTTCAAGATTTTGGCCTCCAAAATTGCTCACCTATTTGCCGGGACCTTTCGACGATGGATTCTTAGACTTATGTTCCAAGTGTCATGCCTCGATGCTCTCTGTGCGAGACTTGAATTAGTAGACATCTTGTCGGGGTTATAGGAGGAGGTCTCTTTGGAGAAGCAACTCTAGTCTCCATAAGGACAAGACATTAATATTTTCTTTTTATCAGTCCTTTCTTCTTAGTAACTTTGAGGACTTAATGCACTCTTGCATATATAGTTTCAAGTTTTCTTACTGGAGAAGCTGGAACCTAACATTATCGGGTTCAAAATGACTGTTTGATTTGACCAGTAGAGTTGTTTCACTTTCCCCCTCTTAGGTTGTCAAACATGTTATGGGTTGGAACACTTACTTCTGGTTTCATAGTTGGTTGTATAATTTTCTGCTTGAACAATGGCTGTTGAGTATGCAGTTCAACATTTCTCTTTCCCCACTGTCTCTGGGTTAGCTTGCTTCAAGATGAAAAAGTTTCTGCATTGCAACTTCTTCTCGAGGCTTGGCCTCCATATTTTTTTTTGTCGGGACCTTTCGACGGTGGATTCCTGGACATGCAGTTCAGATGTCATGCCCCGATGTTCACCGTCCAGGAATTACTTAGAACGGTCTTGAGCATTACCCAATAAGAAAAGCCTTTTTGGTGAAGCTTTCTCTTTTTGTCTGACAATCAGGCATTGATACTTTTTCTTCATAAGACCATTCTCCTTGACAACTTTCAGTACCATGTGCACTCTAGAGGATAGAGTCTTGGGATGCATTTTTTGTGGAGTTATAGCTTGGTGTCATTGCCCTTAGAATGATTGTTTGATATAACCAGTAGAGCTGTTCCTTTTCACACACTTGAGATTTTTAAAGTTATTGTGAATTAGAACACTAGCTTCTGGCATCAAGTATGATCACATGATTAGTGATTCAGGTAGCAACTGCTGAGCTTGTAGTTCAGCATTTATTCTCCTTCTTTGCCTTCTACTCAGTTTTCCTCTAGAAGAGGAGGCTTCAGTATTATACCTTCTTAGTACGAAAGGCTCAACTAGAAGAGTGGTCGCATTCACAAGAATGATTGAAACTTTCTATCAGTGATGATTCTTTTCATGACTAGTGCTTTAGAATTGATCCTTCGAATACGAGGCTTTCTTTCGACGAACCTCGGTAGTAATAGTGGCCATTTCGATTGTCCTCCTCCCCTACACAGGTTGGTGTGTACAATATGCAGGTGCTTTAGGCAGAGGATTATTTGCAACAATAATGGTTGGGAAGTTTACACTACCACATTGGATGGTAGCTCCAGTATCTCCAGTATTGAATACAGTATTAGCCAGATGGATGTTGGTTCCGCGACCTAGCTGCATGATGAACGATGTGTTCTGAAAATCCATCGATATAAAGAACAAGCAGATTAGTCATAATGACATAATTAGCTTAGATTTAGTTTCATTGATAATTAATTTTATATTTTAATTTTTATCACGCTTTACTACTACTATATCTTAAATTCAACTAGCCAAAGATGAAAAGAGAATCTGTCCCCGAATTGCAAATCTGGGCTCCAAAAATTCATCACCAACCTCTCGATAATATTGAATTGAAGAGAGTGTGATTTAAGTATTGTAATTTTCAAAATGTAGATGGAATAGTAGATAAGACACTACCCAGAGATTTCATCCTCATTTGGTGACTTTAGATTTGGTTCCAGGTTTCCTATAGGCGGAAACCCCTACAGTTAATTACCCCTCTCAATAAATGAGAGAGAACTTTTGATTAAAGCTAGTCGTTAGATTGTTTAATCTGCAGTGTATAGTAGCAGCATATGGAGTTTCAAAATTTAGATTATGAAATTTATCATTTCGGCTTAAACCGGATGGTTGGGGGAATGATGACATGCCCGATCTAATTCCCATAGTTTCGTCCTCCCGAACAGTTGCGGTCCCTAGTCTATTTAGTCAGATGAGGTAGTTGACCCAGCATGACCGAAGGATCTTTATCAACAACACATGGGTGATGTCGTCCAAGAAATCTTTATGACCTTGGGTGGTGTTTGTCTAAGAAAATAAGTTTAAGTCTACCTTAGCTGATAGAGGGTTGTTTACCCTATCAAGTATACCCTATGATTCTCAACTCAAAGGCTAGAGCCATTGGGGAGAATACAGGCTACGGTCATAATCGTAATATAATGGAGCCTGACTGGCCAAACCAACCGATCAGAGAACTCTGGTCATAACTGTATCATCTATGGAGCCTATTGGCCAAACCACATAGTCTTAGGATATGGACCATGTTTTTACTGGCAAGAGATTGATTGAGAGTGAACATAGTAGAACATTTGATTTGACATTGGCTCTTTTGTGAGCTTGAGTTTTCTTAATTTGTCAACCCGATAAACTGTTGTGGAAGGTGTTGTTTTAAGCTTTTTTAATGATAGAGTTTCATTTAAATAATTTTTAGATTAGCACTCAATTTGAGTTAATTTGATTTCAAAAATTGATTAATTTGAATATGCTTAAGAGCCTTAAATCATGTCAACTCTGTTTAGCTACTAACAGAGAATTAGATCTACTATCACTTGATAGAATCAGTTTCTCAAATATTTCACTGATTTAAAATTTTTAGAATAGATTTTTAAGTTTTATTAACCCAGACCTAGTCTTAAGACTGACAGGGTAGCAACCCATGTAGCATCCTCAAACACTTGAATCTAAACAATCAGTATAGTATCGTGGCCCATGCGGGTGTATTTGAGAACGCCTTAATTAACACATTCTATTTGCTTGTACAAAGTGTTGTGAATTTGGTGGCGTAGAAGACATTGTGAATTGATCTAATATCTTATTAGAGTTTTTAGATTAATATTTAATTGATTTTAATTTAGCATGCGCAGCCTTTTCAAACATTAAAATTTGCACTTTAAATCTCTATGTCCGAGCACATGCATGTATTTATAGCTTAGATAATTTCACCTAATTAGTGATTTCGTTGGTTTTGTAAATCATAATATAGAAATGAAATTCCTTAATTTTTGTATTGAAGGAAAGCTCCTTCATTCATGCAACATTTAGTTTAGTGTCATCTTCTGTCTTATTGTACAAAGAATTGTAGATCCGATGGTAATCATTTGAAAGTTTACACAAGCATTGAATAAGAATATATTCATTTTAGATATGTGTAATGAATTTATTCATTCAAGCATTTGCATGTTTTTTGGAATATTTGACCCAAAGGAGTGACCACTATAAGATATATGTGAGAGCATACTTCATGTAGTTGTATTCATACAAGTTTATATATACGAAGTTCACCCAAAAGAAAGCTTCAAGCCTTTCTAATTTTGTCATTTAAGGACTCTTCACACTTTCTACAACAAAAGTTGTTAGACCCCATTTAGATTCATTTTTAACTTTATATCAAGTTCCCTATTTATTTGAAAATTAGACTTCAAATTTATTACAAGTTTGTTATGAGTTTAGTATTAACTTCCTTAAGTTTCACTTGCATTTATTTTGATAACAAACATGGAACAAGGTTGTTGTGATATGTTTTACATATGTTGTTAGTTTAGTTACAAGTGGGTCCCACAAAGGTGGCTTTCCTTTCCTATAAATAAGGCTAAGAGGGGGAGTTACCTTTCATATCATTTTCTTGAAAAACACTCCATAGCCTTTAAAGATTTTGAAGAAATGAAGGGAATTTGCTTGCATTTAAAGTAAGTATTTTACTTCATTATTGTATTTCTATTTTTTTTAGTTTCCCTATAAGTATGCTCCATTTATTTTCTATCTTTAATTTAATGTCTACCTTCATATTTATTATGCATTTTTTATTTGATTTAAGTTTAAATGTTTCCATTTAAGTTTGCTTAAGTCTTAAATTTAATCCAAAATCAGGCATAATTTTGGTAGCCTCCTAATGTCATCCCCAAAGTGCATCGAGTATTTTGGCTTTCTCGATGCGCCTAATGAGTGTAGCAGTGGTGTCTTGACACCAGTCTTCACACCATTATGCTGATGGGCATTAGCGGGGTCTTGAAATTTGCAGAAAGAAATGAAAGCATATATGTATTTTCACACTCACATTTCCTCGCACCCACTATGCCCTCATGGGCATTAGTGGGGTCTTGAAACTTGCAGAAAGAAATGCAAATATATATATATTTTTTCATATTTGCATTTTCTTGCATCCACTACGCCCTCATGGGCATTAGCGAGGTCTTGAAACCTTCACATTTTCTCACACCCACTACGCCCTCATGAGCATTAGCGGGGTGTTGAAACCTTTATATTTTCTCTCACCCACTCGTCCTCATGGGTATTAGCGGGTCTTGAAACATGCTAAAAGAAATGCAAGCATATATGTCCACATCACACATTGATCCTTCATGTTCTAACTCATTTTTCTGTGCGTTACAATGATCGACAAAGAGCCAAAATTGGCAAACTGATGTGATGCTGTGTCTCATGAAAGGCCACAATCTAGGTGTTAGCTTGGAAAATGCATAGGGATTACCCAAAGATTTAATCCCATCCCCATGATCATCAGGTTGAGACAACTTGTTAAGGTCTAGATCCTTTTTTTTTCACCTAACTTTAATGTGCCTAGCATCTTTGGTACCATTTCTGGCTAAGAATATATTTCATATATCAAGTTCATTACACTGCTAGTTGATGCACTCAAGGCATCCAGATCAAGCAAAATATCCTAGAGTAGCATGACAATTGAATGTAGGGTTCCATCGTCGAGAGAAATAATGGCTACTGAGGCATCGTGGAATCTGGAACTTTCTAACATCATCATCTGGATCTTCAAGTCTAGCTTTACATGCAGGAAGAATATAAGACAATAGATCTTGAAGCATTTCCTTCCTAACAATAACCAAATATTTTATCCCAAGTAGACATCCATGTCGTACCTCCCATTCTTGTCTGCACTGCATATGTAATAAAATCTTCAATGTTTCTATAACCAACGATGGATGCATGTACTTTAAAACCACCCCAAGAGCTTGAGCACAAGTTTCATGAATAGGTGCAACAACTTGGTCAGAAACATAATCACCAAATCGATCTAAGGAGAGTATACACAAGAATATGATGGCACAATTTTGCAAAAATTCCCAGTTCTTCTTCCAGGAAAGCCTCGTTAGTTAAATCAACTTCAAAAGTTTGGAAGTCTTTGGAAGACATGTGATTAAATCTAGATTGGAAATAGAGCAGTTATCTTTGAAAGATGATCCAAGGGAGGCAACATCCTCTACCTTGCAGTGATAATTAAGTCCATCATTAGATGGCTCTATTTCCACCTTAATGTGAGTGCCAAAAATAGCACCATTTACATTTGTAGGATTGACATTGAACCTTTCCACTGTGCCATGCTTGGTATGTTTCATTTCCACATCAACGACACCGAGCAAAGTTTATTTTCCTGGATAACTAAGCTCATTCCTGACTTGCCTTTTTTTGCGGGGCTCGTGCTCATCCACTTTTGGTTTGGAGGGAGGAAGTGGAAGAGAAGAAGGAAGAAGAGTTTCCATTTTTTTGGAGAAAGGAGGAAGGAAAATGCAGAACCCATTTTTCCATGAGCGCACTTTGAGGAGGTCACCTGGAGATGGTTGAAGAGGAAGAGCGGAGTGGTTGGATAGAATCAAAGTGGGAGTAGTTAAGGAGGATGCTTGATTTACTACGTGAAAGAGCCGTGGGTTCAAAAGAGGGGAAATAAGGCTAGACCGATTAGGAGAATTTAGGGCATTAAGATTGGGTGCTTTTATTAATTTTTTAAATGCCTAGTAGTTTAATGAGTTTACTCATAAAATTGCATTTTCAATATTTATATATATATATATATATATATATATATATATATATATATATATATATATATATATATATATATATATATATCAATTTAATTACTCAGATGTTCCAAATAAGCGTGATCCGTTTCACCATCAAAGGCATGGGTTTGGTGAGTCAAATTGGGTCAATTTTAGCTCAAAATGTGTGTCACAATTTTTGACCGCTTGACATTCATGCAGACTTGTCTGAATTGAGTGCACACAGCTTATTCAATAGATTTTGATGTTTCAAAGCTAATGACATAATCAATTTCACGAATGGAGGTCGTTTGGTTTGCATCGCCTCGATATTTCTCAATGATGACTGTTGCTTGATCATCAAATTATGCAATATTTATATTTTGACCAAATTTGATGTTCTAAACATGATGTCAAAGTCCGTTCATTGATCAGAGGTGATTTATGTTAATTTTAGTAACATCTAGTGCATTTTAGCCTCGATTTGCGCACTATCACTTCAAATCATTCGACATTTGCACAGACTCATCCAAATTAAGCGTAGACAGTCTCATTTGATAGTTTTTGATATTTTGAAGCTAACGACATGATCCATTATGAATGGAGGTCATTTAAACATCATCGTAGCTTCCCGACTCCGATATGCATGTCAACACATTGATAGCTCGCTTGCTTGATCGGTTGATCTGGGTGTGCAATGACCAATTTCATTCAATGCAATGAAGAAGTCCGCTTCATCGAAGGTCATTTCAACCATTTTGGTGATGTCGGTGTATTTTGAGCTTCGATTTATACCTCATTTCAAGTTCTTTGACTTGTGGGCTCAACCACTTATGACACATATGTGGAGTTAAAGCGGTGAAGGATAAATTCTAGACTTTCTTGCACTATCGACGATTCTTTGCTTTGATCTCCAAACATGATCATGCATATATTTGAAAAGAAAAAAGCAACAAATGTGTGAATTAAATTTTGATGGAGCTTCATCCATCAAATACACTCAACTCTCAAATCTCCCAAAAGCTCAAGCTGGCATTAGTCTCATCTTAATCGCACTAGAAGGTGGAATAATGAGGCACTCTTATGACTAAGCCATAAACCAACAATGAAGCAAAATACGAAATGTTGGTGGTAGGTCTAGAGGAAGCCATCTCCATGGGAGGTAAAATCTACGAGTTTATAGCGATTCTCAGCTCATCATTAATGAAGTACTAGGTATTTATAAAATCAACAAGCTTAAATTGGCTCACTACCAAACACGTTCTCGAGCTTATGAAGAAAATTCTAAACATCATTATAACTCAGGTTTCTCGAACAAAGAATAGCAAAGTTGATTGCCTAGCTAAGTTAGCTAAAGAGATGGCGAGTATGGACGATGATGATTTTATACTAAATAGTGTTTGCACTCGTTAACTCATAGAGCCAATAAATCTAAAATTTCCACTGGAAGAAGGGTCAAATGTGATGCAATTCATGTTCTCACATTCTCTTACGGAATTCTTAAAGTCAACAAGACAAGATTATTCAGAGAAAAGGCCTCAATATGAGGAAGCACCAAAGCTACAAAATGAAATCCTTATTGTAGAAGAAAAGGAAGATTGGAGATAACCCTTCACCTACTATTTTAAGAAAGTAAACTGCCAAGCAATAAGTCATTGGCTGCTCAACTTGAGAAGAGGCTTAGACTATATGCTTATGTTGGCAATACTCTATATCGTAGATCCTTCAAGTAGAAGTACCTATGATGCTTGAAAATAGAAGAGGCCAACAAAGTAATTACTGAAATTCATGAAGGACTGTGGTGCACACCAATTAGGTGATAAAATGGCTTTCAAAATCAAAAGAATGGGATACTACTGGCCATCTATGGTAAAAGATTATATCAATCATGCTAAGAGATGCCATGAATATCAGGTCCATGGCAATATCATTTAGCAGCCTCCAAATCCGTTGCACCCAATGATAACATCTTAGACATTTGAATGCTAGGAAATGAATGTAATTGGAACAATTGATTTGCCATCATCAATTGGCCATCGCTTCATCCTAGTAGCCATTGATTATTTCTCCAAGTGGGCAGAAGCTTCCCCATTCAAGGAATTCATAATCGAGCATGTGACCAATTTCTTCACCCATAATATTATCTATATATTTTGTTTGCGCATTAAATTATCTCAAATAATGGTCTAGCCTTCAAGAACACTAAAATATATAGATTTTCTTATCAACATAAGATTGATTGACGATACTCATGTATTTATAATCCAAGAGCAAATGGCTTGGTATGGCTTTCAACAAAACAAGAGTCAAGTTGCTTAGAAAGATCCTCACCAAAAATAAAAGGGAGTGACATACTAAGTTTGTGGAAGCATTATGGGCCTACCTCATCGCTTATAAAACACCTACAAAATCCACTCCTTATGCACTAGTGTTTGGAGTTGAAGCATTTCTATTACTTAAAGTTGAACTACCCTCACTCCGAGTAGCCATTTAACACAATTTTACTCTCAAGATGAGAATGTCCATATGAATGGAAGAGCTTAACGTGCTTGATGAAATTAGGCTCCAAGCTCAGCAAAATTTTGAAGTCTACCGAGCGAGGATGCCCAAAGCATTCGATCATACGGTGCACCCTCAAACTTTTCAAGAAGAGGAATTTTGTCTTAGTGCTGAGAAGACTAATTATCCCTCACCATAAAATTGGTGGTAAATTTGAACCTAATTGGGAAGGGTCCTTCATCATTAAAAAGGTATATCAAGGAGGAGCCTACCAACTTGTTGATTTCAAAGGTGAAAGACCAATAACTCCAATAAACGGTCGATATCTAAAGAAGTATTATACATGAAAGTGTAATCAAATGAATATCATACTTAAAGCTTTCATAAGTTTTACTTGAAAATTTTCTTGTAACATAAGAATGCATTTCTAAGAGAAAAATAGAAACCACCCTATTAGATATGGGGCATTTTATATATTTTTAGGTCAACATCGCGCCTAAGGCCAAAATCTCCAAATGAATAGTTATGATGATCAATGTAAGTCTCATATGATCATTATAAGTGTGAAAATGAAAAATAATTTTGATTTCATTATACTTATGAAACATTACAAAGATCCCACTGTTAAACATGGGAAATTTTTTAAAATTTTATAGCAAAATGTCAGGCTTTCTCGTGTAAGACAATGGGCCTCCTTTTGTATTTGGGTTGACATTGTGCCTAAAGCACAAGTCTCGAAGTTTTATTAACCAAAAAGAGAAATTTTTAAGTCTACAAACTGCAACAAATTAAGTTGGAAACACATCTTCCATCAATACATCAAATATAGGGCTTGAGTTAGTGCATAAGGTCAGACTCAATAAGCCTAAATATGGTCGAGTCGCTAATAGGTCTGCTTACTCAGCACATCACAAAGGTCGTAGTAAGAGATCCCCCATATCGTTAGCCCGATGATAAAATCCTTCATCAATTACTTAAGTCCAAAACTCAAGTGGGTGCATAAGGTCAGACTCAACACACCTAAATATGGCCAAGTTGCTAACAGGTCTGTTTACTTAACATGCCACAAAGGCCACAGTAAGGGCTCCTTCTACTTCATCAGTTCAAAGACAAGTGCATTTAAATCTCCAAATCCTTCCAACTTGGTGAGTTCAAGTGGCCCAGACTGGGAGATCATTTTTAATGGTTGTAAGGTCATTTTCCAAAATCCAACAAAAAAATAGATTCTCACTCGATAAAGCACTAAGCTGAGTTTGGTATCAATATCAAATGAAAAATGTCAATTCCTTCAACAAGTATTAAAGCAGAAAGCAAAGACTAAAGGATACTCTTTTTCAGTATGTCTAACCAAGCAGAAAGCAAAGGACCGAAGAGGTCATCCCAATGTTCGTACAAAGCCAAAGGCTGAATTAAGGGAGTCATGTCATCAACATGTCCATTATGTGTAAAGCATAGGACTGATGACTCTTCGCCATTAACCTAACATAAGCTTTAAGAGCTAGGTCACTGGTAGACATCCTTCTATAAGCCTTGAAAGTAGAAAGCTAGGGAAGAAGGTAATTTCATATCATCTGACAAGTCTTCAAGACAATCTAGGACTTTTCTCCATCATGTCTGTCAAGGCACGAAGCCAGGATGGAAGGAAATACAAGATGCGAATCTCTGAGATGGTGTCTTCAACAAGTCCATCAAAGCACAAAGTATTTGACCGAAGATATTCTCATCTCGCGAATAAGTCATCAACTCCATCAAGTCTGCTGAGGCATAAAGCCAGGACAGGAGGAAAATACAAATTTCAATTTCGAGATTAAAACTTCAACAAGTCTGAGAGTAGAAAGCATAGGACCAAAGACATTCTAAATTCTCTCAACAGTTACTACAAAAGCTCCCCTATTAGATAAGGTCATTTTTATATATTTATCTAAGTTGACATCGTGATTAAGCCGAGATCCTTAGATAGATACATATTATGACTAAAAAATATATCACTTCTATTCTGCATTAAAGGAAATCAAGCTTTATAATGTATTTCAGAACTAATCTGCAATCCCCTGTTAGACATGAGTCTTTTTTTTTTGATCAAGGTTGTTCAATCCTCTTGTGAAATAAGAGGTCTTCTTGTATATATATTCAGGTTGACATCGAGCTTTATGTCAAGATCTAAATATATCTATAATTGCTATATTAAAGTTGCAGGTTCTTGCAATAACAAAAAGAATCAACTGCATGCATGAAAAGATAGCCCTAAATATCAAAAGTTTATCTCCCAGATTTGTCAAATTCTAAAGATCAAGTCAAAAGAACTCTTAATTTCAGAAGCATCAATCAGCTAAGTTGGAAAATATCAACCTCTACATCTTCAAGTCTAGGACATGAATGGGTTCCAAAGGTCAAACTCAGCAAGCCCATAAATGACCGAGTTACAGACACTCCCCTCACAAGCGCGGAAAAGGTCGCCGAAAGAGATCATCACGATGACCAAAATCACCAATCCATCACAGCTTAAGTCAAAGCCTCAAGTAGGTTCTAAAGGTCGAACTCAATAAGCCCATAAATGATCGAGTTGTTGATGCTCTCCTCACTCAAAAAATCATAAGAAAATTTGCAGTGAAAGAGCCCATGCTCGTCAGTCCAATGATGATAGATGTTCAATCTCAAATTAGATCCAGCTTAGTAACTACAAGCAACCAAAATTCAAAAGATCTTTCTACCTGATCGATAGACCAAGACAATCTGAGGAAATAACTCTTAATTCAGAGTAGCCTCAAATCAATCTCTATATTACTAATAAGGTGATATTCCAAACTCTTTTCAAGTAGTCTAATGAACCACAAAGCACAGATCAAGGTCAATTTCCCCATCAAGTCTGTCAAAGCAGAAAGCATAGGATCAATGAAATAATTTCATAGTTCACACAAAGGCAATAGTCGAACTAAATGAATTCTGTGGTCAGTCAGTTTGTTAAAGCACTCATTGCTAGACTGATAACTCAACATTATAGACCTAATATAAGCCAGAAGGCTGGGTCATCTATATGCACCCTTCAACGAGTCCGTCAAAGCAGCAAGCATAGGACTTAGGGCGAATATATGCTTCCTAACAAGTCAATATGGATAAATTAGGTCAATCCTTCATCAAGTTTGCCAAGCTTAAAGCATAGATAGAAGGAATTTTAAATCTCAAAGTAAACAAACCAATTCCTCCATCGAACCTGATCAAGCATGAAGCTAGGGTCGGAGGAAATCCAAATCTATAATGACAAAAAAGAGATCTTCAGTAAACCATTGAAGTAGAGAGTAAATGATGGAAGAAACTCTTATCCATTTGATGAGTCAATTAGGACTAATCAGTCAATTATGTCATTTAGCTTGTTCGAAACAAGCAATCATACTAATGACAAATCTCATCAAAGCTCATAAGATATTAAAATTAAAGTTGGAGTGATCCAAGATCCATACCCAACACGAAAGGCAACCAGTTTTCAACAAACATGACTCGTTCGTGCGAATTATATTTGTTGGGGGGCATTTGTTGACCTCCATAGATACCACATCAATCGAGTTGAGCTCACAAGATAAAATTGAAGGACTTCGGATACAACATCACATAAATCAGAGTTGAAAATGCATGGGACATCATCGAAACTAGTCGAAATGATCTCTAATCAATGAATGAACTTTGCCATTATATTCAAAACATTAAAATTGACTAAAATATACATATTGCACAATCCAACAGTCTACTAATCAAGAGGTCAAGTCAAATATGTTTACATGCATATCGGAGTCGGGAGGCTGCGACGATGCCCGAACGATCTCCGTTTATAAAATTGATTGATCGTTAAAGTTGAAATGTTAAAACCTATCAACGAGACTGCCTGCGCTCAATTCGGATGAGTCTACGCGAATGTTGAGCAGTCAGAAGAGGTAATGCACATTTTTGAACGAAAGTGATCCTAATTCATCACTGAAATCACACAAACGACCTTCGATCATGAAACAGACTATGTTCTTATATCCAGAATGTCAAAATCATCTAGAATCGATATCCATATTTTCTTAGGTCATTGCAAAAATTAAAAAAATTAAAAATAATCGTTAAAATCGACTTGCATTTCAAGAGAATATACACATTTAATCCTCCAAATAAATCCACAGCCACTTAACTCAAATTAAACTCACATTTGTACCTATTTTCATACACAACAGCCCCACTTGCATTTATATAATATGTAAAATATAAAATATCTAGGTTATCTACTACAGCCGCCCAAAATCCTTTTCCCATAATTTCATCCTGTGGAAACCCATACCATGCTCATTTAATGGTGGTTTCTAGCCCTTGTTCTATTCACTTATGAAATGAAAAGAGAGAGCAGCTTGTTCTACAGATATTCCATTCTAGATTACACATATTTGGTTTTTCCACTCTCCTTCTTGACGGATTGGCCTCACAGCTTTCCTTTTCTCGTCTCCATCATGCACAACACTGAAATCTCTTTCTCCCTGCTAGCTAGCATGCAACCCCAATGAGGCTAGGTCACGGATCTCAGCCCTCAGCCTAGCCTTCTTTGTCTCTCATCTTCTTGCATACATAGAGCTGAGCTACTCTCCTCGCACAAGAATCTTGTCTCATGCTCTGCCTCTCCATACGAACAACCCCAAACCAAGCAACCTACTCCCTCGTGCAACTCTATTCTCCCAACTCTAATGAAATTCCCATTAACAGCCCATTCTTCAGTTAGCATGGTTGCTACTCTATAAACTTAACGTTCCAGCAAGCCACCTCAGCTACAGTCAATAGGCTGCCAACAATCCAAGCCGCTCAAACAGCCAGCACTCACATATGCTGGAAGCAACCTCCTCCTTTTCTCTCATCATTCCTCTCAATCTTACTTACCATCAGCCGAACCCTCTTGATCGAATAGCAAGCCGCACATGGATGATTTCCCTTGTTCGTCCCTGTAGAGACTGATCGATCCAAGGTGAGATCTTGACATTCCATCTTGCTGCAGTCCGTCTTTCTTTCTATTCCTTTCTGCGATAGCACAACCACCTAGTCGGTGATTCATCGCAGTTAAAACTCGGTCTTGAAGCTAGCAGCCAAAAGTATTATTGCAGGTAGAGCTCATTATCGTAGTTGGATGCTGGAAGCTGCAGCTACCAGAGAGCATTGTCCATCATTTTGTGCCCTTCTTGTGAATATCTCCTCTGTCTTGTGTTGGCTGGCAATGCTCTCGTTATCCTCCATCCACTCATCTAACCAGCTAGGAATTGGCTATAAATGTTCTGTCTCCTGATCTCCATCTCAGCTAGTGATGCTTGCATCAAAGCTTCCATCACCGATGCTAGTTTTTCCAATGGCCATTCCATCAATGGCCTCTTCGTAGCCCTCGAAAAGCCTGGCTCCTTCATTATTGACTACAACGTTCCTAGCCATGACTTTAGGATTTCAGTTCATGAACATAGTGTGATTAGCAGAGAAGCCTGTGAACTTGACCTACAAGAATGTTCTCGGGGCTCGCCAGATGGCAATTGATGGTTCGCTCCAATTCAATTCGACCAATAAATTGTCGGCGAACTATAGCTTTGGTTCAGAAGATTGCAAGGTGAAGTATGCTTACACGCACTGTGAGTTTAGGAGGATTGTGGTGGAGCCGATCTATGATCTGTCGAAGAGTATTTGGAATTTTGATGTGTCGAGGAAGTTCAATGGGGGTGATTCGCTGAAGGCGAGTTATCAAACGTCGAGCAAGGTGCTTGGGTTGGAGTGGAATAGGGATTCAAAGATCAATGGATGTTTTAAGCTCTCTACTTCTTTTAATTTGGCGAAGAACAGCGTAATGCCGAAGGTTTTTCCTGAGAGCACGCTGAACTATGACTTCTGATTTAGATTAGTGAAAGGCATTGGAACAACTCAACTAGAAAAATAAAAAAGAGAAGATGGAACTATTGGTTTAGAGCAAGAAGGAAAGCTTTCTTCAATTCAAACTAATTAGGACCCCATTGATTATTCTTTCTACATATTTGATTGCTCCTACAAGAATAGATATCACCTGATCCTCTTTAGATTGCCTATATTGCACCCAGTTTGATTTCAGTGAAGAAAACTCTGAGTTGCAGAAGCAGATTGGATGCACGGCTAGAATCTTTCAAATATTTGATAGACATAATTTGCTTGATGGAAGAAGGTTTAAACGACATAATAATAAGAGAATAACTTTAAAAAAAGAGAATGAAAATGAAGAGAGATGAAAAAAACATACATATATTACTTTTTTTGTGCAAATATTGAAGGTCTATGCATGCTTTTTTAAGCATGGTGAATTTAGAAGATTCCTCAAGCCGCAGTCAAGACATTGACTATGCATGCTTTTTTAAGCATGGTAGGAAAGGCTCGATGTCAGCCTTGTAGGGAAGAAGAGGAGGTTGCTAAAATTGATGAGAGGGCTTAATTAATTTAATGTAAAATGAACTTGAAGCTCAAAATTAAAATCTGAATTAAATTTACAAGTGTTTGAAGAGTCATATGCTCGGAGAGCTAAGTGAAGACCATAGTATAGTGTTCGACTGTTATCTTCAAGAGCGATGAGAAGGTTGAGCTGACTGGGAGACGACGATGGGAGGCTGCCGAATTTTGGACTAATAATGGACTCAAATAACTTAAGTATAATATAAATATAGCTTCAATAAAAAAAGACTTAAGTAAGAGTTCATAAACTAAAAAAAAATAGCATAATAACAACTAAAATAAAGAATTAAGAAACAAAAAAATATTTGCAAAATAAAATCAATTAAAAAAAGAGAATGAGAGAACTTACCAGGGACTTAGAACTTCAATCCAAATGACAAGCAGAACCTCTAGAGTATTCAATGGAATTGAACAGACTTGAATGAAAATGAATTGAATAGTCTATCTATTTATAAACAGGAAAAGATGCTCTGTTGGGATCACTTAAAATAAAATAAGTTATATAAAGAAAAATTTTGCCACCCAAGTAAAGCTGAAATTTTTGAAAGAGCATCCTGCTACGAATCTAAAATGGAATCGAGTTAAAAGTAATACGTTAATTTCAAATCTCTATGCCACCAAATCTACAATCCACATATACAAGGGGACAGAAGGCATTAAGCTTCAAATTAAATATCATATGTACTACAAAACTAATATTCTCACAAATATTATGTCTAAAAGTCCATATGAATACTTAAGTGGAATAGAAGAGGCATTTTGAAGTAATGTCACACTTGATTCAAATGCTTCGAAATATGTGCAAATGCTTGAAGGAATTAAATTCATCGACAAATTGTAAAGCGGACTCTCACTCAAATTAAGTGTTTTAGATTTTGTGTTAGCACTCAAATTAAATAATCTATGCATATATTATATGACAATTAAAATATACACAAGTGCTTTAAAAGATACTAAATTCTTTGAAGGTTTATATGGACACTTAAATTGAAGCATCCGCATGGGCCCTGACATTACGAATGCTTAAAATTAATGTCTGAGGATACTACGTGGTTGATTCTCGATTTGGTCTTAGAACCGGGTCCAGTTAACAAAACTCAAAAATCCATATCAAAACTTGCAATTTGACACATATGTCATGCCAAACATAATTACTTCAACTTAGACATATAAATGTCTATACAATATTTTAAAAGAACAGATACTTATATATATGTTGAAGTATTCATTAGATCTAGCATCTAAAAAGATATGCAAGTCATATGCGAAACAAAAGAATAGGTATCTACACCCTAGTTTGGTCTTTGACTAAGTCTGGGTTAACAAAACCTAAAAATATAATTTTATTATTATTATAAGAATGCCAATTTAATTAAATCTGAGAAGTTAATTATCTCATATAATTATAAAAAATGGATCTATATACATAGCTTCTCATGTTCAAGCTTTTAATAGGAAAAGTCTCATACCTGATCCTCTATGCTCAAGCTAGAGTTGACAAGGTTTGGAGGACTATAATTCTTGAGAAAATGAATTTAGACCTGATCATCTATAGAAAAAATAGGTAGAGTTGACAAGATCTATCAACCAATAATAGTCATATAATCGAGAAAGGCAATCATTATTAAATTTCTAATAATGAATCATTACATGTTTAAATATAAATCAATCATAAAATGATCAAAATTCAAAAATAATAATAATATATAAATTAAATAAAATTAATTATTTAAATTTAAACTTAAAATCATCTACCCCTATGCAACTATTTGTCTGAGGGTGACAAATTAAGAAGACTTTTGCTCACAAAGAGCCAATATCAAATCAAATGCATAATTATTTTCACACTCAAGTAATCTTAAGCCCGTAAGGACGTAGCCCGTGTTCTCTATCTATGTGGTTTTGACTTAAAATGATACCACATAAATATTAGTTATGATTAGAGCCCTCTGACCGGGTGTCTTGCCACAAAATGATTACACTAAATTACGGTAATGGCTGCAACCCATATGTTCCCCAACGGCTTTGCTCTTTGAGCTGTGAATTATAGAATGTGTTTGATTGGGAAGAAGCCATTTGTTAGCTAAGGTTGACTTATATTTGTCCCCTTAGACAAACTTCACTCCAGGCCTACAAGGACACCTTGGATGACATAATCCATGTGTTGCTAACAATGATCCTTCGATCAGGTTGGGTTGACTATCTCCTCTAACTAAGCGGACCAGGGACCACGACAGCCCGGGATGACGGAACCATGAGATCTAGATCAGGCACATCATCATTTCCCCAAACAAAAGCTTTGAATTAAATAATAAATCTTATAAATTTTAAACTCCACTCACTACTATTATATACTCGTTATTTAGCTATTCATCGACTAGCCTTAATCGAAAGTTCTCTCTCAGTATTGGAAGGGATAATTAACTATAGGTGCTTACACCTATGGAAACTTGGAACCATATCTAAAGTCCTTATAAAATGAGGATGAAATCTCTAGGTAGTGTCTTATCTACTATTCATCTGCATTCTCAAAATTACACTGACACTTAAACAGTCTTCATCATTAAAGAGGTTGGTGGTGAATTTTTGGAGCCCACAGAGGCTTGCCTCTATAGAAAACTTTAGAACCTAGTTTAATATAAACCCTACTTTTATTCATCCATGTAAAGAAGGAGAAAAATCTCTAGTATATTCGGAGACCCTCATGCCTTAAGAGTCCTTATTAGGTGATTAGGTCCATTGAAGGGTGATGCTCTATCTTTCGAGATTGTACATCATACCTCAATGTCATACATGATCACTTCAATAAGTACCCCTACAATTTATGTGGTGTCCCCCCATACACATCAAAAATAAACACCACCATTTGGGATTAGTTCCTCTCTCCATCTTTATTATACAATTATTATCTCCAAGCATCGATATTGTACTTATATTTTATACAAGACTATCTTTCTTTTCATTGGAATTTAGCTTATTTCATTCTTAAGCAAAGCTAGCTAACATTCTTTAAAGCCTCTATTGGATCCCCCAATAGATAAAAATAAATTAATTAATGAAAGGAGATGATTGGATATTGAACCTCCTTACCACTAGTTTGGTAAGGCAAGGTTCATCCCTAAACCCAAAACCAAAAAAAAAAAAAAATTGTTCAATGAGAATTCAATCTTCAAAACCAAAATAAATCCATACATATACAAAGAAACATATAAGTGAGCTCCATTTAATATACCTAAATTTTTTAAGCATGGAACTCACTTCCAAACATCAAAATATAAATACATATATTCGAACTCTATTTGACATATCTAAATTTGTTAAATAAGAGTTCTTCTCTTTTCAAAAGTGGAATCAAATTAACAAATATCAAACACATATATTGAACTCCATTTAATATACCTAAATTTATTAAATGGGAGTTCCCCAAATCATATCAAATCAACATATATCAACAAACATATCAAACACATTTGGCATCTACTTAACATACCTAAATTTATTAAGGGTCCCATTTTCAAATCAAGAATCACATCAACATATATCACACACATAACAAACAATCATCATAAACAAGATATTTTCACAAATTTTCAAACATTTAATTGAAACTTTTTAGCATACCTAAATTTGCTAAATAAAGATTTCCCTAAATCAAATTTTAAACAAAAT
Organism: Cymbidium sinense; assembly: GCA_021442155.1. NCBI lineage: Eukaryota > Viridiplantae > Streptophyta > Magnoliopsida > Asparagales > Orchidaceae > Cymbidium > Cymbidium sinense. The sequence goes on along the minus strand of CM038216.1, from coordinate 166,449,007 downwards.
ATATAACACATATATCTCCAAAGTCTCTCCAAATATTTGAACCCCACTCAACATACTTAAATTTGTTGAATGTGGGTTCCAAATCAAATCTTATGGTAAATGTGGGCTCCAAAAATTTACCACCAACCACTCAATTAAGAGAACATGATTTATGTGTCGATAAAATTTTCAGAATGTTGATGGAATAGAAGATAAGACACTACCTAGAATTTCTCCCTCATTTTGTGAGGACTTTAGATCTGATTCCAAGTTTCTTATAGGCGTAAGCTCCTATAGTTAATTACTCTCTCAATACTGAGAGAACACTTTCGATTAAGGCTAGTTGCTAGATTTTTAAATGCATAGAGTATAGTAGAAGCATGTGGAGTTATGAATTTAGATTTATAAAATTTCATCATTCCTTAACTTAAAGATGATGGTTGGGGGAATGATGACACACCCGATCAAGATCCCATGGTTCCGTCATCCCATGCTATCGTGTTCCCTAGTCTACTTAGTCAAAGGAGGTAGTTGACCCAACCTGATTGAAGGATTCTTGTCAATAGCCATGGGTTGCGTCATCAAAAAAAATCTTGTAGACCTGGGGTGGTGTTTGTCTAAGGAGACAAGCTTAAGACTATCTTATATGACGGGACTTTTGCCTTATCAAGTAGACCCTATAGTTCGCAACTCAAAGGGCAAAGCCATTGGGGAAGTTATGGGATACAGTCATGACTCTGATATAATGGTGTCATTTGGCACCGTCGAGGACTCACGGTCGCTACATCATATGTGGAGCGCAATTAAACCATGTGGTCAGAGGACACGGGTCATGCCCTTACTAGCATGAGATTGATTAAGAGTAAACATAATTATACTTGATTTGACATCAGCTTCTTTGTGAGCTAGAATTTTCTTAATTTGTCACCTTCAATAAATAATTACGGAAGTCAAGTTGAATTTTGGCTTTAAGTTTTTAGAGATTAAATTTTATTTAGATAATTATAGCTTAATAATATATTAGATTTTCCATTTGAGTTGCACTTGATTTAAGTTAATTTGATATGGGCTTATGAATACATTTTGATAAAAGTATCCCCTCCAGTTAAAATCACCATTTATCAAAGCCATCATCGGGGTGGTTTATTATTTCAAATCATGTCAACTTTATTAATTTAATAATGGGGATCAAACCTATTATCATATAATAAAATTAGCTTCTCGATGTCTTATTGAGTTAGAATTCTTATTATAATATTATTAGATTTTTAGGTTTTGTTAACCCGGACTCGATCCTTCAGTCCTAAGACCCAATTGGGAATCAACCTGCTCAACGTCCCCAGACACTAAGTTTAAGCATTCAGTATAGTGTCGGGGCCCATGCGGGTATTTCAATTTAAAATTAATTTAACTTTAGGGGATTTGAATAATGTTATTTATTTTGACTGAGTTTCATTACAAGTTTAGAATTTTAGATAAAATTTTGATAGCATTTCAGCAGCCTCCAGTGTCATCCCCACATAAAGGGCAACAACGGGACTATCAACCATGCTAAGAAAAGTATATGGGTGGTGTAAATACTACGGTTGAATGCATCATCCTACCATGTCAAAAGACATGTATGGGTCTCTGAAGCACCTGCATGAAGCACAGATTTCCCCGTCACACTAATAAAGGTGTATACTGGTACTTATATACTTGTAATATTAGTTTAAATATTAATTTTAGCTTTATAGTTGATTTTATATTAAACTGCTTAGGCCTCCTATTGGTGTAGAAGTTTGGCAGAATTTAGTCAGTATCCCGGCGTTGTCCCCGTGTAGGGGGCTCTCTCGGGTATCCTGGGCCTTCCCATCATGCCAAAAAAGGCACGTATGGGTGGTATAAGTACCACGATCAAATGAGCCTTCCCACCATGCCAAGAAAGGCATGTATGGGGCTCTAAAGTACCTGCGTGAAATAGATTTTCCGTCACACAAAAAATGTGTGTATGAGTACTTATACACTTATAATGTCAGTTTAAATAGTAACTTTATAATTATGGCTAAATTTATGTTAAGCAGTTTAGGTCTCCTAGCTATGTGCAAATTTGGCAACATTCGACAACATCTCAATGTCGTACCCGCGTATGGGGCTGCCTCAGGTATGGGTGGTATAAACCATAGCCTAAATGTGTCATCCCACCATGCCAAGAAAAATATGGGGCTCTAAGGTACCTGCATGAAACACATATTTTCTTGCCATGCCAAGAAAGGCATGTACATGTACTTATATATACAAAATAAACGCTTTCATCATGTCAAGAAAGATGCATGAGTACTATATTTCCGACTTGATCTTATGGGCAAGCATCTTGTGAGTACAGGGCATATGGGGGCATCTCGGCTCGTGGTGTGTGGATGGGAGCTGCTCACCTACGAATGATGGGTTGGTCTCGGTCACTTGTGATGCTCGAGTCACCGGAATGGATGGATGACTGGAGCTGCGAGATGGGGAGTGTGGCGCGTGAAGCTACGGGATCTAGAACGAAGGGGAGGAAGCAGCGGTTGTTTTGATCAGGCTGAATAAGAGAGTTAGGGTTAGGGTTAGATATAAGTAGGTGTTTATAGGAGCTTTTTATTTAATTATTTAATTAGCTCTGATTTAGATTTTCACACACTAATATATAGGATATATATATATATATATATATATATATATATATATATATATATATATATATATATATATATATATATATATATATATATCAGTTTTTTGATGTTCTAGATGCAATGGAGTAGTCCATTTTATGATATTTGATTCGAGTTGAAGTCAAATTGGGTTAATTTTAGCTCTGATTTATGTGTTGTCACTTATGACCACTCGACATTAGTGCAGACTCGTATGAATTGAGCATAGACAATCTCATTTAATAGGTTTCCATTTTGATGCTAACGATATGATCAATTTCACAAACAAAGGTTGTTTGGGCATTATCGCAGTCTCCCGATCTTAGTATACATGTAGGCGCATTGATGGACTTCTTTCTTTATTGGTTGACCATCAAATTATGAAATATGTATATTTTGATCAATTTTGATGTTCTGAACATGATGAAAAAATTTGTTCATCAATCGGAGATCATTTTGACTAATTTTTAGTGTTATCGAGTGTATTTCAGCTCCAATTTATGCACTATAGCTTGTCGAATTCATCTTGTGAGCTCAACTTGACTTATGGCGCATGCATGGAGGTCAAATGCCCCCAAAAAATGTGATTCGTGTATGGAGTGAGTCATGTCTACTAAAAATTGGTTGGCCCTTTGAGTCAACCCTAAATCTCAAATTACTGCAGCTTTAATTTCAATAGCTTCACTGAAAAGATTCTTCCACCATCTACTCTTTGCTTCAATGGGTTTTCTGAAGATCTTTTTCTTTGAAATCATTGCAAATCTAGGTTTCCTCCAACCCTAGCTTCGTGCTTGATCAAGTTTGATGGAGAAATTGGTTTACTTATTTTGAGATTTAAAATTCCTTCTGTCCTAGCTTTAATCTTGATGGACTTGATGAAGAATTATCTGATTTGTCCATATTGACTTGTCAGGAAGTGTATGTACGCCCTAAATCCTGTGCTTGCTACTTTGACAGACTCGATGAAGGGTGCATATAGATGACCCAACCTTTCAGCTCATATTAGGTCAATATTGAGTTATCAGTCTAGCAATGTGTGCTTTAACATATTGAATAACCATGTGATTCTTTTAGTTCAACCATTGCCTTTGTGTGAACTATGGAATTGCTTCCTTAGTTTATGCTTTCTGCTTTGATGGACTTGATGAGAAAATTGGCTTTGATCTATGCTTTGTGCTTAATAAGCTCACTTGAAAAGGGACTGGAATATTACTTTGCAGGTAATATATAGATTGATTTGAGGCAACTATGAATTAAGAGTTTCCTTAAATTGTCTTGGTCCATCGATTGAGTGGAAAGATCTCTTGGGTTCTAGTTGCTTGTAGTCACTAAGCTAGATCTGATTTGAGATTGAACAACTATCATCATTGGATTGACGAGCATGGGCTCTTTCACTGTGATCTTTTCTTGCAGCTTGTTGAGTGAGGAGAGCGTCAGCAACTTGCCCATTTGTGTGCTTGTGAGTTTGGCCTTTAGAACCTACTTGAGTCTTTGACTTAAGGTGTGATGGCTTGGTGGCTTGGTTATCAGACTAATGAATGGAGGCTCTTTCACTGACCTTTTCTTGCAGCTTGTTGAGTGAAGAGAGAGTCAGCAACTCAACCACTTGTGGGCTTATTGAGTTTGACCTTTAGAACCTACTTTAAGTTTTGACTTAAGATGTGATGGTTTGGTGGTTTGGTCATCAGACTAATGAACTGGAGCTCTTTCACTGCGACCTTTTCATACAGCTTGTTGAGTGAGGAGAGCGTCAGCAGCTCAACCACATGTGGGATTATTGAGTTCGACCTTTAGAACTCATCCGTGTCCTAGACTTAAAGATGTAGAGGTTGATGTTTTTTCAACTTAGTTGATTGAAGGTTCCAAAATTGGGAGTTCTTCTGACTTGATCTTCAGAATTTGACAAATATGAGAAACAAACTTGTGCCATTTAGGACTATCTTTTCTTGCATGAAAATGGATTCTTTTTATCCTTGTAAGAGCTTGCAACTTTAATAATAACAATTATATATATGTTCAGAGATTTCAGCATAAAGCTCGATGTAAACTTGAATATATATACAAGAAGATCTCCTATTTCACAGGAAAGGATTGAACAACTTTGATTATAAAAACTAAAAAAAATGTCCCCTGTCTAACAAGGGGATTGTAGACTAGTTTAAGAATGTATTACAGAGTTTGAATTTCTTTAATATAAATAAATATAGTTCATTCTGATTATTATATATATTTATCTAAGGATTTTGGCTTGAAGCATGATGTCAACTTAGCTAAATATATAAAAAATCCCCCACACAGTAACTTGAAAATGCGTACTCATTTTATGAGAGAGATTAATATGTATTTGGTATGAAATCCTTATTAGTGCAAGATTCATTTAAGTATTTATATACTTATCCCCAATTAGTTGTGATATTTCTTGAGATATCGATAGTTGATTTGGTGGCATCAGTTGTTGACTCATGTCAATAAGCTGGTAGGCTCCTCCATTGTACACCTTATCTATGATGTAAGGACCATCCCAATTAGCTTCAAATTTACCACCGATCTTATAATGAGGGATGATTAGCCTTCTCATTACCATAACTAATTCACCTTTCTAGAATGTTCAAGGATGTACTGAATTATTGAATGCTTTGGACATCCTCGCTCGGCAAATTTCTAAACTTTGTTGAGCTTGGAGTCTAACTCTATAAAGCACATCCAACTCTTCCATTCACAGGCAAGTGTTGTCATCTTGAGTAAGATTGAATTGGACAACTACTTAAAGTGATGGTAGCTCAACTTCTAGTGGTAGAATAGCTTTAACTCCCAAATGTTAAAGTATAAAGAGTGGCCTTAGTTAGAATTTTGTAATTTGTTCTATATACTATGTTTGCATCATTTTATTATGCCACTCTCTTTTATTCTTCATGAGAATCTTCTTGAGAAATTTCACTAAAATTTTATTAAAAGCTTCTACAAAACCATTGGCCCTCAGATTGTAGATTGATGAATATCGTCAATCAATTTTGTACTGATCAGCGAATCTGTATATCTTCGTACTCTTGAAAGTCAGACCATTGTCTAAAATGATTCATCATGGCACCCGATCTATAGACATTATTGTTGGTGAAGAAATCTATAACTTGATCAGTAGTGACTTCCTTGAATGGAGCAGCTTCATCCCACTTGGAGAAGTAATCAGTAGTTGCTAAAATGAATCAATGTCTAGCTAATGATGGAGGATAAATTGGCCCAATTATATCTATGCCCCACTTTTGAACGACTAGGATGCTATTATTGGGTGCAGAGGATTCAGAGGTTGATAAATGAGATCCTCATGAACTTGACATTCATGATATTTCCTGGCATGATCTATGCAGTATTTCACCATTGATGGCCAATAGTATCTCATTCTCTTAAATTTTGCTGCCATTTTAGAACCTGATTGATGTGCCCCACAAAGTCCTTCATGAATTTCAACATAACTTTATTTGCTTCATCCTCCCCTAAGCATGACCACATTTGTTCAACGGATATACGGTACAATGTGTTATTAACATAGGCATATAGAAAGATCCTTTTTGTAATCTACGCAGCTAGTGATTTATTGCTCGGTAATTTACTTTTCTTGAAATAATTGATGAAGGGTTGTCTCCAATCATTAGGATTTTCTACTATGAAAGCTCCACATGATTTCTTTGTAGTATCTTTGAGTTTTTCTTTCTTTTGTTCTTATTGTTCTTTAGGAGAGTGAGGGGTAATTCAAATTACCTTCTGCTGGCTTGAGTTTGATGTCTCCTCTACCCGCGAGAAGTATGGATTTACTAGTTGTAGAACTCGAGAGTGGACACTTCAATCAATACATCATCGTCTCTGTGTTCACCATTTCTTTTGCTAGAATGGCCAGGCAATCTGCTTTACAATTCTTGATCAAGAAACTCGAGATAGTTTAATATTTGGAATTTGCATAATGAGCTCAAGCATTCGCCTATGATAATTGGCCAATTCAAGGTTATTAATCTTATAGAGACCCAAACACTTGGTTGATTACCAATTGAAAGTCTCCAAAGATTCTTAAATTTTGCATACTGATATTAACAGCTTCTTCGAGGCCTGTCACCAATGCCTCAGCTTCATTTTTGGTTGTTGGCTCAATCAACCTGTACGAATGCCTCATTATGTCACATTCTAGTGTTATGAAGATGAGGCTAACACCAGATCTTACTTTTGGTAGATTTGGGGTGAGCATAATTAATAGATGATGCACCATCAAAATATATTTCTAGATCTACATTTTCTCTTTTGTGGATAAGTAGAATCTGTTCATCAAGTAAATCATCTTTGACTGCTAAATCTGCTGGGATAGGATGCACAACAAGAAAATCTGCTAGTATTTTCCCCTTACAACTTTCTGAGATACATATGTAATATCAAGCTATAATAGGAACACTGCCCATCATGCCAAATGACATGTCATGTCATCAAGAACTTCAGCAGATCAATCTTTGAGATGAGTGTTATCTTATGTGACAACATGTAATATCGAAGCTTTTGGGTAGTGAATATTAGTGCAATATAATGCTTCTCAATCAGAGAGTACTTTGTCTTAGCTCCTATCAATCTTCAATGATATAGTACAACACATTTTATTTGCCTTCTTCATTGTGTTGTGCAAGCAATGCTCTGAGGGATTCTTCTAGTGCAGCTGTATAAAAAATGAGAGGCTTTCCTGGGATTGGAACTACAAGAATTGGTGGATTTAACAAGTATCTTTTGATGCTATCGAATGCTTCTTGACATTCATCATCTCATTTAATTGACGTATTCTTCTTCATCAATTTAGCAAATGGTTGACACTTGCCATACATATTTGGTATGAAGTGCTAGATGAATGCCAAATGTCCCTGCATGGAATGAAGCTGACAAAGATTATTCGGCTGTGGCATATCCACTATCGCTTTGATTTTGTTAAGATCGATCTCAATTCCTTTGTGTCGCACCATGTAGCCAAGGAACTTTCTAGATAAAACCCCAAATGCACATTTAAGAGGGTTCATCTTGAGATCTTATTGCTTAATTCTTTTGATGACTATCTTTAGGTCATCAAAATGATTTTCGTGATCTATGCTCTTAACGACAAGATCATCCATATAGCATTCTACTTTCTGATGAATCAACTCATCGAAGATGCATGTTATGGCCCTCTGATATGTAGCTCCAGCATTCTTCAATCCGAAGGGCGTAATTATGTAGTAGTATATATCAATTGGCATTCTAAATATTGTGTGCTTCTCATCTTCAGGAGCCATCTTGATTTGAGTGTATCCCCATGATCCGTTCATGAATATGAGCATGTCATAGTTGGAAGTATTATTTACTAGTAGTTATGATATTGGAAGCAGAAAATCATCTTTTGGGCATGCTTTGTTCGGATCTTAGAAGGCAATACAGATATGGATTTGAACCATTCTTACTTCCTAACTTGGATGATGTTGGCTATCCAATATGCATATTTTTCATCCCAATTGATTCCTACTTTGGTTCTCAATTACTACAATTACCTTTTCTTCAATCTACAATCTCATTCATAAGATCTTGCTTAATAGGCATTGCATCTAGTTTAATGGTAAGTTTATGAACTGCCACCTCAGTGGATAAGCCTGACATTTCAGAGTTTATCCAAGAAAAGCAGTCCCTGAATTCACATAGTAGAGCTTTCATTTCTTCAACCTTTTCATCAGGCAGAAGGGCACTGACGAAAGTTAGGCATGGATCATCATCTGTTCCCAAGTTGATTTCTTTCACCTCATCCATGGTAGTTGTTTGTCCACCATCTTTAAGCTCTTCAGGCGCTAGCTTGGCTTCTATCTCTCCATCATTTGTAAGATTAACTTCATAAGGATCATCTTTAAGTTTGATCTCAGTCTCAATCTCTTATTTTGTTACCGCATAATAAGTTTTTCTTCGACGTGTTTCGTGGATGTATCCAAGACCTTTAGATGTATGATCATCACAATTTCATGAGGTATGTGAACTTTTTAGACCCTAGAGGGTACCAAAAAAGTGGGCTCACCATTTGTCTATTCTAACATCAATTCCCAATTTGTGCATCATCTTGTGAATTTTGGAGGATAATATTTTGGCATTCTTGTGGGAACCACATCATATTCATCAAATTGCATGAGCCAATCAAAATCTTGGTAATAACACTCTTTGAACTTTTAAAATGAAATCCCATGTTCATTACTTCCAGGCAAAGGAGGCACATAGAAAGTATTTAACTCTTCAACAATGTGAACTTCACGTTAGAGTAACTTCTTTGAAATGTTGGAATGGAATTGGCACGACCACTCTTCTGATATCAACAGGTCTGTCATCCTTCAGGATACACTGAACTTTACTTTTGTAAGTAGGTTTAGAATTATAATCGAGGTCTAATTACTCAAATTTTTCTTTCCTTTCACCAGATACTTGTTTACTCCCTTAGGTCTAACAAGAGGATCATCATTCTTCTTCTTTTGTGTCAATGCCCAGATGAGGGACTAGCCTTTTCAACTTATGTGATGCACTAGCTGCTTTAGGAAGAATCACCATCATCTTTCTTCTTTTTCCTTCTTCACCTCTTTGAGTTATTTTGCAACCTTTAAAGTAGAAGCCTGGATTGTTGAGGCTTGGGCTCTTTCAACAAATAGTATTTCACATTTTAATAGATTTTGCTTTCATGACTACGAATGGCTAAAGATTTTCAAGAATTATGTGTTCTTCCTTGTTTCTTATTTATTTCATGCATGGATGCAAAGTAGATGATACTATTCCATACTCATGTAGCCAAAGATGACCTAACAAGGCTCTGAATGAGGTGTCAATATCAATGACGTGGAAATTGGCTTATGTGTAAAGTTCCCTGAATCTTAATGGCAAGGTAAAAGATCTAGAGTCTTTTGCCCCTTTTTCATTGAAGTCGTGGATCATTAATTTGTCTCGCCCTAGATATTGAATGTCAAGAGACAATCCTTTCAATGCTATCAGACTCATGAGATTAACAGATGAACCTAGATCAATTAGAATTCAATGACACCATCATTCTCTACAGAGTCATATTGCGGGCGATTGTGTTCTGATGTTCCGAGCATAAGGACTTCCTCAGAGAAGGTGATCATTGAAAGGTCTTGAGATTGTAATACTTCAGTCATACACCACTTATAAAGTACGCTTCATATTTCTTCAGATTCTTAAGAGCCTGAATTAAGATTTCACGGAGATCCTGCGACATTAGGAGGGCCTCATACACACTCAATTATGCAAGGATCTTCCTTAAGTGCGTTAGGATGTTGTGATTGATTACTTTATCCATGTAAGACTTCTTCTTTGGATCTTTAGGAATGATATTTTCAATAACTTCTATCTTCTTGTCATTGCCTTTCTTTGGTGTTCCTTTCTTCTGTGATGATGGCAACATCGTTCCACTTCTTAACTGCATTAGGTTTACTCTATCTAGCTCAGTTTCTTTTGAAGAAGCCTCCCCTTCAGAGTCACCATTTATGCCCAGAGGATTGGTGATATTGAAGATTCTGGCTCATCTTCCTCCAAAAAGTATAAGTCTTCTTCCGAGTTATCATCTGTTTGCTTCACCATCAGGCAAGATATGAATGCCACGTCGTTGGTGGTTTCTCTTCTTGAATTATCTTGAAGAAGTGAACTCTATCAGGGAGTGTCCAAGGACACTGAGATAACTCGACAGACCTCTCCAAAAAGAGATTCTTTGTCATCATCTCCTTCATCATTTATTTCAATGATTTGGAGTCCTGACATGAAATCACTAAGCTTAATTGGTTGTCTTACTGGTTTTTTGATATTCTTCAAGATTATTAATAATATTTTGGGTAGTGGATCTTTTCTTTATCTTCTTCTATTTGGATGGCCTTTTAGGAGTTTTTGGCGGGTTCTGAATAGGCTGCTTCTCAAGTTTGGGGGTGCCAATCACCTTGGAGTGCCTTAGAAGAGCAGAACCTTTTGATGTGGACCCTGCCTTCAGTTATAGTACCAGCTCAAATGGTGATTTCCACTCGACACCAGGAATGCTCTCTAGCTGCTTGAGCATCTTTATAATTTTCTTTGAGACCGCAATCTCCCATTTATCATTCTTAACTATTTTTATTTTATTTTATTTTTTTGCGGGCACAAAGAGGACAAAAAGCACCCTTGTAGATTCTTTCTTTGGGTGAATAAGAACATTGTTGGATAGCGTGAATTCACCTCTCATGTATTTTCTTTCTAGCCAGTCTTTGAATAAATAGCAATGTTCTATAGGGTGGCTAACTATTTGATAATATGGACAATAATTTGGGCTACTAGTTAGTCCTGACTCTTCAGGTCTTTTACATTCTAGCAACTCCAACCCTACCTTGAGTGTTTGTCAAATTAGTTTAGTTACACTTTATCTTTTGAAATGAGTATTCTTTATTCATTTTTTCCTTAAGAGATGGATGCATTTGATCATCTTCTCCTAATGATTTCCTTGGGCACTCACCATTACTCAAGAAAATTTTGAGTTTATCATTACCTCTAAGAACTATTTTGGCTGAGAACCGAAGGGCTGTTTGACCTTTTCTTCAAAATAAATGGGTTATTTCCCCTTATCTACATTATAGATTGTTCACCTCCCTATCAGTGTGAGATTCACTTCTCCTTGATTTTGAGAACTTCCATTTCTTTGTTTTGTCTGAATGGCTTTCAAGTTTGGAAAGATTCAGCTTTTCAAATCTTGCCACCCGATCAAGTAGTTCTTGGAAGGTGGTGATGGAAGCCATGCATAAATAGGGCATCATTTTATCATCAATGTTGCCCATTAGCAGAATTACATATTCCTATTCCACCTGTTGCTCACACTTCATGCTTATGTTGCAACTAGTTATGTATTTTGTAACTAATTCATCTTTCTTCCTTTTCTCCAAGGCGAGGTTAGCTATAGTAATCTTTCTGACTATACTAGCAAATCTTTTGATAAACATTGCCTCCAACTCTGAATGTCTTAACTGAGTCGTTTGACAATTTTGCGTATCATTCAAAAGCAGTTGAAGTTAAGCTGCTAACGAACTAGCGAAATAACAGTGAGTCATTACCTCTAGTGTTACCACAAGTTGCCTTAAATTGTGTTAGGTGATGCTTGGGGTTACCGTTACCATCAAATGAGTAGAATTTCAGTACCGAATAACCTTTAGGATAGGACATGTAGTCATATTCTACAAGTTATGAGTGACCTCTATTCACCAATTTCTCCACCAATTCTACAGTTATGATTGATTTGATTTTTCACTTATGATGGTTTCAAGCTGTATGGTTTTCACTAGCTCAGATGTGCTCAATATATGTTAAAGAATATGTTGAGTGATCAATAGATTAACATCATTTCTACCATGAGTACTTTGTGCTTTGAGGTCTACGATGCTTCAATTGGTGGATGGATGAGCACAGTGTTGGTTGTTTGATGATTGGCTGGAAGAACTGGTGTCGGCGTTGCGACAGTGTTCTTTGCATCATTTGCATCATGAGATTCATTTGCGTCATCATCTGATTCATCTTTGAATTCAAGAGATCTCTTTATCCTTCACTTTCATTTGACTCTTCATTTTTCTTTGCACTTGAGCAAGTGTAGCAGTGTCAGCGAATATCATGTTATCTTCTTCTTTTTATTCCTCTTCTTGCTCATCATTTGAGGAGGAACTAAAGGGTTCTGCTTCTATTTGACCTTGCACTGGTTCTTCAATATGGATAGGAAGTGCGGCTCCATCACGGCTTGATCAGTACTATCATAAACCAGATGGTTCTCCAAAGTGTTGTACCATATACACCACATTAACCCCCATGATATCTTCTTCAACTTTCTCTTCTTCTTGCAACGCTTATCTCGACGTCTCCATCTTATTTCAGGCTCAGAGTGTGGGATGAACATCTTCTCAATCGAGAGCTATGATCAAAATTAAGGGAAGATCATTTAGGTTGGTGATGGATTCCCTAGAGGATTCTCCAGGGTGTCAACCACCATGAGCCTCATTGATTATAATATTCTTTTTTAGGAACCCATTCTTGTTGGGCCCTGTCATCGGCAGATCTTCGAATATGCAAGTCGGATGTCATGCCTTTTTGCCTTTCTGTGGCTACTTCTTCTTGAGGCTTCAACCTCTATACTTATTTTCCTTTTGGGACCTTTCGGTAGCGGATTCTCAAACATGTGGTTCAAGTGTCATGCCCCACGCAAGGCTTGTTTGTAATGCTCCTGAGTTCTTACTACCACTGATGGTTGCTTCTGTAGTGGAGCATTATTAGCTTATCTAATAATTGGCCTTTGATATCTCTTCTTCATAAGGCATTATTCTTTTATAACTTCTAAAACTCTATGTACTCAAGCAGATAGAGTTTTAGGTTATTTCTTCTGAGGGGTTGGGGCTGACTGTTGTTATGCATAGAAAGACTACTTAACATCACCAATAGAGCTATTCCTTTTTTATCCATTTTAAATTTTTAAATTTATTGTGGGTATGAATACTCGCTTCTGGTTGTAAAGCTAGCTATGTAACAGATGAGCTAGATGAGAGATGATGGACTCATAGCTCAACATTCCTTCTTGTCCTCTGCCTTTAAGTTAGTGTTGACCTCATTTTTAGGATGAGCTCTGAACCTCTCCTTCTTAGATATAGGACATCTCCTAGAAACTAAGAGTTTTCTTAGTCTTAAGACACTTCTAGTGATTAGGTGAACACTCATCCTAACCCTAGAGACTTAGAAGAGTTAGCCATAAGAATAAGTCATGCCTTAGGGGTGTTAGAAAAATTTGCCTACCCTATAGCTTGAACCAAATCCTCGCTTCCTTCCTTCAAGTCAAATTTCAAAACTCCAAATTCAAAACCAAATTCAAATCAACTTCAATTCCAAATTCAAAACTCAAATCAATTCCAACTTAATTGATTTTTTTCAAACCTTAAATCAATTTTAATGGATTTTCTCAAATCATGAATCAATTCCAAATGATTGAAACCCATGACTAAATCCATGATTAAATTCCAAATCCTAAAAATCTTTCCTAAGTCCTTTGATTCCATCTTATGGACTTAGCTCAAATCAAATTCAAATCACCTTAAATTCAAAAGATTTTCTTATAACTCATTTATATTCTCATTTATATTCATAAATATAAATGAAATATAAATTCTAAAATCCAAAACTAAATTCAAAACTCAAATCCAAATTCATTCAAAACTCAACCTAAGCCTTTCAAGTCAAATTCTTAAACTTGATCAAACCATCTCCAAATCAAGTCAAACCCTTGATTTTTTCTTCATGATTCAATCAATCCTTTAGTCATGACTCCAAATATAAACATAAAATTCAATCATCAAACCTAAACTAAATTAAAAAAAAAATTGAACCCAAATCAAACTTATGTTCACCCTTTGAACTTGAAATTATCAAATGAATCAAAACCCATTTGACTCCAAATAACTTGCAAATGGATTTATATTTCAATCATAAGTTCATATATGAGTTTAACCAAACTTGATTCAAACCTTGATCAAGTCAGTTGCCCCACTTAGTCTCACTTGACTCAAAGTGACCTAAAGTACCTTTTTGAGACAAATTCTAATCCTACCCAAATTGGATTGAACTAAGTCAATATAAGCCTCACATTGTGAGCAACAATCATCATAAGGTAATCAATCACTCAAATTGGGTCAAACCAAGTCAAGCCTAAGGGTTGATCAAGTCAACACTTTGCCAAAATGAAACTTAAACTATCCACAATCCACCATAGACCAAATTGATTGAAACCATTGATCAAAACTAATTCATAATCAATGTTTGAACTTGACCAAGTCATCATTTGAGCCTAACTTAGCCCAATTTACCACTTGACCTTAAAAAAGTCAAAATGTGTCAAATCTTAATCTAAGCCAATTTGATTATAACTAATGGGTAAATTTCATTCTAAATCACTTGTTGAACTTTTCTAAAGCCTCAATTATCCAACTAGACCCAACCTAACCCAATTGATCATGAACCCACCTTGACCTAAAAGGTCAAATCAAGCCAAATCAAACCAAATTAAAATTGATTGAAATCAAAGCTTGAAAAATATTTCAAATGACCAATGAAACTTAAACCAACCCATGACCTAACTCAATTAGGCCAAATGGGTCAAACTAGTCAACTTGACCCATTTGACCTAAATGAATTCAAATGAACCAAAACCAAATCTAAACCAAATTGAACCAAACCAAATCTTAACCAAATCTAACCCAATTAGGTCAAATGGGTCAAACTATTCAAAACTGAGTGTAGGCTAGATTTTCTTTGGTCCTTCATGAAGAGAAGTGTGACCTCAAGTGAATTTGACTATTGGATGTCTTGCTTATCCCCTCTTGATGCTGTGTGATCAATCCCTACTCAATCTGAGCTCAATCAAGCTCAGATCACGCCATGGAGGATGGACAGTTGCCATCTCCCGTAGGCGAGGGCAAGGATGAATCATGGACCGTCCAGCCCGTGTGTTTTGGATGGATGGTCTTCATTAAAACACATGAGATCCCTTGATTTATCCTATTTGAGCTGGGTTTAATCCCACTCATCGATCGCGGGTCCGGGAGGCGTAGCATCGTACCGGCATATGATATGACAACATAAATAACCAATCACATCACACCACGAGCAAAGCAAGCACCGCGTCAGCGGTCTACGTGGCACCGACATGATTAGTTATATCATTAGGGATTTAATTATCTAATAATCATAGAATCTTCAAAAATACATAACTAAATGTAGAAAAATTAGAAAAATACAAACTCAAATTATTTTGAAGATATTTTAAAGGGTAATAATATAAAATTAAGTTTAATTAATTTTGAATAGTAAATTTCATGCAATTTGGGTTTTATTAAAAATATAATTATGTTAATTACTCCATAATTATTCCATTGATTAAATCCAAACTTCTCGGTATGTTTATTGGGATGACTTCTGTCTCTCCTAATTTTCTTGGAATTTATTAATGGTTTAATTAGGGTAATTACTTGATTCATTCCTAACCACTCCCTTAATCAATTAAATGATTAATTAACCTATTGAATGATTATAAATTCATTAATTAATCTTAGTAATCATCTTTGAACAGTGAATAGACTTAGGGAATGAGATTAGGATGCCTTTTCCAAATCTTTTCCCATAAGTCTATTTCATTTGAATGAGAACTTAATTAAATTACAAATGGATTAATGATTTAATCATTTCATTAAATAGCTTAATTAATCAAACTCAGTATCAAAAATTAATCAAGAAACTTAATCACTTAATCAATCCTTTCTTAGGTAGGTGTTCATAACCTAAGTAGCATAAGGAAATCATATCTAACCCATATGTGAGAAGGGTTATGAAAGTACTTAAATTAAACTTTAGCTTAATTAATCATTAATTGTGAGCCAAATGCATTAGAACCCTTTCTTTCTTAGGTGCATTGCTAATTTAAATTCCTTATGGTGTTATCTCATACATTGGCTCATAATTATTTGGTTAAATATATTAAAGTGGTATAGGTAAGGGGTAATTAATGGACTTAATGTAATTAATGGACTTAATGTACACCTTAACCTAAACAAAATATAAAATCAATCTAATGGTTCTAAAATTAAATTAAAACAACCTACACATTTGGGACATGGGTTAGGACCAGCAAACTTTTTTACATTTCCTAAATTCAAATCAAACTCAAAATAAAATCAAAATCTCTTTAAAATAATTTTGATTCACTTTAAATAATCTTATTTCATAAGATTGGCTTTAGGAATTAATTAGGGTGAATGAATTTGCATGCTTTCATCACTTTATTTCTTTCCTAGCATGCTAAATATGTATGTCATATGAAAATCATGCATTCATGTCTTTTAAAAAATAAAATGAAATGAAATGTTTCCTTTATGTAAAATTACATGTTTTGGCTAAAGTAAGAATATGAAATGCTATTATCAATACTAAATCCAAAATTATTTTTAAAACTTATAAATCAAACATTACAAATGAAAGGTATGCTACTTATAATTACTTATGAGTTTGCATGTGAATATAATATTAAGATATGCATGATGTGACTTTCCTTATCTTCTCTTTTAGCATAGTTTTGAATAGGATTTGTAAAGTGTATGGTTCATTTGAAGAGAGCATAACACTTGCATAAATCCATTCCTATTCATTCCTATGTTATTATTTAAGAAGGGTCTTAACATTTGCACATGTAAATTAAGCAATCAATAAATCAAACAAACATAAACTTTTTGCATGTCTCTTTTTCCATTCATTTCTTTTTGTATATGCTCATGTATTTACGAAAGTAAAGTGGTATATCAATCTGGACATCCCGAGGTTGTGAGGCTTTAAGTTGCCCAACTAGGTCTCATACCTTACACCCCTGGTGTAGAAAATAATTGCATCATACTCACTTATGTCTTTCAAACATGTGAATGTGCATATGAATAATGGATAAAGAACCCCTCTTTTCTACTTAACAAAATCATGCATACATGAAACATTCCAAATTTTTCTTAAGCAATATCTCTTAGCATTCATCATTAAGGTGTACTAACACTTCCATTTGTATGTATAGATATGCTTAGGACTCATCCATATGGATGTTACACATGTTGGAAAGAAATAAAGTGTTGTGTGTTTTGTGATAGTAATTCACTTTACTTAATCTTAAAATGCCTTTCTTTATGAATATGTTTGTTTAGGGAAAATCTAAACTTAGGATTAATCAAAACACATAATAAAATATTCACTAAACAAAGATGAATAATGAATCTACCTTAGAAATTACTTAAGGTAGGGAGGAAAGAGTAGTTCTCTTCTCTTTTCTCTCTTTAAAATACTTAGTAATTAATTATAGGTTCATTCAAACCAAAATAAATCATCAAATTAAATTAACCAAATTGACTAAATCACTTAAATGAAACCACCCTCTAAGTTGAACTTTTTTATACTTAGAAAATTTAAACTTTAAAGCTAGCTAAGATATGCCACACAAATCTTAAATGACACACATATTAGGCTAAGTCACCATTTCTAGTCCTATGTTAGGGAAGTGCATGGTTTGATGTTCGCTTTTATTTTATGATGTGATGTTTTAGTCGGATGTTAGGGTGTATGTACGTTGACTGAATGGTAAGGCGAGCTTAGTCTAATCATTATCTTCAACATGAGATTGTGCTTAAGGGGCATTGTAATAAAACTATAAATACTTTTACTGTGCAAGTTACTTATACCCCTAAGCATAATCCAAAATAGGCTAGGTGGAATCGGTTACCCATGTGTGTGATGCTAAGTCCAATTTATACATATACATGCTTGGGATTGTGTGGTTTGTTTAGCTAATATCTATTTTGCAGGTTTTAGTTAGATTAATTTTTTCTTATTTTCATGTAATTTTCTAATTAGGATTTGGAATGATTATTATGGGGAATTATGATGAACATTGGTCATAAGACTATGTCTTATGTACCATATGAAGCCTTTGGAGCATCCACATTCCAACTGACCAAAAGAAGAAAGAAGAAAGAAGATGAATAAATGAAGAATGAAGACCCCCATAATATGAATTTCTTCTTGATTGTAATTAATTCATTTGTAATCTGGATTATATAAGGGTAGAGATTAACTACCCAATTTTTTTTTTTTGGTTTGTGCAGTGGAGCTTGACCACAAATGGTCTCTTATTCTTTATGCTAGCTTTTAAATTATTTGATGTTTGTTTAGCTTATGCATTAAGATGGCATATTTTCCTAGTTTCTTCCTTGCTTTGATGTATGACCTGGATGACAATTAGGCTCTTAGGGAAAAATAAATTTTCTATCCAACTAATCAATTCAAATTAAAAATAAACAACTCATAACCTCACCTAAAGCTTAAGTTATAAACAAGATAAAAGATTTAGCAACCCCTTAGCTGGATGTTGTAAGTTTTCACATTATGCATAAAAAATATCTTGTTTCACTCTTGTTATGGAGGGCTTCCACCTTTAATAGAGAACTTGGCTTGACCTTTGAGAGCCATGGTGGAAACACACCTCCTTTTCTTGTTGATTTTGGCCCATAATCCAATTTCTTATGCATTAGGCATATGAATCCTAAAGCATGTGTCAAATTGATTGTCCAAAATGAAAATAAAGCATAACAAAATTTGCATTAGATTTAAGTCATTAATCATGCCCTACATGATCTAGTCTCTTAGGGAGTGTGTTTAAATACTTAGTCTCTTTCTAAATAAATAACAACCTAGCTATCTTGCAAAAGCATATGACTTGCCTACATGTATTTAAAATCATAGGAGGAGTTAGTTGGCGGCCACCCCCAGGCGGTTGTAAGTCCAACAGTCGGGTGATTTATCCTCTCTTATGGAGGTAAACCAAATACCCACTTTCACCTTAGATTTAGGTCATGCTTTTGGCCCTCACCAAAGCTCCATAGATTTAGGTTCAGAGGTTGCTACTTCTATGCCTGACATAAATCCTCACCTCTTAGGCATTTTCACGATCTTGTATTATGTATTTATAAGTCCTAGATTTTTTAATAAAAATTTCAACTCAAATAAATAATTTCTCTCAACATTAAAAATATAAAGCCCAACCATAGGATAGTTTGGGATACTTACTAGGCTTCTTAGTATCATAAGCATCCCCTATTTATCTTCCTTTGGCTCGATAATCCTTGATGTCCCACTTGATCTTCTAAAATAAACCAATTGATTGATAGTCCTATCTTTAAAATCTTTGGAGACAATGATCATTTACCTTAATCTAGAGTATTCATTAAGGAATCTCATTCCTTAGGATGTAATTAATAATGGGGGCTTGCCTCCATAGGGAACTTAACAACCCGGTTTAAAGTAAATCCTACTTTACTTTTTCATGTAAAGTAGAGAAAGAATCTCTAGTACATCCGAAGACCCATAGTCCTTAAGAGTCCTTATTAAGGTGATAAGGTCCATTTGTAGGATGGTGACTTCTCTCTTTCGAGATAGTACATCATTCCTCAATGTCATACCCGATCACCCTAATAAGAACATCTGCGGATCTGCGTGGTATCTAACACAAGAAGTGTTTGAGAATATTTTTGGGCTCTTCATTTATTATTTTCTCTCTCAGGAAAGATTAGATGAAGAATCTGATAATAATTTTACCACAGTTAGCTTTCCCCCCGATGAGAAAGCTTCAGTGTCATGTCGATCTTGCACAAAGGGCAAGGTCTGCAGGGAGGTAGCATTCAGATGCACTATTAAAATTTTCTGGCCTGTTACAACTCTCTTAATGGCTGGAGCTTTAGCATGTACCAACCTTAGCATGATTGTCTCATGGCCTAGCAGTAGTTCGAGCAGTGATTGCTGGGAAATCCAAGCTACCAAATTGTATAGTAGCTCTATCGTCTTCGGTGTTGATGACAGCATTAGTCAGGCAGATGTTGGCTCCGTGACCCAGCTGCACAGTGAACGATGTGTTCTGAAGATTCATCTACAAAATGAAAGATGAGGATTAGTAATCAGTAATTGATATATCATCTCACATTTTCATGATTGAGAGATATAATAGAACAAACATTATAGAATATTAACACAAGTTATGTACAAATAAAATCTTGAAAATTTTAAAATTATATTCATTATAAAATTAATTTCAAATTTTAACTAATTTTATTTTATAAACAACTTTAACTTTTGATTTTATTATACCCTGTTGCTATCATAACTTTGATTCGAATAGCAAAGATGGAAAGAGAAACTTGTCCCCAATAGAGTCGCCATAAATCTATGGGCTCTGAAAATTTACCACCAACCTCTCGATTAAGAGAACATGATTTATATGTCGATAAACTTTTCAGAAGGTAGATGGAATAGTAGATAAGACACTACCCAGAGATTTTTCTCTCATTTTGTGAGGACTTTAGATCTGGTTCCAGGTTTTCTATATGCATAAGCACCTATAGATAATTACCCCTCTCAATATTGTGAGAGCACTTTCTATTAAGACTAGTCATTAGATTATTAAATGCATAGAGTATAGTAGTAGCATGTGGAGTTATGAATTTAGATTTATGAAATTCATCATTCTTTAACTTGAAGTGGATGGTTGGAGAAACAATGATGCGCCCGATTAAGATCCCATGGTTCCGTCATCCCAGGCTTTCATGGTCCATTGTCTATTTAGTCAGAGGAGGTAGTTGACCCAACCTGACTGGAGGATCCTTATCGGCAGCCATGGGTTACGTGGTCCAAGGAAACTTTGTAGACCTGGGATGATGTTTATTTAAGGAGAAAAGCTTAAGTCTTCTTAGCTGACATAGGGCTTTTTGTCCTATCAAGTATACCTATAGTTCACAACTCAAATGGTAGTGCCATTGGGGAACATATGGGCTACAGTCGTGATATAATGGTGTCATTTGGCGGCAACCACTCGTTCAGATGACTGTGGTCGTAACTACATCATATGTGAATCCTGGTGGACAAACTATGCAGTCAGAGGACACGAGCCACATCCTTACTAACATGAGATTAATTGAGACTTAAAATAGTTGTATACTTGATTTGATACTGGCTCCTTTATGTGTTAGAGTTTTTTTAATTTGTCACTTTCAACAAATAATTGCGGAAGGCAAGTTGAATTTTGGCTTTAAGTTTTTAGAGATTGAATTTCATTTAGATATTTATAGCTTAATAACATATTAGATTTTATATTTGAGTTGACACTTGATTTAAGTTAATTTGATCTAGGCTTGTGAATAAATTTTGATAAAAGTATCCCCTTTGGTTGAAATCTCCATTCAACATAGCCATCATCGGGTGGTTTATTATTTTAGATCCTATCAACTCTATTAATTTAATAATAGGATCAGATCTACTATCATATAGCAGAATTAGCTTCTCAGATGTCTTATTGAGTTAGAATTCTTATAATATTATTTTTAGATTTTTAAGTTTTGTTAACCCGGACCCGGTCCTAAGACCCAACTGGGAATCAACCTGCACAACATCCTCAGATGCTAAGTTTAAGCATTCAGCATAATTTTAGGGCTCATGCGGGTATTTAAATTTAAAATTGATTTAACTTTAAGATATTTGAATAATGTTATTTATTTTGACTAAGTTTTATTGTAAGTTTAAAATTTTAGATAAAATTTTGATGATTTTGGTACCTCCATTCCATACATAGGGGCTGATACGAGCCCACCATGCTAAGAAAGACATGTATGGATGGTGTAAATCACCATGATCGAATGTCATCCCACCATGCTAAAAAAGGAATGTATGAGTCTTTAAAGCACCTGCATGAAGCATAGATTTTCCCTCCATGCCAAGAAAGGTGTGTACGGGTACTTATATACTTGCAATGTTAGTTTCAACATTAAATTTAGCTTTGTAGTTGATTTTATATTAAGCTGTTTAGGCCTCCTATAGGTGTAGAAGTTTGATAGAATTTCGACATCATCCCTGTGTTGTCCTCGTGTAGGAGCTACCTTGGGTATGCTGGGCCTTCCCACTATGCCAAGAAAGATATTTTTTGCTGGTATAAATACCACTGTCGAATGCACCTTTTCACTATGCCAAGGAAGGCATGTATGGGGCTCGGAAGTACCTGCATGAAATAAATTTTCCTGCCAAGCCAAGAAAGGCATATGGGTATTTATACACCTACAATATCAATTCAAATAATAATTATATAATAATTGTTGAATTTATGATAAGCTATTTAGGTCTCCTGGAGGTGTGAAAGTTTGGTAGCATTTCGGTGGCATCCCGTGTCTCGTGTAAGTTGTCTGTATCAGCCCACCACACCAAGAAAGGCATGCATGTGTGGTATAAACCATGGCTTGAATGTGCCATCCCACCGTACCACTAAAGGCATATATGAGGCTCTAAGGTACCTGGATGAAACACATATTTCACCGCCATGCCAAGAAAGGTGTGTACGGGTACTTATATACTCATAAACAGGAATAACTTTCCTCGCTGCGTCAATAAAGATGCCTAAGAGTACTTATATTTCAATACAGACTTCCTCGTGTAGGGAGCTACCTCGGGTATGCTAGGCCTTCCCACCATGCCAAGAAAGACATATTTTTTTGGTATAAATACCACGGTCACTTGCCTCGAAGGCATGTATGGGGCTCAGTACCCATGAAATAAATTTTCTCGAAAGCCAAGAAACATGTATTTATACACCTACAATATCAATTCAAACAACAATATATAATAATTGTTGAACTTACATTAAGCTATTTAGGTCTCCTAGCAGTGTGAAAGTTTGGTAGCATTTTGGTGGCATCCCAGAATTGTCCTCGTGTAAGGGGTTGTCTCAGGTATGTTGGGCTTGTCCACCATACTAAGAAAGGCGTGCATGTGTGGTATAAACCATGGCTTGAATGTGTCATCCCACCATACCAATAAAGGCATGTATGGGGCTCTAAGGTACCTGATGAAAACATATTTCCCTGTCACGCCTAAGAAAGGTGTGTACGGGTACTTATATACTCATAAACATGCACAACTTTCCTCGCTGCATCAATAAAGGTGCATACGAGTACTTATATTTAATACAACTTTTAGTGCACGCAGGCCACTCAGGGGCAGTGGGCACTCAGCAGTGCACCACAATAATTTGTGCACCGGCGTGCATGGGTGCTACCACTAATGGGTGTGTGCGTAGAACCACGCATGTGCGGGAGGCAATATATATCGATCTTCGGTTATTCTGATGTTCTGAATGCAACGAAGTAGATTATTTTGTGATTGAATGCCATTTGATTTGAATAGGTGTCAAATAGAGTCAATTTCAACTTTGATTTGCACATTGTCGCTTCTGACCACTCGACATTTATGCAAACTCATTTGAATTGAGCATGGACAGTCTTATTTGATAAGTTTTAATATTTAAACACTAATGGGATGATCAATTTCATGAACAGAGGTTGTTTGGGTACTACGACATTAGGACATTATAGGTGCATAACTTCTTTCTTGATCAATTGCAAATTGTGCAATATGTATATTTAATCAATTTTGATGTTATGATCACTGGATCCGTTATCAAGATCAACATTTTAATATCGTAAATGTATTTTAGCGATTTATGCTATAGCTCATCAAATTCATCGAGCTCGATTTGACTTATGGCATGCATGGAGGTCAACAACAAAAGTCTACCTATCTCTCTCCAAATTCAATGAAACCACTTTAAATTTATTAAGTGCGGGTTCAAATTTCAAGACAAATCTTTAAAAAATCAACAATTGAAGATAATTATCAAGGCAAGGGTCTGATTTAGTTCTATTTCAAATGCAGAAATATCAGTTCAGTCCTTAGTCTCTTCTGTGATTAATCTTCCATCACATCTGCCGACAAGATGATCTTCTCTTTCCCATCTAGTGTGGATTTGGTCTTGGATTAGGTCATACTCACCACCACCACCACCCATGTGATCCAGTTTAGACGTGGCTTTGAGGCTGTCAAAGTCACCTGCGAGGGGCTAGCCCTCACTACTATTAGTAGGGAGGAGGTGGCAGGCTAGCCCTCACTAGTCCCCTCATTGAAGAGGAAAGCAGTTGTGGTTCCCACACCCTGATCAGTGCCAATTTCAAACTTGCACGGTCAGTTGCCTACAGTTCCAGTGAGGATAACACCTCCTCATTAGATTTCCTCACTCTAAAGGGAAGGATATCTTGGCCTCTAAGATAGTCTCCCCTAGTTTTGAGGTAGGATCTAGCTCTCGCTCTGCCCCACTCACTAGGATGCAACACCATAATAAATTTTAAGCGGCACTATGAGCATAAGATGAGCTAGATCGATGAAGCCTCTCACATGGCTGAGGAGGGTTCTCCTCATGAGACCACTCCACTCTTGAGTGGCATGTTTCACCCCTCTCAGCTTCGGATGTAGAGCAGGATTACAGAGGATTGTTGCATTGTCTCCACCACTAGCATAATTTGAGACACCAGATAGGGAGAGTAGGAAGCCCTACACTGGTCTACAATCAGTTCTTTATTGGGTCAGTAGAGCCCATGGATGCTCGGAGTCAGCTTTTACATAGTAGGAGCGCTAGGGGTCAAATCCATAGAGAGAGAGTAGTGGAGGCTAGAGTCGCTGCCCAAGTGGGTAAGCGAGAGATAAAGAGGTATGCCAGACAGTTGGTTGCCTTCGGTGGACTTCTCTGATCGGTGCCCCATCAAGGCCGATCACTCAAAAAATATAGTTCTTACGGGCACCCTTTGATGCAAGAAGAAATCTCCAAAGAGGCAATCGGTGTCTTTACCATTACACTGCTCCACTCACCACCATCACCCATCCAGCTTACAACATCTACCACCACCGCTAAGCTTTAGAAGCCCCCATCTGGGGAAAGACCATCTCCATTGGTGATCCGGTTACGGCCCAAGGATCCCACTCCATCCATTCCACATGTTGAGGTGAGGTCGAGCTGTCCCATTTGACCTTCCAACTTAGCCATGGTGAGGAAGGAGTGACGACCCAAGAGCGTCATGGTCGCACCACCTCTATAGTAGTCAGAGGGAGAGAGGGGGAGGGGCACAGACATAGTCCCCATGGTATTTGAGCCAGTTAGGGAGTGCACCCCACCAGCTCAAAGCATTCAGTATATACCATCAGTAGAACACATTCATGTGGTTAGCCGACAACCAGTCTACATTTTAGTTGAGCCAGGCAAGATAGATGACTATTTTTAAATGACATAATAGAGGATTACCATGCTGCGGTCAAGCAGATTATTGGTAGTGATCACTCAGATCAGGAGGAGGGTAGAGTCTACTTTGATCCTAATGAAGATGACATGTTGGATGACATAGCCAAGGTCCACATAGTCGACACCCGAGGATCCTTACAATGGGATCAACAGCAAGAAAGGTGTTGTGTTTGAAGAAGGCAACACCTCTCACTCAACACCTCCTCCACTAGCACAACCAGAAGGATGATCATATAGACATAATGAAGAAGAGAGTAGAGGAGTTGATGGCAGTGGTCTTAGCATTCTGAAACCCTCTGTCAGCCTTCTCCCCATGGTGACGTGAGTTAGTACATACTTTAAACCATTCTAAGTGCACTCTTGTAGATGATGATGTTGGTAGTTTGCATAGGAAGGTCATAGATATCACCTTCATGCAAGAGAAGGATATCAAGCATATGGTGGAACAACAAGTGTGGGAAGCGATAGCGCAAGCCAGGGGGAGCTCATCCATTCCAAAGGGTAGACCATACCGGAGGAATTCGATATAGTTCAGTACCCTAAGGGTTTTGTTCCACCTTCCTTCAAGATCTTCGATGGAAATGGGAACCCACGGTAAGATATTGCACATTTTATAACCAATTTTTTTGCAACGCTCGTGGAAATGACACTCTGTTGACTTATTATCTGGCTTAGCTTAGGTTTGCATTTGATTGGTATGCCGAACTGCCCAATGGTTTGGTGAAAACTTTTGCTGAGTTGGAGCACCTCTTCATTAAGAGATTTGTTGGAGCTCAGCAGAGGGTGACTATAGGCTACCTCATTGTAGAGAAGTAGAAATCAAATGAGTCCCTTGTTGATTATATTCTCAGGTGGCGCAACATGAGCATGAAATGTAAATCATAGTTGTCCAAATAACATGCCATTGAGATTCTTCTCAAGAATATTCATGGCTTGGTTGCCTTCATGCTTAAGGGCTTTACCATCAAAACCTTTAAAAAATTAATCAACAAGGTGGCTAGCTTACGAAGAAGCCAAATAGTTTCCCTTCTTGAACAAATCATCTTGGCCCAAGCCACAAAAGGTGTTCAAAAAGAAGCAAGGGATAGTTGTGCCAGTGGACAGAGGGAAGCAGCCAGACAGAGTTCAGTATAAGAGACCATGAGCTCAGTAGCCTCCTTTGCCGCCTCCTCTATCACCACCTCGACTGTCATACCGACCACCACAGCCACCACAATGGCCATTTTGCCACCATAATAACCTACCCAATAGCGATATTCATATCCATCACCAGGTATTTACTCCCCACCTACTCTTGCCAATAGATTGAATAAGAAATATTTATTCAAAAGGGAGGTAGTTAGGAAAAACTTTAAGAATCTCTTAAAGAAACCTGACTTTTAGTTACCGAAGTCTAAGAGGCCGGAGGAAGTGGGCAAGAGCGATGATCCTAGCTATTGCCTACCACTGCATGATATGACATATCTAGAGAATTGTATTACTTTAAAAGACTAGCTTGAGCCTAGCTACAAGTCGAGAGTCATAGTTATCCCTAAGGAATACTTATTAGAACGACCATCCAGTTCTATTAGAGTAATCCATGGGGATACTTGTGACCCTATTAAGATCAAAGAAGATTGGGATATCTCTTTATCTTGAACCTCTAAAAAGATCATTTCTAAGATCAAGAAGCTTTCATTATAGGTGCCTGAAGTAGCTCAAACCTCCAAAACCAAGGAAGGTTTTCTAGTTGCAAAGGATAACTCGGGGAAGGTGATAGCCTAATAACAACATCAGCTCACCATACTTTTCTAGGATCATCCAGTGTGCAACCACCATCCAAGTCCAGCACTCCCTCCACCGTTGTAGCTACCACACCATCTACTAGCTCCTCTTCTACCGACAGCAGCAATGTATCAGTGAACAAGGGCATCAAATCCCTTACTCTGCTTACTTTAGTTGATTTCTATCATGTACCTCCACCCAAAATGAAATCAACGAAGAAAATAGATTCTACTTATATCTTGTCTACTTCTGATGCTCTTGATTTTATTCCTATAGAAAACTCTCCAAGTCTGAATAATAGTAATAGCTCTAGCAATTCTTATCCTTTCTTTTCTGATTCAGAGTCAAACTTTCCTTCTCTGAATCAATCAGGTTCACCTCTTGAGATTGGCTTGGAGTCATCTGACT
The DNA here is from genome assembly GCA_021442155.1 of Cymbidium sinense. NCBI lineage: Eukaryota > Viridiplantae > Streptophyta > Magnoliopsida > Asparagales > Orchidaceae > Cymbidium > Cymbidium sinense. Next base: position 166,421,416 of record CM038216.1, on the reverse strand, counting down.
CTGAGGATCCCATAGGAGAAGCTGTACATATGCCCGATGAGAAGGTAGAACTTTCCATAAACTCATCATTTCAAGAAGTCACTGAAGTTAACCTACGCAGTGACAAAGTTCTACTTCCTAGGATAGCACCTCAAGAAAAGAGTAAGCAAGTCATTAGCTGTAGTAAGTAGATAGCCCCTTAACAAAATGCTCCACCTATAGATATGCTTGTGGAGGACCAAGTCAGAGTTGATTATAATGTCCTAGCTCATCTTAGAAAGTTTCTAGCTAAGTTAAGCATATACGACGCCCTTGTATTATCCAAAGATATGAGAGAATATATAATCAAGGCTCTACTTGATCCTGAGATATGCTTAGCTCAGCTGACCACTACTAAAGAGGAGACACACCACTCATAGGACATCTTAGGAGTTACATTCAGTGATGAAGACTTGCTTGTAGGGACGATCGAGCATAACTGCCCTCTTTACATTATAGTGGATGTTGGCAGATATAGGCTATCAAAAGTTTTAGTTGACCCGGTGCATCAGTTAATATTATGAGTCTAAGAACCCCTGCCTACTTAAGGATAGACATCTCTAAACTCCAAAAATAAAGAATAATGTTGAGGATTCAATGAACAAGGTGAGAGGGCCTTAGGATCCATAGTGTTACCTTTGGAGGTAGATGATTGGAAGACTGAAGCCAAGTTTCACATCATAGACTCGGATACATCTTTCAATGCTTTTCTTGGGAGACCATGGATACATGAGAAAAACATAGTTTCATCCTCTCTACATCAGTGCATGAAGTCCATGAGAGCTGAGATTGAGTACTGTGTCAAAGGAGATCTCAAGCCATTTATAGTTCACGAGGTCGGGATATATGAGGATGCAACCTATTACCTCTCCCAAAATCAACAAGTCTATTCTCGTGAACTTAGTCAAGATCCCCATGTGGGATAATAAAAGAAAAAGAAAAAGAAAAAGAAAAGAAAATAAAAATAAAAGGGAGCGAGAAATAGACTCGGGAGGATATAAAGCCTGACATTAGATTCCACCCACGGTTCATTACTCCATTCAAACATATGGGTAGGATGACCCAACCTCCACCAGGTAGAGGAAGAGGCCAATTCAGAGGTAGCTCCAGGTGGAAAATCTCCTTATTGGCCACCTAGTAGAAAATATGTCCCAGCCACCAAGAGTACACCTGCTATCCATATAGATTTAAAATCTAGTTTATAGGATGAGTCTTATATGATTAGCACACTAGCCTGCGCTTCTCAGTAGCAGATTCCCTTGGAGGTGACACTTGAGCTAGATAACGATGAAGACAGGCTCCAAAGCAAAGCATAAGTGTATCCAAGTCTATATCTGAAACACATATGCATCACTTAGGAACCTTAGCTCTAACCCCACTTTTCTCACAAAAGTTGAGGGTTTATTAGTTAAGGATGCCCCTAAGTCATCCATAGATGTGAAGACTCAGAGGCTCTTTCTATGAGCATCATCCTCAAGTCAGGAAGTTGATGTAGAACTTATGGATGATTCATATAAATATTTAATGGAATTACCTTTTGATTGGTACTCACTATGTGCTTATAATTTAGCAAAGAAAGGGTTAATCCGATAGGTCAGACTATTTTGAAATATTATGGAAGAATAAATGCAAAAGCTCTCAATCAAGATCAGGATTAGGATTCGGCACAATGGGTCAAGTCGATGATGATGATCATCTTAGTCATCACCAATCATTTGGAATTTGATAGGTTCTTTTCAAATCATACTAACTCATATGAGGAGGTGTGCTTAGAAACTTCAGATGAACCAAGTGATTTTGAAGTCAAAGATGCACCTCCAGAGTTCAAAGAAGAGATCAAGTCAACCATCAATGATCTCAAAGAAATCAATTTAGGGACCGAAGATAATCCATGTCTAACATATATCAGTTCCTTGTTGAATGAAACTAAAATCAAATACTTAGTTATGCTATTGATTGAGTTGTAGGACTGCTTTGCATGGAGTAATGAAGAAATGCCCGGTTTGTCTCCTAATGTAGCAGTCCACAAACTAGCAATAGAGCCTAGTGTTAATCCTATCAAGCAAGCTTTTAGACACATGTGATTAGACATTGAACAACATGTCATTTCTGAAGTTAAAAAATTGATCAATGCTGGCTTCATCTGGGAAGAAAATTATCATACCTGGTTGGCCAGTGATGTCTCTGATAAGAAGAAGAATGGCCAAATGTACATATGCATCGATCTTAAGAATCTTAATAAGGCATGTTCAAAAGATGAATTTTCACTATCGATACCAAAATTGATGGTGGATATTGCCTCATCTCATACATCCTTCTCTTTCATGGATGACTCATTTGGATATAACCAAATAAAGATGGCCCCTGAATATGAAAGAAACACTACTTTTAGAACCCCGATCGAAATCTTTTGCTATAAGGTCATTTCTTCGACCTTGAAAATGATAGTGCTACATACCAACTGGCTATGACTCGAATCTTCGACTAACTTATTCATCATCAAGTTGAATGTTATGTCAATGATCTAGTGGTTAAGAGTAAAGAAAAGGAAGACCATCTCTTTGACTTGAGAGTAGTTTTCGAACGGTTAAGATAATTTAACCTCAAAATGAACCCCTAAAGTGTGCATTCAGAGTAGCTTCAGGAAAATTCCTTGGGTTTGATGTTCGACATTAGGGAATTGAAATCGATCTGAAGAAGATCAAGGCGATATTTAAAATTTCACCCCTTAAAAGTTTAACTCAACTCAGATCATTCCAAGGGCGGTTGGTGTATCTAAAATGCTTTATATCTTACCTATCAGGAAGATGTCAGCCATTCTCCGCACTCGTAAAAAAGGATGTCAAAGCATGCCTTCGAAGACATCAAGTACTACCTGATGATGCCGCTTCTAGCTTATCACGGGCAAGCTACTTTCATACTACGCCACATTAGATGACTCTTTTAGTGCTTTGTTGGCTTAAGCCAACGATGAAGGGAAGGAATACATGCTCTATTATCTTAATCATTATCTAATCCCCACTGAAGAAAATTATCCACCCATTGAAGCATTGCCTAGCCTTAATCTTCGCATCCCAAAAGCTACGACATTACATGCTTTCTCATAAGGTGAACTTGATCTCTAGAATCAATCCATTGTAATATTTCATGACACGGCCAATGCTATCCAGATAGTTGGCATGTTGGTCCATGATTTTATTGCAGTTTGACATTTCTTTAGTACCCATCCGTGCGATGAAAGGATCAAAACTTATAGATTTCTTACTAGCACACCCACTTCCTGTTGATTTTCCGCTTAGTGATGACCTCCCCGATGAACAAATCATGAACTTAGGGGATACCAGCATTCACTGCTGAAAGTTACATTTTGATGGTACGGCTTCCTCTCAACGAGGAGAAAAACCATAATATACTCTTCCAGGAAAGGCAGGGTTATAAGTAGTTCTCCTAACTCCAGACTACGATGTGATGAGATTCTCATATCATCTGTTCAATCCATGCACCAACAATGAAGCTGAATATGAGGCTCTGATTACTGGTTTGGAGTTATCCATTACTCTAAACATCCATAACATCAATATCTATGAGGATTCTTAGTTAATCATCAATCAAATCGATGGGTCCTACAAGGTTCTAAAGCTAAGCTCCATCATTATTGTAAGTACACTATGGAGTTATTGGCCCAAATCCCAGAGGTTACCATCTATTGATTTCTCAAGAAAAATGTTGTAGCATATGCTTTAGCCAAACTTGCCAAGGAGTTGGCATGTCTGAGTCCATATCGATAAGGCTCCAAAATACACAAGTCTTATCCCTTATCGATATTGAACTCATCGAAAAGTACTCTCTTGAAGGGGAGTTGGCTGTTGACAAAAAGGATGATGAGTTAGATTGGAGACAACCATTCATGGATTACTTAAACATAGGCAAACTACCTCAAGAGAAGTCCTAAGCCCATCAGATGAAGCAGAGATCCCTTTCCTATGCTCTCATAGATGGTACCTTATACCGTTGGTCCTTCGATCATATGTAGTTACATTATTTAGACAAATAAGAATCCCATAAGATCATGATCGAGGTGCACTCCATATTATATGGAGCTCACCAATCCGGTCCAAAGATGAAAGCCAAAATCAAGATACTAAGATACTACTAGCTGATGATCACAGATTGAATGGACATAGCTAGGTGATGCACCAGTGTTAAGTACATGGTATGGTACTGCACCAACCACCCAACATTCTACATCCTACATTGGTCTCATGGCCATTCGAGTGTTGCGGTACCGACATAGTGGGTATGATTGATCCACCTTCTTCTAAAGGCCATCGGTTCATCCTAGCTACCACTGGCTACTTTTTCAAATGGGCAGAGACAATTCCTTTAGAGAGGTCACAACTCAGCATATGCTCCAGTTTTTCAGGAACTATATTGTATATAGGTTCCTGGTGCCTTGACGAATTATATCTGATAATGGTATTGCATTTAAGAGCATTAATACCAATAATTTTTCCCAGAGACACATCATAGATTGGAGGTATTCTATCATCTACTACCCAAGGGAAAATGGCTTGGCAGAAGCCTTCAACAAAATTCTCATCCAAATATTAAAGAAGACACTCGACGACAATAAGCGATAGTGACATGAACATTTGTTTGAACCCTTGTGGGCCTACCGCACCACAGACAAAACTCCAACTCAATCTACCCCTTTCTCCTTAGTGTATGGGTCCGAAGCCATTATATCATTAGAAGTCTAACTCCCATCACTAAGGATAGCTGTGGGTAGCAAGATTATAACAGAGTGGAATGCTAATTTGTGATTAGAAGAGCTCAAAGGTTTGGACGAGAGGCTCCTACAGGCATGCCAAAACCTCGAGTTGTACAAAGCTAAAATGATTCAAGCTTACAACAAGTTGGTCTGTCCTAGAGCTTTTCAAGTAAGAGATCTTATTTTAGTTATAAGGAAACCAATTATTGCTCATCGCAAGATGGGAGGCAAGTTTGAACCCACTTGGGAAAGTCCTTTTACCATAAAGAAAGCCTACCAAGGAGGATCTTATCAACTCAACAATCATAAGGGAGAGCACCCAATGCTTTCAATCAACGGGTTCTACCTAAAGAAATATTATCCATAACATCATGTTTGAAAATAATTATCAATGAAAATTTCATTTCAAATTCTATCTCTTCAAATTGAAAACATCTTTATTTATGAATCCACCATGACGTGTTACGGTAGGTGTGAGCAACCCGACCAGCATCTTATCCTTCATCAACACAACACAAACTACACACAAATACATAAACAAACATATATCTTTTATCCTTGGCTACTTTGAGTTGGGATAACTCCCCAACGGCACTCACTCTGTAGTTACTCTAGTCGGGCTAACGTGCTACCCTGCTAGTGCATCACACCAGTGGCTCCTCATTCAGGAGAATGTAAGTCTTCTACGCTTTCTTCCTGACTTGACCATTGCACATTGATGAGTGACTGTTAGTTTGGTAGGCCTTACTACGCGGTCAGTAAGCTACCTCGTAATGGCTTCGTTTAAGAGTATGTAAATCTGCTACACTTTCTTCTTGAACTGGCCATCATGCACTGACTGGGTCAAGTATATTTGAGGCTTAGGGTAAGTCTCCCAGTGGCTCCTTTCCTCCCAATCACTTCAAGTCGGGTCCAATCATTCCTCGAGACTCCCTGATTAGTAGTCACCCTAGGTCGGATAGCATCTATCCTACCGACAATAGACTGTCCCGATGATTATTTTCATATATGAAGATGTATGGATACATGCCTTCTTCTTAGATTCATCGTCGCACATCGACGGGCACCTTAGGTTGGCTGGTGCTTTCTATGTTGATAGTGACCCACCCGGTGGATACGCCACTCATGGCAGATGTAAGGCTACCACGCTTTCTCCTTGAGTTGGCCACCGTACAACTATAGGCTTTCTTTTCAGGGTTTAGGATAATACCCCCAGTGCCACCTCCCCTGTGGGTACTCTATTTGGATCACATCATTTGTAACCCCATCTAGACACTACCCATGTTACTATTGGATTAGATAGTTCCCCTTTCCTAGTAACCACCCCTGTGGTTGGAGATTATGTTCTCTGATGCACAAATTCTCCCTTGGTCTAGTAAGTCTAAGATAAGATGAGGCTAATATAGCCCCTTATCAGTGTGATCCCTCACACACCAACAGGCACCATACAAACATATAAATAAATAAAATATATATTCACTTGTGGATTAGGAGAACACCCCTAGCAGTACCTTTTCCCAAGCAGGCATCCTATCTTTAGGGCAGTGTCAGCAAAACTCCCTATAGGAGTCGCTTGACTACTCTTGAGTTGATGTAAACTCCCAACAGCATTCACTCAGTAGTCGCCTTAGGTCAGGCTTGATTTGTTGTGCCATTAATAGGTCAACCCAGCGGTTGTCCCCCATTTTAGGAGATATAAGTCTGCTACACTTTCTTCTTAGCACGGCTGTTGCACACCAAAATGCAACCCTTAGGTTGGTTAGTTCTACCCAACCGATAGACTATTCCTTTGAATTTGTAAACATGAGATAGGTCAAGGCTGATATAGCCCCTTCTCAGTGGATCCGTCGCACACCGACAGGGTCCATCAAATTAAAATGAAAATTAATCCTGACTACTCTTGAGTTGACATAAGTCCTCAATGACACTCACTCAGTAGTTACCTTAGGTCAGCTTGATTTGTTGTGCCATCAACAGGTCACCCAAGTGGTTGTCCCCCACTTTGGAAGATGTAAGTCTATTATGCTTTCTTCCTAGCATAATCGTTGCACATCGAAAGACTACCAATAGGTTGGTTAGCTCTACCCCACAGTAGACTATCCCTTTGGATTTGTAAACCTGAGATAGGTCAAGGTTGATATAGCCCTTTCTCAGTGGATCCATCGCACAGTGGTCCATAAATCAAATCTATCCAATTTGGCCAAGTTCACATCCCCAGATATGCCCTCAATTTAAAAATCAAACTAACATAAATGAATCAAATCGAGTTAAATTAAATCAATTTAAGAAACCATTTTGAATCAAAATGAAATTAATCTTGACTACTCTTGAGTCGATGTAAACTTCTAGTGGCATTCACTCTAGCACCGTTGGGTTTGATTTGTTACATCCAATGTCACCCCAACAGCCCCCGCTTTGGGAGATGTAAGTTTGCTATACTTTCTTCCTAAGCATAGCTGTTGCACATCGAAAGACAACCCTTATGTTGGCTAGCTCTACCCCACAGCTAGTAGACTATCCCTTTGGATTTGTAAATTTGAGATAGGCCAAGGCTGATATAGCCTCTTCTTAGTGGGTCCATCGCATACCAACAGGTCCATAAATTAAATCTAAATTAATTTAAACCCAATCTGATTCTCCCTAGTGGAGTTAAATCACATCCTTCTCTCAAGTGGAGCCCCAAATCATATATAATAAATAAAACAATAAAATCAAATTCAAAACCAATCTCCCCAGTGAGCCATCCCAAATTAAACCTGGTCTTTATCCTTAATGGATTCAGGATAGATATGTACCACAAATTACATCCATAAAATCCAGTCTTGATCCCCAGCGGATATGCCCTCTAAATTAAACATAAACTAAATCAAAAAAATTCTAACTTGTATCCCTAGTTGATATCCCCTCCATAACTCATATCAAACAAATTAAATCAAATCTCCAATCTCAACGGATGCCTACCAAACAAACTTAACTAAACTCAAATCTCCATCCCCAATGGATAACCCGAACCTGCTTCCCTAGTAGAAGGATCATATACCCATCCCCAGTGGATTCAAGCCCATATCTCTAGTAGATATGCCTCCACATCAATTAAAACAAAACAAATTAAAGTCAATTTGATCTTAATCCCCGTCAAATTATAGATTTGTATCCCTAGCGAATCTTCTTTCCACAAGTAATATTAAATAAATCAAATCTTAATCCCTAGTGAATTTTTCTTCTTTTATTCCCTTAGCATAAATCTATCACAAATCAAATAATATATGTGTGGTTCCTAGCGGACCTCTCTTCATGTCATCAACATGAAGTCTCCATCAATTCCTCATGGATCCTTTATGCCCTTGGCATAAAGAGAGCTGCATTGCACAAAAATCATGATTCTATCTACATCTTGGGATTAGGTATAGATCATTTATATTAGCATTTGTAATCCTTCAGACGTTGTTGATCATCTCGGTCTACGCCAATACTTGCGATATGCCTTTTCAGTTACACCACACCTATTGGAGATCCTTTTGTTAACCTCACTTTTGGAATGAGGATGTAATCTCCTTCTAGACCTAGAAATTTTTTAGATATTAAGATTTCCCTAGTCATGAGACACTTATAGCAATTAGATGAACACTTAACTTAAGCCTAGAGACTTAGAAGGGTTAACCATAGGGATAAGTTATGCCTTAGGGGTTAGAGAGATTCACCTACCATATAACTCAAATCCAATCCATGTTCACCTCTTCAAGCTAAACATCAAATTCAAACCCAAATGCCAAAACCAAATTATTGAAACTCCTGAAGAAATCCTTCCTAAATCCTTCGAATCAATTTCATGAACTTAGCCAAAATCCCACCCAAATCAATCCAAGATCAATTGATTTTCTTATAATAACTTATATCTTCAATCATCTTCCCAAATATAAATCAATTCTATATCCAAATAACCAAAACTAAATCAAACCCTTCTCCAAGCCTTATGAGCCCATCACATAGACTTAGCCAAACTTCCATCCAATTCAATTCAAACTTAATTGATTTTCTCATAAATCAATCATATCTTCAATCATCATCACAAATATAAATTAAATATACATTTAAATAAATCAAACTAATTCAAATTAAAATCAAGCTTAAGACCTTTGAACCAAATCCATGGACTTAGCCAAATTCCTTCATTCCAAAACCCAAATTCAACTAATTTTCTCATGAATCAATTATTCCTTCAAGAACCATCACAAATATGAAATATACAATCCTCAAGCCAAACCAAAATCAACCCAAGTCAAACTTAACCTAACCCATTTGACTTGAAATTTTCAAATGAACCATAACCCATTCAAGCTCAATCAGTTGCAATCAAATTTATATATCAATCCCAAGTCTATATATAAACTCAACTAAATCAAACTCAATCCAGAATCAAATCAACTAAGCCAATTGGTCCACTTGACCCAAAATGACAATTTGACCTATTTGAGCCAGTTTATAATCCTGCCCAAATTATAGTGAACTAAGCCCATCAAAATCTCATACCATGATTATTGATCACTTTAGGATGATGAATTGTCATAAATTGGGTCAAACTAAGTCAACTTGGTTATTTGACCAAGTCAACCCTTTAACCCATATGAACCCAAACTAGACAAAATTCATCCTAAACCAAATCAATTGGAACCATTGATTCATACCAACTTATGATCAATAATTGAACATGACTTGACCACCAATTGGGCCAAACCAACCTAATTGGCCCTTTGACCCAAGTTGACCCAATTTGACCTAAAAGACCAAAATAGGTCAAATCATGATCCAACCCAAATTGATTATAACCAATGGCTCAAGTTCATTCCAAATTGATTATTGAACTTGACCAAAGTCATAATTGAGCCCACTTTGACCAATTGGACCCCATTGATCCACTTAGTCCAAATTACCTAAAGGGTCAAATTGGCCTAAATCTAAATCAAATCAAACCAAAGCCTACAATCATTTTAATTAACCAATTGAACATGAGTCTACTCCTAACCTAAGCTAATTTGGCTAATTTAGTCAAATTGGTCAACTTGATCCATTTGACCTACATGAATCCAAATGAACCAAAATCAAACTTAAGCCAAATACATTGAAACCAATTGAATCAAAACACTTTAAATCATCATTTGAACTTGACCCAAGCTATGATTTGACCCAATTTGCCCAATTGGTCAACTAAACCCAACCTAGCCCAATTTGACCTATAAGATCAAATTGAGCCACCCTTTGAACCAAACCTTGACCACTTGGAATCTAATCAAACTTAGCCCAAACCCATCTTAGGTTAGTCCAAAACCAACCCAAACCCAAATTAAGCTCAACCCAAGGCAAATCCTCCTTGGATTCTTCTCTCACATAGGTTTTTTAGCTTTATAGCAAAGTCCCTAGATCTCATCCGTCCACCCAACACCCCTCACCTGATTCACCTCAATGATTTGATACCTTATAGCTCCAAAGTGAATTTTCAAACTACCTAGTGAGCTCCTCGACCTTCCCAAGGTCTCCCCTCACTGAATTTCTCATCATGAGCATTCCCAAAATAGGGCAAGTCTACCTTAATTCCAACTTCTCTAATTCCTCACCAAACCCAAATTTCCCTTTCCTACACCATCACCACATCTCGTCGAAGCCAACCAAAGCTTCCCCTGAACTTCCAATCCACCAGAGTTAGCACTTCGACCAAAGCTGAGCCTTTAAAGGATGGAACTTGATCTTCCAAGTGAACAATATAGAATCAACTCAATTACTCAACAAGGCTTTGTCTCCACCATGAAGCTTCCTTAGATGAGTTCGCTATCGGTCCTTAGCTCTGGTGATATATTTCTTTAAAACTAAGATTTATTGAAATTTCATTAGTTCTTTGTGAAGAAAACATGCATGTGTGGTGATCTTGACCGTTGGATCCCCTTTAATTATTATCGTGAAGGTGTGGGATCCATTTGGATTTAAGCTCTGGTGAGTTCGGATCATGCGAGTAATGGAGGATGGCTTCTGTCCTTCATCGCCTGTGAGATGATAGATCACACTCCATCCGTTCTGCGTGATCATAATGGATGACCATGATTAGATCCATTAGATTGAGCTGATTAAAACCCTTATTGACCATGAGATCGATCTACGACATTCGATTTGAGATCAAATGATGGAGATCGAATGTGCATCCATCGTCCATGTCGCCAACTGATGCACTTATAGCCAAAGCATGCGGCCGCGTCATGTGGCAATGGATGGGATTATGTTTAATTAGGCTTTATTAAATGAATTAATGGCAGAAATTTGCCAAAATTATAACAAATCATAAAAAAATCCAATAAATACTTATTTTAAAGGTATTTGAGAGAGGAATTTTTTTAAAATATTATTGTTAATTTTGAACAATAATTAAGGCTTAATTAGGGTTTCATTGAAAAATTAATTAGCTTAATTACTCCCTAATAAATTAATTAATTATCCCCAAACTTTTTAAGATTGTTTAAGGGATGATCTCGCTTTCTAATTTTCTTGAGATTTATTGGTAAACTTAAGAAATTAGTTCATTAAGCCCTAATTATTTTTAATTTAATTAAGGGTTAATTAATCACATGAAGAGTGACTAAATTAATTGGGTTCATTAATTATTGTCTAATAGTGAGGGGACTTATGGAATAGGATTGGGACCTCTTTTCTAAACTTCATTCCATTTTTCAAGAAAAATCAATTAAGGATTAATTGACTAATTAATTGCATAATTAATCTAATTAAAATAAAGAATATATCAAATCCTAATTAATTGAGGGGTAGATCTTTAGGTGTTCAATAACCTAAAGATATTTAAGAAAATTATAGTTAACTCACATGTGTGGAAAATCATAAGTGTACTTAATTAAGTTTCTTAATCTAATTAATTATTAATTATGAGCCAATTGCATTAAGCTCTTTCATTTCTTAAGATCATTGCAAATTTATTTTCCATGCATATCATGTTGGCTCATAATTATCTAGTTAATTACTTTAAGGTAACATAAGTAAGGGTTAATTAATGGATTTAATACATATTACAACTTAATTAATCCATAAAATCAACTCAATCACATTTCATTAAACCAAATTAATTCACAAACATGGAAATGGGTTAGGATCAGCAAACTTCTTCTCACATTCCTTAAATCAAATTAAACATGAAGTTAAAAATGATGATTAAAGAAGCTTTGGTTTACTTTAAATAGCTTTATTTAAAATGATTATCCTTAGGAATTAATTTGATTGAATGAAATCATGTGCTTATGTTTATTTATTTATTTTCAATCATGTCAAATGTTGTATGTCATTTATGAATCATACATTCATTTTTTTCAAAATTAATTAAATCAAATGGTTTTCTTTTATGTAAACTTGTATGTGTTGGATTAATTTTTAATATGGGTCATTATTATCACTTGTAAATTTAAATTATTTTTCAAAGTTTATAAATCAATTATTGATTAGAGTGATAGTAGTTAAGATCACATAGGGGTTTGCATGTGCTTATAGCTTTGGTATGTGAAGTAAAGCTTTCTTTCCCTTGATTCATGTGTAGCTTTACATATATTTGAATGTTAATAAGTATATAGTCTAGACATCCCGAATATGAGGCTTTAAGTTGCTCCAAGGAGGTCACTTGATTACCTTACTTCCCTGGTTAACAATAACATGTACTTATTTGATTTCATTTAACATGTATCCCAACATTATAATTTAGATAGAACTTTAATTCACATACATAAATGATTCAATCAAATAAAAATATAATCTTTGCATGTTTTTTCCTTCATTTATGTATACATTCATGTGTATTTAAGGAAAGCAAGTATATTGTGTGGACATCCCGGGAATACGAGGCTTTAGATCCCTAAGGAGGTCATTTGATTATCTCACTTTCCTAGTTTAATAATGGCACATACTTATTTATGTCTTTATACATGTGTATGTATATGTGATTAATGAATGAAAATCCCCTTTTATATTAAAGTTGCATGCATTCATAATTGACTAAGTGGTTGAATTAATTAGCCATATGATTTGGAGTTTACTTCCTATGTTCATGTATACGACTTTACATATGTTTGTATACGACAATATGAGGTTTTAGCTTGCCCCAAAGAGGTCATTTGATTACCTCATTTCCGGTTTAACAACAGCATGTACCTATTTTGCTTCATTCTTATATCTTTTTGTATAAGAATTTGGATAAAGCTTTAAATTAATATGTTTAAATAATTTAATCAAATAAAATATAAATTTAAACTTACACATACATTCATCATTTAAGTGTGTTAAAATATGTTGCATGTATAGATACACTTAGGATTAAATCATATACATGTTACATGTGATGAAAATGAATGATTTAATATGTGTCATATGTTAGTAATTCAATTAGATTAATCTTAAGATGCCTTTCATATTAAATAGAATTATTTAAAGTGAACCTAAATTGAGGATTAATTAAATTATTTAATAAGCCATTCACTAAAGAGAACTAAATCAAATTAACATGCTTTAGAAAGTGGCTTAAGGTAGGGATGAAAGAAGAAAATCCTCTCTTCTTCTCTTTATAGCACTTAGTTGCTAAGTGTAAATTAAACGAAATAAAAGAAAACACAAAGTAAAATTTACAAATCAATTAAATCACTTCAAGTGAAATTCCCCTTTCATGTTAAATTGAATCCTTATACATTAAGAAAATTATAGCTCTAATACCTAAGATTCACCACACAAGCCTTAACACACACATTAGAATTAAGTCACCACTTCTAGCTCTATGTTAGGATGGTGCATGGTGTGATGTATATTTTATTTTATTATGTATTATTTTAGACTAGATGTTAGGGTGTATGTTTCGTGGACTGGATGTTAAGCTAATGTTAACCTAATCATGTTTTTACAGGGGATTGTGCTTAAGGGGATGCTTAAAATAAATATAGATGCTCTCTTTTCAGGTTGCTTAAACCCCTAAGCTTAATCCTGGTTAGGACAGGTGGGCTTGGTTACCCATGTCCAGAGTGCTAAGTCCAAATTATAAATATTGTTGCTTAGGTTGTATGTGTGTTTAGCTAACCTCTATTTTACAGGTGTATTTAGATTTACTTTTCCTATTTTTAATGTAATTTTGCATTAAGAATTAGGATTAATGCTATGGGGGATTAGGATGAGTAGTGGTCAGAAGGCTTTGTCCTGGGGTGCCTTATAATGCCTTTGAAGAAAGCACCATCCATATCAAAGGAGGAAGAGGAAAGAATGAAGAATGAAGACCCCCATAGCATTTAATAAAATTATAATTATTCTTTTATATTCTAGGTTGTATAAGGGTAGAGCTCGGCTACCCATCTTTTCTTTTCAAGTTGTATGGCAGTACCCGACCGTACCGGCCTGTTATTCTTTTGCATTAGGTTTATAAAAAAATATTTGATGATTTGTTTAGTTTGTGCACTAGAAATGGCATGTTTTTCTTAGTTTCTTAAATGAATAATGCTTTAATGTGTGGCGTGGATGATTAGGCTCTTAGGGAGAAATTGATTTTTTCTACTCCAACTAGTCACTCATAATTAAAAGCTAAATAACTCATAACCTCACAATAAAGCCTAGGTTTTAAATAAGATAATTAAAAGATTTATCAACCTCTTAGTTGTATGATTGTATGTTTCACATCATGCATGCATCTTGAATCACTCTTGCAAAATGAGGGCCCCCATCCTTATATGCATAGGGATCGCTTGACCTATGAGAGCAACCCCTACTGATGGAGCTTCATCCTCTTTCTCTTTTGATTTGGCCAATAACTCATTTCATCATGCATTTAAAAAATAAAAATCCTAAAGCCTTTGTCCAAATGAAGTGTCAAAAATTAAATAAAATTTGAAAAGATTTGTATTTATAGATTAAGCATTATTCATTCCACTCATGCTCTAATATCTTAGGGAGTGGGTTTAAGGACCTTAGTCTCTTTTCTAAATTAATAATAGGCCAACTATCTTGAAAATTCATATGACTAGACTACATGGTTTTAAAATCATATGAGAAGTTAGCTATCAACCACTCCACATGGTTATAATTCTAATAGTCAAGTGGTTTATCCTCTCTTATGGTGGTAAACCTTATGCCCATATTCTCTTAGATTTAGGTCGTGCCTAGCTTATGCTAAAGCTCCCTAGATTTTAGGATCTAGTTGTTTCCTTTGGGCTATAAGCATAAATCTCACCTCTTAAGCATTTCCATAACCTTATGTTGGTGGATTATAAGCCCTAGTAATCTAATAAAATTTTAACTCAAAACATATAAATCTCTTCACTTTCAAATATATAAAGCCTAATTATATGATAGATTAGAACGCTCACTAGGCTTCCTAGTATCATGAGCATTCTCTACCTATTCCCTTCGGCTTCCAAAATAAGTCTTCTCCTTGAACTTTCCCATTTGATTTTCCAAACATGACCAATCCTTTGATAGTCTAGCTTTAAAATCTTTGGAGATCCTAATTTTCTACTTTAATCGAGAGTATTCTTAGGGAATTTCATTCCCTAAGATGTAATTAACTATGGAGGCTTGCCTCCATAGGGAACTTTAGAACCTAGTTTAATATAAACTCTGCTTTATTCATCAAAAAATCTCTAGTATATTTGAAGACCCATCACGCCTTAGGAGTCCTTATTAAATGATTAGGTATATTTAAGGGTGATGCCTCTATCTTTCAAGATAGTACATCATACCTCAATGTCATACCAGATCACTTCAATAAGTACCCCCTATGATCTGCGTTGTGTCCTCCCATACACATCCGAAAATAAACACCATAATCATTCACATTACAACTTGAGAGTTTTATTTTTGAGATTGAATCCCTTCAATTGAAATTTTTTATCGATATAGCCATCATTAAAGTTAGACCTTGTCAACTTATTTGTTTTCTTACAGAGATTGTGTTTAGGATTTACATTTTAAGAGATTAGGTTTAAAAGGTTTGACATTAATATTTTGAGAACTTTTGATAAAAATAATCCATCTAGTTGAGATCTATAATCAATGTGACCATCATGTAGATATTTAGTCAAAGATAGTCATCTTATGGTCATATGACTAAATTAGTTTCTCAAATATTCTCTCAAAAAGAGAAGAGTATGACAACATCAATAAGCTTATCTTGTAATTAAATGATGATATTAGCTTTTCAAAGATACTCTCAAGGAGAGAATGCTATGACAACGTCAATAGGTGTCCCATGATTATATGATAGAATTACCTTCTCAAAGATTCTCTCAAGAAGATAATATTATGACAACATCAATGAGTTTTGTTAACTCTGACCCAATTTGAAGACCTAACTAGGAGTCAACCCGTGCAGTATTTTCAAACACTAATATTAGTTATTTAATTTATATGTTGAGGCCTATGTGTATTTAAGATTACTTACATGCACTTTGAGCCATTGAGTTTGAGTTCTAATTTATCTTGTTATATGCAAACTCATTCTATTAAGTTGTTTATACACATCTCAATGTCATGAATTTGAATGTGAGATTTCTTTGAAAGATTTTGATCATTTTGCATGAAATTCATTGTAACAATTTGAATGTGTAGCTGCTTTGAAAATGTATGCACAACTTAATTTTTTTAGGTTGCTTGCACTTATTCTAGTGTGCAAAGTTTGAATGCATGATTACCTTGAAATGTGTGTAGGTTTTTATTCTTTAATCTATTCATACACATCCCATCATGATAGATTTAAACATGGGATTTCCTTGTAGTGTATGCATGATTCAATCTTTCAAATTATTTGCACACACTTTAACACATTAAATTTTGAATTACTTTGATGTGTGTAATAACTTATTCAAAACTTTTATCAATGCCTTTTTTCTGCTTGCGAACCAGAGTTACAAATTTGATGGCATTAAAGTTATTTAGTATTTGCTTGCATACTCACACTAGCAATTGATTGCTTATGCTTGATCCTCAACATATTGAATTCCTATAAAATGTTTTATTTATGCTTATGCATGAGCCTTCAAGTGTACTACAAGTTATGTTTAAAGCTTGATGTACTTCAATTTTGCATTTAATATATTGCAATGTTAAGTCGAATGGCCCATCTTCCCAAGTATGTAATATACTAGGCTCTAAAGTACTTCAGTAGGCTTTGAAGTGTACTATAAATTAAAATTTAAAACTTGGTGTACTTCAACTTTAGAGCCATTATAATGTTATTTCAAATTCTATGTACTTCGGTTTTACATCCAAGGGAGAGATATGATGGTTAGGTGTTCTATGAAAGTCATATTTGTGCATGTAAACAATTGTTAAATTCATTACAAGCTTCATGAGAGGTTTGCAAAAGTTTTATCTTTATTGAAAGTCAGACTTTTAAGTCTACTATAGATTTCATTTGTACTCATTAATGAGTCATCGAGTCCCATATCAATATCACTGAAGTCCAAATCTCACAAGTTTATTTTAGTTTTAAGACTAGAATTATCATAGTTGAATTCCACTATCTATTTGATATTCAATTTAGGCTCAACATGAGTTCTTTTTATTATTGAATTTTAAGTCAATTTTGCTTTTATTTAGTCTAGCTCAAGCCTCTTGTCACTATCAATTTCAATAGCATCCCGACGTTGTCCTACCTATAACAAGCCTACCCACCACGCCAAGAATGGTGTGTATATACATGATGTAAACCACCATCAAAATGTGTCATCCCACCATACTAAGAAATATGTGTATGAGTCTTCATACTACGTGAAAATACCTTTTTTTTACTATGCCAAGAAAGAAATATACGAGTACTTATGTACCTACACGAAACACACAAATATTTTGCGCGCCATGAAGGCATGTGCATGTATTTAATATAGCAACCAAGATTCCTCCTCTGCACCACATCAAGAAAGGGGAATATGATTTTCACCTTCACAAAAAACACAAATTTTTCTATCATTGCAAAAGAGGCATGTTCGTGTACTTATTTTGGGCATTTTTATTTTTCTAACTTCAGCACACAAAATGACATAATGTTAAGTGGCATAGATCTTTGAGATAATGCATTGTAGACAGGTGGATTTCTTTCTCCCTCTAATTTTTTTGTTCATTGGTTTTTAGAGAGAGAAAGTGGGAGAGAAGGAAAGCTAAATAGGGAGTAAGAAGAGTCTCTCTTTATTAAGAGAGAGAAAGGGAGAGAAGATGAGAGGTGTTGTTGCTACTATGAGGAGGAGGAGGAGTGGTGATGAGCTCGGGTAGATGGAGGTCAGTACAGTGAGGTTGCATGCAAATCTGAGATAGAGAAGAGGGAGGTGAGGTTGGTTGTTGGAGTTGGTCGAGAGTGGAGCTCGGGTTTTTGGGATGGATATACGAGAGAAGAGGCTTGCGTTGTGTTAGAGGGAAGTTGAGATGGTGCGACGTGAAGTTCTTGGCTGGTCAGCAAGTAGGATGATGGGCACTTGGGGTGATGAGTGAGATGTGCTGGAGGTTTCGCACATAAGACAGAGAGGGTCGAGAGGGGAGTCTGATCATAAGGAGAGTTGTGGGGCTGGGAGATCGCATAACTAGGGGTCGAGCCTTCCAAGCTGGAGGTGTGTGGGAGAGAAGATCAGAGAGAGCACCGGAGAGTTCATGCATGTAGAAGAAACTAGAATAAGGGAGAGTTTGGGATGTGACCAAGTCTTCATGCACGAAAAGAGGGAGAAGTGTTCATACAACATGGGTAGCACGTTAGATGAGATAAGATGACCAAACCTAGTGTGAGCAGAGAGTATAACAGCGTGACCAGATGGGGATTAAGGTAATTTTCATGAAATCCATGTTAAGTTCAATGAAATATTTTTTCTATGGAAACACTTGGTGATATAAATATCTATTTTAGCTAATTTTGATATTTTGGATGCAACGACATAATCTTCACCTACACTGAAAAATGTTATAAAAGTTCACAGTTTTTGGGACTAGCAAATTATTAATGGAGGTTTGTCAAGAGATTCTCGGATATTACTATGCCTTTATCTAATTTAATGAGAAAGGATGCAAGATTCTAGTTGATAGATGATTGTGAGCAGAGATTTCAAAAATTGAGAAAGCATCTATCAGCTATGTCGATTTTATATTCTATTAAGGACTTAGGGATTTCAAATATTCAGTGATGTATTATTGAAAGGTCTAAGTACATGAGAGTGATTGCCTATGTTTCTAGACAATTAAATTTTCATGAAAGAAATTATTCAACTCATGATTTAGGATTGATAGTTGTGGTTTGATCTCAAGATTTAGAGGCATTACTTATATGGAGTGAAATATAAGATCTTTACTAATCATTAAAGCCTTAAGTATATTTTTATGAGAAATAAATACATTTGAGATAGAGAAGATGATTGGAGTTCATTAAAGACTATAATTTAAATATTTAGTATTGTCCAGACAAAGCAAATATGATGGCAAATGCACTAAGTCATATATCTATGGGCAGTGTTAGTTGGATCATCTAGATTATTATTCATAGATTGACTTGATTAAAGATATGGATGCTTTGTAGTTAGAGGTTAGAAGATTTTAGGATACTAAGTATTTGTATCAGATGTCATTGCAGTGATAGAATCAGAGTTGTATGAAAATTGAGCAATGAATATTAAATATTTATTGAGCAAATTCAGATTGATGAGAGACATAATTTTACTGCAAATGATGTTATCAAGAAAAAAAAATTCAATTATGAGTGCCAAGTGGTACTGAATTAAGACAAGAAATTTTGTAGGAGGCTCATCATATAGGATACATTATACATCTAGGAAGTTCAAAGATGTACAAAGATTTGAGAGCTTTATTTTAGTGACCAAGAATGAAAAGATATATAGCTAAATATATTTTCAAATGTCAAGCTTCTCAGATCATAAGGCTGAACATTAAAACCCAATGGATTATTACAATCATTGTCTATACTTGAATGAAATTGGGAAGAAATTTTAATGGATTTTGTTATAAGAGCATCTAGATTATTATTCATAGATTGACTAAGTCAAATCATTTCTTGCCTATTAAGCAAATAAACTCAATTGATAAGTTGGCCAAGTTGTATGTTAAAAAAATCAATAGACTATATGGTGTTTCTAAAGTGATTGTCTCGGATAGAGATGACATATTCACTTCAGGTTATGGACAAGAATTCAAAGAGGCTTGGACATACAATTACACTTGAGCACAACTTTTCAATGGGAAATTAGATAAAATAATTCAACTTCTTGAAGATTTACTAAGATTATGTGGTTTGGATTTTGGAGGTAACTAGGAAGATCACATTCCTATGATTGAATTTTCATATAATATCATTTATCAATTCATCATTCATATGGCTCCATATGAAGCACTATATGGTAGGAAGTGCAGAATTACTTTGGGTTGGGTTGAAGTAGGAGGATGACAATTGTTAAGTCTAGAGCTAGTTGATTAAGTTATAGAGAAAATCATATTAATCCAAGATAGATTGAAAGTTGCTCATATTAGTATAAATACTATGATGTGAGACATAGAGCTGTAGAGTTTTAAGTTAGAGAATTTGTATTTCTGAAAATTAAGCCAATGAATGGAGTTAACAAATTTGGCCAAGGAGATCAATTAAGCCACAAATACATAGAACTTTTTGATATTATTGAAAGGTTGGTAAAATGGCTTATAGGTTTACTTTATCAACTGAATAGCATGTATCCATAATATTTTTCACATATCAATATTAAGAAAATAGAGTATATATATGAAACAGAGGATTCCACATAGAAATTAAAATACAACTAGTTATGACTTATGTTGAAGAACATCAAACAATTTTAAAATTTGATGTTAAGAAATTGAGGATCAGATAAATTCTTAATGTTAAAATTAAATAAAAGCATATGCCAATTAAAAAAAATCACTTGAGACAACGAATAAGAAATGAGACATAAATTTTCCTTTTTATGTTTAAATGATTATGAAGGAAATTTTGAGGATGAAATTTTATAAAGAAGGGAGGCATGCAATACCCCAAACAAGTAAAGCAAGGTAAAATTTACTTGCATTTAAAGTACACTTAACTTTTCACACACTCCAAAATCATCAAACACATTTCCATAAAAGTCTACATTTTATTTTGAATGAAATTATATATATATATATATATGAGTTAAGGCTATTTAGCTGAATCAGATTACTAAGACTATATTATTACTTTTGCTTTGTGATTTCAGCTAACCAAGAGCTACTGCTATTCTAAACTGTGGTAATTTGGAAGGTTGGGAGGAAGAAAATCAGGTAGTTTAAGCGATTGATATGTTATTTAATGTAATATAAGGGGCTATTTAGTTGAGTGAATTAGAAGTGTGAAGTGAATGCAGAGATTTTAAGATTTGGAGTCTTTGGACAGCTACAAAATAAATACACAAAATATTTGCGGTATATTTGCAATACTTTAGAAGTGCAATTTGTATAAATTTGCCACTAATTGTATTAACCACCCCACTCCAGAACACCACCATAATCGGATGCCCACCTCTGACCACCCACCCGCCGTTGTAGGCCACCTAGTAGCACCTATTACCATATAAAATACTTTGCATTATATGCATTCTATCAAATAAAAAAAAAAGTAATCTATATATTTGTAAAATTTCGAATCAAACAACTTAAATAATCTAAATACATTACATTCCTTTTTTAGATAATTAAATAACCCTTAAGCACTTCCACCAAAAATTATTAATTTCATATTTTAGCAATATTAATACAATTTAAGACTTGGATGAATACAATTAGAAAGGGCAAAACAGTTAACACCTAAATGTAGAAAAGCTAAAAGGGAAATTAACGTAAATGCTAAGGATGTTAGAATTATAAGCATATACCTATTAGTATTTGAAGATTAAACATAATTCTCACAAATATACTTTGTTGTATGTTGGGAAGATTGAAGATTTAGTAAAAAAAATTAAAAATTTAATAAATTAAAAGAATTATCCATTAATTATAAGACTATGACATACAAAATTGTAATATGAGCAAATTAATATAGACTTTGGAGTTATGTATACGTTCTAATGAAATTTGGATAGCTAAATGTAAAATGAAATATTATTACGTATGCTTTTAGAGTAGTGTGACCATTCAATTATAAAGGATTGAATATAGCGAGGTTGAATTCTGGTGAGAATAATTCAAATCTGTGAAGCTACTAAGTTAAATGCATCTATGAATTTTATATATTAATAAAGAATATTCAATATCAGACTGTATATTTAATAAAATGTCAAATATGTCATGATATTAGCTCAAATATAGAGATGAGATTTATAATTACCAAAATTAAATTCAAATCTTATATAGGATTGATGTTTCCCAATCTTTGCTTACTATAATTGCATTCTATATTGAATTTAGACTATTTTTTTATATTTTCTTAAATAAGATTAAATATCTGCACAACCTATTAATTAGTTTACTGCTTTGCAATGATTAAGATTCAACTGAAATTTGTGATGCCACCGCATATTACTATGCATATTGATAAGTGCTTTAATGCAAGTACAGGTAAATGTGCCAATAAAATGAATGCATATGATAAATAAGAAATATCATAAAATTGATATAGGTTGATTATTTTACGATAATCTGCATATGTAAGTAAAGGTTTTGACGAGATGAGCATCTGATAAAGAGTCTTAAAATTTTCGACTCGTAGCATTCATGATGGATTTGACCAATTAGTATCAGGGAGGCTATTGGTATGCAATGCGGATATGACCAATGAGTCAATATTGAGCATACACCTTGTGTATGTTACGACTTGATCTGATGATAATAAGCTGTGTGTAATAAGAACTAACAATTTCTTTACTTGATCATTATGATCGCCATTCATAATTTAAATTTTTATTAATGATAAATATATATTTTTGAGGGTACTAAATATTTATTTCAAGTGTATTAAGAAATTCACCAGACTCAACTTGGATGATCAGATTGGGAAAGTCATATTGGTTGGACTATGACAGTTTAGTAATCTTCCTAGGTTATGTAATAATAAGACAAATAAAAACTTTAGAATATAAAAATAATATTTTAAATAATTTCATATCATTCTTTAAATTGTTGCATAATTTTTCATATTTTATTTGCATGATATTTTCAATTATTCTTTAAACTATTCTTTTTGGATAATTTAAGTACGTGCATGAGATTAAGCTGTATCCATTGTGTTTTAAAATGTGCTGGATTTATTTCACACTTTATTTAATTATTTTCATGTTTGATCTTGTTAATTTTTTATTTATTTATGCATGAGAGTGAAATTATTCATGAATTATTCATATTTTTTTTCTCTCTCCTATTCTTTTATTTTTCTTTCTCATATCATAATTATCAATCTAATTTTATTTTGCAAAATTTTTTATGATTTTTTCCATGATAAATGTTATTGGATTTATGAAAATTATTGCCATAATATTTCTTTTAATTTTTTAATTTTTAAAATTCATTTTGTTTGAATTTTGAAATTCAAATGAGTTTTGAATTTAAAATAAATTGTTCTTGTCATAAGTTGCCAAAATGGTTTTTATCCTTTATGGATTATTGTGGCCGACCCTATTATACTTTAATTAAGTTAATTTAAGTTAATCAAATTAAAATTCAAATAAGTCATATATTTATACACTTTTATTTTTAATTTTATTATTTTTGGAAATATATGATCGGCCCCTTTTGTATTTTATTTGGAGTAAATTGATTTATTTAAATTAATTCAAATCTCTTCTAATTTGATCTCCCATAATTTATTCATAATCAATTGCATTGAATGGAGAGTGAATCCATACTTCAAAACATTATGGTCGAAATCCATATTGATTTTTCTTGATTTAATTTATTATTTTTATTTCATGACTTGCCTTAATATTTCAAATCTATATTAGTTAATTATTCTCTCATATTTGCTGCATTAAATTATGATTGGTCTACTTTTGTAAATGTCTTGGTCGTCCCATGCTGATTTATCCTTAATATATTTTAAATTCAAATTATTTTGAATCACTTTTCAAATTGATTCCTTAAATAATTGCTGAGAACTTATTTATGTTAAGTGGATTCAAAAAAATTCCCTCCACTCTTGCACGGCCGACATCATTAAGTTTGAATTCAATTAGATTTTTAAATTTTAAATCATGTGATTATTTATTCAAGTTTAAATTCTTACCAAATTAATATTCCCTCTTTTTATCCTTGTTTGGTTGAAAATCATTGATTTATTCCTTGGATTTTATTTGATCAGATTAATTAATATTCTTCCTCATTTATCTCTCTCATTCCAGTCATTCTTGGCCAAAAATTTCAAAGATTATTTAATTGACATCTTCAAATCAAAATAAAATAATTTTCTAATATATTTTTTCCCTCATGCTTGGCCGATCTTCTCTTCTATTTAAAGAGGTTTTCTCTTGGCTTTTAACTATCTTACTTCCTCTCTCTAGGCCAAACTCTTACAAAAAATTTTCTTCAATGTCTCTTGAAGATTAATTGCCAAATCTCTTTTCTTTCTCATTGCAATCTTTTGGCCAAAACTTTGCAAATTATTTGGTAGATTCAAAGTGCTAACAAGTTAACCATTCCCATTGAATTCTTGCTTGAACGAAACTCACTTTAGTGCTTCTTCAAGATTTGGAAAGATCAAATCAAGTCTAGCCCTCATTGCTTACATATATAAAGATTTGAGTAAGAGTTTTCAATCTATTATATGCTTTTGATTTTTAGTTTTTCAATTGTTTGATTTAGATGAAAAGAACTTTTATGAATTATTGTTAATGCTTTTCTTCTTAGTCGTTTTGGTTTGCATTTAGAAAAAGTGAAAGACAAGATAAAGTGAATACGTGAATTACGAATATTTTACTTATTTGGTTCTATGTAAAGTAAATACATGTAAACTATATTTTGTTTTTGAGCATATGTAAAGTAAAGTAAATACCTGTATTGTAAATATTTGGTTGGATGAATGTAAAGTAAATATTTGTATTCTGAATACCTTATTATATGTAAATTAATTATAGAATTTATTCACTAATTAAAGTATTCAATTAAAAATAAATATTATCAAATAAAATATAGATAAATTATAAATAAAATTTTTCTTGACTAAAAAATAAATAAAATCAAATACAAATAAAATTTATTTGAATATTTAATTTTAGTAATTAATTTACAAATTTTCTAAAATATTAAAATAAAATTAAATACAAATAAAATTTATTTCTAATATTTAATTATTAGTAATTAATTTACAAATTTTCTAAGATATTAATTATTAGTGTTATAAATAAATAAAATTTGAATATTATCATTTTATATTAACATGACCCAAATATATATATATATATATATATATATATATATATATATATATATATATATATATATATATATATAATTTTATTACTATATTAAATATTAATTAATTAATAAGAATTTTTATTAAATAAATTAATCGTCAAGATTTAATATTTATTTATTAAATAATTTTTCTTTAATAAATAATTTATGCTTTAATTATTTTTACTAAATAAATAAAAATTTAATTATTATTTTATTTTATTTTATTTATCGTGAATTATTTATCTTCAATTTGAATAAATATAATTATATTTATTAAATCTTAATTGTTATAATAATATTTATTTTAATTAAAGTTAAAATTAATATTATCAATTCACGGATTCAAAAAAAAAAAAAAATTAAAAAAAAAATTTCCAGCTCCTCCCAAATGAAAAAAAAAAATTTCATCTCATGGTAAACGAAATACTGAAATGTGATTTCGCTTACACGGACCAAAAAGGGAAATGAAATAATTCAAATTTTACACCGTTCAAAGTTTATTTGGATTACTTAAGTACTTAACCAAAAGCTTTTGCTTTTTTTTTCATTTTCATCTCAAGTGATTTGAAAAATAATTTATTTTTATTGGATTGAAATTATTTTTGTCTTGCATGTGTAGCTTTCATATCATAAAAATGCTTTATAATGTTACATTGATTCTTAAAAGGATTTATTGCTTTATTGTTTCAAAGTAATTTCACAATTAAGGAATTCACATTAACTTGTTTATTTGAAAGTAATCATTGCACAAGTCCTTTGGATTACAAATTCATGCAAGTATTTTAAAGTCTAAATAATCCAAGTGATTCCATATCATATAATTTTTTCAAGTTCATTTTTTTTTTTTTTCAAATCTTTACTTCTTATGAAGTCAAATATTTTCCAAAGATTTATTTACTTATAGTGCTTCATACTAAGATCTTATCACTTCTTTTGACTTTAATTCAACAAAAAAAATATGTTCACTTTGAGCTTTCTTTATTATTTGTCTTAATATTATTTTAGTTGGGACTTGAGTACAAATTATTTTAAATTGAGAGTTAGATATTTATATATCTTTTTTTTTTGTTCTCTTATGTTTGGTTGGGGTTGTACTTGCCCATTGTATGAATATATGATGTTGGGGTTATAATTGCTTATTGTAAGTAAGTATGGTGTTGTAGTTGTACTTGTCCGATGTAATGTTGAGTTGTACTTGCCCATGAAAGTGAGTATGATAAATTTGTTGTAACCTCATTTTGACTTAGTGAATTCCTAGCTTGGGTTGCTAGGCATAGACGTGGGCCAATTTTTGGGTTTAATCGAACCACGTAAAAATCATTATGTCCTCTGCTGTCCTTCTTTGCACTTTACTTTACTTTGGTTGTTTGTTTGTTGTATTGATCTTCATTGATTACTAAATTTAATCATTTACGACTAAACTTTCTACAAATCTTTAAAAATTAATTTTCAACTTTCCTCTCTTCCGTCAACCTCCTGTAGCCAAACCACACTCAACCAATCGACCTCCATCTCCGCTTCCTCTCGTCTCGAGTTAACTACTTCTCCTCTGCTCTCCTCTCGGTCTTGCACTACCCAGCCACCTCTCTCCATCTGCTCTCCTCTCGCACGACTATCAGAGCACCCAGCTCACCACCAGAGCCACTCCCATCTCCCCTTCTCCGCCACTTTCTCTCACTCTCTCTACCACTCTCTTTCTAGAGCCACTCTCTTTCTCTCTCTAGAAAGAGAGAATTCCTCTCTCTAAACAAAGAGCACTCACGTATTCTCTCTCTATCTCTCCCTCACTTTCTCTCTATAGAAACAAAATAGTCATTTTTACCATCCTCCACCTCCATACCTTAATTTTCTTGAAATATGTGTGATTGCATCAAAATTCATGCTAATTCACCACCTCGATTTGCGTTATAAATACTAAAACCACTTAAGTACTCACACACGTGTCAACATAGTGGGAAAACTTGAAAGATAAGTATCCATGCGCATAGTTACAATGCGATGGAGAAATTTGTGTGTTTTCATGTAGGTGAAAACTTTCATATGTGCCTTTCTTGGTGCAGTAGGAATGATTACTTTCGATCGCCAAAATAAGTAATCATATCTCTAAAATATGTGTTCCTGTGCGTAAGTACTTGTACATATCTATATTGTTGTGATGGAAAATCTATATTTTCTTCTAGGTACAAAAGACTAGAACTCATGCTCATTCGATCGTGATGTTTACACCACTCATACCCGTCTTTTTTGGCATGTTGGGCAAGCTCAATACTTTCAATGCATCCCCTAAGTGGGGACGATTTTAGAATGCTGCCAAATTGCTATCAAAATGCTACTGGACCATACACTGGCATGGGACTTAAAATGACCTTAAAGCTTAAAATAAAAATATAAATAGATAATTAAGCCATGTAGGTACACTTGAAGGCCTATGCATGCCTTTTAAGTGGATAGGTTGATAACATATGGTCATAGTGTTGCAAGGCACTAACCACACATGCTTCTTATAAGTGTAGGAAGGCGCACTCGATGCGCCCCCACACCTGAGGCGACAGTGAGGTCGCCAAAATTTGAACTTAAATAGAATTTATTCATGTCTTGAAATTGAACTAACTAAACTAAACTAAACTCAAAATGGGCTCATGAAATATGTGATAAATATGATTTCTTTTAATAAACATAAATTGAATATTGCAATATTCTTTTTCAAATGATTCAAAATACAAATCTTATTAGACACATAATTAGGACATTAAAAGTCTATTATGAGATCAAATCTAGCTTTCAAATATAAATGTAATCCAAAAAATTCCTCTAGTGAAATGTAAGGCCTTAAAGAAAGAATGAATTGCAAGAATTGAACTTTTAAATGAATCATCCACCAATAAGCATGATTAATGAGTTTCAATAGACATCCCGATTGCATTGCATCGAACACCAAAATGATCAAAGGAAGTACTATCAAATATAAACAAATTAGGGATTCCTCCTATGCCTATAAGAGATCATGCAACAGAAATACAGTCTAAGTCCAGGTTAATAGTTGGATTAACCTTAACTACTTACTTATAATAATGAGAATTATCATTGGATAGATTATTAATAGATGCAAATGAAAGTCATTATGAATGTGATTGTCTACCTTCAAGTGGAGAAAGAACATAAGATAAAAGTCAAGCGAGACTATATAGTCTTCTAATTGATGTGAGGTGTGAGCCTTCGACAAGTAATTAAGCTGGTAGGTAACATATTAAACTTAGAATGCAAGGGAGTTTAAAAGCAGAATTGGTAGCTTAAAAGCTCACATACAAGCGTGAATTATGCTCCATTAAAATTTTAGAATTCAATGAACTCTAGACTAAGTATGAGCAGATGGGATCTCACTTTTAAAATGAAGATCTCGAGATGCAACAAGCACTATGTCGTTTCTCCTTTAGTGTGATATTAACAATATCATGTGAGACTCATTATTGATTTGTAATTCAACTCCTAAGCAAGATAAAAGCAAAATTGAAATTAGAGATGAATTTGAATTGATCTAGAATGTAGTTGCATTCAAACCTATGTGACCATGCAATGTAAATGCATTAAAATTATGCAATCAATTGAAAGAAACCTCCATGGGCCCCGACATTTGGATTAGAAGCATAAAGCTTAGTGTCTGAGGATGCTGAATAAATTAACTTAAGATAAATCTAAATCTTCTGCATGTGCTCCAACCAACATATTAAATGCTCAATCGCATGGTCTGAGAATGCTATGTAGGTCCAAACCAAAATCAAACTGAATTCACTTCATTTTTGAGAATTGTGTAATTATTTTCCATAAGTAGTTATTGTTTGCATAAAATATAATGTCTCTTGTTCAATAGCTAAGATCAAATATCTTAGCTATGCAGATTCTTGAGTATACCATCTCATATACATAACACGAGTTGAGTCTCAGTTGATTAGCTCAATCCACTTCCTCATAAGGATTAAAGTTGATTGGGCTAATCACAATATTTAATAGTCGTTTATAAACTAAAGATTTTATTTTACATTTGCATTAAGTCATCTATGATATTAATTAAGAAATTTCATATTCAAAATTTAATCTCTAAATCAAATTGGAGACCCAGTTATGTATCCATAAACTGGATCCTTTGCTAGTAGGCTAGCAAAGTTGATAAGGTATAAATCCCAATGATGGTTATATTGATCAAGAATATCAACCAAAAAATATTTACAATATTAATATTCAACCATTCCAAATTCAAGTCCTCAAGATATAAGTTTAGATTTGATCCTCTATTATTAGATTAAAAGAGTTGATAGGATCTAGAATGATAAATTAAATAATCAAGCAGGCTTGAATATTCCAATAATGGAGGTTAATTGAATACTTCAACTATAGGGGATATTAATATTAAAAGCTATTTAAACTTTAAATTAATTTATTATTAAACCAAACTTCAATTAAATATATATTCAAAGTAAATGAAATTCAACATCAAATAACATAAAGCAATAAATCCACTCATTCCACCTTCCGCAATCATTTGTCGTATGTAACAAATTAAAAAACTCTAGCTCATAAAAGTGTCAATGTCAAGTGTACAATTATGTTTACTCTCAAATAATCTCATATCAGTAAGGACATGGTTCATGTCCTTTATCCACCTAATTTGGCCAGTAGACATCATATATGATGCAATTATGATCAGAGTCCTCTGACTAGTTAGTTCACCGCCAAATGACTCCACTATATTATGGTCACGATTGTAACTCACATGTACCACAATAGCTCTTTTCTTTGAGATATGAATCACATGGTGCATTTGATAGGGTAAAATGCACTCTATTAGCTATGGTGAACTTAGACTTGTCTTCTTAGACAAACACCACCTCAGGTCTACAAGTTCTCTCTTGGATGATGCAACCCATGGCACCGACAAGGATCCTTTTGTCAATTTGGGTCGACTACTTGCTCTGACAAGTAGATTAGGGACAAGGTAGTCTAGGATGATAGAACCATGAGATCTTGATCGGGCACATCAATATTTTCCCAACCATCTGCTCTAAGCTAAATGATTATGAATTTCATAAATTATAAACTCCAAAACTCCACATGCTGCTACTATATGCTAAGCAATTAGTAATCAAATGACTAGCCTTAATTGAAAGTTCTCTCTTAGCATTAGAAAAAGTAATTAACTATAAGTGTTTGTGCCTATAGGAAACTTGAAACAAGATCTAAAGTCCTCACAAAGTGAGGGTGAAATATTTGGGTAATGTCTTATCTACTACTCCATCTGCTTTATAAAAATTTGACTGACATCAATTTAAACTCTCTTCATTAAGAGATCGGAAAAATTTTTGGAGCCCACATGTCCTTAATTTATCTTTGAATGTGTCATGCATAGTTTTCGAGGCTATGAGCTATCATAAATTAGCTCAAAATCTATATTGAGAAGCTATAGGGGATCCTTTTGTCCCATGTCATACCATTTTGTGGACTCTTTTACCTCACTAGAGGCCTTTTGTCCCAACTAGTGTAAGTAACATCATATTATATTATCAATCTGATTCCTATCACATGATATTTCTCAACTATATATGTAAACTACAATAATCATTAAGCATTAAATATTTAATATAAAAGCACAAAACAACTTGAAACAAATGGATCAACTTACTATATCACAAGCTTGCTTTAATAAATGAATACCTTAGGAAATAGTATATAATTAATTAATCAATTGTTAAATTGAAATATTATAATAACAAACATGTGTATGTACTTGCACATGATTGGATATTTACAACACTCACAATTCACAATATGAAGAGTTGACACACAATTTATGTTGTATATAAATAATAGAGTAGGAAACAAAAAACTTACTTTCTTTATTAAAATTGTAAATCTTACCAAATTGAAGATTTTCTCTCACAAAATGATGCCTGGAATTCTTTTCTTACATAAACTATACCGACATGACTTTCTTTATAAAATCACTTTTTGAAAGCTTATTGAAAGGCCGACTCTTCAAATTTTTTGAAATCAAGAGTGACAAAATTAAACTTCTAATTTAATATTTTCATATAAAAATAAATTTAATTACCTACTGAATTACAATCAATTTACTTAAATTAATTCAATTATCATTATTGCGTGCTAGAAAACCAGTTGCGGTAGAGTAAAAGTTTACGTCTTAGCTTTGTTGTGGAGTCCAGCACACACACAAATGTTTGAAGAATTAATGATAAAACTCCAGAATTTTTATGTAGAAAAACTTTGAAAAGAGGGAAAAAAAACCACGGGCTAAGAAAAATCTTCCACTATGTATCTTTTATAGTACAAAATTTTCCGATAACAGATTACGTAATTGTATGAGAAAGGTCAATGGGAATCGAATCAGCAACGATAGTTATAGTCATGGTTAGTGTAACAGTAGTAGTAGATGATGGCAAGGGGTCGATCCAACATCGGCCATCGGTGGTGGTGACCGCGAGATGGCGATGATGGTCGGCGGCAGTAGTCCGGCGATGGTGGTGGCGACGCAATGCCCGACCACGGTGGCGGATGGTCGGCGAGCGGCAATGATGGTGAGGATAACCAGCGATGGTTGGCGACAACGGATTGATGGTGGCCGTGCGGCGGTGGTTGGCAACCAATGGTCCGAACCGCCGAGTGGTCACGATTGTGCTTGGAGGATTTTCAAGCTTTAGAGCTCTCTCCTCTCTCTTGCTTCGGCCTCCCCTCATGTGAAGAATGAGTGACTATTTATAGATTAGAGGGGTGGCATTTCAGCAAATACATGCAAAATTTGAACCACTGCTCCATCGGACGGCTCAAAATGATTCCCTTGATCATCTGATGTATTTTGTGTATTTGAATGCTCAAATAAAGTCAGAATTATGAGATTTTAGACTTGTTAGATCCATCTCGAAGACGATTTGATTATATAAACACTCCATGTTTAAGAGTTAGGGATTTAAGCGATATCTCAAAGTTTTCAATGATATTTTAAGTGCTTGATCTCGACTAGTTTCAACTGAGGATCAACTTGCTTTTGACATCAAGATTCATGCTTCGACTAGTATGATTTAAGTGTCATATTAGTTGCCCCCTATTTTTGGATGACATTATCTCTCAATCATCCGAAAACATATACGCCAAATACTTGAAAATAGCAAATTTTTCAATGAAATTTGCTGATACATTAACCATACATTTTGCAAGAATAGATCTTCATGGGAGCACAAGATTATGATCAGTAAGGATATGTGTAGTACGCGGTGCAAGATTTTGGGGTTATGGACCAATCCGGACATTTACTTGCGCGCTTGCTGAACGCGGCTATGATGGCGTCATGGGCCTGGAGCTGACCGCAACAATGGCCTCAGGTCACGCGAACGAGTTGAGGTCGCGAGACACGCGGTCAATGGGTCACGGTCGGATGCTGGCCTATATGGGCCGAGCAAGATGAAGCACATGTCAAGGCAGGGCGAAGCGGATGGCGGGCGAGCGGCACGACGCGAGCGATACCGGTCAGCGTGTCTGGTACAAACGCGCATGCATTTTGCCCATTTTTGCCAGTTTTGAGTAGCTTTGAGCGATTTTGGGCAGTTTTTCTTTAATGTTTTACCTTTTGCCCCTTTAGGGGGTCTATAAAAACCCTCTAGGGCCAAGTAGAAGACACACTCCTCATATGCTCGAGTGATCCTCTTCTTCTTGAGAGAAGGTCGTTCGGAGGCGATCAAGGCCCGTAGTTCATACGACGAGGCTCTGGTTTTCCCTTGAAAGAGGCGTCTACTTTCCTCGTCGGACTGACCGGGTTTGGAGGCAATCAAGGCCCATAGTTCATACAGCGAGGCTCCGATTTTCCCTCAAAAGAGGCATCAACTATCATCGTCGGACTTACCGGGTTCGGAGGCAATCGAGACCCGTAGTTCATACGGCGAGGTTCCATTTTTTTCTCGAAAGAGGCGCCAACTATCCTTGTCAGACCGATCGGGATCAGAGGCGATCAAGGCCCGTAGTTCATACGGTCAGGCTCTGAGTTTCCCTCAAAAGAGGCATCAACTGTCCTTGTCAAACTGACCGGGTTCGGAGGCGATCAAGGCCCGTAGTTCATAGGCTCCATTTTCCCTCGAAGAGGCGTCAACCTGTTTCTTAGACGATCAGGTTCGAGGCCCCAGAAGTTCAGCGGCGCGAGGCTCGGTTTTCCCTCAATCGTCTCAATCGACCCGACCGTTCGAGGCAATCAAGGGCTCACGACGACTTTCCCTCAAAAGAAGGCGCCGTCGATTCGGTCTGAGGAGCCCGTAAGGCGGCCGCATGACCAACTGATATGATGACGACGATTAATAATGACAACGGTCACTGGTGGATGACTAGCGACGGTGATGACCGGCAATACCTCCAAACCCAGTCGGTCCGACAAGGACAGTTGACGCCTCTTTTGAGGGAAAACCAGAAAAGTTGAAGCACAAGGACTGATATGACACTTAAAATACTACTAGTTGAAGCACGAATCTTGATGTCAAAAGCAAGTTGATTCCTCAGTTGAAACTAGTCGAGATCAAGCACTTAAAATATTATTAAAAACTTTGGGATATCAATTAAATCCCTAAATAGATCTTAAACATAAAGTATTTATAGTCAAATTGAGCATCTCGACAAGCCGGATCTAACAAACCCAAGATCTCATAATTCTGACTTCATTTGAGCATTCAAATACTTAAAATACATCAAATGATCAAAGGAATCATTTTGAGCCGTCTGATGGAGTGGAGTGGTACGGGTTTTGCATGTATTTACAGAGATGCCACTCCTCTAATCTATAAATAGCTCCTCATTCTTCATATGAGGGGGAGGCCAAGCAAGAGAGAGGAGAGAGCTTTAAAGCTTGAAAATCCTTCAAGCACAATTGTACCACTCGACTGCCACTACCCCCTTGGTTGCAACTACCTGCCGGCCGCTTATCAGCATCACTTCACTACCGATGCTGCGGGCCGTCATCATTAATTGTCGCTGCCAACCACTCCCATCGGCCTCCAACATCGGCTATCAATCATCATCGCCATCATCATCGCCACCACCGGCACCATCAACGTCACGACTATCATCGCCCACCAACTATCGACCCTCGCCGCCACCGCCGCCACCCTCGCCGGTCACCATCACGATGACCTTCATCATCATCGGCCACCCACTCATTCATCTATCAGGGGAATCACAACTGAATGTGACTATATAGCTATTGTCGATCGATTCTATTATCGCTCTTCTCATAATCGTAATCCTTATTGGGAAAATTTTATACTTTGAAACAGATACATAGTGGAAGCTTTTTACTGGGCTAGGCCTTATGGTTTTTTCCCTCTTTTTGAGGTTTTTTCACGTAAAAATTTTGGATGTTTCTTATTAATTCTTCAAATATTTGTGTGGATTCAAATAAAAGCTATAAACTTTTATTCTACCTAAGAACTTAGTTTTGTCGTGAGAAATTGATTCCCATTATTTCATCTTGTATGATGACCAAGTTTCCCAACAAGATCAAAACCACCGACGAGGTGGAGCATTTCAAGCTTTTAAGGAGCGCAATCGAAGAATGAAGATTCATCAAACTTCATTTCTTCAATTTTTGTCAGAATCTGGTGGGCAACTCTTAATCTCAAAAGATCACCCCTGTTAATATGGTAAGCATATAATCGATTACCATCCCAAGAAATAAGTCAAATTTGGAGGATATTTCAACATTAAGAAGAGATATGACTTTGCACGTTATGATTTTCCAATCATACTCATGGAAAAATCAAGACCAAGGTTAAGGATCAACTTTGGCTACAACTACAAATGGATGTTTTGATTTGATCTCTTCCATACAGGTTAACGTCATCGAGCAAAGACTCTAACAAACAACCTCAGATAGGTCAAAACTCCGCACCTACTCCACACAGGTAAGAAGTCAAATAACACTTTGGCTAATACCTAGGATAGGTCAAAAGGTCCTTGGTGGACTTCCCATGACATCTTCCATAAAGGTTAACATCATCAAGTAACACTCTAACAAACAATCTTGGATAGGTCAAAAATCCTCAGCGGATTCAATTCGACCTCTTCCATACAGGTTAACGTTATCGGGTAACACTCTGACAAACAACCTCGGATAGGTCAAAAATCCTCAGCGGATTCAATTCGACCTCTTCCATACATGTTAACATCATCGAGTAACACCGATCGGATGGGTCAAAAATTCTCGGATTGATTCGACCTCTTATATGCAGGTTAATGTCATCAAGTAACACTTTGACAAACAACCTTAGATGGGTGAAAAATCTTCAGCGGATTCAACTCTACCCCTTCCATGCAATTATCAACTGTTGAACCATCCATTGAAGTTTCAAGAAATCTAATTTCCTACAAGAAGTAGGAACTACGGACCGTCGCCAGTTGTCACTACCGACCACCCTGTCGGTAACTACCTTCTTGGGGCCATCGCAACTTCCCAGTCATCGGTCCTGCCTGATACGCGGTCACCCGATTACTGCGTCACTAGCTTTGCGCGACCACCCGTCGGTCGTCCACCGCCATTGTCTGCCGCCACGTTGGTCGCATCATATTGCCATCACCCGTCACATTTCTGACACCCCACCTGCGCCCGGTTGCCCTTCTGCGAACCCGCCCACAGCCACCAGCCCACCACCGGCCGCTGATGGTCGCACACCGCCAATCATTACTACGGTCATCGTCCGCATTAACGCCGCTATCGCGTTCACCCGCCGTTGCGTCATCGGTCATTTGTCACCGTCATTGATGGCCTCAACTGACCGGTCCAACAAGGGCAGTTGACGCCTCTTTCATGGGAAAACCGGAGCCTCTCGGTATGAACTATGGGCCTTGATCACCTCTAAACCGTCGACAAAGGCGGTTGTCTCTTTCGAGAGAAAATCGAGCCTCGCCGTATGAACTCGGGCGATCGCCTCAAACCCGGTCGGTCCGACAAGAGCAGTTGACGCCTCTTTCGAGGGAAAACCGGAGCCTCGTTGTATGAACTATGGGCCTTGATCGCCTCCGAACCCGGTTGGTCCGACAAGGGTAGTTGACGCCTCTTTCAAGGGAAAACCAGAGCCTCGCCGTATGAACTACGGGCCTTGATCGCCTCAGAACCTAGTCTGTCCGACAAGGGCAGTTGACACCTCTTTCGAGGAAAAACTGGAGCCTTGCCGTATGAACTACGGGACTTCATCGCCTCCAAACCCGATCGGCCCGACAAGGGTAGTTGACACCTCTTTCGAGGAAAAATTGGAGCCTCGCTGTATGAACTATGGATCTTAATTGCCTTCGAATGACCTCTTTTTAAGAAGAAGAGGAACACTCAAGCATATGAGGAGTGTGCCTTCTCCCTTGGCCCTAGGGGGGTTTTTATAGACCCCTTAAAGGGACAAAAAGGTAAAAATTCAAAAAAAAAAACTTCAAAAACCCACTGAAAACTGCCCAAAATGGGTGAAAAGCGGCAAAATGGACAAAACCCTCATGGGCAGTGTCGTCATGACTTAGCGGGATGTCTTCTGTCCGCATGGGCTATTTTCGCCATTCATGGACCGCTCTTCTGACAGACCAGGAGAGGCCGCGCGTTCTACCATTCAGGCGAATTCAAGCGCATGGCGAATCAGGCAGTCAATCAGACGCAGTTGCCCGGGGTGCAGCCACCACCACATGGGAGCATAAGATCGGGTCCCGGATTTAAGTGCCATTATCATCCCTTCTCATATACAATTCTGTGATCCCATTAACAGGAAAATTTTGTACTCTGAAACAGATGCATAGTGGAAGATTTTATTGGGCTAGGCCAGTGATTTTCCCTCTTTCAAGGTTTTTCACATAAAATTTCTAGAGTTTTCTTGTTCACTCTTTAAATACACGTGTGTCTTTGGATTTCACAAAGGCTAAAGTAAACTCACTCTACCTGGTTTTAGCACACAAAAGTTTGGGCGTCTATGGGAAGCGATTCCATTATTTCATCTTGTATGGCGACCAAGTTTCCCAACAAGATCAAAACCACCATCGAGGTGGAGCATTTCAAGCTTTTAAGGGCATGGCGAAAATGAAGATTCATCAAACTTTGTTCCTTGATTTTTTCAAAATTGGGCAACTCTTAATCTCGAAGATCGCCTATTAATATGTTAAGCATCTAATCGATTACCATCCCAAGAAACAAGTCAAAGTTGGAGGATATTTCAACATTGAGAAGAGATATAGCTTTGCAAATTATGATTTTTCAATCATACTCATGGAAAAAGAAGACCAAGGCTAAGGAGCAACTTTGGCTACAACCACAAATGGACGTTTTGATTCGACCTCTTCCATACAGGTTAACGTCATTGAGTAACACTCTGGCAAACAACCTCGGATAGGTCAAAAATCCTCAGCGGATTCAATTCGACCTCTTCCATACATGTTAACGTCATCGGGTAACACTCTAACAAACAACCTCGGATGGGTCAAAAATTCTCAGCGGATTCAATTCGACCTCTTCTGTGCAGGTTAATGTCATCAAGTAACACTTTGACAAACAACCTCGGATGGGTCAAAAATCCTCAGCGGATTCGATTCTACCCCTCACATGCAAGTTAACGACATCAATTATCAACTATTGAACCATCCATTGAAGTTTCAAGAAATCAAATTTCCTACAAGAAGAAGTAGGAACTACGGACCATCGCCAGTCACCGCCGTGCCGCTATCTCCCATCACCACCATCGTTGCGGGTCATCGCCTTACAAAACCGATACTAAAACCATGATTGCCGCCAATTGCCACCATTCGGCCGTCAACCGCCGTGCCAGCCGTGTCGCGCCCGCCGCCATGCTCGCCATCATCACTTCCACCGACTACTGTTCGACCATCACCGTCATCTCGTCGACACCACCGTGGAGCGGTCAACCCCGGCGACTCGGCGCGATTGCCCGACTACCATCGCCTATTGCAGGCCACCCTGTCGGTAGATCACTACTTCATGCTCGACCCACACCGTCGATCATTATCGCTGGTCACCGCTTCAGTCCGACCACCACCCTGCCTATCGATGGGTCACCGACAAGCGGCGCCCGGTCATACCGTCGCCGCCATATTGCTGACCACCATCGTGGGCGCCACCATCGTCGACCATCGGCCATCCCGTTGATTCAGATGCTAGTCTGCATGACCGTCGCCGGGTTGCTGCCGCCACTCCGTCGGCCAACAACGTGCCGATTCTGACACCGGTCGCCCTGTCATTCATCGCCGGTTGCCGCGCGACCACCCCATCGGCCAAACCGCCCGGCCGTCATTACCGCGGTGTTCATTGGTCATCGCGCCGTCGCGTCACCACCGATCGTTGTCATTAATCGCGTCTTGGTCATCATTAGACCGCCATTGCGGTCATCACTGCGAACCACCGTCATTGGTAGCCTCGAACCAGTTGACGGCGAGGACGGTTAATGCCTCTTTCGAGAAAACTAGAACGATGTATGCAGGTGGGCCTTGATCGCTT
The DNA here is from genome assembly GCA_021442155.1 of Cymbidium sinense. Taxonomy (NCBI): domain Eukaryota; kingdom Viridiplantae; phylum Streptophyta; class Magnoliopsida; order Asparagales; family Orchidaceae; genus Cymbidium; species Cymbidium sinense. The sequence continues at coordinate 166,382,690 of CM038216.1, read as the reverse complement.
CAAACCCGGTCAGGTGAGGTTGGCGCCTCTTCGAGAAAAAATTAGAACGACATATGTACCATGGGCCTTGATCGCTCAAACCTAGTCGGTCAAACAGTGGTTGACACCTCTTTCGAGAGAAAACGCAATGTGGCGATATACCACGCCTTGATCGCCTCCACTGGTAGGTCGGCGAGGTTGACACCTCTCTCGAGAAAAACCACGGCACATGCCTACGCCTGATTGCCTCAAACATGGTCGGTTCGGCGAAATTGATGCGCCTCTTCGAGGGAAAGCCGGAACCGATGTACCACGGGCCTTGATCGCCTCCGAATGACCTTTCCTAAGAAGAAGAGGAACACCAGAGCATATGAGGTGTGTGCCATCTCCAGCCCTGTGGGGTTTTATAGACCGCTATACAAAAGATAAAAATCAAAGAAAAATTGCCCAAAATTGCTCAAAATTGCTTAAAACGGGCGGGCCAAGTGGGAGTTGGTCCGTTTTTGCCCAGCCGTTTTCTCCAGCATGCCCCGACGACACACCGACCCGTGACCCGGTATACCCATCATTTTCGCGACCAGCCATGGCTTATGCACGTTATTATGGCGTCATGACCCATCATCCAGCATGCGCCTATGGCTGTGACCACCAATGGGCATGTGCTGGTGCAAGTTATAAATGGGATGGGTTCATAATGAAATATTGTGCTCATACCGCCGACCAGCACTACGTCATGATCATAATCTCGCTGAAGATCTGTTCTCTCAAAATATGGTTAATGGATAAATTTTTATCGAAGTTATTTTTCAAGTATTTGTTATATATATTTTTGGATGATTGAGATAATATCATCCAAAAATAGGAGAGCAACTGATATGACCTTGAAAATTCTATTAGTTAAAAGCGATCTTGATGTAAAGTAATCTCATTGACTCAAGACTGGCGATCAAGCGCTTATTATCAATTAACTCTTAAATATGGGGTGTTTATAGTCAAATTGAGCATCTTGATGAGTCGGATCTAACAAGTCCAAGATTACAGAATTCTGACTTCATTTAAGCATTCAAGTACACAAAATACATCATATGATCAAGGGAATCATCATGAGCCATCCGATGGAGGAGTGGTTCGGGTTTTGCATGTATTTATAGAAATGCCACTCCTCCTATCTATAGATAGCCATTCATTCTTCACAAGAGGGAGGCCAAGCAAAAGAGAGGAGAGAGCTCTAAAGCTTGAAAATCCTCCAAGCAAAATGGTGCCACCACTTTCGGCGCCACCACCACGGTCGCGGCCGTGCGGTCATTCATTACCGTCGTTCATCACCGTTGTCGGTCCTTACCACGCTGCGCCCGGCGATAGCCGTCATGCGCCGCATTGCAGTCTTTGTCGCCGTGCTGATCATTGCCGGCGACTACCGTGCTGGTCACCAAATCCATCTCGCCGGTCACGCCACAATCATCGCATCATCCACGCCTCAGGCGATCGGCACCATCGTATCGTCTGGGTTCGCTTGTCGACCAAGCCACCGCTTATTCGCCACTCATCAATCTCATTGTGCCAATTATTGGTTATCTGCGTCGACCCGCAGTCATCGGTCACCTCCGCGACTGCATGCCGCGCCACCGCGATCGCGCTGGCATTCATCGCGGTCCGCCGACCATCGCACCATCTCCGATCACCACCATAGGCGATCGCCGTGTTCAACGCTAGTCACCATCATCTACTACTACTAGCAACTATTACACTTTAACCATGGCTATACAACTGTTGTTTCCTGATTCTAGGATTCGCATTATCAGCCCTTCTCATATACAATTCTGTGATCCCGTTAATGGGAAAATTTTGTACTCTAAAATAGATATATTGTGGAAGATTTTTACTGGGCTAGGCTCTGTGATTTTTCCCTCTTTTGAGATTTTTCTACATAAAAATTGTGGAGTTCTCTTATTAATTCTTCAAACATCTGTGTGTGTGTGTTGGATTCCGCAACAAAGCTAAGACGTAAACTTTTTATTATCCTTGGTTTCTAACACGCGGTTTGGCCATCGTGAAACTAATTCCCATTATTTCATCTTGTATGATGACCAAGTTTCCCAACAAGATCAAAACCACCATCGAGGTGGAGCATTTCAAGCTTTTAAGGAGCGCAAGCGAAGAATAAAGATTCATCAAACTTTGTTCCTTCAGATTTTGTCGAAAATTGGGGGGCAACTCTTAATCTCAGAAGATCATCCATGTTAATATATTAAGCATCTAATCGATTACCATCCCTAGAAATAAGTCAAAGTTGGAGGATATTTCAACATTGAGAAGATATATAGCTTTGTAAATTATGATTTTTCAATCATACTCATGGAAAAATAAGACCAAGGTTAAGGAGCAACTTTGGCTACAACCACAAACAGACGTTTTGATTCAACCTCTTCAATACAAGTTAATGACATCGAGTAACACTCTGATAAACAACCTCGGATAGGTCAAAAATCGTACTAGTCGAAGCATGAATCTTGATTTCAAAAGTAAGTTGATCCTCAGTTGAAACTAGTCAAGATCAAGCACTTAAAATATCATTAGAAACTTTGGGATATGAGTTAAATCCCTAAATAGATCTTAAACATTGGAGTGTTTATAGTCAAATCGAGCATCTTGATGAGCCAGATATAACAAGCCTAAGATCTTCTAATTTTGACTTCATTTGAGCATTCAAATACACAAAATACATTAGATGATCAAGGGAATCATTTTGAAGCAGTCGATGGAGGTGGTTTAGATTTTGCATGTTTTTTGCTGCCACCCCTAATCTATAAATAGCCTCATTCTTCACATGAGGGGGGCCCAAGCAAAAGAGAGGAGAGAGCTCTAAAGCTTGAAAACCTCCAAGCATAATCGTGCCACCTGCGGTCAGACCCCATTAGTTGCCAAGCACCAACGGTACCACTCTAGATCTCCTCACGTGTCAATCTCCATGCGGTCATCACCGACCACCAAAGCGGTCATCACGCCAACTATCGTCGGTCACCGCGACACCACCATCGACCGCACTGCATGCCCGACCATCTTGGCCGGTCACCTCGGACAACCTTCGCCATCGATCGTGACCCCGTTGTTCCCCATCATCTACTAGCAACTGTTACAACCTGAGCATGACTATATTACTGTTGTTGTCTAATTATGGGATTCCTATTGTTAACCCTTCTCATATACAATTCTGTAATCCCGTTATCGATAAAATTTTGTACTCTGAAACAGATACATAGTGGAAGATTTTTACTAGGCTAAACCCCATGATTTTTTTCCCTCTTTTCGAGATTTTTTCACGTAAAAATTCTAGAGTTTTATCATTAATTCTTCAAATATCTGTGTGTCATGGATTCCGCAATAAAGCTAAGTCGTAAACTTTTTCTCTATCTGGGTTTTCTAGCACAGTTTGGTCTGTGGGAAGGCGATTCCCATTATTTCATCTTGTATGGTGACCAAGTTTCCCAACAAGATCAAAACCACCATCGAGGTGGAGCATTTCAAGCTTTTAAGGAGTGCAAGAGAAGAATGAAGATTCATCAAACTTTGTTCCTTCAGATTTTGTTGAAAATTTGGGGGCAACTCTTAATCTCAAAAGATCGCCCATGTTAATATGTTAAGCATCTAATCGATTACCATCCCAAGAAATAAGTCAAAGTTAGAGGATATTTCAAAATTAAGAAGAGATATAGCTTTGTAAATTGTGATTTTCCAATCATACTCATGGAAAAACAAGACCAAGGTTAAGGAGCAACTTTGGCTACAATCACAAACAAATGTTTTGATTCGACCTCTTCTATACAGGTTAACATCATCAAGTAATACTTTGACAAACAACCTTGGATAGGTCAAAAATCCTCATCGAATTTAATTCAATTTCTTCCATACAGGTTAACGTCATCGAGCAAAGACTCTGACAAACAACCTCGGATAGGTCAAAACTCCACACCTACTCCACATAGGTAAGAAGTCAAATAACACTTTGGCTAATACCTAGGATAGGTCAAAAGGTCCTCGGTGGACTTCCCACAACCTCATCCATACAGGTTAACGTCATCGAGTAACACTCTGATAAACAACCTCGGATAGGTCAAAAATCCTCAGCGGATTTGATTCGACCTCTTCCATACAGGTTAACGTCATTGAGTAACACTCTGACAAACAATCTCGGATAGGTCAAAAAATCTCAATGAATCCAATTCAAACTCTTCCATACAGGTTAATGTCATCGGGTAACACTTTGACAAACAACCTCAGATAGGTCAAAATCTTGGATTCAATTCAACCTCTTCTCAGTTAACATCATGGGTAACACTCGACAAACACCATATGTCAAAATCCTCGGATCCAATTCAACCTCTTCCATACAGGTTAACGTCATCGAGTAACACTCTAACAAACAACCTCGGATAAGTCAAAAATTCTCAGCGGATTCAATTCGACCTCTTCTATACAGGTTAATGTCATTGAGTAACACTCTGACAAACAATCTCGGATAGGTCAAAATCAGTTCAATTCGACCTCCATACGGGTTAATCATCGGGTAACACACAAACAACCTCGGATGGGTCAAAATGATTCAAATTCTCTTACGTAGGTTAATGTCAATGTAGTAACACTTTGACAAACAACCTCGGATGGGTCAAAATCTCGGCCGGATTTGATTCTACCCTCACATGCAAGTTAACGACATCAGTAACATCGAGGAGAATGATACTTTGAAATTATCTATCGACTTTCCAGTTGAATGACGGTTCTAATTAAAGCTTCCCGCCATCTTGCGGTTATCAAGTTGAACAATCCATTGAAGTTTCAAGAAATCCAATTTTCTACAATACCTGGGACGCCGGTCATTACGGACAATCATCGCGTCAACCATGTCACGTTCATCTCACCGACTACCCACGAGCCGCCACAGCTTCTATCACCGGTTGGCCGCTATTACCACGTTTACCCATCCCGCCATCTGCCGGTCATTCCAGCGATCTGCCGTACCACTGCTACCGGTCATCCGCTAACTATTCGCGATTGCCACCACCCGTCATTTACCATCTTTGTGGTATCTCGGTTGCCACCGTAGGTCATGCTTCGTCGGTCGGCATTCGTCCCGGTTGCCTTTGCGACCACCTCCGTTGGCCTCCCACTGCTGGCAGCGCATCGCGTCAACACGCCCGATCCTCATGCGTCGTCAATCTCCATCGCCGGTCGTCACGCTAACCGCAGTCATCGCCTACCACGATGCGACCACCATGGGTCGTATCGATTATCACCTCATTCGGCTGCGTCACCGCCGACCCATCATGCCACCGTATTGCATCCGCGGTATTTGTCGTTATTCGTTGCCGACCACCCGTCGCCGTGCATATAAATCGTCGTCCGGGTGTCACCGACCGGCGGACCCATCGGACATGCTCGACCGGTTCGCGAGCCACCATCGGGCATCACCATCAACCATCGTCGTCGGTCGTCACCGCCGACAACTATCGCCGTTATGTCGGACATCGCATCCATCGTCGCCGTTATCGTCGCCGATCATCACCTCGAACCAGTGGTCGATGAGATTGATGCCTCGAGGAAAAACGGGTACCGCTGATCTCCTCGAGCGACCCTAAGAAGAAGAAACACCATAGCACATGAGGTGTGTGCCATCTCCCTTGGCCGTAAGGGGATTTTTTTAGACCCCCTATAGGGGCAAAAAAGGTAAAAAATCAATGAAAACCCACCCAAAACCGCTCAAAACTACTCAAAACGAGAAAAAATGGGCAAAATGGTTTGCACCAGCGCATCACGGGTTGGCGCCAGATCGTCTGCGGTGTTGCGCCCTCATGCCTGCTCACTCGCATCGCCACTGCGCGCTGCGACACGACCCACACGGCCCTCGACCCACAAGGCCAGCGATCCAGCCATGTAGACCCATGACCAGCGTGTCCCCGCGGCATTGACCATCGCTCGAGCGGTATTCGCCGCGTGCCGTTATTGACTCATGCCCGTCTGGCGGCTGGCGCGTCCATGGCGCGTATGGTCATCAGATGGGTCCATAACTCTGGCTTTACGCGTGCATACACATCGGTGGCCCACATCCTTTGATGTAATCATGATCATGAATGAAAATATATTCTTTCAAAATGTATGGTTAATGGATCCGCAAATTTCATTGAAGAATTTGATATTTATTAAGTATTTAACATATATATCTTTAGATGATTGAGATAATATCATCCAAAATAAGGGGCAAACCGTGACACTTAAATCCATTAGTAAACCGCGAATCTTGATGTCAAAATCAAGTTGATCCTCAGTTGAAACTAGTTGAGATCAAGTACTTAAAATATCATTGGAAACTTTGTGATATTAGTTAAATCACTAAATAGATCTTAAACATGGAGTGTTTATTGTCAAATCGAGCGTCTTGATGAGCCAAATCTAACAAGCCTAAGATCTCCTAATTTCGAGTTCATTTGAGCATTCAAATACACAAAATACATGAGATGATCAAGGGAATCATTTTGAGCCGTCCAGAGTGGAGATTTTGCATGTATTTGTAGAAATATCACCCTAATTTAATAATAGCCCTCATTCTTCACATGAGGGGAGCCCAAGCAAAAGAGAGGAGAGAGCTCTAAAGCTTGAAAACCCTCCAAGCATAATCGTGCCCCACTCGGCCGGTCGCCCGAGCCGTTATCCGCCTCAGATCCTCATCGTCATCAATCTCCGTCGCCGGTTATCATCGTCATCGGCGCCGGTCGCGCCATTTACCATCGTGGTCACGCCGGTATTTTCGACCGCGGGTCACCCTCATGACGACCTTCATCATCATCTGCGTTGTTCCCATCTCCTTATTTAAACTGAGCGTGACTATATAGCTGTTGTTGTCTGATTTTGGGATTCCTATTGTTAGCCCTTCTCATATACAATTCTGTAATCCCGTTATCGAGAAAATTTTGTACTCTGAAACAGATACATAGTAGAAGATCTTTTCTTGGGTAGGCGCGTGGTTTTTCTCGATTTCGTAAAAAATTAGTTTTTTATCATTAATTCTTCAAACATTGTGTCTTTGGATTACACTAATGCATAAACTTTCTACTGGCTGATTTTCTTGCAACAATCATATTTTCAATAATAATTGAAATATACTTGACAAGTTGATACTGTTGCAAGTTCTTCCTCCTGAAAGTCAAATTTTGATGCTTTATCATGTTAAAATATGAAATTATTGCAATTATAAGATTATTAATATATTTAAATTTATTTAAAACCAATTCTTTTTAAATTTATGCAATCAATATTAACTGTTAGTTAATTTAATTTATTCAATTAACTAAATTAAATGAGCTAATTGATAAATCATATTTCAATCATAATTTAATTGTAAATATATATAATTTGACTTCAATTATTAAACAAATTGAAAATTAATTAATTTTTTAAGCTAATTAAATCAATAATTCACATTTTAACTATATATAATAAGTCTATATATCTAATTAAGCTATTTTAATTTCCCATTAGTCACTGCATGCCGACTCAGGTGCATATCTACAGTACGGCTACAGTGCATCAGAGGTTTAAGGAAAATTAAGATTAAGTTATTTAACTTAATTAATTCTTAATTAAAATTAAAATAATAAATATAATTAATCACTAATGATATATTTTACTTTACCTTCTTTTGTGGCCTTACAATCCTCCCTTTCTTATAAAATTTAGTTGCTTTACTCGGCTGAATCTAGATATATCTTTTATTGGTCAGATTTTTAAAAATACAAAATTACTAACTTGAAATTCTTTCTATTTGTACTTAGGTTCATAATATTTTTATTTACGTTTATGTGCAACTTTCAATTTGTCTCTAATCTCTAATAATTATAATTTTTTTAATTACTTGATCTAATCAATTCTGATCCCAATAACTTTCAATTTGTCTCTCTTTATAAAAATGATTAGGATGATTTTTAAAGATTTAAAAGAAATAAGTTTTAATTTACTTTTATTCTTTTTTTACAATGTCGGTGCAGGAGCATATTAGTAGCTTCATGAGGCTTTATACAAGAAGCAATCATTGATTGTTGGGGTTTGGAGATATAAATAAACGATGATGAGAAGGAAATGTTATTATTATTTATATCATATTTATGTTGTTTTGTGTGGATTTCTTTTGAGAGTTAGTTCGTGGAGAGAAGCATGATAAATATAAAGAAAGAAGGATTTAGCATTAAAAAAAAAAAGGCTAGGGAAAATATTTTAAGTGTAAATATTTGTATCATGTATACATCTCAAATCTAGTAAAAAGATAATATTTAAGTTTAAATGTTTGTATCATGTACACATTTTATGAACGAAGGTCGTTTGAGCATCGTCGTAACCTCCCGACTTGATGCGCGTAGCATCAATTTCCTTCTTGATCGGTTTAGAATTGCATATATATCACGATCAATTTCGGCGTTTTGAACATGATGATGGAGAAGTTGTTCATCGATCATTCGGCGATTTGGCGATGCAGTGCATTCGCATGATTTACGCGTTGTTGTATCCGAAGTCGATCAACCGATGTTTTGGCTTCATCTCGGCTCATTTATGCTTGTCTTATGCGACTTATGGTTAAATGCATTAGGCAATATGTATATGCATGTTATAATCAAGAGAGTACCTCAAAATCATTAAAGGAGATCATAAATTCTACAAAAATAAATGAAATTACAAACAAACTAAAGAAAGAGTTTTCAAAAAGAGAAATAAATTAATCACAAATGCTAGAGTCTAAGCTTAGAAACAAGAAAAAAAAACAATAAAGATATCTATTCGCATATTACATCTCCTTGGCTTACTCCACACACACATATATGTATATGCATATATATATATATATATATATATATATATATATATATATACAATTAAAAAAAGTAAATATTTCTCATTTGCTCTCTTTCCCTTTTCTTAGTAATTCTCCTAAAATAAGATAACAAAACCTCTCCCCATACAATTCAAAGAAAACATCAAGAGTACTTGATGAAGCTAAAACTCACTGGAAGAAAATATATGAAAGAAGCAAACCACCCACTTTCTTCTCAGAAATCCAAATCTTAATAAACAAGCTTGTCTATTTCCTGCTCTCAACCTTCAGAACTAATTCAAGACAGATAAAAACATCCTAAATGCAACTATTTTAAAACCATCGACTATTATCAATCTTCAAACAAAAAGTAAAAGGGTTTATTGACAAAGTAAGCTCCATGCTTAAAATATTTGACGATCAAACTGCAATGCGAAAAGCTAAGTGAATAAATAAACCGCCCATTTTTTTCCAAGTCTCTTTTAATCAATTTCTTTTAATAGTCACCCTAAACCTCAATTTAAAAAAAAAAAAAAAGATGACTTTGCTGCTTTCCCTTCTTCCCCTCATAAACCTATTTCAAAAATGATAATTCAAAGAAGAAAAATCATTAACTCTAATTCAACCATCCGAATGGCTCCAAAATCATCCAACAAAACACTAAATTGCCCTCAGCTAATTAAAAGTGATGGACACTTTCATATCTATTTCAAAAAGGAGCCCGTTAGTATTTGATATAATAAGAAGTTTATATAGACAAACTCCACATGCAAATCATTTATCCACTATGACAGTTTTAATTTTTTTATTTATTCTTGTTGCGTGCTAGAAAATCAGTTGCGGTAGAGTAAAAGTTTGTGTCTTAGCTTATTTAGAAAGTCCTAGCGGGTATTTAAAGCGAGAAAACTCTAGAATTTTACGTGAAAATCTCGAAAGAGGAAAACCAGGCTGGCGTAAAAGCCTATATATGTTTGAGTACAAGATCTTCCGTCTGAGATTGGTGTATATGAAATAGGCAGCGATTCTTGGTAATACAATTGGCAGCGAAGTTAACGGCGATGTTGGCGAAGTTGGCAATGTTAAGATGATGGCAAACGATAGTGGTGGTGATGATGGCCCGGCAATGATCGGACGAGATCGATGGTGTGGTGATGGTGGCCGGCGGCGGTGGTTGACGACCGTCGAGTGGCGGCACGATTGTGCTTGGAGGATCTTTAGAGCTCTCTCCTCTCTCTTGCTTGCCCCCCTCCATATGAGGAATGAGGGGCTATTTATAGATTGGAGGAGTGGCGTCTCTGTAAATACATACAAAACACCACTCCAATTCATGGACGCTCAAAATGATCCCCTTGATTGTATGATGTATTTTATGCATTTGAATGCTCAAATGAAGTCATTGTAAGATCTTTAGCTTGTTAGAGCAGGCTCGTCGAGGCCTTTCGATTTACTCTATATATTTGAGAGTTTTTTAGAAATTTGATGTCTCAAAGTTTAATATTTTAAGTCTTGATGCCGTGGTTTGATTTTGATTGAAACTCTTTGTCAGATTTATGCCCATTGAAGAATTTTTTAGGGATCATATCAATTATGTAACTCCCAGACCAAATTGAATCTCTCATTTCAGCTGCTGTCTTCTAACATCTTCCCAAACCAATCAAGATGAAGTGTTTTGTTATTCATAATTACTTCATTGTTTGGCGTAATTCTTAAGAAATTGGTTTTTGCTAAAATTAGAGCATATACTTATGTCTCTTCATGATCATCTCGTTACCTCCATTCTTCAATTTGCTGGTGAAAAAATCAAATTTATGTTAGGAGTTCTTGTACTAAAATGTTAGAACTACAAGCAAATAAATTAATAATTAGAAATAAATTTAATCGACTAAGTAAATAAAAAAATAAAGTAATTAGATTGAAATAATGAGGGATCTCTGACATTATGTTAGAGTAGATTTAGTTACTAAATTTGTAGCTCTCTTTTTGAGAATTTTAAATGTGAGCTCGTATATTAATTTAATTTATTTATTTTTTATTAATTTGTGATCAAATAAAGATGTTGACCTCATATGTACAATCAAAAATAAATCAAATTGAGCGGCTAGCAAATTGGGGTTCAAAAAATTTACGAAAATGGTCGAAGATCGATATGAGCGGACTTTTAGTTTAAAATTAATTATGAATAGCATTGAAAATCAATGTCAATCGATTAAGCTCAGTTGTGAGCGTCATGCATATATATCAGCATAAAGACCTCCGTTGAAATTGATCATGTCATGAAACTGAAATGAAAATCAAATAAGGCTGATTCGCTCTGATAAGTTTGCACGAAAATTGGTAGGGAAAACATGTGACCGCATTGAGCTAAAATTATTGATTTATAGCCAATTTCAAAAATGGCCTCATGTAAAAGGACGTGTTGCATTGAAACAATAAAATTACCTTACGTTGATATATATATATATATATATATATATATATATATATATATATATATATATATATATATATATATATATATTGACTATGTGCATTTATCGGCATGAAACTCATATTAAAATTATTTAAATTAATTTAAAATTAATTTAAAAAATTCTTGATATGGTGCTCAAAATACCGCTAATCAAAGTCCGAATCTTAATATCAGCGATTTGAAGGCCGTCGAGATTAAACACTTGAAATATCCTTGGAATCTTTGGGATATCAATTACATCCCAAAATAGCTCTTAAATATAGAGTGTTTATAATCAGAATCTCGATGAGGATCTAACGAGCCAGATCTCTAATTCGACTTCATTTGGGCATCCAAATGCTCAAAATACATCAAATGATCAGGAACCATTCTAAGTAGTCCGATCAAGAGGTGTGGACTTTGCATAAATTACGCCCCTCCTCCCATCTATAAATAGAACTCTATCCTCACATGAAGGGAGAAGAAAAGGGGAAGAAGAAGAGGAGAGTGAAACAAGTAAAAAGAAGAGAGAAGAAACCAAGCAAGGAAGAAAAGAGGAGGCCATCGACCACCCCGCACCAGAAATTACCCCGCATCAGAAGTTACCCTGCATCTCCATCACGAGCAACTGTTTCAACCTAATCATTGTTACATAGTTATTGTTCCTACCTCATACATCTTGTAATCCCACATTGGGAAGAATTTGTACTTTGCAACATATCCATAGTGGAACATTTTTGGGCCAGCCGTGGTTTTCCTCTTTTCGAGGTTTTCCAAAAAATTAGCTCCCTACTCGCTCTTTAAATATCGTGTGTGTGATTCTCGACAAGGCTAAGACATAAAATCTTACTCTACGCATCCGCGATTTCTAGCACGCAGGTTTGGCGCCGTCTGTGGGGAAAAACCTTCAATCATACCGTGAATATCCACGTCATGGCCAATAGGCAACACTCGCCCGGAGCCTCCTCCAACTCCCATCACTCTCAAACCCGTCCACTGAACCAAGAACATCAAGTTTTGCCTCAATCCCTCCGATAGGCATGACCTGGCAAGGCGGACGAATCTCTTTGGAGGATGGATGCGTCGAGTCTCAAAATAAGATGATCCAGCTTTTACAAGGACTACAACGCGCACCGACAAATGAACCCCAAGATCGGTCGTTGCGGGAGGAGGTCAAAATGCTAATCTTCCCGACGTTAGTTCCTCATGAAACCATAGCGATCTCCTGACCCTAGTTCTCTCATCCATCGCGACTCAACCGATTACTAATCCACCGATTGTTGTTGATAGCTTCACACATGCATCCACGTTAATCCTACTTCATGACATTCGATGAAGTACGATGCTTAATGCAGATGAATTTCATCTTCAAGAGGCAAATTATCTTCACCCACAGCGGTTATGGAGTCCTCACCTTTGGAGCCATTCTTCAATCCATTCCGTAGGTTTCAAGCTTAGAGCATTGATTCCTATGATGGGGCAAGCGACCCACATGAACATATCGACCATTGGGACTATCATGCATATCCAACGAGCTCACGACACCTTTGCTTTGTCAGTTTTTCCCATTACCCTCAAGGGGCAAGCTCACTTGGTTCTACTCTCTTCAGGGGATCCATCCATACCTTTAACGAACTTCGCTAAGATCTTTGTGGAGCAGTTTATTGCGAGAATCATTAAAGATTCTTCCCATCTTTCCGGTATCCGACAGAATGAGGGTGAATCACTCAAAGAATACTTCCAGAGGTTCTCCTTAGAGGCTCGCCAAATACCTGGAGTAGACCCCGAATTATTAAGAGGAGTTTTCCTCGGAGGACTCCGTCCAGGGCCTTCTATTCATCCTTAATGCGGGACACGGTCATATCTTGATTTAGTTCATCGATAGAAATCTCGGCCGATGAAGCTATTAATGCCATCATGAACAATTTGAACAATCTGCGGGGAAGCGCACCCGAAGTGCGGTGGGACCCATCAAAAGAAGCGACAAGGTAATCGTGATCTCCCTCCACGTCCCTCATATCAACGACATGAACCTCGACCAGAAAAAACATACACACCGCTGAACACATCTCGTGTTAACATCCTGACTATTCGAAGAAAGCATCAGTGGCGCATCCATTGAAACCAAATTCGGAAATCGGGCAATATTGCCACTTTCGAAGTCGTGGGCATACTACTGAAGCATGCATACAACTCAAAGAAGAAATCGAGAGACTCATTCAACAAGGATACTACGGCGATTTGTGGAAGAGTCGACACCTCAAACACACCTCCGTTTGAAGGCCAGCCAATCATCACAAAACAACAAATAGTCATCAAATAATTGGAGAAATTGGCGTCGCGGGAGGACCGATACTACAAATTCATTCGCGCCTCAAAGAACCGGAGTTAAAGAAGTCTGTATTGATCATTCCATCACTTTCAATGACTCGGACTTAGAAGGGGTCCATATCCTCATCAAGATCCACTCGTCATCAATGCGGGGATCGGTGATCCTTGTTATAATGTTAAAGAATTTTGATCGACAATGGGAGTTACATTATGTCTTATTTTACTCAACATTTCTTAATATACATGGGTAGGAAAAGCTCCAATTTCTTTGGACCATTATATGGGTTTGATAATCACCCGATGCAGGCGAGAAGGGACAATTACCCTTCTTACCCTGAGAATTTCCTCGACAAGTGACTCACTTAATTCAATTCATGGTGGTCAAGTCGGATTACATATAATGCAATCTTGAGGCCCCTCCAATCAATTTTCGGTCTATCACTTGATTGCCTCATCGAAGATAAAATTTCCCCCCGGTGGAGTTGGGGTGGTTTGTGGAAAAACGGTGACCCAATCATGTTACCTCGACAAGCTCAACCAGCCCTTCCATCACCTTGACATTGAAGACTTTAATTTTCGAGATGAAGAAGTACCTCAAAAGCTTCTCACGTAGAAGATTTACTCTCAATAGCATTATCGGATGACCAACCATTACGAGCGATTGCAAGTGGGATCCTTACTCGGGAAGAACAAAGGAAGAATATCTGATTTCTTTCGAAATCAAGACATATTTGCTTGGGGTCGGCGGACATGCCGGGTTACAATGTAATCACGCCTCTCAAGATTAATCCAACGTTCAAACCAATCATCCAAAAGAAGCGAAGTTTTGCACCGTCGTCTTGATTGAACGAAGTTAACAAGCTCATGGGCGGGGATTCATTCGAAGTACATTATCCAACATGGGTGGCAAATGTTGTCATGGTTAAGAAAACAATGGAGCATGGAGAATGTGTATTGATTGATCTTAATAAGGCTGCCCAAAGGATAGTTTTCCTCTTCCTCGAATCGATCGGTGGTGGATCTACGTCCGGACATCAAATGCTTTCGGTTTTGGATGCTTATTCGTTACAATCAAATAAAGATGAACCCAGATGAAGAGGCTACGGATTTCAAACATATAAAGGTTTATATTGTTACCAAGTCATGCCATTTGATTGAAAATCGGTGCTACCTATCAACGCCTTATGAATAAGGTTTTAAAGACCTGTAGGCCACAATGGAGGTGTATGTGGATGACATGTTAGTAAAAGCTTAGAAAAGTCACAACATATTTGATTTGGAAACATGTTTTGATCTTGACGCTTCTCTTAACGACTTAATCCAAATGTGTGCTTTTGGGGTTACGATGGAAAATTTCTTGGATTTATGGTAACTCACCCAGGTGGGATAGAGGCCAACCACGAAAATCAAAGCTCTCGATATGATCCTCAAAGAATATCAAAGAAGTCCAACGTGAATTGAATTCTTTGCATTATCCTAGCCCTCGGGAGATAAATACTTATTCTTTAAAATATTGAAGGGAGCTAAAAATAATAATTTTCAATGGACATGAATGCCGGTGTGCTTTTGAACAACTAAAGAATATCTAGCATCTCCACCCTACTATCAAACCTATCAAGGAGAAAGCGTTATACTTATATCTTGCGGTTTCTTCCACAATAAGCTCAGTTTTAGTCGAGGAAGATGGGGCACAACAACCAATTTATTTATGTAAAATTCTCTCGATATAGAAAGTCGTTATCCATTTGCGCGGATGGCTCGGCATTAGTTTTTTACGAAAATTGCGTCCATACTTTCAAGCTCACACCATCGGCGTTTGCGATTTACCATTAAGAGCCATCTACGAAACCGAAGCATGGAAGATTAATCAAATGGTGCGGAGGAGAATTTGATATAAATTTTCTACCTGCCGCTAAAGTCTCAAGTACTTGCAGACTTTATAGTGGAATGCACCAACAACTCTAGAGGAGCTATCTGTACTTGCTTTCATCTCCCATGGACCCTCATGTGATGGAGCTTAGGAAATCTTGTGCGGGAATCTTACTATTTCCCCAGAAAATACCTAGAGTATGGACTTGGCTTAAAATTCCACGTAATAATATGGTGCGAATATGAGGCTCATCGCGATTGAGACTCATGATTATTTGAGCTCAAAACTTAGTAATTCATCGACTCCACTTGTGCCTCCCAAGTTGGAGGAGATTTTAATACTCATCACAATCCTCTGCACAATATCTTCACTTGGTAAAATCTCTTCTTACTCATTTCAAAACATATCAAATCATCCACATACTACGAGAGAAGAATACTGGTGGCGCTCTTGCTAAGCTTGCTACTTCACCGGAGATCTATTTAAGAGAAAGCATGTTGAAGAAATACATTATCCTAGCATCCAAGGGTCATGGGAAATTCAAACTATTGATGAGGAAAAGAATATTCATGGATAAACCCGATCCTATCTTTTCTACAAGAGGAACCCTTCACGAAGATCCAACTTCACTTCGTCTCAAGACAAGCTTCAAACTTTGCATTGGAGGAGAATTATACAAGCGAGCTTTCTGGTCCATATCTCAAATGCCTTCCACCTTCAGGAGCTGATTACGCGTTAAAAGAGGTTCACTTAGGAATATGTGGAGAACACCTTGGAGGAAGAGCATTGGCCTTTAAAATCATGAGACAAGGGTTTTATTGGCCTACAATGAAACAAGGCATGAGTTCACAAAAAAATGTGCAAGTTGTCAACCATTCCCTCACATCACAGCATGAACTCTCATCCATTCAAAGCCCGTGGCCCTTTGCTCGATGGGATTGATATCATGGGACCTTTCCCAATGATCGGGCAAGTTCATCATTCTAGCCGTCGACTACTTCACCAAATGGGTAGAGGCGAACCACTCGCCAAAATCACGAGGCAAATGCTAAACAATTTATGCGGAAAAATATAATATGTCGATTCTTCACAAAGATCATCACGACAACGGAACTCAATTTGGAAAAGTCTTTCGTCCTTTTGCAAAGATCTTCACATTCAAGCTGCGCATACACGTAGCATATCCTCAAACCAATGGGCAAGCGAAGTTACCAATAGGACTACTACAAAGGACTAAAAACGTCTTGAGAAGGCGGGGCAATGGGTTGATGAACTTCAATGTTCTTTGGGCTTACCGCACTACATCGCCGGGTAAGCATATAATTTGTGTTTTGGTACGAAGCTATCATACCGGATATCGGGTTCCAAGTCCAAGAGTCCAATTTTTTGATCATGATAGTAATGAAGAAAAACTCGGCGACACTAGATCTACTCCCACGAAACTCGATATGGCCCTACTTGCTTCATCACCGCGGGTGGCTCGCCACTTCAACGAAGAGTAAAACCTAGTCCATATCGGTGACTTGGTCCTGCCGAAGTCTTGGCTGCGAGAAAGGCCCTCAACGATAAACTCTCACCTCTCAGGATGGCCCGTATGTGGTTATAGCTATGGTCAAGCGTTGGCTCAAGCTCAAGGACCAAGAAGGAAAAACTCTACCTCGAACTTGGAATACTAAGAATCTTGAAAATATTATCGGTAACTCTCACACGATTATTGTGACTTTTATCTCGTTGTCATTTCACCCTTGTATAAGCGACCCACACGGTGGGGAAGACTTGTTTTGTTGTCATTTGTTATTGTTATTGTTGTCATTTTCTCTTGAAGTTTATACCCACCTCATATGATTATATCATTGAACTAGTGAATTTGCAAGCTCTGTTCTAACAAGATTGGCTGCTTTTCCTCCCACTTGAGAAATACACAACTCATGTTATATCTCATTGATGATCAATCGAGGGGACTTGATGGACCTCTTCCGATGAGGTTAATGTCATTAAGCAAAAAATTACGGAGGAAAGGTCAAAAAGTCCTTGGTGGACTTCCCACGATCTCTTCCATACAGGTTAATGTCATTAAGCGAAAAATTCTGACAAATAACCTAGGAAAGGTCAAAAAGTCCTTGGTGGACTTCTCACGATCTCTTCCATACGGGTTAACGTCATCGAGTAACACTCTGACGAACAACCTTGGATAGGTCGAAAATCCTCAGTGGATCCAATTCATCCATATTAGCAATGTCAAATAATCGACCAATTGCAGAATGGTAAAACAAGATAGTGCAAAAAAAAAAAAAAAAAGAAAGAGAGGATATATCCAGATATTGTGACAAAAATATGATGATATAAGAAATTAAGTTCACATACGTTAATGATATTGCATAGACAAATGACAAGATACTACATAATATCAACATCCTCATTCTTGGAGAAGCTCACGGAGCCCACTTACTCCTTCATCTTAGAATCGGCGAAGGATCTTGGATGCTTGGGGGGATATACCCTCTATCTTAGCTCGGTCTTGCGATGTACCGCAGTTCCTTTCGGGAACCCTCGAATGAAGCCCTCCTCTAAACACCGTTCCTTCCTTCCAATATCAAAGATATGATTACGAGCTTCACGAGCGAAGTCTTGATAATACGATAAGAGAATTCTTGAAGTCTTCTCGCCTTCAAGGAGATCTCACTTGCCTCCCGACATTTATGCTCCTTTTGAAAGACGATCTTGTAATACTTTCTTATCGATACAAGTGTCCCGATTTTCTTCTCCTTCGGCGAGTCTGCTCTGCCTCAATCATCATCCGGCGTTCACTCGACACTTGAGAGAAAAAGAAGTCGACATATTCACGGTCTACACTCGGTGTCCTCCAAGGTCGCCACCTCTTTAACTTTAGCATTGTCGCTCATACTCGCCTCAGATATTTTATCTTTACAAATTCAATTCCATTCATCTAAGGCAACACCCAAATGAGCCATCATTCTAATGAGGTTACCTAAAAAAAAAAAAAAAAAAAAAAAAATTCGGTACCATATTACATAAAGAAGGAAGAAGAAGAATAGAAGGAAAATAACAATTCATGCGTTGGCGTCCGATACATATGTGATTTAATATCTCTTGAGAATTTGTGGCTTAGAGTAGAACTCCCCATCATGAGTCAAAAGCCTAAACTCTCGGATGCGAGAACATTATCTCAGAAATATCGTAGCCATTCAGCCGAGTCTATTTTCGTAAGATGGAACATTACCACCTGATCCTGTGACTCTGGAAAGAACCTTATGAACATGAGGAGACTTCAACACCTTTCTTCAATGGAAGAGCATGAGATCTTGCACATGGAAAATCCAACCTTGAACATCCTATCTTCTATTGTATATTTTCCAATATAATGCAACTCATGCCAAGCTCTCATCGAGAATGGGGTTGCTAGAATCCTCTCGATATTGCGGATGGGAGGTCATTCAACCTTCCCCATCTCTCAGGGAGGCCCCACTCATTCTTCACAAAAAAGAATCCACTGACCAATTCTTGGAGGGATCCGAACTCTATCCAATTTTTTATGGCTCGATAAAGCTCGCATCACATGTAAATCTACACATTCGCATAAGTATTGAATATTCAAAATAGCACGCTCTCGAAAAAGGCATAAACCGACGATGACCACTAAAGCGAAATGAAAAGCGTGATAGAGCACACCACATGTCTTGAAGATCTCAATCATCGAGCTGGAGAAATGCAATCCGGCACGTAAAATCATCTCAGAAACAGTAAAGTATCCTGGTGGAGGCGAACGGGCTCGATCAGACCTCTTGGCAGCTATAGCCACTAAATCATTGGGAAAATGAAATTTTTTGCTCTATTAAAATGTCGACGTAATAAGGATCTATCATCTGCGGTCTAATATTAGGCCTCTTAGGCCATCGCAAATATATTATGAATAAGTAGAGGAAGGGAAAACATCAAAAAAAGAGTTTTGTAAAGGCACTCACCCCTTGCTTGGAGACATCCTTTTTGACTCACTGGACTTTAGAATTTTTTCTCCGATCTAACAAAAGGCGTTATGCATAAAAAAAAAAAAAAAAAAAAGGAGAGGGAAAGGCAGAACCTATTCCTCCCATAGAGTATGAGAACTACCTCTAAACTTTCGACTCATGCAGATGGCGGCTCGATTGTGTTTCTCCATCTTGACAATCGACCATGGAATCATGCATCGAAGCACCCAGGGTCTTGATCGCTTCTCGAACCCCGTCCGGTTAGGTTTTATACCCCGCTGAGGCAGCCGTATATTCTGGTCTTGATCGCCTCCAACCCGGTCGGTCGACTAGGTTAGTTTACACCCCGGGGAGAAATGATTCAGGTCTTGATCCTCAATCCGGTCAGGCCATTGGTTACCCCGGGAGCGGAAACCTGAGTATGGCTGTCTTGATCGCCACAATCCGGTCGGTCCGACTAGGTTAGTTTACCCTTTGAGGGCGGAGCGCCGTATATTCTGGTCTTGATCCTCAACGGTGGTCAGACCAGGTTAGTTTCGGGAGCGGAGCCTTGCATGACTGGTCTTGATCGCCTCAATCCGGTCGGTCCGACTAGGTTAGTTTACACCTTTGGGGGCGGAGCCTTCCGTATATTTGGGTCTTGATGCCTGCCGGTCTAGGTTAGTTTACACCCCTTTGGGGAAGCGGAGCACTTGGGTGGTCTTCAATCCCGGTGGGTCGACTAGGTTAGTTTACACCCCTTTGGGGCGGAGAGATGAGCATGGGTCTTGCAATGACCTGGGTCCAGGTAGGTTAGTTTCAGGCGGGCTTGTATGGCCAGGTGTGATCGCCCTCGATCGCCCAGGACCACTCAAGAAGAAGGAGAGGGAAAGGTGTGCTTTTCTCCCTCACCTTATTTATAGCCTCACAAAAAAGGGTAAAAACCCTCAAAAAGCGATTAAATTCAAAACTCGGGTCGGTCCGGCAGCCGTAGGCCAGCCTTGTGGCCATGGAGCAGTGACATATGGTAGCCTGAGCAACATGCAGACGTATGACCTTATGAAGCAGCCGCTACAATAGGGCTGTGCGACCATACCATCCGGCCGGGGCCCGTCAGTTCGCCGACCCGGCGTCAACAGCCCGGGCCGTCAACACCGAAGCGAGCCCGGCACACTGGCGCGACTGCCGTCAGCAGCGACCGAGCCCGACGAACTGCCGTGACGACTGTCGCCGGCGGCCGACATCTGACCCGACAATGTCGAGACCTAACCGTCAGAGACCGTCGCCGACGTCATGACGGCCGACGACCAGCCATGGAGCGTCTGACCCGAACCATGAGCGGCCAGGGACCACGAGCCAGCCGTTCATCGACCCAGAGCGGCAGCGCGTTCGCAGCGTGGCGGTCTGACAGAGCGCCCATCGGCTTAGCCAATGGAGCGCGCCGAGTGCCGATAGCGCCCACGTGCAAAACTAAAATGCTCGAAACTTAGTGAGCATCCAAATAAATTCATAACCTCGAATCTCAGGCAGTAGATTTGCTTCCATAATCGTAATCTTGGATTTATATGAATATTTGAAATATATTGGTCATGGGTTGGCGTATATTTTGGATGATTAAGACAATCTCATCCAAAAAATAGGGGCAACCGATATGGTGCTCAAAATGCTAATCAAAGTCAATCTTAATATCAAAAGCGACGATTTGAGTCACCGTCGAGATTAAACAGCAGAAATATCGGAATCTTTGGGATATCAATTACATCCCAAAATAGCTCTTAAATATAGAGTGTTTATAATCGAATCGACGTCTGGGATCTACAGATCTCATAATTGACTTTATTTGGGCATCCAAATGCTCAAAAATCAAGAGAGGGTGAGGACTTGCATAAATTACTGAGCCTCCTCCCATCTATAAATAACTCTATCCTCACATGAAGGGAGAAGAAAAGGGAAGAAGAAGAGGCTGAACAGTAAAGAAAGAAAGAAAGAAAAAAGAGAAGAAGAAGGTGAATCGCATGTGAGTTCTGCCATCTAAATGAAAATTGTTTAACCTGTCATTGTTACTAGTTATTGTTTCTCATACACCATCTTGTAATCCCATTGGGAAGAATTTGTACTTTTGGCATATCCAGTGGAACATTTTTTTTTTCTGGGAGGCGTGGTTTCCTCTTTTTTAGGTTTTCGTAAAATTCATCCTCTTCATTTCTTTAAATATCGTGTGTCGATTATCAGGCTGTAAATCTTCTCTACCATCACGGTTAGCAACAATTCTCAAATTGCCCCCTCGCAACAACCTTTCCTCTATTTTCAATTTATTGAAAAACTACTTTAATTTAAAATTTAAAAAAAACTGAAAAATAAAACCATCCCCATTTCCTCACTTCCTCTCTCATTCTCCCACTTTCCGGTCTCTCTCTCTCTCCATCCCTATCCCGTCAAAAATCTGAAGAAAAGCAAAATGGGTAAGAAAAAAATTCTCTCCCGTTGAATCTTCCTCAATTTTCCGTTCCTCCCACCGCCGCGCCGTCAGCGTCCCGCGGCCCACCGCACCGGCCGCAGACCCGCCGGTCCGTGCGCCGCAAGATCCGACCGAGGAACCCAAACCGCAGCGCAAGCCTCCCGCCGTGCCGCTGTCCGCTCCATCGCGTCCGCGTTCGGAGATTCGCGTGACCTCTCTACTGTCCCGCCATCCCGTCTAACCCGCACCCGTGCTGCGACCCAACCGCATCCAGCCCGCGCGACCCGCGCTCCCGCTCCACCGCCGGCCCAGCGCTCCGCAGCCCGTCCTCTGGCCCGTCAGACCAGCGCAAACCGCGTCCTGCTCCGCGCTGTACCTCGCTCCGCCAACCCGCGAAAACGGCCCGTTTAGCCCGCACCTGACCCGCCTGCAGCCGCCGCCTGCACTGCGGGCCTGCTCCTTCTCAAGGCCCGCCAGCCTTCAAACAGCCCTCCAAGCCCACTGTTTTGGCCCGTTTACCTTGCTTGGCCCGTCCAGCCTCCAAACTAACCTAAACTTGTCCCGTTTTCACTACGTTGCAAATCAAGAAAGAAAATCGTCAATAGATAAATTCTTCCTTTAATTTTTGATGTTTACCATCTTTTTTTAACCGTTTCTATGAAAATCGAGAAAGAATGTCGTGGTGAATTCTTGACTTCGCATCGCATTCTTTGCTTTAATCCATTTCCTTTGCGTCGCCGTCGAGGAAGAATAAATTTTTCTTTCTTCGACTTGACGTCATTCTTTCTTTAGCCGTCCCACTTCATTGTCAAATCGGAAAGATGTCATCGATGGTAATTTTCTTTGATTTTTCGCATCCCTTACCTTGTATTCTCAATCACCTACCTAATTCATTCTTTACTGGCATGTGCAAAATATTCGAACATGTGGTAATTTTGTGAATGTTATATCTTGTGTTTCTTTGGGTTTGAGACCTCATTGTTTTTCATATTGGGATGAAAAAAAATGGGTGTAAGACAACTATTCACTAGATTAAGCATAAAGTAAGTCAAACCGGTTGTTAGATGTATCCCCTAGGAGAAATCTTTAGAAATTTTGTAATTTCGGACTTTAAAAAAAAAGAGAGGATAATTATATATTTATTGCATGTATTCTTGTAGATTTGAAGACCTCGTTGTGCTCGGTAGCTACGAAATAAAGAAAAGGATGTGGTCTGACACCACTCACTCGATGGGACATCTGAGCATGCCAAAATACCGATGCACCCCTGGGGAAGATCTTGAGGTTCTTGCGTCAAATCTTTTGACTTAGAAAAAAAAAGGAGAGGGTAAAATGAACTAACTTAAGGGGCGCTAAATAACTTGTAGCTAAACTTGTAGCTAATTTTAAACTAAAAAAAAACGTCAAATAAAAAAAAGGGAGAAATTAAAATGATATACGACATGTATAGAAGCAAACAAAAAAATGGTGAAAAAATACTTACAAAATCTATCGAAGTAGGATTGAAAGCCCACCAAAATTTTAATCTCTCCCTTTCAAACGTCCTAGCTTTAACCTTTCAAGTAAATGGAATATGATAAACATCTCCCCTTAGCCTTATTTATAGAAATTAGGAGATCAAAAGAGGGGGAAAATCAAATTTAAACAAAAGATGGGAAAAATCAAATTTGAGGGTAAATCTTCTTTTAAAATGACAAACTAAATTATCCTTTGAATAGCATCAAAACTCCTTCTTATACGGATGCAACTCTTGTACAAGCAAGGCGATCTAAATCAAAATCTACAAAAAATAGAAGACAATACTAAATCAAAAATTTATAGAAACTATAGGGCTTCCTTTGATCAAAAATTAAGGAATTTCATCCTAATTATGATTTTCAAGATCAATAAATATATTAATTAGATTAAATTAACTAAGCTATGAATACCTGCATGTGCTCAGACATAGAGATTTCAAGTGCAAATTTTAATGTAGAAAAGCTGATTTAAGTGAAATAAAAGAAATAAAAAAATATAAAATCAACAATCTCATAGTTCAAACATAAAGTTACCTAAAATTACTATACACCCGCATGGGCCCCGACACTATCTTGAATGCTTAAATTCAAGTAGGATGCTTCAGTTTCGGTTTAGTCTTATAGGGTCAGTTAACAAAACCTAAAAATCTATAATAAGAGTTTCAAATCGTGAAATATTTGGCGATTCTATCAGTGACGTAGATATAATCCTCATTGTGACTAACGAGTTGATAGGATCTAAAGCTCTTCAACATATTCAAATCAATCAATTTTTCTAATCAAATCAATTCAAATCAAATATCAATCGAAAAAATGGCTTAAATGAAACTTATCATTAAAATTTAAACCAAACTCAATCTATTCACCTTATGTGAGACAAATTAAAACTCAGCTCATGAGCCATGTCAAATCAAGTATTACGCTATGTTCACTCTCAATCAATCTCTTGCATGGGGCGTGGCGTGTCCTCTGACTGGTGCAGTAGGCTCCACAAATGAAGCAGTTATGACCAGAGTCCTCTGATCGAGTGGTTTAGCCAATCCGGCTACATTATATTACGATCATGGTGCTTTATGCTCCCCAATGACTCTCCTTTGAGTTGTGAATCATAAGGTATCTTAGATAGAGGCAAACAACCTCTCATTACTAAGACTTAAACTTTGTCTCCTTAGACAAATATCACCAGTCTACAAGAATTTCTTGGGCGGCGTAACCATGTGTGTTCTTGATGAGGATCCTTCTAGGTTGGGTGACTACCTCCTCGACTAAGTAGATTAGGAGCCTTTGCGGGATGGAAATCATGGGATACAGAGTCCATTCCCCCGGTTAGGCGAAATGATAAATTTCATATCTCAAATTCTAAAACTCTACATGTTCTACTATATATTACGCATTTTGCAATCCTAACATAATCGAAAGTTCTCTCACTTCTGGGAGGGTAATTAACTAGATTGCTTTATAGGAAACTGAAACCATATCTAAAGTTCTCACCAAATAAGAGCGAAATCTGGGTAGTGTCTTTATTTACTATCTCATTTGAATTACGACACTTTAAACCACTCTTTTCAGAAGAGGGTCGATGGCCTTTTGAACCTAAGATTAATTAATTTTAGGCTTTTGATCTTATTAATTTTGTATGAAATTATCATGTGTAGAGACCAGACATTTTGTTTTATTTTAATGATGGGCTGAAATAAAATGAAATACACTCAAGTATAAATAAGGTCATGGTCCCTATTCTAAATGGTGAAGCTTTTATTTTACTCATATCCCATCTCTAGTAAAAAAAATATTTTTTTCTCTCTCTCAAGAACACCCCTTTAGAAGTGGAAGGCCAAAATCCCGCATTAGCTCTTCCATGGATTCAGGTACGTTCCTGATAAAATCTTGATAATTTGACATGAGATCCGGGATAGATAAATTTATTTTTATCTTTATATGTTTTCAACAAGTGGTATCAGGGCGATTATCATGTTGAATTGTTGATAAATGATTTTTCCTCTTAATCTTTTGTATTGATTATTTGAGAATTTTATATCAAAGTACATGATTCAAAATAATTTTTTTTGAGCAAATAATTTGATCATGTGCTTGAAATATCCTTTAGATGGCTTTTCTATTATTGATTTTTTAGTAAAACAATATAGCTAAGTTTGCTTTATACTTTGATCATAATTTCAATTTTTTATGTGATCGATATATTTATTCTCATCATTATGATCTTAATTTAAAATAAAATAAAATTCATAGTTAGCCATATGATTTTGATTCAAAAGTGTTTTATCTTTGATTATTGTTTTTAAATAACAATAAGAAAAAAATTTCACTCGGTTCGTAGAATATGAAAAGCCATATCAAAGATAAGTTTTATGAATTATTATCATTGTTTGAGAAGATGAAGAATTTCGAGTTGATTATATTAATATGTGACTTCTCCGGAAGATGAAATAAGTTTATCCTTATGTTAGGAATTTTGTTAGAAATTGATTCATTTGTTTAATTAATTCCAAACGTTTCATATTCTTTTAAAAAAAATGAAATTGTTTGCTATAACATTATTTATAACGTTTCATATTCATTTCAGATTTAAATCCATCTTTATTAATCTGAAATATTTTGCATTTAATTACTTTGTGCAATTAATTCATGTTATAAACTTTTCATATTCATTCATGTTTATAACGTTTCATATTCACTTCAGATTTTAAATCCATCTTTGTTAATCTGAAATATTTTACATTTAATTGCTTTGTGCAATTAACTCCAAACGGAATATTTGTTAAGTAAATATAATAATTACATTTACTGTTTAACATTTCAAAATGTTTTCTATTTCAGAATTGTTTTTATAATATTAAACATTTATATATAAATATTCTGATTTAAATTTTATAGATAATTATTGCTTTGACATTCAATAAATAATTTGTAATTCACTAGTACAGAATGGATTGAATTTCTATTGTGAAATCAAGAATGCTCATTTTTTTTATTAATTATGACATTATACATTCTCTTTTTTCGTCAAATATACATAGTGTTCAACATATATTTATTGTTTTGACTTTAACAGTTAGCTAAAATAATATAAATATGTTTATTGTTTCCACTTTAATAGTTAGCTAAAATAATATAAATATATTTGCTATTTTGACTTTAACAGTTAGTTAAAATTTATATTATTATTATTTTTAAATATTTCAAGTTCGTATCAATTGAAGTAATTGCTAGAATAATATAGTTGATATTTATTATTTCAAAATTAATTTAAATTGAAATATTATGTCACCAAAGTGACATCTATTATATCAATTTATTTATTTATGAAATATATGAATATTACATAAATATTATATTTAAATCTATTCGAAAAATAATCGGCTCAAAGGAAGATTATTTTTTGGCTTTGTGCAGTAATAAATATGTGATAAATTTATATTAATCGCATCTGATATATGATCAAGATGCATATCGTTGTAAAATTTATTATCAATATTTGTTGACTGTAATTTTAAGAGTATCATTTATAAATTATTATTTATGTCCAAAGACTAAATTGCAATGTTATGTTAGGTATCTAATATGTGCCCATTTTATTAAATATTTTATTTCAAGCATATATTTTGTTGATATTTTATTTACATTATATATGCATATGGAAATTACAATGTTGTTAATTGTGAGTATTATTTATGTTCTTTTCAGTTAATGTTTCTTCTATATTTGTCAATTTGAATAACATTCCAGTGCTCAACGACACTAACTTTAAGAAATAGAAAGAGCATATCATCATTATTCTTGGGTGTATGGATCTTGACTATGCATTATTTGAGCGATCCTCAGCCCTTATTGTAAAGTAGTATTGAATAAAGGGCTAACTTTGAAAAGTGGGAGCGTTAGCAGATCTTATGATCATGGAGCATTCCATTCAAAAACTATAAGAGGTGCAATGCTTGAAGAGGAA
The DNA here is from genome assembly GCA_021442155.1 of Cymbidium sinense. Lineage (NCBI taxonomy): Eukaryota > Viridiplantae > Streptophyta > Magnoliopsida > Asparagales > Orchidaceae > Cymbidium > Cymbidium sinense. The sequence goes on along the minus strand of CM038216.1, from coordinate 166,355,303 downwards.
TGTGCTAAAAATTTTTTAAGCCAAATAGCGGACCATTCGTTAGTTCTCAAAAAAGGTCAAGTGAGTACTATTCTTAGTGAACTCATTTCAATGCAGTATAAAGGCAATGGAAATATAAGGGAACATTATGGAGATGTCTAATTTTGTCACTAGACTGAGAGCACTTAAATTAGAGATGTCTGATGACATTCTTGTGCACTTAGTTTTGATATCTCTTCCTATACAATTTAATCCTTTTAAGTTAAGTTATAATACTCAAAAGAAAAAATGGGCTCTTAATGAGCTCATTGCTCAATATGTGCAAGAGAAAGAGAGATTGAAACATGACAAAATAGAAAGTGCTAACTTAGCTACTTCCTCTCGTGGCATTATTACTAAAAGAAAAAGGACTTATAAAGGCAAAGGAGCTACAGACAAAGGGACTTCACAACATAAGATGTAACAGAAATAAGATAATGTTGTTACTTATTTCTTTTGTAAGAAGGTTGATCATGTGAAGAAGGATTATCCCAAGTATGCAAAGTGACTGGTAAAAAAGGATAACATTCTCAACTTTATTTTTTTTGAAGTTAATTTATCCTTAGTATCAAATCGCACTTGGTGAATAGATATAGGTGAAACTACTCACATAAGTGTGACTATGTAAGGTTGTCTAAGGAGATGAATGTCAACTAATACTGAAAGATTCATCTATATGGGAAATATTAATAAAGCTCTTGTTGAAGAAATATGCTTATATAGATTATATCTAAAATCTGATTGTATTTTGAATTTACATGAGACTTTTTTATGTGTCGTCATTTAGACGAAAGTTAATTTCTATTTCTTGTTTGGACAAATATGGTTATTCTTGTTTATTTGGAAACAGAAAATTTAGTCTCTTTCAGTATTCAAATATTATTGGTACTAGTTCTTTGGTTGATAATCTATATAAATTAGACATTTCTGCTTCACAAATTAATGAAACCTTGCATGCAAGCAATTTTAGTACAAAATAAAAATTAATAAATGAGAATTCATATATATTATGACACAAGCGTTTAGGACATATTTCTAAACATAGAATTGAAAGACTTATGTCAGAAAGAATTTTTGATTCTCTTGATTTTTCAGATAATAAACTTTGTATAGAATGTATTAAGAAAAAATAAATAAATATCAAGAAAGTTGGTGCTAATATGAGTTTAAACGTCTTGGAATTAATTCATATTGATATTTGTGATCTATTCCCTACAGCTACTTGGAATGACTAACAGTATTTCATTACTTTCATAGACGATTATTCTCGTTATGGGTACTTATACTTGATTTTATGAGAAGTCACAATCATTGGATGTATTCAAAATTTTTAAGGCTGAAGTTGAAAATCAACTTGGAAAGAAAATAAAAGCTGTCAAATCTGACCATGGTGGTGAATACTATGGTAGATATGATGGATCATATGAACAACGTCCAGACCCTTTTGCCAAATATTTAGCAGAATATTGTATCGTTCCTCAATACACCATGCTGAGACTCCAAGTCAAAATGGTGTAGCTAAGAGAAGAAATTGGACCCTTATGGATATGGTTAGAAGTATGATAAATCATTCTTCCTTACTAGAATCACTTTGGGGAGAAGCCTTAAAGACTGTAGTTTACTCCAAGCAAAGCAGTAGCTAAAACCCCATATGAATTATGGATTGGGAAGAAGCCTAGTATTAGGCATCTTCATGTCTGGGGATGTCTAGCTAAAGCTATGTCATATAAGCCTAATGAAAGAAAATTAGACTCAAGAACTATAACCTGATATTTTGTTGGATACTCAGAAAGGTCGAATGGTTTTAATTTTTATGATTCATCAAATAAATCCTTTTTTGAGACGGGCAATACTAAATTTATTGAGAAAGTTGAATATGATGGGAGTAATAAACCTAAGAATTTTATATTTGAAGAGCAATTTATTACTCTTTCTATAGTTATAATAGAAAATGATCAGATAATTTTAGTTGATCTTATTCAAGTTGTAAATATGGATAATCAAAATATTCTTGAGTTAACTCCCACTCATAATAAGGAATCACAACAACCTCAAATTGAACTGTCATTAAGAAAATCCACTAGGGAGAGGAGATTAGCAATTTCAGATGATTATGTTTTGTATCTCTAAGAATATGAGTTTGACATTAGATTAGAAAGTGATACAATCTCTTTTAGTCAAGCCAAACAAAGTGTTAACTCTCATAAATGGATAGAAGCCATTAAGGATGAGATAAAATCAATGAAAGACAATGATGTTTAGGATCTTGTCGAATTTCCTAAATCAGTGAAACCCATTAGTTATAAATAGATTTTTAAAACCAAACGAGATTCAAAAGGCAACATCGAAAGATATAAATCACGTCTAGTCGCTAAAGGTTTCACTCAAAAAGAAGACATTGATTATAAAGAGATTTTCTCTCCAGTTTCTTTGAAAGACTCTTTTAGAATCATTATGGCATTAGTTTCTCATTATGATTTAGAGTTATATTAGATAGGTGTAAAGACTGCATTTCTCAATGACGATATTGAAGAAACTATATATATGATGCAACCAGAAAATTTTCAATCTTCTAATTCAAAACACCTAGTATGCAAATTAAAGAAATCCATCTATGGTTTAAAGCAAGCTTCCCGTCAATAGTATAAGAAATTTGATCAAGTGATTTCTTCTTTTGGTTTTAAAGAAAATATTGTTGATCAATGCATTTATCACAAAATAAGTGGGAGTAAATTCATCATCCTAGTGCTATATGTTGATGATATTCTACTAGCAAGTAGTGATATAGGTCTTTTGCATGAAACTAAGAAATTTCTTTCAAATAAATTTGAAATAAAAGATCTTAAGAATGCATCTTTTATGTTGGGTATACAAATTCATCGAGATCGTTGTCATGGTATACTTGGTTTATCACAAAAGGCATATATTGATAAAGTGCTTAGTAGATTTGGCATGAAAGATTGTGCACCAGGAGATACACTTATTGCTAAATGTGATAAATTCAGATTGCTTCAATGTCCGAGAAATGAATTCGAAAAGAAAGAGATGGAAAAGATCCCTTATTCATCTACAATGGAGAGTCTTATGTATGCTCAAGTTTGTACGCATCCGGATATTGCGTACATTGTTGGAATGCTTGGCAGATATTTAAGTAACCTAGAATGAATCATTGGAAAACAGTAAAATAAGTTATGCGGTATCTGAAGAGAACAAAAGACTTTATGCTCACATATCGAAGATCAGATCATTTGGAGATCATGGGGTACTCCGATTCTGATTTTGTTGGTTGCCTTAATAGTAGAAAATACACTTCAGGTTTTATTTCCTTATTAGTTGAAGGAGCTATATCTTGGAAAAGTCTTAAACAATTACTTATAGCTTCTTTCACTATGGAAGCAGAATTTATAACTTGTTATGAGGCATCAAATCAAGGACTATGGCAACTAAATTTTATCTCTGGGCTAAATATTTTTGATGGAATAGAGAGACCATTAAAAATAAATTGTGATAATAGAGTCGCTGAATTGTATTCAAAGAACAACAGGAGTTCGCCAAAATCAAAGCATATTGACATAAATTTTCTTATTGTAAAAGAAAGAGTTCAGAGTTCTCAAGTATATATTGAATATATTAGTACAAACTTTATGATTATAAATCCACTTATAAAAAGTTTACCATCAAAAGTATTTCATGAGCATGTGACTCGTATAGGAGTGATTTAATTTGAAGATGTGCTAGCATAGTGGGAGTTTGCTTATGATGTTCAATGATTATAAATATTTTTTTCTAATCAGAATAAAGTATTATTATTATCTTATAGTTAAAAACTCTGAAATAAAGTTATGTTATTTCAATTGCAGTTTAGCATAAATAAATGAAACTATATTTATAACTCTTTTGAGCTATAATATAGGACTAGTTGAAAATCGATATGATATATGATCACATTATATGAAATTTCTATGCTACGCATCCATACTTGATCTATGTCGTTAATCATATTGATTTAGTGATCACTGATGTGTCTTATTATAGAAAAATTATAATAAAGATCACTTTGATTCTGTGTCAATATTATTAATGGACCAGATTATCTAAAGATATTCCTCTTTGAAGATAGCAAATATTGAGCTCTTTAAGTATTTAATAATGTATAATTACCAAATAATATATATGTGGACCAAGTGGGAGATTATTGAGAATTTTGAATGTGGGCTCACATATGAATTTAATTATACATTATGCGATATCTTATTTTTAAGCTTATTAATTTTGTGATCAAATAAAGATTAATTAATTTTAGGCTTTTTAGATATCTTATTAATTTTGTATGGAATTATCATGTGTAAAGACCGAGCATTTTATTTTATTTTAATAATGGGCTGAAATAAAATGAAATGCATTCAAGTATAAATAGGGTCATGGTCCCCATTCTAAAGGGTGAAGTTCTCATTTTACTCATATTCTATCTTGAGTGAAAAGAAGATTCTCTCTCTCTCTCTCTCTCTCTCTCTCTCTCTCTTAAGAATACTATTTAGAAGTGGAAGGCCAAAATCCCGCATTAGCTCTTCTATGGATTCAGGTATGCTTCCGATTAAATCTTCTTGATGATTTGACATAAGATCCGGGCTAGATAAATTTATTTTTATCTTTATATGTTTCTAACATTTTCTACTCGTGAGATACAACACGTCCCCTTGCCTTGATCATGCGTGCACCACGATTGATCATCAAAACTTCAAACTAACTGCATGTCTCTTGTTGCCCAAATTGAGATGAAGAGAATGACAAGAAAATATGTGCATGGAGAAAGGAAGAGAGAATATTCAGATTTTTCTCATCCCAATCAAGCTCATATTATCATCTATTTATAGGTGAAAGATGAGAGCCAACTATTAAATCACCTAATTATGATTTATAGCCATTACTAGCTATTATTTTAAGTTATAAATTAATTTATTTGTATTTATTTAATTTTTGTTATAAGTTACATAATTAATATATTTATTATATTAATGTTTTAATAATAATGTTAAGAATAATGTTATATAGTATAATGCTATTATAATGTTATAATATTTTTTTCTTTATTTTTTTCGTAACAATTTTCTCTCTATTAAAAAAATATTTATAAATAAACTTGAGGTGTAAAATAAGAGATCAATAATCAAAATTTTTATTTTGGACAACTTTTATCATGCATTCGATGAAAGTACCTTCCGGGCTTGAACTTTCACTTAGTATACTAATAATAATAATAAATATAACAACCTAAGTTTTGAACTAAGTATATAAATTATTATATCATTTGATATACACATGATATGAGACATGTTACAAGTTCTACTCAAGATTGTGCTTTAAAGGTCATGTTATTTCATCTCAATTCATAAGTATTTTAAGATCTTAATAAGATCTCATTGTAGCGGACTCTTACTGCAACACTTATATAGGTGAGATCTCCAAGATACATTGCAATTATAATATTTCACAAATTTTATTTTATTTTTGCCTTTGATCTCATTAAGAGCTATAGCTCAACCTCATTTTCATTGTAGTTTAGCACAAATATATAAGGATGATATTACAATATTTAGAAATGTGCTTTTACCAGTCATTCGATCAGGTTCATTTTTACCACATTGAACCTTCTATCATGGTGTTTCCAATCTGAAGGCTAGGTTTCCACTGTGATGACTATTTTAACCCCATCACTTCTAATGATCTCAATATATAAGTCTTTACAAGCCCTTTCATCAGTGGATCTGTAATATTTTTCTCATAACAAATAAAACGAAAAGTGAGAATACCTTTTTTATATGATTCATATAAAGAATCATGTCTTATTCTCATATGATGTTCTTTATCATTGTATTTTACACTTTTTGCTTTTGCTATAGCAGCTTAATTATCACAATTTATTAAAATTGTAAATATAGATTTTTCAATACAAAGTAAACAAATTAATCAACTTTTAAGTCACTCGGCTTCAGAAGTAGCAATATCAAGTGCTATAAATTCTGCTTTTATAGTAGATCTAGAGATTAATGTTTGTTTAGTAGATTTTCATGATATTGCACCTCCACAAAATGTGAAGATATAATGACTAGTGGCTTTTGTTTCACTAGTGTCAACAATCCAGCTAGCAACACAATATCCTTCTAGTACTATAGGAAAATCACTATAATGAATGCAATAGTTTATTGTACCTTTTAAATATTTAAAAATTCTTTTTATTGCTTTCCAATGAGTTTCACTAGGGTTACTAGTATATCTACTCGATTTTCTTATAGTATAAGCATATCAAGTTGAGAATAAATTGCTAGATGCATAAGACAACTAATTATTTAAGAATATTTTTATTGCGATACACTATCACTTAAATTATTTATAAGATGTAAGCTAGAGTTATATGGAGTGCCTACATGACTCACATCTTGATAATTAAATTTTTTAAAAAGTTTTTGAATATAATGTGATTGAGTAATAGAAATATTATTTGTATTTCTATAATCTTTATACTTAGTATTCCATTAGTTTCACCTAAATCTTTCATATCAAACTAAGTTGATAGGAACTCTTTAATATTATTTATAATATTTAAATTTATACCAAAAAATTAAAATATCGTCAACATAAACACATAAAATAATATAATCATGATCAACAACTTTAATATAAACACATTTATCAGACTCACTAATCAAAAATCAATATGTCAATACTACTTTATCAAACTTTTCATGCCATTGTTTAGGAGCTTGCTTTAATCCATTTAAAAATTTTACTAATTTACAAAATTTATTTTCTTAACCTTTTACTATAAAACCTTCAAATTGATCCATATAAATTTTTCATCTAAATCATCATTTAAAAAATATAATTTTTACATCCATTTGATGTATAACTAGATTATTTGCTGAAGATAAAGCTAAAAGCAAATGAATTATAAATTCTACTAACGGAGAATAAACATCAAAATTGTCAACACCACTTTTTTATGTACATCCTTTGGCTATTAATATTGCTTTATATTTATCTATATACCATATGATTTTAATTTCCTTTTGAAAATCCATTTACATCCAATAGTTTTACAACTTGGAGATAAATCACAAAGCACCCAAGTCTTATTTGATATGATAGAATATATTTCATTATTAATAGCTTCTTTCCAAAATGGTGCATCTATAGAATTCATAGCTTCATCAAAAATAGTATAATAATTTTCTAAAATAAATATTTCAGGTAAAAGAGAGAATAAAAATCATCACCTATATTTTTCTCTTTTCTAATTCTTTTACTTTTCCTAATATTTTTTCTCATTTTTATTAGTTAAATAGTATCATCATTATTTATTATAGAATTTTCTATTGAAGAGTCTTTTTTATTAATAGATTTTGTAATTTTATTTAGAAAATATATCTTCAAAATATGTAGCATCTCTAGATTCCATAATTGTATTAATAGAAATATCATTAAAATTAGAGTTAATGATAATAAACCTATAAATATGACTATGAAGAGAATATCCAATGAATGCACCATCTATAATTTTAGATCCTTTTCTTTTACATTGTAGAATAGATATTTTAGCTAAATAACCCCAAATGTTTAAATACTTCAAATTGGGTTTTCTATTTTTCCAAAGTTCATAAGGTGTTTTATTAGAATCTTTATAAGGAATCCAATTTAAAATAAAGCAAGATGTTAATAAAGCTTCACTCCATAAATTATTCGATTTGATGAAATTAACATTGCAACACTACCATTGCCGGTCCCAAGTCCGGATGCAAAAAGTGGAGGGTTGCTAGGTAGTCGACAAACCAGAAAATTTGTCGAAATAATCATGACATGAATCCTTTAAATCATTGTTTGCTAGGCCCCTGGAAACGCTACAGATGGTTTGAATACAATGAAAATGTGCTAGACGGCCTGCAGTGTTAAATAAGCAAGGGTTCCCACATGGATGCGCAAAGAAGTTAGTCCATGAAACTAGAATTAGGTTAGATCTTGGAATATAGGTACTCTTACAGGTGTAAATTAATGGAATTAGTAGATATTATGGTTCATAGAAAGATAAATATTTTATGTGTTCAAGAAACTAAATGGGTTGGGGAGAAGGCCAAGGAGATTGATAGTTTAGGTTTTAAACTTTGGTATTCAGGTAAAAGTCTAACTAGAAATGGTGTAGGTGTGATTATAGATAAAAGTTTGAAGGATAATGTTATAAGTATTAATAGATGTGGAGATAGAATTATAGCTTTAAAGATTATTATCGATACTAAGATTATCAATGTTATAACTGTCTATGCCCCTTAAGTAGGTTTGGAGGTAAGCTTAAAAGAAAATTTTGGAATGAATTAGAGGGATTAATACAAAAGATACCTCTTGAAGAAAAGTATTTATTGGGGAGATTTAAATGGACATGTTGGTAGAGTGGTAGAAGATTTTAAAAGTATTCATGGTGGTTATGGATTTGGAGTGACTAATGAAGAAGGTAGACTATATTAGATTTTGCCTTAGCTTATGATTTTGTAGTTGCTAATACTTTATTTAAGAAAAGAGATGAACATATTATTACTTATAAAATGGATCTAGTAAAACACAGATTGATTATTTTTTGATAAGAAAAATAGATCGCTTAGATTGTAAAGATTGTAAGGTCATTCCAAGTGAAATTTTAAGTACCCAACATCTAATTATTAGTTTAGATTTTAAGATGAAAGGTTGTAAGAGAAAAATAAACTAATTATTGTCAGGATTAGATGGGGACACTTAAAGAACACAAATAAAAATATTTTTAAGAGCAAGCTACAAGAAATTAAAGATTGGGATGTTCATAAGGAAATTATGTGGGAAAAATATCAAGTGAAATTAAACAAGTTGCTAAAGATGTGCTTGGAGAATCAAAAGGAAAAGCTTCTTTTAATAAGAATAGTTGGTGGTGGAGTCAGAGTGTGCAAGAAAAGATAAGAAATAAGAAGCATTGTTATAAAACTTGGTTTAGATGTAAAAATTCGGAGAATTGGGAAAGATATAAAATGGCTAGAGATTCTAAGAAAGCAATATATGATGCAAAAATTTAGCTTTTAGTGATTTATACAATAGATTAGATACCAAAGAAGGTGAAAGATGTATGTATAAGTTAAACCAAAGAGATAGGAGAAGTAAAGACATAGTTCAAGTGAGGAGTATTAAGGATGAAAATAATAAAGTGCTTTTCTTAGAAAAGATATTGAAAATAGGTGGATGAGGTATTTTAATAAACTTTTCAATGAAGGATCTGAAAGTACGATTGATTTTAGCAACCTTAATACCTAAACAAAAATAGAGAATTTCATTTTATATCATTAGTAAATCGAAGTTAGTGAAGCTTTAAAGAAAATGAAATGTGGAAAAGCGATAGGCCGGATAATATTCCAATAGAGTGTGGAAATGTTTAGGAGATCAAGGAATTTCTTGGCTTACAAATCTTTTAATGTTATTTTAAAGACTAAAAGATGCAGATGAGTGGAGAAAGAGTTTGTTGGTTCTATATTTAAGAATAAAGGTGATGCACAAGAGTGTGCAAATTATAGAGGAATTAAGTTAATGTGCCATACATTAAAATTATGGGAGAGAGTAATTGAGCATAGGTTACGATGTGATAAGTTTCTCCTGTCGGTCATGCCGTAGATCTACTATGGATGCTATACATTTGTTAAGAGGTTTGATGGAGAAGCATAGAAAAATAAAAAGGATCTACATATGATATTTATTGATTTAGAAAGCTTATGATAAAGTCTCAAGAGATGTTCTTTGGAGAGTTCTAAGAGAAGAAGTTAATATTTATATTCAAGTCATTAAGGATATGTATTGAAGCCACTTGTGTCCAAACACAAGGAGGATTGACAAATTATTTTCCTATTTTGGATTACATCAAGGATCAACATTAAGCCCTTATCTTTTACTTTTAGTAATACAGGCATTTACAAGAAGATGTACTGTGTATGCTTTTGTCGATGACATTCTTCTTGTTGATAAGACTGAGAGGAGTCCAACAAAACTTGAATTATGGAGGTCAACTTTAGAGTCTAAAGGTTTTCGTAAGATCTAAAACCTATATATGGAGTGTAATATTTAGTAGAAGTTTTAGTGATAGTATTGTGAGTTTAGATCAAGTCATTAATAAGAAGATTGATATTTAGGCTCTATTGTTCAAAATGATGGTGAAATAGATGGAGATATTATTAGTAGAATTCAAGTTGGATGGTCAAGGGAGAATGCATCCTATATTAGATGAAAAAGTTCCACTTAAACTTAAGGAAAATTTATAAGATGGTGGTAAGACAAGAATGACTTATGGAATGTTGGCCAATAAAAAGAGAAACATAAGACTAAGTTAAGTGTTCTGAGATGAGGATGCTCGTGGATGAGTGGCTTTACCTCAGAGATAGAATGCAAAGTGAGTATAAAAAAAGTTGGAGTAGCCCAGTGGTAGAAGATTAGGAGAATGCCTTTGGATTTTCCACATATATCCATAGAGAGTAGATGCATTAGATTTTTCTATGTTAAGAAAGGTGAGGACAAAAGACTTGGTTAAGATGTATAAAAAATCTTAGTATTTAATTAAATGAGAATTTGACACGGACAAATGAGACAAGGATTCATGTACACCTAGTGGGATTAAGGCTTGTTGTTGTTGTTGTTGTTGTTGTGATGAAATTAACATTGCATTTATTATATTAATTAATATTCTATTTTTCTGTTCTGCTACTCCATTAGATTGAGGAGATTATGGAGGTGTAATTTGATGTATAATATTATTTTCTTAACAAAATTTATTAAATAAAAGTGAAATATATTCTCTACCTCTATCAAATCTTAAAATTTTAATTTTCTTATTTAATTGATTTTCAACTTCTAATTTATATTTCTTAAATATATCAAAAAACTTCATCTTTAGTTTTGATTAAATAAACATAACAAAATTTTAATCATCAATAAAAGTAATAAAATATATTTTACCTCCTCTAATTAAATTACCATTTAAATCACAAACATTATTATAAATAAGATCTAATAAATTATTTTGCTTAATAGAAATATATTTAAATGGTTTTTAATTTATTTTGGAAGAAAATTTCACACTTCACATCTTTATTTATATCAATATTAAATTCATATACACCATTCTTTTAATTGTTTGATAGTTTACATATCTAATCTTGCATGTCAAATATTAGAAGAAATAATTAATGAAATATATGAATTTAAGAAAAACACTTTATTGTTAGAAAATGATAAATTTTATTTAAATAAATCATTACATAAATATTTTATACCCACAAATGATCCATTTTTTGTTATAATAATCTTATTTGACTAAAAAATTAAGATGATAAACTATTGAAAGAATAACCACTAATTAAATTGCTCAATACTCACATACAAAATAATATAATTTTAAATTATTTTTAAATCAATATCTCTTTCTCCAACCACAGCTAATGTTTCATTATGCTCTCTTGGTGTATCTGTAAAGAAAACCAAGATTTATCAAAACTCACATGTATAATTGTCACGATCTATCCACCAACAAATAATATGAAAAATTAATTTTAAATAATTAGCACATCAAAGAAAGAAATTCATGAGGAAGTAATCATATTAATTTATGGTTGAGATCGATTTTCTCCAAAAGTCTTATTATTTTCTTTGGATGTCTTATCTTTCCAATAATAAATCTTAGCAAGAATTTGGTTCTCCTCATACCAAACATTGAATCCCATTATATTTTTTTATTTTATTCAGACTTGTAAAATTTGTTTTCTTAATTTTTATTAAATGATTTAAAATTTTCCTTTTAAAACTACTCTTTTTTGTTAAATTGACATGTGTTTGAGATTCAATTTTAGTGAGAGTTTTATTTTTTTTCCTTATATTCTAAGTGCACAATAAGATCATCAAGGGACATTTCTATTATACCCAAGTATTTGTGCAACCGACTCCATGTGGTAATTTTTTAATTATTGATAAACTATAAATGCTCATGCTTATGTCATGTTCTTTTAGATCATGAATAATGTTTAAATTTAATTTACTGATCTAATCAATGCAGAATCACTCATTTTATATTCATTGAAGATTCACCAAATATTTAAACACACATCTTCATTTCCATATTTTGATTCAAGTGTTTTCCAAAGCTCAAAAGAAGAGATGTACAAAACACGTCATAAAGACGATCGAAAGAACACTAAAAATATTTTGAATGAAAGAAGAATTATTTTCTCTTTTTGAATTAGATTTGAATGAAAGAGAATAATATATTACAAAAATTAATCCTAAACATGTAAACTAATACATAATTTTCTTTTGCCATCTTTTAAAGTGTTCTATAAATTTTTTCATAACATCATTATGATAAAGGATATTTGTGTAGACATATATTTTAAATTAGTAAAATAATTAAAATAAAGAAAATATTTTGATTTCTCTAAGATTGTTAACTATAAGAAAATAAATTAATAATTAAGAAATAAACTTAAATACCAAGCAAATAAAAAATAAAAGTAATGAGATTAAAATACTTGGAGTGCGTCGATTAATTATCCTGAAGATCAGCTTCTAATGGTTTTCTACTGGATAACTCATCCTCTTCTCTGATCAAAAATCACAGATGGCAAAACTTCAATTAATTGTGTATCTCTACCAAAATATAAAGAAGCAAGAAAATATTGAACGTAGAATGTAGAGAGACTATTCGATTATCCCATTTAAGCTCATATTATCATCATTTAAGTAAAGATAGAGCAATATTAAATCACCTATGATTTATAATCGTTATTAGGTGTTATTTTTGGGTTATAAATTAATTTATTTGTATTTATTTAATTTATGTTTAAGTTATATAATTAATATATTTATTATAATAACGTTTTAATAATAACGTTACATATTATTAATACAATACTATGATTAATCATGATTGCATCATGTGGCACTTGATTCACTTGATTAAGTAGCTCTTGAACAGATATCCATCAGGTGCACAAATTTCTTCATGATGAAAAACAAAAATCTCTTCAAACAAAAAACAAAAATGAGAAACTATTTTTCCGCTCGATCTCTTTTCAGCCGAACAAGGGTAAAAACTAATATTGGTTTCATTATTATTTAAAGTAGATAATCTTAATTAATATTTAAGATATTAAATTTAAAATGTTCGTATAAAAAAATACCAATTTCATAAATAAATTTTTTTGATGCCTAAAAAAATTAACACTAAACTTTTAAAAAATTTAAAACTCATTCAATTCCTTCAGCATTTCCATTGCTTTTTCTTTTTTCATATCTTTTATGTCCCTCAAACCTAACAGAACCATAACCAGCTTACACATTGAAACCAAATAGAAACCAAGCCACAAAGAAAGCGATCTAGGCAAAACCCTCCGAATTTTTTTTTTTTTTGGTTTTGTCTGTCAGCCACTTTTCTTTCCATTGTTCCTCTCCTCGAAGCTAAATAGCAGTTAGATTTCTTCCATTCTTTCTACAGTCTCCCCCTCTCTGTGCAAAAAGCCCTCCCGACCTTGTCCAGAAACCCACCTTTATAACTATAATCTTTTATATGACAACTCAATCATCCAAGAAGTTAAATTATTGAATTTTCAATTCTTATTAACAGATAAGAGAATTTGATTTCACGGGAAATTACACATCAGGATATAGATAATCATCGATGAATATATATATATATATATATATATATATATATATATATATATATATATATATATATATATATATATACTATTACTACTATTATTAAAACATGGTTTGTCTATCATCTAAATTTTGTTTATTTATACTTAAATAGCACTCAAATTTATATTATTACATCAAAATTATATCATCATTAATTTTATAATCAAATGCACAATTTTATATAGAAGAAAGATCATTTTTCTAATTATCAAATTTTATGAGTTAGGTTGTAAATGCATAAGAATTGTGTGCTATGTATGCCAAATTTTCTATTTTGGCTTTGAAAGGTTGAGGTATTATTTGCCAAAAAATGTTTTTTATCTATTTAGTTCTTTGAGTCCATATCTTCACTTTTATATGCTTATCTAACATCTTCATACAATTCTTTCTTTTCTTGTGAATTTATTTTGTTATATGATCTGCAATAAGAATAAATCTCTCATGCACATAGATTTTAAACATAGGTAATTCATATCTATATTTTTTTTTTATTTTATTTTTACTTATTTTTACTTATCACTCTAATACTAAATAATAAAATCTTGTACATGTGTGTGAGATAATTTGACAAATATTTTATTTTTTTTTTTTTAATTTTTGTAATTATTATATCAATTTTAATATATGATTTGAAGTTTAATATATTAATAATATAATTAAAGCCTAAATTTTCTTCACTTCAATGATTTCTTATCTTAATTTTATTTCTCCTAAACATCTTGTTATGAATTTGTGAGATTTAAAAATTTAGGCCAAATTAGTTACTACTAAACTTTCAATAAAGACATAAATTTCAATTTCTTACTTAAATTTATGAATCCAGTTTTTCTTGGTTTATTTAAGTTAACAAATTATTAAGATTTGATGCATAATTTTCATGTCCTCAAGCTTTCATTAAAATAATATTTATTTTAATTTAATATTAATATGGTACGATGATACCAGGTTAGATTAGCCGAATAATTTATTTTGTAAATTGAATTATTATTACATATGAAATTCAATGTCATTGTACCATTAAGTCAAGAAAATTAAATATTTAACTTAATTTAATATAATATAATTAGATTTTTTTAGTATGTGTAGCTTTCATTAAATTAATTTAAATATTCAATGGAATGACATTTCTTAAAGAAAACTAAATGATAATCCATCTAATATCATGAGTGTCTACATAATATATTTTCCATTATATCAACTATTTATTAATATAAATTTATTCACAAAATGTATTCATTAAAAAAATTTCATATATTGCATATCTTTTTATTATCTCTCTAATACATTTCTTTCTATTTTCTTATAGATAAATCTTATTCTTATTACACTAATGATTTTACACCAATTAAATATATGCTTTATAAATTATATATTTTTATTTTTATATGGAGATAAGAGAATTTGATTCATGAATTTTACTTTTACATATGTATGATTAAATTAAGTCATGTATATTTTTTTGATATTCTTATTTACAATTTGTAATAACATTCTTTTATAAATATGCATTTTGAAATTTTATATATTTGTTGATAATTTTTATATGTACTTTTTCTAAAAAAAAAAAAAAAAGAAATATAATTAAGGTTAAGTTGGACTTTAAAAATACTTCAACCAATCACTTTAATATGATATAATAAATGTAATATTCTTTAATCACAAGTTACAAACTTGTAAGATATATAAAATTTATATAAACTTTGCAATAACTTGTTAGCACTTAGATCACACAACATAATTACATAATTTTGATTTAATAATCTCAATTTAATTTGACACTATGATATAAACAAATTATTTTTTAGTTTTACACAACAAATAATGTACATGATTCTTTTTTAATAATCATCTTTACATCTTATTTAACTTAAATAAGGATTTTATATTTAACATATTCACTTATTAGTCCCATATAAATTATGTTATATAATTAACTATAAAAATTACCAATCTTTCTATCTATTTCTATCTTGCAGAGAAATTATTCTTCATTTTCTTCTTATTTTTTCTTTAATTATGATAACATTTTGATTTCAATCAAATTTTTTTTCAACATTTAAAATTATTTCCTTCTATAGATATATTTTTATAAATAATTTGAAAAAATTATTGAAGTGATACCATTATATCTTATTGATCTACTTTCATTTCATTATATAACCTTTCTTCTTCTTTTTTATGTGATTCCAATCATAAAACTATATTTTATAACAACCATCTTAATTTTCTAAATGCTTAAAAAATACTAATTAATGAGATATATAAATGTAAAATTAATTTGGTTTTTTGATTTCAACTATAAACATATCATATGCAAAAATCATTTTGATTTTGTAATTATTGATAGATATTAATTATTAAAATATATATAATTAATATAAAATTAAGTCAAATACAAAATATCATTATAAAATACATCTATAAATTATTTTTACATAAATCAAACATTAAAAAATTAATTCATGAAGAATTATATATAAGAAGATATTTTATATATCTCTAAAAAATAATCATCATCAAATAATTCTAAATAATAAATTTAAGAAAATATAGACTAATGTTATAAGTTTTTATGTCATAATTATTTAATATATTTTTTTAATGAAGTATTCAAAATAATAAGCTCAAATTTCTCTTTGTATAAAATTTATATATAGTTAAATATTATATTAAATTATAACTTCTAAAATTATTATGAATTTAAAAGATTTTTACTTATCATCCCAATATCAATTATAACAATCCTCCTAAGAAGCTTAGGAGCTATTTGGGATCACTTTTATTTTTTATTTTTTATTTTATTTTTATTTTATTTTATTTTGCTTAAAAATAAAACTTGTTTGATTATACTTGTTATTTTTAAAAACACTCAATATCTTTTTAATATTTTGAATATTTTTAAAAACAACATTATTTATTTTTTAAAATAAAAAATAAAATCACATAAAAAACACTCTAAACAAACATATTTTTAAAAATAATATAAATAAAAAATAGAAAACAAAATTAATCCCAAACGACCACTTAATAATTTAGATCACATTCAAATTACAAAAAATATGCTTATAATTTTCTCTATTTTCTAAATTATTCTTATGATTTAGATCACCTTAGGTGACGTTTGGGATCACATTCTAATTTTTATTTTCGTTTTCAGTTTTTTTATTTTTGTTTTATTTTTGTGTTAACAAAAATAAAAATATGTTTGGTATTCTTATAAATTTTTTGTTTTAAAAATAAAAAACAAAAAACGATTTTATCATTTTCAAAATTTTTAATTGGAAACATAGAATGATAAGGTTGATTATTATACTCTAAAATATGATTGAGCAAAGAAATTCACTATTATCATAAAACTTAAACCAATCTTCAATAAATTAATATATTCAATAATAAAAATAAATAAAATAATCATTAATTAAATTAAAAAAAAAAATACAATTTTCATAAAATCAATATAAAAAAAGTCTCTTATTACATTATTATAATAGTTTGAGAACTCTCAACATGTAACTTTGATAATTATACTTCAATCTGCACCTCTCTTAAGTTCATATGAACTCATTAAGTTTCTCTGCAATTGCCTTAATCAAATGGCTGATTTACTCAATCGTAAGTGCACTTACTAAACCAACAAGACAATTAAGAAAGCATAATACAGTTCATTAAATCATATAACAATTCAAATATTTTGTCACAGACTAGTGGAAGCTCATATGGTTAAGCGTTAGCAGCTCTTCTATTGAGGACGTTTGATCATATTCTTAATTACAATCACTTGATGTCTATGAGAACTATCAGGCTTCAAAGGCCTTCAGAATTAGTCAATATATTGAAGGAAGAAGAAGATAAAAGGTTGAACAATTAAGTAAAATTTCATTGAAATCAAGAACTAATAGTAATGAAACTACAGATGAAGGCAATGCTTGCACAAATAGAAAGTTACAATCTGTAAGATCCAATCTTCCTGCATACCGGAAATGGGCTTCGGTAAAGCCTCTCCCATTTTCAAGTCGAGTAGAGTCTGAGATGAATTAGGCATCTCATTTGAGGGAACCAACCGTCATTTCAAGTGCATTAAGCGGCCAGAAGCAAGACCAAATTAAGTCTGAGATGAAGGCCATCACCATTGCTCTTCACGTCCATCACATTGTTTCTGCTGCAGTAGCTCAATGTGTAGTTCTTGTGCCCATAATATCCATCATAATTCTCTAATCAAAAAAGTTGAAAAATTGAAGATGAAAGACAATAAGCTTCAGGCAAGGCGCCTATGTAGGCCAATTTCCAATGGCCATTTGTGATATGCATGCTTTGAACTACTTCAACTGCCTATCTATTTTTTCGTCTAAAAGGGGATCAAATAAAGTTCGATGTGGCGCTTGTTACACAATTACACAATTTTATCTTAAGACTTACACCTCAACTCAGGAACATAAAACATCTTAATATCCAATTACACAATTTTAAACTTTGGCATAAAATAAATTATACACAAAAAGAGCCTCCCACATCTTGACCTCAAGAACTGACTTTGCAAGCTAAGTAAAACCCTGAAACTACTTCCTCTCTCCATATGAGAAGCTTCTGTTCGCTTTCGTTGCTTCCTATCGCTCACCAAAGCCCCTATGGTTGTTTATAAGCATAATCAGCAGCTTCTTCACTAATCTAAACTAAATCATTACAGTGACCAAAGCTCATTAAATAAGTTTTAACTTTCCTAAAACTTTCAGACTACAGTTGCTGCTTCCTTGTTCAGAACTCACGGAAGGAAATTACTAAAATTTCTCTAATTGCAGATCTCACAGCAGAAAACTAGATGTGAACTATTCTGATAAAATACTTTACAATCCCTAGGTTTTCTTCTATGCATTCAATCCCTTCTAATCAAAAAATCATACCTGATAGAAATGGAAGAAAACTCAAAAGATAATTAGGACACTGCGGCTTCTACTAGTTCGACGAGCTGAAAGTGAAGAGACGACGAGATATAAGGCCTTTATGATTATGAAGAAGAAGAAGAAGAAGAAGAGAAGAAGTCGTATCTCACGATGGTATATGAGAGACGCGAAAAGGAGATTTTATGGTTCTGGCTATTTTAAAACAAAAACAAAGGGAGATTATTTACATATTTAATATTTTTTTCTATATTTAAAAATATATATTTTACTTTTAAAAAAATAAATAAAATAATATTTTTTGATATAATATTGAAGATTATAGTTATATATATATAAAAAATTGAAGTTTAAAATTAGATATGTAAATACATAAAATTATTTGGTATATATATAAATTCTCAAAAAAAATTATCTATTTCTAATACTTTTGAAAACAAAAAATAAAAAAATAGAAAATAAAATTAATCTCAAACAGCTCCTAAATATTATTTGTGCAAATTGAAAAGTATACCATCTCATAAACTTATCATTGAATTATAATCTAAAAGAAAATAGATTTTGTCATTGAAAATAAAAAATTATTTTAAAGAATTTTTTTTAGAGAAATTAATTATTAAAGTATTTTTTATTTTTAAAATATTATTCATATCTATTTTATGCATATATATATATATATATATATATATATATATATATATATATATATATATATATATATATATATATATATATATATATATATATATATATATATATAAAGCAGAAAATAGTTTCGATCTGCTGCAAGCTCTGTCCTAGCTAGATGGTTTATACAAGCTTTTGCCTCTCTCTTTTTTCTTCATTTTATATTCTTATGGAAAATAAAAGAGGAAACTTATGGTGAGTTTCTTGATTTTAATATTTTGAAGCTGTTATTTTATTTCTTCATATAAATTTGGTCCACTTGATCGTGGCCCATGGTCTGGGAAGAGAGCACCACCACGACCGAGGCCTTTAAGTTATAGAATGTTCAAAACTCTTTTTATTTATTTATTTAAGGTGAATGTAACATAAGAATTTATTATTTTTTCATATATTATATTTATTTTAAAGTAAATTTAATAGTTTTAAAGTTTGTCTTAATTAAAGGTGTGCATTAGTTGGTTCAAGCTGAAAAATTGAATCAACATAATATTATTATTTGATTAGTTTGGTTTCATTTTTAATTTTAAATACCCAGTTATTTGATTTTCGATTTTCGATTTTCGATTCAATTTAAAAAAAAAGATCAATTAAATAGAATAAATCAAAAAAATAGTTTTAAAAAATTAAATATAACTATATAAATTTGATTGTAAATATTTAATTATTTGTATAAATTGATAGATTTATAGTTCATTAAGAAAATTTTAATATATAAAATTTATTAGATTGTGTTTTAATTAATTAGATTATTAAAAATAAAAATATTTATTTTTTTATATGTTATTCGATTTGACCAAAATTGAATCAAATAAATCAAATTATAATTCAATTCGATTAGTTCAATTTTAAACCTTATTTGATTCATTCAGTTATTTAAGTTATTTTTAACAAAATCTCAACTGATCTAAGTGACTGAATGCACACCTCTAATCTTAACAAAATTTTGAAAGTATTTATAACCTTCTTTTTTCTTTATAAAAAAATTGATATAAAATTGAGGTTGAACCTACAGTAAATCAGATTATATAATAAATATTAAGATTATTAAACATTATCTAAATAATGTAATAATATAAATAAGTGATGAAGAAATAATAAAAAAATAGAACACATATATTGGTAACTTTTTAAACAATTATAAATTTAAAAATTGATATAAAATTCATTAAGATATAATTATATGTGTATTATAAATATATATATATTAAATTTAAAAAAGTTTTCTAATATAGATTTATAAAACTAAATTTAATTTCTAATATAAGAAAATTATTTTAAAATTTATAAAAATAGGTAATAATAAAAGTACAATATCTAAAATATTTATTAAATATTATTATATATTTCTATTTTAAAATATTTTTATATTATAAAATATACTTTATAATCAAAATATTAAATTAAAAATTAAAATTTTGCTTCTATATTTCTTTTTCTATTACTTTTTTTAGCAACTCACATAGAAAAGCTAGTGATTTACTCTTTAAATAAAAAAGTAGCCTTTAAACATGAGCATGTAGTCATGACTTGGTAGGCATGTTATGAATTAACTTAGGTCATTTAAATAATAATGAGACTTTTAAGATTTTATAAATTTATTTTTGAAAGATTTAAATTAAAAAATTATATTTAATTGAATATATTTTTATTAGAAAATTTTCGATCATTTAATTGAGAATTAAAGGTGATTAAAAGAATTGAATTTGAACCTACTGGTTTTATAAAACTAATTCATCATTTTATTTGTCGAACTGATAATTCACACTAGCTTCATCGGTTCAATGCAAAAATAATTTTTAAGGTTAGCTAGATCAAAATTATGCCTCATTCATGATCAAATAAGTAGATTTAGTATAATTTTTAAAACAATGATATAATATGCAATGCTACTATCGCAGTATTCATGTGTTGTAGAACTTTGTTAAGAGATTAAGTATTTTTTGAAATTTGTCTTTGAAGGAAAAGGTACACCAAAAGTTTATATAGTCAATGATTCAATCATCATAGTTCCGTAAATATGGTGAAGATTAATTGTTGATGACTCAATATTAGTCATTATCAAATGCAAATTATTGACTTAATATATTTGTTGCAAAGAAATGTTAGTAATAGAGCTCAATATAACATTAGTGTCGATAACAGGTAATTGCTTTATTGATAATGTTATATGCCACTGTTAATGAAAAAATGGTAGCAAGTAATGGTAGTTGAGAAATATGAGTTGAACAGTATTAGATGGTTATAATAGTTGAGCTACACTAATAAACTAATTGTAGTCTAGCGACACTAATCAAGTGATAATAGTCAACCAATGTTAGTCGAGCATTAACCAAGCAATAATAGTTGGGCGATGGTTTTAACTAGTAGTGATCATCAGTGTCAATCGTCGTGGGAAAAGCTCCACTTAAAATCTAATCATGCTTTTATGGAAGAATGGAGATTTACTTATAATTGAAGTGATGTTTTAATTATTTTAATAAAAATACTCAAACACTCATTAGATGGTCTATGTGCAAGAATATCACACCCATGAGGGGGAGGGGTGAATTAGAGTAATTTTAAAAAAAGTTCTTAAAAAGAAATATCAAATTAAACCTCTGTTGCGTGCCAAAGAACTAGTAGTGATAGAGAAA
Source organism: Cymbidium sinense (assembly GCA_021442155.1). Taxonomy (NCBI): domain Eukaryota; kingdom Viridiplantae; phylum Streptophyta; class Magnoliopsida; order Asparagales; family Orchidaceae; genus Cymbidium; species Cymbidium sinense. The sequence continues at coordinate 166,333,321 of CM038216.1, read as the reverse complement.
ATTTACATCATAGCTTTGTATGAAAATTCAACACACACACAGATTTTCAAAAATAAAAGAAAACACTTAAAATTGCCGGTCACTACCGCCGACTACCGTCGTCGGTCACTGCCGCCGACCATCATCGCCATCTTCGCCGGTCACCACCATCATTGCCGGTCATCCCCGCCAACTACCGACGCCAGTCGCCATCGTCGACTACCGCTGCTGTTCACGCCAATACCACCGCCAACTGCGTCGACCACTACTTGCATCAATCTCATTGTTGCCAACCAACCATCGCCGCTGGTTATCTCACCGAATTATCGTGCTGCTTGGTCACCTCTCCGACCACCGTAACCAGCTTTGCCACTGCCGCTGATTTCGCTGCCGGTACCACCGGCCATCTCCAGGTACCACCATGGCGATGAGCATTATCAGCCACTCCCCTTCACCATCATTCTACTACTACTACGCATTTTAACTATAACTATATTTGTTGTTCGACATCTTTATCATCCCTTCTCATATACAATTCTGTGATCCCGTTAACGGGAAAATTTTGTACTCTTAAATAGATACATAATAGAATATTTTCTTACCCTGGTTTTCCTCTTTCAAGATTTTTTCCACGTAAAATGAGTTCTCTTATTAATTCTTCAAACATCTGTAAAATCTGAACAAAGCTAAGATGTAAACTTTTATTCTACTACCCGATTTTCTAGCACGCGTTGGCCGTGGGAAACTGATTCTCATTATTTCATCTTGTATGACGATCAAGTTTCCCAACAAGATCAAAACCACCATCGAGGTGGAGCATTTCAAGCTTTTAAGGAAGAAGAATGAAGATTCATCAAACTGTTCCTTGATTTTGTCGAAAATTGGAGAGCAACTCTTAATCTCAGAAGATCGCCCATGTTAATATGTTAAGCATCTAATCGATTACCATCCCAAGAAACAAGTCAAAGTTGGAGGATATTTCAACATTGAGAAGAGATATAGCTTTGCAAATTATGATTTTCCAATCATACTCATGGAAAAACAAGACCATGGTTAAGGAGCAACTTTGGCTACAACCACAAACGAACATTTTGATTCGATATCTTCCATACAGGTTAATGTCATCGAGTAACAATCTAACAAATAACCTCGGATAAGTCAAAAATCCTACTAGTCAAAGCTCGAATCTTGATGTCAAAAGTAAGTTGATCCTCAGTTGAAACTAATCAAGATCAAGCACTTAAAATATCATTGGAAACTTTAGGATATCAATTAAATCCTTAAATAGCACTTAAACATGGATTGTTTATAGTCAAATCGAGTGTCTTGACGAGCCAAATCTAACAAGCCTAAAATCTCCTAATTTTGACTTCATTTGAGCATTCAAATACACAAAATATATTAGATGATCATGGGAATCATTTTGAGCCGTCCGATGGAGAAGTAATTCAGATTTTGCATGTATTTGCAGAAATGCCACCCCCTCTAATATATAAATAGCCCATCATTCTTCACATGAGGGGATCCCAAGCAAACGAGAGGAGAGAGCTATAAAGCTTGAAAACCATCCAAGCATAATTGTGCCACCACTCGACGGTCACACCGTTAGTTGCCAACCACCAGCGTAGCACTATCGATCCGCCATCATCATCTCCATGCGTCATCATGTACCACCGGCCGGTCTGCGTAGACCACCGTCCGGTCCGCCACATTCGTCGGTCCGCGTAGACCATCTCAGGCCATCTTCACGGTCACTCTCCGCGATGACCTTCATCGTCGTCGTGACCATTCTCATCATCTCTACTATTTGTTACTGACTATATATTTGTTGTTGTGATTACGGATTTTATTATTAGCCCTTCTGTATCTGATTTGTAATCTCATTATCGAGAAAATTTTGTACTCTAAAACAGATACATAGTGGAAGATTTTTACTAGGCTAGGCCCCGTTATTTTTTCCATCTTTTCAAGATTTTTCCATGTAAAAAATTCTAGAGTTTTATCATTAATTCTTCAAACATCATTGTCATGGATTCCAATAAAGCTAAAGGTAAACTTTTCTCTCTTGGTTTCTAGCACAGCAGGTTTGGCGTCTGGGAAGCTAATTCTCATTATTTCAACTTATATGACGACCAAGTTTCTCACAAGATCAAAACCACCATCGAGGTGGAGCATTCCAAGCTTTTAAGGAGCGCAAGCAAAGAATGAAGATTCATCAAACTTCGTTCCTTCAAATTTTGTCAAAAATTGGGGGGCAACTCTTAATCTTAGAAGATCGCCCATGTTATTATGTTAACCATCTAATCGATTACCATCCCAAGAAATAAGTCAAAGTTGGAGGATATTTCAAAATTAAGAAGAGATATAGATTTGCAAATTATGATTTTTCAATCATACTCATGGAAAAATAAGACCAAGGTTAAGGAGCAACTTTGGCTGATATAAATGGATGTTTTTGATTAGACCTCTTTACATCTGGAGTTAACGTCAGTAATATCTTTGACCAACCTGGATAGGTTAAAATCCTCGTGATTCAATTTGATCTCTTTCATATAGGTTAGCGTCATCGAGCAAGACTTTGACAAATAACACTCGGGATAGGGTCAAAACTGCACCTTTTACTCCACGGGTAAAGTCGAAATAACACTTTGGTTCCGATCCTTGGTGGACTTCCCGCGACCTCTTCTATACAAGTTACGCGTCGAGTAACACTTTGACAAACAACCCGGATAGGTCAAAATTCTCGGCGGATTGATTGACCTCTTCCATAAGTTAACGTCATGAGTAACACTCGCGACAAACAACCGGATAGGTCAAAAACTTCAAGCGGATTAAATTTGACCTCTTCCATACCGTGCGTCGCCGGGTAACACTTTAACAAAAACCTGGATAGGTCAAAATTCGGTGGATTCAATTCAACCCTCCATATATGTTAACACTCGACAAACAACCCGGATATGTCAAAATCCTCGGCGGATCCAACCTCTTCATACAGTTAATGTCATCGAGTAACACTTTGACAAACAACCTCGGATAGGTCAAAATCTCCAGATTCAATTCGACCTCTTCTTCCATACAGTTAACGTCAGTAACACTCGAGAACAACCGGATAGGTCCAAAATCACCGGCCGATTTCGACCTCTTCCATACAGTTAATGTCATCGGGTAACACTCTCGACAACACCGGATGGATCAAAATTTTGGCGGCAATTCGACCTCTTATGCGAGGTTAATGTCATCAAGTAACACTTTGACAAACCTCGAATGGGTCAAAACTTCTCGGATTGATTCTACCTCATGCAGTTAATGACATCAGTAACATCAAGGAGAATGATACTTTGAAATTATCTATCGGACTTTACGAGTTGCTCAAATGACGGTTCTATTAAGCTTCCCGCATCTTGGCGATTATCTGTTGAACCATCCATTGAATTTTCAAGAAATCCAATTTCCTACAATAGAAGTAGGAACTACGGGCCGTCGCGGTCATTACCAAACGATCATCACCGTCGACCATTATGCGATCATCCCCGACTACACCGGCCCGCGTTGGCTTCGCCATCACCGGTTCCTGCCGACCACCCCGTCGGCCAATAACCGCCGTTCGCCATACGCCGGTTCACCGGTCATACCGCTTACCATTCTGCGGTCTGGCTAATATGCCGTCGTCAATCATCCGATTCCACCATCGCCAGTTCGCATTGCCACCCGTCGCTGCTGAAACCGCCGCCGTATCATACATGCGGTCGTCGTCATGTCGGTTGTCATTCGCGTCGCCGATTCTTTGCATCGACCCTCCAGGTTGGCCGCCGCCGTCGTCGGTAGCCGATCTCACGCCGTCAATTCCATCGCCGGTCGTCCCGCCAAATATCGCCGTCAACCATCATCCGCCGGTCATGCGTCGACCACCACCGGTCCGCGCCACCGCCCACCATCATCGCCGGTCGTCGTCATTATTATTGCCATCGTCCGGTCTTCACCGTAGCCACTCTGGGCCCGTCGTTGTCGTAGCCATCGTCGTCCGTCGGTGTCATTAAATCACCCTATCGCCGGCCCGTTGCAGCATCGCGGTCAACCATGCCGTTCGATCATCCCGCCGACCTGCGTCGAACATCATCGTCGACCACTATCGCCGGCCACCGTCGTCGGGCATTGCCGTCAATCATCGTCGTCGATGTCGCCGGCCAGCCGTCGTCGGACATATCATCATGGGTTATCGTCTCGATCGCCATGAGGTCGGTCGGTCAGCGGTTAACTCTTTGAGGAAAATCGAGTATGTACCACGAGCCTTGATCGCCTCCGAACGACCTTCTCTTAAGAAGAAGAGGAACACCAGAGCACATGAGGTGTGTGCCATCTCCCTTGACCCTAGGGAGTTTTTATAGACCCCCTATAGAGGCAAAAAGATAAAAAATCAATAAAAAATAGCCCAAAATCACTCAAAACTGCTCAAAGCGGGCATAAACGGGCCAAAATGGACAAAAACGGGCGTTTGCGCCCGTGCATCTGTAGACCCGCATGAATACGCGTAGCGTGTATCCGCTTGCCCGTGGTGGCCCTTCCGCCCTTCGCGACCGCCATTCCACGCCCCACCTGCAGCTCTGACCGTGACCCCGGCTCGTCCACTTCATTATAGGCTGCATCCGGCCATTCTCGACGCGTGACCAGCGTCCATTGACCCGGCTCATTCAGGGCATTGCAGCAGCGCTACCGGCTTCGCTGGCCCGGTCTTCGCCGTGCGTACTGCTCGCGGGTGTCGCAGTAAATGTCAGATGGTCAATAACCCCAAAACCTTGTGCCGCGTCGCGTGTGCATCGCATCGCCCCGCTTAGTGATCATAATCTTGTGCATGAAGATCTGTTCTTTCAAAATGTGTGGTTAATGGACCATGATTTCATTGAAGAATTTGATATTTTCAAGTATTTGACATATATATTTTGGATGATTGAGATAATGTCATCCGTAGAGGGATATGACACTTAAATCCTAGTTGAGCATAAATCTTGATGTGTGAAGTTGATCCATTGAAACTAGTTGAGATCAAGCACTTAAAATATCATTGGAAATTTTGGGATATTAGTTAAATCACTAAATAGCTCTTAAACATGGAGTGTTTATTGTCAAATTGAGCGTCTTGACGAGCCGGATCTAATAAGTCTAAGATCTCCTAATTCCAACTTCATTTGAGCATTCAAATACACAAAATACATGAGATGATCAAGGGAATCATTTTGAGCCGTCCAATGGAGGAGTGGTTCGGATTTTGCATGTATTTGTAGAAATGTCACCCCTCTAATCTATAAATAGCCCCTCATTCTTCACATGAGGGGAGCCCAAGCAAAAGAGAGGAGAGAGCTCTAAAGTTTGAAAACTCTCCAAGCATAATCGTGCCACCACTCGACAGTCGCGGACCACCGCCGTCGGCCGCCGTCAGCCTCCACTACCAATCCTCATCGTCGTCAATCTCCGTCGCTGGTCATCATCACCGACCACTGACGCCGGTCACCGTCGCCGACTACCATCGTCGGTCCGACCATCTTCGCCGGTCACCCTCACGACGACCTTCATCGTCGATCGACCCCGTTGTTCCGTCTCCTATAGCATTACAACTAAGCGTGACTATATAGTTGTTGTTATCTAATTTTGGGATTCCCATTGTTAGTCCTTCTCATATACAATTCTATAATCCGTTTAGAGAAAATTGACTCAAGCATACATAGTGGAAGATTTTATTGGGGTGCGTGATTTTTCTCTCTTTTGAGATTTTTCACGTAAAAATTAGCCCTCATCTAAATAGCCACATTCTTCACGTGAGCTCAAGAGAGAAAGAGAAGTTTGAAAACTCTCAAGCATAATCGTGCCACCACTCGGCGATCACGGACCATTCGGCCGTACCGTCGACTTATCCTCTCGTCGTCAATCGTCATTTGGTCATCATCGCCATGCGTCACCGTCGCCGACTACCATCGTCGGTCACCGCCACCGACCATCTTCGCCGGTCACCCTCATGATGACCGATCGTCGCTCGTTGTTCTCCATCATCTTAACGGATTACAACTAAGCGTGTATATAGTTGTTGTTGCGGTCAGGATTCTATTGTTAGCCCTTCTCATATACAATTCAGTAATCCGTTATAGAAAATTTTGTACTCACGAAGCATATAGTGGAAGATTTTATTTATTTAGGTAAAATTGATTTTCTCTTTTCGAGATTTTTTAAAAATTATGGAATTTTATCGTTAATTGTTCAATCATATTGTCTTGGATTAAAATATATAACTTTTTACGCGTGATTTTTCAAATCTATTTTCAATATTGCAATTATAAGATTATTAATATATTTTATTTAAAACCAATTCTTTTTAAATTTATGCAATCAATATTAACTGTTAGTTAATTTAATTTATTCAATTAACTAAATTAAATGAGCTAATTGATAAATCATATTTCAATCATAATTTAATTGTAAATATATATAATTTGACTTCAATTATTAACAAATTGAAAATTAATTAATTTTTTAAGCTAATTAAATCAATAATTCACATTTTAACTATATATAATAAGTCTATATATCTAATTAAGCTATTTTAATTTCCCATTAGTCGCTGCATGCCGACTCAAGTGCATATCTACAGTAAGGCTACAGTGCATCATAGGTTTAAGGAAAATTAAGATTAAGTTATTTAACTTAATTAATTCTTAATTAAAATTAAAATAATAAATATAATTAATCACTAATGATATATTTTACTTTACCTTCTTTTGTGGCCTTACAATCCTCCCTTTCTTATAAAATTTAGTTGCTTTACTCCTCGGCTGAATCTAGATATATCTTTTATTGGTCAGATTTTTAAAAATACAAAATTACTAACTTGAAATTCTTTCTATTTGTACTTAGGTTCATAATATTTTTATTTACGTTTATGTGCAACTTTCAATTTGTCTCTAATCTCTAATAATTATAATTTTTTTAATTATTTGATCTAATCAATTCTGATCCCAATAACTTTCAATTTGTCTCTCTTTATAAAAATGATTAGGATGACTTTCAAAGATTTAAAAGAAATAAGTTTTAATTTACTTTTTATTCTTTTGGGTACTACAATGTCGGTGCAGGAGCATATTAGTAGCTTCATGAGGCTTTATACAAGAAGCAATCATTGATTGTTGGGGTTTGGAGATATAAATAAACGATGATGAGAAGGAAATGTTATTATTATTTATATCATATTTATGTGTGGATTTCTTTTGAGAGTTAGTTCGTGGAGAGAAGCATGATAAATATAAAGTAAGAAGGATTTAGCATTAAAAAAAAAAGGCTAGGGAAAATATTTAAGTGTAAATATTTGTACAATGTATACATCTCAAATCTAGTAAAAAGATAATATTTAAGTTTAAATGTTTGTATCATGTACACATTTTATGAACGAAGTGTTTGAGCGTCAGTAAATCCTCCGCGTGAGCGGCAATTTCCTTCGATCGATTAGGTAGAATTAAATATATCATCGATCAATTTGGCGTTTTGAGGATGATGAAGTTATCGATCGGAGTCGATTTCGTGATTTTGGCATTTCATGATTTCGCGTTGTTGTATCAGTCGATCAGCGATGTTTTCGATCTGCGGGCTCATTTTAGCTTAGTCTTATGAGCTCGACTCGACTTATGGTGCATACATGGAGGTCAATGTCATTATGCATGTTATAATCAAGAGAGTACCTCAAAATCATTAAAGGAGATCATAAATTCTACAAAAATAAATGAAATTACAAACAAACTAAAGAAAGAGTTTTCAAAAAGAGAAATAAATTAATCACAAATGCTAGAGTCTAAGCTTAGAAACAAGAAAAAAACAATAAAGATATCTATTCGCATATTACATCTCCTTGGCTTACTCCACACACACATATATGTATATGCATATATATATATATATATATATATATATATATCACTACAATTAAAAAAGTAAATATTTCTCATTTGCTCTCTTTCCCTTTTCTTAGTAATTCTCCTAAAATAAGATAACAAAACCTCTCCCCATACAATTCAAAGAAAACATCAAGAGTACTTGATGAAGCTAAAACTCACTGGAAGAAAATATATGAAAGAAGCAAACCACCCACTTTCTTCTCAGAAATCCAAATCTTAATAAACAAGCTTGTCTATTTCCTGCTCTCAACCTTCAGAACTAATTCAAGACAGATAAAAACATCCTAAATGCAACTATTTTAAAAACCATCGACTATGCTAATCATATCTTCAAACGAAGTAAAAGAGGTTTATTGACAAAGTAAGCTCCATGCTTAAAATATTTGACGATCAAACTGCAATGCGAAAAGCTAAGTGAATAAATAAACCGCCCATTTTTTTTCCAAGTCTCTTTTAATCAATTTCTTTTAATAGTCACCCTAAACCTCAATTTTAAAAAAAAAAAAAAAAAGATGACTTTGCTGCTCGCCCCTTCTTCCCCTCATAAACCTATTTCAAAAATGATAATTCAAAGAAGAAAAATCATTAACTCTAATTCAACCATCCGAATGGCTCCAAAATCATCCAACAAAACACTAAATTGCCCTCAGCTAATTAAAAGTGATGGACACTTTCATATCTATTTCAAAAAGGAGCCCGTTAGTATTTGATATAATAAGAAGTTTATATAGACAAACTCCACATGCAAATCATTTATCCACTATGACAGTTTTAATTTTTTTATTTATTCTTGTTGCTAGAAAATCATAGAAGAAAAAGTTTGTGTCTTAGCTTATTTAGAAAGTCCAAAGACAATGTGATATTTAAAGAACAAGAAAACTCTAGAATTTTACGTGAAAACCTCGAAAAGAGGGAAAACCACGGGCTAGCCCAAGAAAAGCTTCCACTATATATCGTTTGAGTACAAGATCTTCCATAGAGATTACGAATTGAGATATGAGAAATGGCAACAGTAATGTGACAATGTGACGAATGTTTGACGATGATGTGACGAAAGTTGACGACAATGTTGATGACCATAACGACGATAGTGGTCGATGATGACCGAACAATGATCCCACACGAGTATCGATGGTGGTATACCCCGTGGTGGTTGACACGTCGAGTGGCGACGATTGTGCTTGAGGATCTTTATTTCTCTCCTCTCTCTTGCTTGCCCCCTTCTCCTTCACTTGGCCTCCCCCATATGAAGGGCTATTTATAGATTGGAGGAGCGTAAAATACATGCAAAACCCGCACTCCAATTCATCTGGACTCAAAATGATCCCCTTGATTGTATGATGTATTTTATGCATTTGAATGCTCAAATGAAGTCGAATTGTAAGATCTTTAGCATTTAGAACCGTCGAGGCTCGATTTGACTATAAACACTCTATATTTGAGAGTTTTTAGAAATTTAACTGATGTCTCAAAGTTTCCAATAATATTTTAAGTCTCTCACCGCCAATTTTTGATTAATTGCCAAAGATCAAGATTTATGCTTCGACTAGAAGAATTTTCAGGATCATATCAATTATGTAACTCCCAGACCAAATTGAATCTCTCATTTGCAGCTGCTGTCTTCTAACATCTTCCCCAAACCAATCAAGATGAAGTGTTTTGTTATTCATAATTACTTCATTGTTTGGCGTAATTCTTAAGAAATTGGTTTTAGCTAAGAAATTAGAGCATATACTTATGTCTCTTCATGATCATCTCGTTACCTCCATTCTTCAATTTGCTGGTGAAAAAAAATCAAATTTATGTTAGGAGTTCTTGTACTAAAATGTTAGAACTACAAGCAAATAAATTAATAATTAAGAAATAAATTTAATACGACTAAGTAAATAAAAAATAAAAGTAATGAGATTGAAATAGCCTGGGAGGGAGGCGTGCCGATGACACTATCATTAGAGTAGATCAAGCCTTGGGTGTACCAATTTGTAGCTCTCTTTTCTGTTGAGAATTTTAAATGTGAGCTCATATATTAATTTATTATACATTATGCTTATCTTATTTTTAAGCATATTAATTTTGTGATCAAATAAAGATGTTGACCTCCATATGTGTGCCACAAATCAAAAAAAGCCAATAAATCGAATTCGACGGACTTCAGAAGCGACAGTGTGCAAATTGGGGTTCAAAATGCACTGGACGTCACCGAAAATGGTCGAAATGACCTCTGATCGATGAACGGACTTCGCCGTTGCGTTTAGAATATCGAAATTGATCAGAATATAGACATTGAAAAATCTAACAATCAATCGATTAAGCGCTCAAGTTGTGAACATGCATGCACATATATCGAGCTCAGGAGGCACCGACGCAAGTCAAACGACCTACGTTCATGAAATTGATCATGTCATTGGCTTCGAAATGCCGAAATCTATCAAATAAGACTGTTCGCACTCAATTCGGATAAGTTTGCACGAAAATTGAGCGAGGGAAAACATGTGACACGCCCGAAGCTAAATAATTAATGCCAACTCAACTAAACTCCGATATAAATGCACCACGCCATATATATATATAATAAAATTACCTTACATTGATATATATATATATTGACTATGTGCATTTATCGGCATAAACTCATATTAAAATTATTTAAATTAATTTAAAATTAATTTAAAAAATTCTCAAATTGCCCCTCACGCAACAACCTTTCCGCTCTATTTTCAATTTTTTTGAAAAAACTACTTTAATTTAAAATTTAAAAAAAAAAACTGAAAAATAAAAACCATCCCCCCATTTCCCTCACTTCCTCTCTCTCATTCTCTCCCACTTTCCGGTCTCTCTCTCTCTCCATCCCTCTCCCGTCAAAAATCTGAAGAAAAGCAAAATGGGTAAGAAAAAAATTCTCTCCCGTTGAATCTTCCTCAATTTTCCGTTCATTTCTGCCGCCGGCCCACCGCCGGCGCCGTCCGTTCGCGCGTCCCGCGGCATGGCCCGCCGCACCGGCCGCAGCCCGCGACCCGCCGGTCCCGTGCGCACCGCAAGATCCGACCCGAGGAACCCAATCCGCCGCAGCCGCAAAAGCCTCCCGCCGTGCCACTTCGGCTGTCCGGCCCACTCCCGTGAAATCGCGTCCCGCGTTCAGACCCACGGCCCGGCCCGTTCCGCGTGACCTCTCCACTGTCCCGCCATCCCGTCTAACCCGCACCCTGCTGCGACCCAACCGCATCCAGCCCGCGCGACCCGCGCTCCTGCTCCACTGCCGGGCCGCCTGCAGCCGTCCTCTGGCCCGTCAGACCAGCGCAAACCGCGTCCTGACCCGCCGACCCGCGGCCTGCTCCGCGCTGTACCTCGCTCCGCCAGCCCGCGAAAACGGCCCGTTTAGCCTGCACCTGACCCGCCTGCAGCCCGCCGTTCAGCCCGAAACTGCAACCTGCACGGGCCCGCCTCCTTCTCAAGGCCCGCCAGCCTTCAAACAGCCCTCCAAGCCCACTGTTTTGGCCCGTTTACCTTGCTTGGCCCGTCCAGCCTCCAAACTAACCTAAACTTGTCCCGTTTTCACTACGTTGCAAATCAAGAAAGAAAATCACAGATAAATTCTTCCTTTAATTTGATGTTGCACCATCTTTACCAGCTGCTGCCACACAAGAATCGAGAGCATCGTCACGGGAATTCTTCCTTCGACTTCGCATCGATTCTTTCGCTTTAATTTATCCTGCTTCATTGCCAAGAATCGAGAAAGAATGTCATCGAGCGAATTCTTTCCTTCGACTTCCCAGATCGTGATTCTTTTTTAGCCCCACTTCCGCTACCGCAACGAAAGATGTCATCAAGAGGTAATTTTTCTTTTGATTTTCTAGATCCTTACCTTGTATTCTCAATCACATACCTAACCCTATTCTTTTGCAGCTGCTAAAAAATATTTTAACATGTGGTAATTTTGTGAATGTGAATATATATATATATATATATATATATATATATATATATATATATATATATATATATATATATATATATATATATATATATATATATATATATATATATATATATATATATGCTGGTTTTTGAAGAACAGCTCAAGAGGCTGACGGGATGAAAAATGGGTGTCACAGATTCTCCGTTCGAGGCATACCGAGTAAGTCAAACCAGTTGTTAGATGTCGCTCCCCTAGGAGAAATGCTGCCGAAATTTTGTCTAATTTCCAGACTTTAAAAAAAAAGAGAGGATAATTATATATTGCATTGCATGTATTCTTGTAGATTTGAAGACCTCGTTGTGCTCAGTAGGCCACGACGAAATAAAAAAAGAAAAGGATGTGGTGTCACAAGACACCACTCACTAAGCAGTAGACACCGAAAGACGCCAAATACCCTGATGCACCTACAGGAAGATCAGGTTGAAATTCGTCAAATCTTTTGACTTAGAAAAAAAGGAGAGGTAAAATGAACTAACTTAAGCTAAATAACTTGTAGCTAAACTTGTAGCTAATTTTGAACTAAAAAAGCGCCAAATAAAAAAAGGGAGAAATTAAAATGATACGACATGTATAAAAGCAAACAAAAAATGGTGAAAAATACTTACAAAATCTATCAGTAGATTGAAAGCCCACAAAATTTTAATCTCTCCTTTCAAACGCCCTAGCTTTAACCTTTCAAGTAAATGGAATATGATAAGCATCTCCCCTTAGCCTTATTTATGAAATTAGGAGATCAGAGGAAAATCAAATTTAAACAAAAGAGGGAAAACCAACAAAAGAGGGAAAAAATCAAATTTAAACAAAAGAGGGGAAAAATCAAATTTGAGGGGTAAATCTTCTTTTAAAATGACAAACTAAATTATCCTTTGAACCCATAGCATCAAAACTCCTTCTTCGCCACCAGATCTGCAACTCTTAGTACAAGCAGACAGAAGACGATACTAAATCAAAATCTACAAAAAATAGAAGACGATACTAAATCAAAATTTATAAACTATAGGCTTCCTTGATCAAAATTAAGGAATTTCATCCTAATTATGATTTTCAAGATCAATAAATATATTAATTAGATTAAATTAACTAAGCTATGAATACCTGGATGTGCTCGACATAGAGATTTGGTACAAATTTTAATCCAAAAGTCAGAGCTAAATTGAAATAAAAGAAATAAAATATAAAATCAACAATCTCATAGTTCAAACATAAAGTTACCTAAAATTACTATACACCCGCATGGGCCCCGACACTATGTTGAATGCTTAAATTCAAGTGTCTGAGGATGCTTCACGGGTAGTTTCCCGGTTTAGTCTTATGACTGGGTCCAGGTTAACAAAACCTAAAAATCTATAATAAGAGTTTCAAATCAGTGAAATATTTGAGAAACTGATTCTATCAGACGAGATATAATCCTCTCACAGCCTAAACAGAGTAGGATCTAAAGCTCTTCAACATATTCAAATCAATCAATTTTTCTAATCAAATCAATTCAAATCAAATATCAATCTGAAAAAATGGCTTAAATGAAACTCTATCATTAAAAATTTAAACCAAACTCAATCTATTCACCTTCCGCAACTGTTTGTCGGGGGTGACAAATTAAGAAAACTCTACCACAACGAGCCAATGTCAAATCAAGATTCTACATGTTCACTCTCAATCAATCTCTTGCCTAAGGGGGTCGTGTCCTCCGAACCCGGGCTTGGCTCAATGAAGAAGCTTATGACGAGTCCTCGATCATTTGGTTTAATCCGCCACATTATATTACTTATCACGATCAGATCTGTATGTTCCCCCAATGACTCCCTTGAGTTGTGAATTATAAGGTATCTGATAGCAAACAACCCTCTAAGGACACTTAAACTTTGTCTCCTGGGACAAATATCACCCGTGTCTACAAGAATTTCTTGACGACGAACCCATGCTTGATGAGGATCCTTCATTAGGGGTCGACTACCTCCTCTCGACTAAAGAATTAGGAGCCCTGGATGACTAAATCATGGGATCAGACGACACGCCATCATTCCCCCAACCACCCGGTTAAATGATAAATTTCATATCTCAAATTCTAAAACTCTACATGCCGCTACTATATGTACGATTTTGCAAACACTACCTTAATCGAAAGTTCTCTCTCACTTAGGAGGGGTACAACTATGTGGGATTGCTATAGGAAACCCGAAACCATATCTAAAGTTCTCACCAAATAAGAACGAAATCTCTGGGTAGTGTCTTATTTACTATCTCATCTGCCTTCTGAAAATTACGCCGACACTTTAAACCACTCTTTTCACCGAAGAGGTCGATGGCGAATTTTCGGAGCCCACAAAAGATTAATTAATTTTAGGCTTTTGATACATCTTATTAATTTTGTATGAAATTATCATGTGTAGAGACCAGACATTTTGTTTTATTTTAATGATGGGCTGAAATAAAATGAAATACACTCAAGTATAAATAAGGAATCCCTATTCTAAATGGTGAAGCTTTTATTTTACTCATATCCCATCTCTAGTAAAAAAAATATATTTTTTTTCTCTCTCTCAAGAACACCCCTTTAGAAGTGGAAGGCCAAAATCCCGCATTAGCTCTTCCATGGATTCAGGTACGTTTCTGATAAAATCTTCTTGAAAATTTGACATGAGATCCGGGATAGATAAATTTATTTTTATCTTTATATGTTTCCAACAAGTGGTATCAGGGCGATTATCATGTTGAATTGTTGATAAATGATTTTTCCTCTTAATCTTTTGTATTGATTATTTGAGAATTTTATATCAAAGTACATGATTCAAAAATAATTTTTTTTGAGCAAATAATTTGATCATGTGCTTGAAGTATCAATATCCTTTAGATGGCTTTTCTATTATTGATTTTTGAGTAAAACAATATAGCTAAGTTTGCTTTATACTTTGATCATAATTTCAATTTTTTTATGTGATCGATATATTTATTCTCATCATTATGATCTTAATTTAAAATAAAATAAAATTCATAGTTAGCCATATGATTTTGATTCAAAAGTGTTTTATCTTTGATTATTGTTTTTAAATAACAATAAGAAGAAATTTTCACTCGATTTGTAGAATATGAAAAGTCATATCAAAGATAAGTTTTATGAATTATTATTATTGTTTGAGAAGATGAAGAATTTCGAGTTGATTATATTAATATGTGACTTCTCCGGAAGATGAAATAAGTTTATGAATTTTGTTAGAAATTGATTCATTTGTTTAATTAATTCCAAACGTTTCATATTCTTTTAAAAAAAAATGAAATTGTTTGCTATAACATTATTTATAATGTTTCATAATCATTTCAGATTTTAAATCCATCTTTGTTAATCTGAAATATTTTACATTTAATTACTTTGTGCAATTAATTCATGTTATAAACTTTTCATATTCATTCATGTTTATAATGTTTCATATTTATTTCAGATTTTAAATCCATCTTTATTAATCTGAAATATTTTACATTTAATTGCTTTGTGCAATTAATTCCAAACGGAATATTTGCTAAGTAAATATAATAATTACACTTACTGTTTAATATTTCAAAATGTTTTCTATTTCAGAATTGTTTTTATAACATTTATGTATAAATATTCTGATTTAAATTTTATGGATAATTATTGCTTTGACATTCAATAAATAATTTGTAATTCACTAGTACAGAATGGATTGAATTTCTATTGTGAAATCAAGAATGCTCATTTTTTATTAATTATGACATTATACATTCTCTTTTTCATCAAATATACATAGTGTTCAACATATATTTATTGTTTTGACTTTAACAGTTAGCTAAAATAATATAAATATGTTTGGTGTTTCGACTTTAATAGTTAGCTAAAATAATATAAATATGTTTGCTGTTTTGACTTTAATAGTTAGCTAAAATTTATATTATTATTATTTTAAACATTTCAAGTTTGTATCAATTGGAGTAATTGCTAGAATAATATAGTTGATATTTGTTATTTCAAAATTAATTTAAATTGAAATATTATGTCACCAAAGTGACCTCTATTATATCAATTTATTTATTTATGAAATATATGAATATTACATAAATATTATATTTAAATCTATTCGAAAAATAATCGGCTCAAAGGAAGATTATTTTTTGGCCAGATTTTGTGCAGTAATAAATATGTGATAAATTTATATTAATCATGCATACAATATGTCGATCTAAAGATAGACATATCGTTGACAAAATTTATTATTAATACGTAAATTTTAAGAGTATCATTTATAAATTATTATTTATGTCCAGACTAAATTAAATGTTATGTTAGGTATCTATGTGCCCATTTTATTAAATATTTTATTTCAAGCATATATTTTGTTGATATTTTATTTACATTATATATATATGGAAATTATGTTAATTGTGAGTATTATTTATGTTCTTTTCAGTTAATGTTTCTTCTATATTTGTCAATTTGAATAACATTCCTGTTTCAACGACACTAACTTTAAGAAATAGCATATCATCATTATTCTTGGGTGTATGGATCTTGATTATGCATTCAATCAACGCCCTCCCTCTGAGAAAGCACTATTGAACAAATGGCTAACTTTGAAAGTGGGAGCGCTAACCTAGATTCTTATGATTATGAAGCATTCCATTCCAAAAAACCATAGACAATGCAGAAAAATATCAAAAAAAGTTTTAAGTTAAATAATGCACCATTTCATTAGTTCTGAAAAGGTCAAAGCGAGTACTATTCTTAGTAACTTGTTTCAATGCAGTATAAAGACAATGGAAACATAAGGGAGTACATTATGGAGATGTCTAATTTTGTCACTAGACTGAGAGCACTTAAATTAGAGATGTCTGATGACATTCTTGTGCACTTAGTTTTGATATCTCTTCCTATACAATTTAATCCTTTTAAGTTAAGTTATAATACTCAAAAGAAAAATGGGCTCTTAGCTCATTGCTCAATATGTGCAAGAGAAAGAGAGATTGAAACATGACAAAAATAGAAAGTTAATTACTTCCTCGTGGCATTATTACTAAAAGAAAAGGACTTATAAAGGCAAAGGTGAGACAAAGTGGACTTCACAACATAAGATGTAAATGAAATAAGATAATGTTGTTACTTATTTTTTGTAAGAAGGTTGATCATGTGAAGAAGGATTATCCCAAGTATGCAAAGTGACTGTAAAAAAAGGATAACATTCTCAACTTTTTTTTTTTTTGAAGTTAATTTATCCCATCAAATCACTTGGTGAATAGATATAGTGAAACTACTCACATAAGTGTGACTAGTATTTGTCTAAGGAGATGAATGTCAACTAAAAAAGATTCATCTATATGAAAAATATTAATAAAGCTCTTGTTGAAGAAATATGCTTATATAGATTATATCTAAAATGATTGTATTTTGAATTTACATGAGACTTTTTTATGTCGTCATTTAGATGAAAAGTTAATTTCTATTTCTTGTTTGGACAAATATGGTTATTCTTGTTTATTTGGAAACAGAAAATTTAGTCTCTTTCAGTATTCAAATATTATTGGTACTAGTTCTTTGGTTGATAATCTATAAATTAGACATTTCACAAATTAATGAAACCTTGCATGCAAGCAATTTTAGTACAAAAATAAATGAGAATTTATATATATTATGACACAAGCGTTAGGACATATTTCTAAACATAGAATTGAAAGACTTATGTAAAGAATTTTTGATTCTCTTGATTTTTTGTGATAATAAACTTTGTATAGAATGTATTAAGAAAAATAAATAAATATCAAGAAAGTGGTTGGATGAGTTTAAACGTCTTGGAATTAATATATTGATATTTGATCTATTACAACTACTGGAATGACAATATTTCATTACTTTCATACGATTATTCTCGTTATGGGTACTTATACTTGATTTTATGAGAAGTCACAATCATTGACGTATTCAAAATTTTAAGGTCAAGTTGAAAATCAACTTGGAAAGAAAATAAAAGTCAAATACCATGGTGGTGAATACTATGGTATATGATGGATCATATGAACAACGCCCACCCCTTTGCCAAATATTTAGGAATATTGAGCATACACCATGCCGAGACTCCAAGTCAAAATGGTGTAGCTAAGAAGAAATTGGACCCTTATGGATATGGTTAAGTATGATAAATCATTCTTCCTTACTAGAATCACTTTGGGGAGAAGCCTTAAAGACTGTAGTTTACTCCAAGCAAAGCAGTAGCTAAAACCCCATATGAATTATGGATTGGGAAGAAGCCTAGTATTAGGCATCTTCATGTCTGGGGATGTCTAAAGTATGTCATATAAGCCTAAAGAAAATTAGACTCAAGAACTATAACCGATATTTTGTTGGATGAAAGGTCAATGGTTTTAATTTTTTTATGATTCATCAAATAAATCCTTTTAGATGGCAATACTAAATTTATTGAGAAAGTTGAATATGATGGGAGTAATAAACCTAAGAATTTTATATTTGAAGAGCAATTTATTACTCTTTCTATAGTTATAATAGAAAATGATCAGATAATTTTAGCTGATCTTATTCAAGTTGTAAATATGGATAATCAAAATATTCTTGAGTTAACCCCACTCATAATAAGGAATCACAACAACCTCAAATTGAAGTTAAGAAAATCCACTAGAGAGGAGATTAGCAATTTTATGATTATGTTTGTATCTCTAAGAATATGAGTTTGACATTAGATTAGAAAGTGATACAATCTCTTTTAGTCAAGCCAAACAAAGTGTTAACTCATAAATAGATAGAAGCCATTAAGGATGAGATAAAATCAATGAAAGACAATGATGTTTTGGGATCTTGTCAATTTCCTAAATCTGAAACCCATTAGTTATAAATAGATTTTAAAACCAAACGAGATTCAAAAGGCAACGCCGAAAGATATAAATCACGCCTAAGCTAAAGGTTTCACTCAAAAAAGAAGACATTGATTATAAAGAGATTTTCTCAAAAGACTCTTTTAGAATCATTATGGCATTGGCTCATTATGATTTAGAGTTATATTAGATAGTAAAGACGCATTTCAATGACATATTGAAGAAACTATATATAGATGCAACTAAAATTTTCAATCTTCTAATTCAAAACACCTAGTATGCAAATTAAAGAAATCCATCTATGGTTTAAAGCAAGCTTCGTCAATAGATAAGAAATTTGATCAAGTGATTTTCTTTTGGTTTTAAAGAAAATATTGTTGATCAATGCATTTATCACAAAATAAGTGGGAGTAAATTCATCATCCTAGTGCTATATGTTGATGATATTCTACTAGCAAGTAGTGATATAGGTCTTTTGCATGAAACCAAGAAATTTCTTTCAAATAAATTTGAAATGAAAAATCTTAGGAATGCATCTTTAATGTTGGGTATACAAATTCATCGAGATCGTTGTCATGGTATACTTGGTTTATCACAAAAGGCATATATTGATAAAGTGTTTAGTAGATTTGGCATGAAAGATTGTGCACTAAGAGATACACTTATTGCTAAATGTGATAAATTCGATTGCTTCAAGAAATGAATTGAAAAGAAAGAGATGGAAAAGATCCCTTATTCATCTACAATGGAGAGTCTTATGTATGCTCAAGTTTTGCATCCGGATATTCATATTGTTGAATGCTTGGCAGATATTTAAGTAACCTAGGAATGAATCATTGGAAAACAGTAAAATGAGTTATGCGGTATCTGAAGAGAACAAAAGACTTTATGCTCACATATCAGAGATCAGATTATTTGGAGATCATGGGGTACTCCGATTCTAATTTTGTTGGTTGCCTCAATAGTAGAAAATACACTTCGTGTTTTATTTTTATTAGTTGAGCTATATCTTGGAAAAGTCTTAAACAATTACTTATAGCTTCTTTCACTATGGAAGAATAACTTGTTATGAGGCATCAAATCAAGGACTATGGCAACTAAATTTTATCTGGCTAAATATTTTGATGGAATAGAGATACCATTAAAATAAATTGTGATAATAGAGTCGTGAATTGTATTCAAAGAATAATGGGAGTTCAAAATCAAAGCATATTGACATAAATTTTCTTAAAAAAGAAAGAGTTCGAGTTCTCAAGTATATTGAATATATTAGTACAAACTTTATGATTATAAATCCTTATAAAAAAGTTTACCATCAAAGTATTTCATGAGCATGTGACTTATAGAGTGATTTAATTTGAAGATGTGCAAGATAGTGGGAGCTTATGATGTTCAATGATTATAAATATTTTTCTAATAATAAAGTATTGCTATTATCTTATAGTTAAAAACGAAATAAAGTTATGTAGTTTCAATTGCAGTTTAGCATAAATAAATGAAACTATATTTATAACTCTTTTGAGTTATAATATAGGACTAATTGGAAATAGATATGATATATGATCACATTATATGAAATTTCTATGCTACGCATTCATACTTGATCTATGTCGTTAATCATATTGATTTAGTGATCATTGATGGGTCTTATTATAGAAAAATTATAATAAATATCACTTTGATTCTGTGTCAATATTATTAATGGACCCGATTATCTAAAGATATTCCTCTTTAAAGATAGCAAATATTGAGCTCTTTAAGTATTTAATAATGTATAATTACCAAATAATATATGTAACCAAGTGGGAGATTATTGAGAATTTTGAATGTCTCACATGAATTTAATTATACATTATATCTTTTTTAAGCTTATTAATTTTGTGATCAAATAAAGATTAATTAATTTTAGCTTTTAGATATCTTATTAATTTTGTATGGAATTATCATGTAAAGACCAGCATTTTATTTTATTTTAATAAAATAAATAAATGAAATGATTCAAGTTATCATGGTCCCCATTCTAAAGGGTGAAGTTCTCATTTTACTCATATTCTATCTTGAGTGAAAAGAAGATTCTCTCTCTCTCTCTCTCTCTCTCTCTCTCTCTCTCTCTCAAGAATACTATTTAGAAGTGGAAGGCCAAATGCATTAGCTTCTATGGATCGTGTATGCTCGATTAAATCTTCTTGATGATTTCATGAGATCCCAAATAGATAAATTTATTTTTATCTTTATATGTTTCTAACATTTTCTACTCGTGAGATACAACACGTCCCTCGCTTGATGCACACATTGATCAGAAAACTTCAACTAACTGCATGTCTCTTATTGCTGCCAGATGAAGAGAATGACAAGAAAATATGTGCATGGAGAAAGGAAGAGAGAATATTCAGATTTTTCTCATCCCAATCAAGCTCATATTATCATCTATTTATAGGTGAAAGATGAGAGCCAAATATTAAATCACCTAATTATGATTTATAGCCATTACTATTATTTTAAGTTATAAATTAATTTATTTGTATTTATTTAATTTTTGTTATAAGTTACATAATTAATATATTTATTATATTAATGTTTTAATAATAATGTTAAGAATAATGTTATATAGTATAATGCTATTATAATGTTATAATATTTTTTTCTTTTTTTTTTTTAGTAACAATTTTCACTCTATTAAAAAAATATTTATAAATAAACTTGAGGTGAATAAAATAAGAGATCAATAATCAAAATTTTTATTTTGGACAACTTTTATCATGCATTCGATGAAAGTACCTTCCGGGCTTGAACTTTCACTTAGTATAACCAAAATCTAATAATAATAAATACCATAACAACCGAAGTTTTGAACTAAGTATATAAATTATTATATCATTTGATATACACATGATATGAGACATGTTACAAGTTCTACTCAAGATTGTGCTTTAAAGGTCATGTTATTTCATCTCAATTCATAAGTATTTTAGGATCTTAATAAGATCTCATTGTAGCGGACTCTTCAAACACTTATATAGAGATCTCCAAGATACATCAATTATAATATTTCACAAATTTTATTTTTTTTGCCTTTGATCTCATTAAGAGCTATAGCTCAACCTCATTTTCATTGTAGTTTAGCACAAATATATAAGGATGATATTACAATATTTAGAAATGTGCTTTTACCATCATTGATCGTTCATTTTATCACATTGAACCTTCTATCATGGTGTTTCCAATCAAGGCTAGGTTTCCACTATTTTAACCCCATCACTTCTAATGATCTCAATATATAAGTCTTTACAAGCCCTTTCATCAATGGATGTAATATTTTTCATAACAAATAAATAAAAGTGAGAATACCTTTTTTTATATGATTCATATAAAGAATCATGTCTTATTCTCATATGATGTTTTTATCATTGTATTTACTTTTGCTTTTTTTGCTATAAAATTATCACAATTTATTAAAATTGTAAATATAGATTTTTCAATACAAAAGTAAACAAATTAATAAACTTTAAGTCACTTGTAGCAATATCAAGTGCTATAAATTCGCTATAGTAGATCTAGAGATTAATGTCTGTTTAGTAGATTTTAATGATATTGCACCACCACAAAATGTGAAGATATAATGACTATTGGCTTTTGTTTCACTAGTGTCAACAATCCAGCTAGCAACAAAATATCCTTCTAGTACTATAGGAAAATCGCTATAATGAATGCAATAGTTTATTGTATCCTTTTAAATATTTAAAATTCTTTTATCCAATGAGTTTCACTAGGGTTACTAGTATATCTACGATTTTCTTATAGTATAAGCATATAGTCGAGAATAAATTGCTAGATGCATAAGACAACTAATTATTTAAGAATATTTTTATTGTCATACACTATCACTTAAATTATTTATAAGATGTATGCTAGAGTTATATGGAGTGCCTACATAACTCACATCTTGATAATTAAATTTTTTAAGAAGTTTTTGAATATAATGTGATTGAGTAATAGAAATATTATTTGTATTTCTATAAATCTTTATACTTAGTATTGCATTAGTTTCACCTAAATCTATCATATCAAACTAAGTTGATAGGAACTCTTTAATATTATTTATAATATTTAAATTTGTACCAAAAAATTAAAATATCGTCAACATAAACACATAAAATAACATAATCATGATCAACAACTTTAATATAAACACATTTATCAGACTCACTAATCAAAAATCATATGTCAATACTTTATCAAACTTTTCATGCCATTGTTTAGAGCTTTTTAATCCATTTAAAAATTTTACTAATTTACAAACTTTATTTTCTTAACCTTTTACTATAAAACCTTCAAATTGATCCATATAAATTTTTTCATCTAAATCATCATTTAAAAATATAATTTTTACATCCATTTGATGTATAACTAGATTATTTGCTGAAGATAAAGCTAAAAGCAAATGAATTATAGAAATTCTACTAACTGGAGAATAAATATCAAAATTGTCAACACCACTTTTTTATGTATATCCTTTGGCTATTAATATTGCTTTATATTTATCCAGATACCATCTGATTTTAATTTCCTTTTGAAAATCCATTTACATCCAATAGTTTTACAACTTGGAAATAAATCACAAAGCACCCAAGTCTTATCTGATATGATAGAATCTATTTCATTATTAGCTTCTTTCCAAAATGGTGCATCTATAGAATTCATAGCTTCATCAAAAATAGTATAATAATTTTCTAAAATAAATATTTCAGGTAAAAGAGAATAAAAATCATCACCTATATTTTTCTCTTTTCTAATTCTTTTACTTTTCCTAATATTTTTTCTCATTTTTATTAGTTAAATAGTATCATCATTATTTATTATAGAATTTTCTATTGAAGAGTCTTTTTTATTAATAGATTTTGTAATTTTATTTAGAAAATATATCTTCAAAATATGTAGCATCTCTAGATTCCATAATTATATTAAAAGAAATATCATTAAAATTAGAGTTAATGATAAGAAATCTATAAATATGACTATGAAGAGAATATCCAATGAATGCACCATCTATAATTTTAGATCCCAATTTTCTCTTTTTACATTCTAGAATAGATATTTTAGCTAAATAACCCCAAATGTTTAAATACTTCAAATTGGGTTTTCTATTTTTCCAAAGTTCATAAGGTGTTTTATTAGAATCTTTATAAGGAATCCGAATTAAAATAAAGCAAGATGTTAATAAAGCTTCACCCCATAAATTATTCGATAAATTTGATGAAATTAACATTGCATTTATTATATCAATTAATGTTCTATTTTTCTGTTTTGCTACTCCATTAGATTTAGGAGAATATGGAGGTGTAATTTGATCTATAATATTATTTTCTTAACAAAATTTATTAAATAAAAGTGAAATATATTCTCTACCTCTATCAAATCTTAAAATTTTAATTTTCTTATTTAATTGATTTTCTACTCTAATTTATATTCTTAAACTTCATCTTTAGTTTTGATTAAATAAACATAACAAAATTTTAAAAAATCATCAATAAAAGTAATAAAATATATTTTACCTCCTCTAATTAAATTACCATTTAAATCACAAACATTATTATAAATAAGATCTAATAAATTATTTTGCTTAATAGAAATATATTTAAATGGTTTTTTAATTTATTTTGGTTGGAAGAAAATTTCACACTTCACATCTTTATTTATATCATTTTCAGATATTAAATTCATATACACCATTCTTTTAATTGTTTGATAGTTTACATATTCTAATCTTGCATGTCAAATATTAGAAGAAATAATTAATGAAATAGAAGGATTTAAGAAAAACACTTTATTGTTAGAAAATGATAAATTTTATTTAAATAAATCATTACATAAATATTTTAACTCACAAATGATCGACTTTTTGTTATAATAATCTTATTTGACTAAAAAATTAAGATGATAACCATATTGAACAAGTAGCGAACCACTAATTAAATTGCTCCGAATACTCGGTACATACAAAACTGAATATAATTTTAAATTATTTTGATGTCAATTTTAAATCAATATCTCTTTCTCCAACCACACTAGCTAATGTTTCATTACCTATGCTCTCTTGGTGTATCCTGGTAGGAAGAAAACCAAGATTTATCAAAACTCACATGTATAATTGTCACGGTATCTATCCACCAATCAGTAGAATAATATGAAAAATTAATTTTAAATAATGGGTTAGCATACCTCAAAGAAAGAAATTCATTGACATTGGAAGTAATCATATTAATTTATGGTTGAGATCGATTTTTCTCCAAAAGTCTTATTATTTTCTTTGGATGTCTTATCTTTCCAATAATAATAAATCTTAGCAAGATGGTTGGTTCTCCCTCATACCAAACATTGAATCCCATTATATTTTTTATTTTTATTGCTAGACTTGTGTAAAATTTGTTTTCTTAATTTTTTTATTAAATGATTTAAAAATTTTCCTTTTAAAACTACTCTTTTTTGTTAAATTGACATGTGTTTGAGATTCAATTTTAGTGAGAGTTTTATTTTTTTTCCTTATATTCTAAGTGCAATAATAAGATCATCAAGGGACATCTTATTTCTATTATACCTAAGTATTTGTGCAAACTGACTCCATGATTGTGGTAATTTTTTAATTATTGATGCAACTATAAATGCTCCGTCATGCTTATGTCATGTTCTTTTAGATCATGAATAATATTTTGAATTTAATTTACTTGATCTAATACGATGCGAGAATCACTCATTTTATATTCATTGAATGATTCGACCAAATATTTTTCTAAACACACATCTTCATTTCCATATTTTGATTCAAGTGTTTTCCAAAGCTCAAAAGAAGATGTTGATGTACAAAACATGTCATAAAGACGATCGAAAAGAACACTAAAAATATTTTGAATGAAAGAAGAATTATTTTCTCTTTTTGAATTAGATTTGAATGAAAGAGAATAATATATTACAAAAATTAATCCTAAACATGTAAACTAATACATAATTTTCTTTTGCCATCTTTTAAAGTGTGTTCCTATAAATTTTTTCAGCTTAACATCATTATGATAAAGCGATATTTGTGTAGACATATATTTTTAAATTAGTAAAAATAATTAAAATAAAGAAAATATTTTGATTTACTCTAAGATTGTTAGAACTATAAGAAAATAAATTAATAATTAAGAAATAAACTTAACACGACTAAGCAAATAAAAAATAAAAGTAATGAGATTAAAATAGCCTTGGAGGGTGGCGTGCCGATGACACTATCCTTAGAGTAGATCAAGCCTTGGGTGCACCAATTTGCGGCTCTCTTTTCTACTCGTGAGGTACAACTCATCCTCTTGCTGATCGCGTCACGATCCGATAGAGCTTGAATTAATTGTATCTCTGTTGCAAAATTGAGATGAAGAGAATGACAAGAAAATATGTGAATGTAGAATGTAAGAGAGACTATTCAGATTTCTCATCCCATTTAAGCTCATATTATCATCTATTTATAAGTAAAAGATGAGAGCCAAATATTAAATCACCTAATTATGATTTATAATCGTTATTAGGTGTTATTTTAAGTTATAAATTAATTTATTTGTATTTATTTAATTTATGTTATAAGTTATATAATTAATATATTTATTATAATAACGTTTTAATAATAACGTTACATATTATTAATACAATACTATGATTAATCATGATTGCGATCATGTGGCACTTGATTCACTTGATTAAGTAGCTCTTGAACAGATATCCATCAGGTGCACAAATTTCTTCATGATGAAAAAAAAAACAAAACAACAAAAAAATGAGAAACTATTTTTCCGCTCGATCTCTTTTCAGCCGAACAAGCGGGTAAAAAACTAATACCATTATTCTTTTAAAATAAAGTATTAATCTTAATTAAATATTTAGCGTAAAAAATTTATTTATGAAAATACAATAATCGTATAAAAACTAATACCAATTTCATAAATAAATTTTTTTGATGCCTAAACACCTAATTAAAATTAACACTAAACCTATTTTAAAAATAATCCCTTCAATTCCTTCAGCATTTCCATTGCTTTTTCTTTTTCACTTCATATCTTTTATGTCCCTCAAACCTAACAGAACCATAACCAGCTTACACATTGAAACCAAATAGAAACCAAGCCACAAGGAAAGAAAGCGATCTAGGCAAAACCCTCCGAATTTTTTTTTTTTTTTGGTTTTGGTTCGTCAGCCACTTTTCTTCCATTGTTCCTCTCCTCGAAGCTAAATAGCAGTTAGATTTCTTCCATTCTTTCTACAGTCTCCCCCTCTCTGTGCAAAAAGCCCTCCCGACCTTGTCCAGAAACCCACCTTTATAACTATAATCTTTATATGACAACTCAATCATCCAAGAAGTTAAATTATTGAATTTTCAATTCTTATTAACAGATAAGAGAATTTGATTTCACGGGAAATTACACATCAGGATATAGATAATCATCGAATTAATCAAAATGAATATATATATATATATATATATATATACTATTACTACTATTATTAAAACATGGTTTGTCTATCATCTAAATTTTTGTTTATTTTTACTTAAATAGCACTCAAATTTATATTATTACATCAAAAATTATATCATCATTAATTTTTATAATCAAATGCACAATTTTATGCATAGAAGAAAGATCATTTTTCTAATTATCAAATTTTATGAGTTAGGTTGTAAATGCATAAGAATTGTGTGCTATGTATGCCAAATTTTCTATTTTGGCTTTGAAAGGTTGACGGTATTATTTGCCAAAAAATGTTTTTATCTATTTAGTTCTTTGAGTCCATATCTTCAAGTTCTTTTATATGCTTATCTAACATCTTCATCTTACAATTCTTTCTTTTCTTGTGAATTTATTTTGTTATATGATCTGCAATAAGAATAAATCTCTCATGCACATAGATTTTAAACATAGGTAATTCATATCTATACTTTATTTTATTTTATTTTTACTTTATTTTCACTTATCACTCTAATACTAAATAATAAAATCTTGTACATACATGTGTGTGAGATAATTTGACAAATATTTTATTTTCTTTTAATTTTTTAATTTTTGTAATTATTATATCAATTTTAATATATGATTTGAAGTTTAATATATTAATAATATAATTAAAGCCTAAATTTTCTTCACTTCAATGATTTCTTATCTTAATTTTATTTCTCCTAAACATCTTTTTATGAATTTGTGTTATTTAAAAATTTAGGCCAAATTCGTTACTACTAAACTTTCAATAATGACATAAATTTCAATTTCTTACTTAAATTTATGAATCCAGTTTTTCTTGGTTTATTTAAGTTAACAAATTATTAAGATTTGATGCATGTCCTCAAGCTTTCATTAAAATAATGAATATTTATTTTAATTTAATATTAATATGGTACGACGATACCATGTTAGATTAGCCGAACCATTTATTTTGTAAATTGAATTATTATTACATATGAAATTCAATGTCATTGTTCATTAAGTCAAGAAAATTAAATATTTAACTTAATTTAATATAATATAATTAGATTTTTTTTAGTATGTGTAGCTTTCATTAAATTAATTTAAATATTCAATGGAATGACATTTCTTAAAGAAAACTAAATGATAATCCATCTAATATCATGAGTATCTGCATAATATATTTTCCATTATGTCAACTATTTATTAAAATAAATTTATTCACAAAATTTAATCATTAAAAAAATTCATATATTGCATATCTTTTTATTATCTCTCTAATACATTTCTTTCTATTTTCTTATAGATAAATCTTATTCTTATTACACTACTAATTTTATACCAATCAAATATATGCTTTATAAATTATATATTTTTATTTTTATATGGAGATAAGAGAATTTGATTCATGAATTTTACTTTTACATATGTATGATTAAATTAAGTCATGTATATTTTTTTTGATATTCTTATTTACAATTTGTAATAACATTCTTTTATAAATATGCATTTTGAAATTCTTATATATTTGTTGATAATTTTTATATGTACTTTTTCTAAATTTGAAAAAAAAAGAAATATAATTAAGGTTAAGTTGGACTTTAAAAATACTTCAACCAATCACTTTAATATGATATAATAAATGTAATATTCTTTAATCACAAGTTACAAACTTTTAAGATATATAAAATTTATATAAACTTTGCAATAACTTGTTAGCACTTAGATCACACAACATAATTATAATTTTGATTTAATAATCTCAATTTAATTTGACACTATGATATAAACAAATTATTTTTAGTTTTACACAACAAATAATGTACATGATTCTTTTTTAATAATCATCTTTACATCTTATTTAACTTAAATAAGGATTTTATATTTAACATATTCACTTATTAGTCCCATATAAATTATGTTATATAATTAACTATAAAAATTACCAATCTTTCTATCTAGTTCTATCTTGCAGAGAAATTATTCTTCATTTTCTTCTTATTTTTTCTTTAATTATGATAACATTTTAATTTCAATCAAATTTTTTTTCCAACATTTAAAATTATTTCCTTCTATAGATATATTTTTATAAATAATTTGAAAAAAATTATTGAAGTGATACCATTATATCTTATTGATCTACTTCCATTTCATTATATAACTTTTCTTCTTTTTTTTTTATGTGATTCCAATCATAAAACTATATTTTATAACAACCATCTTAATTTTCTAAATGCTTAAAAAATACTAATTAATGAGATATATAAATGTAAAATTAATTTGGTTTTTTGATTTCAACTATAAACATATCATATGCAACAATTATTTTGATTTTGTAATTGTTGATAGATATTAATTATTAAAATATATTTAATTAATATAAAATTAAATCAAATACAAAATATCATTATAAAATACATATATAAATTATTTTTACATAAATCAAATATGAAAGCATTAATTCATGAAAGAATTATATAAGCAAGAAGAATATTTTATATATCTTTCCTAATAATCTCTGCAAAATAATTACACATGCATCAAATAATTCTAAATAATAAATTAAGAAAATATAGACTAATGTTATAAGCTTTTATGTCATAATTATTTAATATATTTTTAATGAAGTATTTGAAATAATAAGCTCAAATTTCTCTTTGTATAAAATTTATATATAGTTAAATATTATATTAAATTATAACTTCAAAAATTATTATGAATTTAAAAGATTTTTACTTATCATCTCAATATCAATTATAACAATCCTCCTAAGAAGCTTAGGGGCTGTTTGGGATCACTTTTATTTTTTATTTTTTATTTTTTATTTTACATTTTTATTTTATTTTATTTTACTTAAAAATAAAACTTATTTGATTATACTTATTATTTTTAAAAACACTCAACATCTTTTTGATATTTTAAGTATTTTTAAAAATAATATTATTTATTTTTAAAAATGACAAATAAAATCACATAAAAAATATTCTAAACAAACATATTGATCCCAAATGACCCCTTAATAATTTAGATCACATTTAAATTACAAAAAAATATGCTTATAATTTTCTCTATTTTCTAAATTATGCTTATGATTTAGATCACCTTAGGTGCCGTTTGGGATCACTTTCTAACTTTTATTTTTTGTTTTCGTTTTCAGTTTTTTTATTTTTGTTTTAACAAAAATAAAAATATGTTTGGTATTCTTATAAATTTTTTGTTTTAAAAAATAGAAAACAAAAAACACGTTTGGTTTTATCATTTTTCAAAATTTTTAATTGGAAACATAGAATGATAAGGTTGATTATTATACTCTAAAATATGATTGAGCAAAGAAATTCACTATTACCATAAAATTTAAATCAATCTTCAATAAATTAATATATTCAATAATAAAAATAAATAAAATAATCATTAATTAAATTAAAAAATAAAAATACAATTTTCATAAAATCAATATAAAAAAGTCTCTTATTATATTATTATAATAGTTTGAGAACTCTCAACATGTAACTTTGATAATTATACTTCAATCTGCACCTCTCTTAAGTTCATATGAACTCAGTCCATTAAGTTTCTCTGCAATTGCCTTAATCAAATGGCTGATTTACTCAATCGTAAGTGCACTTACTAAACTAAGACAATTAAGAGAAAGCATAATACAGTTCATTAAATCATATAACAATTCAAATATTTTGTCACAGACTAGTGGAAGCTCATATGGTTAAGCGTTAGGATCTCTTCTATTGAGGACGTTTGATCATATCCTTAGTTACAATCACTTGATGTCTATGAGAACTATCAGGCTTCAAAGGCCTTCAGAATTAGTCAGTAATATATTGAAGGAAGGAGAAGAAGATAGTGCTAAGGTTGAACAATTAAGTAAAATTTCATTGAAATCAAGAACTAATAGTAATGAAACTACAGATGAAGGCAATGCTTGCACAAATAGAATGTACAATCTGTAAGATCCAATCTTCCTGCATACCGGAAATGGGCTGGTAAAGCCTCTCCCATTTTCAAGTCGAGTAGAGTCTGAGATGAATTAGGCATCTCATTTGAGGGAACCAACCGTCATTTCAAGTGCATTAAGCGGCCAGAAGCAAGACCAAATTAAGTCTGAGATGAAGGCCATCACCATTGCTCTTCACGTCCATCACATTTTTTCTGCTGCAGTAGCTCAATGTGTAGTTCTTGTGCCCATAATATCCATCATAATTCTCTAATCAAAAAAGTTGAAAAATTGAAGATGAAAGACAATAAGCTTCAGGCAAGGCGCCTATGTAGGCCAATTTCCAATGGTGCGCCATTTGTGATATGCAGCGAATGCTTTGAACTACTTCAACTGCCTATCTATTTTTTCGTCTCAAAAAGGGGATCAAATAAAGTTCGATGTGGCGCTTTGTTACACAATTACACAATTTTATCTTAAGACTTACACCTCAACTCAGGAACATAAAACATCTTAATATCCAATTACACAATTTTAAACTTTGGCATAAAATAAATTATACACAAAATGAGCCTCCCACATCTTGACCTCAAGAACTGACTTTGCAAGCTAAGAAAAACCCTGAAACTACTTCCTCTCTCCATATGAGAAGCTTCTGTTCGCTTTCGTTGCTTCCCATCGCTCACCAAAGCCCCTATGGTTGTTTATAAGCATAATCAGCAGCTTCTTCACTAATCTAAACTAAATCATTACAGTGACCAAAGCTCATTAAATAAGTTTTAACTTTCCCTAAAACTTTCAGACTACAGTTAAGCTGCTTCCTTGTTAAGCAGAACTCACGGAAGGAAATTACTAAAATTTCTAAGGGCAGCATCTTAAGGGAAACCCAATTAACTATTCTGATAAAATAATTTTTAAAATCTATTTTCCATTGCAGCAGATCTCACAGCAGAAAACTAGAAGAACATGTGAACGGAACTTCAGCTGCAAATGATTTAAGGACAATAAATAAAGGATTACTTACAATCCCTAGGTTTTAATCTTCTATGCACTACATTCAATCCCCTTCTCCCCAAATTGCTATAATCATAAAAGATTTGGTCATACCTGATAGCTTAAATGGAAGAAAACTCAAAAGATCATACCTCTTTAGGACACTGCGGGCTTCTACTAGTTCGACGAGCTGCGTAGTGAAGAGACGACGAGATATAAGGCCTCACCAAAAATGATTATGAAGAAGAAGAAGAAGAAGAAGAAGAAGAAGAGGCTTTGATTCACGAGAGAGTCGTAGGTCTCACGATGGTATTGTGAGACGCATGAGAAAGTAGCGAGATCGAGAAGGGCGGGACTAGCGAGTGTAGCTTCGGTTCAGTAAGGCTATTTTAAAAACACAAAAACAAAGGGGAGATTTACATACATATCACATAATTCTTATGTATTTATATAATAAATATTTAAAATTAAATATTTACTTATCTAATTTTTTTATATTTAAAAATATATATTTTACTTTTAAAAAATAAATAAAATAATATTTTTGATATAATATTGAAGATTATAGTGTTATATATATAAAAATTGAAGTTTAAAAATTAGATATGTAAATACATAAAATTATTTGGTATATATATAAATTCTCAAAAAAAATTATCTATTTCTAATACTTTTGAAAACAAAAAATAAAAAAATAGAAAATAAAATTAATCTCAAACAGCTCCTAAATGTTATTTGTGCAAATTGAAAAGTATACCATCTCATAAACTTATCATTGAATTATAATCTAAAAGAAAATAGATTTTGTCATTGAAAATAAAAAATTATTTTAAAGAATTTTTTTTTAGAGAAATTAATTATTAAAGTATTTTTTATTTTTGAAATATTATTCATATCTATTTTATGCATATATAATATTACTAGTATATATATATATATATATATATATATATATATATATATATATATATATATATATATATATATATATATATATATATATATATATATATATATAAAGCAGAAAATAGTTTCGATCTGCTGCAAGCTCTGTCCTAGCTAGATGGTTTATACAAGCTTTTTTTTTTTTTTCTTCATTTTATATTCTTATGGAAAATAAAAGAGGAAACTTATGGTGAGTTTCTTGATTTTAATATTTTGAAGCTGTTATTTTATTTCTTCATATAAATTTGGTCCACTTGATCGTGGCCCATGGGTTGGTCTGGGAAGAGAGCACCACCACGACCGAGGCCTTTAAGTTATAGAATGTTCAAAACTCTTTTTATTTATTTATTTAAGGTGAATGTAACATAAGAATTTATTATTTTTCATATATTATATTTATTTTAAAGTAAATTTAATAGTTTTAAAGTTTGTCTTAATTAAAGGTGTGCATTAGTTGGTTCAAGCTGAAAAATTGAATCAACATAATATTATTTGATTAGTTTGGTTTGATTTTTAATTTTAAATACCCAGTTATTTGATTTTCGATTTTCGATTTTCGATTCAATTTAAAAAAAAAGATCAATTAAATAGAATAAATCAAAAATAGTTTTAAAAAATTAAATATAACTATATAAATTTGATTGTAAATATTTAATTATTTGTATAAATTGATAGATTTATAGTTCATTAAGAAAATTTTAATATATAAAATTTATTAGATTGTGTTTTAATTAATTAGATTATTAAAAAATAAAAATATTTATTTTTATATGTTATTCGATTTGACCAAAAATTGAATCAAATAAATCAAATTATAATTCAATTCGATTAGTTCAATTTTAAACCTTATTTGATTCATTCAGTTATTTTAAGTTATTCGGTTTAACAAAAATCTCAACTGAAACGATCTAAGTGACTGAATGCACACCTCTAATCTTAACAAAATTTTGAAAGTATTTATAACCTTCTTTTTTCTTTATAAAAAAATTGATATAAAATTGAGGTTGAACCTACAGTAAATCAGATTATATAATAAATATTAAGATTATTAAACATTATCTAAATAATGTAATAATATAAATAAGTGATGAAGAAATAAAAAAATAGAACACATATTGGTAACTTTTAAACAATTATATTAATTGATATAAAATTCATTAAGATAATAAATATAATATATATATAGATATATATATATATATATATATATATATATATATGTATATATATATATATATATATATATATATATATTTTAAAAAGTTTTCTAATATAGATTTATAAAACTAAATTTAATTTCTAATATAAGAAAATTATTTTAAAATTTATAAAAATAGGTAATAATAAAAGTACAATATCTAAAATATTTATTAAATATTATTATATATTTCTATTTTAAAATATTTTTATATTATAAAATATACTTATAATCAAAATATTAAATTAAAATTAAAATTTTGCTTCTATATTTCCTTTTCTATTACTTTTTTTTAGCAACTCACATAGAAAAGCTAGTGATTTACTCTTTAAATAAAAAGTAGCCTTTAAACATGAGCATGTAGTCATGACTTGGTAGGCATGTTATGAATTAACTTAGGTCATTTAAATAATAATGAGACTTTTAAGATTTTATAAATTTATTTTTGAAAGATTTAAATTAAAAAATTATATTTAATTGAATATATTTTTATAAGAAAATTTTTGATCATCTAATTGAGAATTAAAGGTGATTAAAAGAGTTGAATTTGAACCTACTGGTTTTATAAAACTAATTCATCATTTTATTTGTCGAACTGATAATTCATACTAGCTTCATCGGTTCAATGCAAAAATAATTTTAAGGTTAGCTAGATCAAAATTATGCCTCATTCATGATCAAATAAGTAGATTTAGTATAATTTTAAAACAATGATATAATATGCAATGCTACTATCGCAGGTATTCATGTGTTGTAGAACTTTGTTAAGAGATTAAGTATTTTTTGAAATTTGTCTTTGAAGGAAAAGGTACTATAGTCAATGATTCAATCATCATAGTTCCACAAATATGGTGAAGATTAATTGTTGATGACTCAATATTAGTCATTATCAAATGCAAATTATTGACTTAATATATTTGTTGCAAAGAAATGTTAGTAATAGAGCTCAATATAACATTAGTGTCGATAACAGGTAATTGCTTTATTGATAATGTTATATGCCACTGTTAATGGAAAAATGGTAGCAAGTAATGGTAGTTGAGAAATATGAGTTGAACAGTATTAGATGGTTATAATAGTCGAGCTACACTAATAAACTAATTGTAGTCTAGCGACACTAATCAAGTGATAATAGTCAACCAATGTTAGTCGAGCATTAACCAAGCAATAATAGTTGGTTTTAGTAACTAGTAGTGATCATCAGTGTCAATCGTCATGGGAAAAGCTCCACTTAAAATCTAATCGTGCTTTTATGGAAGAATGGAGATTTACTTATAATTGAAGTGATGTTTTAATTATTTTAATAAAAATACTCAAACACTCATTAGATGGTCAATGTGCAAGAATATCACACCCATGAGAAATTAAAATTTTAAAAAAGTTCTTAAAAAAGAAATATCAAATAAAATTTTATGCGAAAAATCCCGTGAAAGAGAAAATTCAACAATCAAAAGAAAATAAATTTTTTTGAAAAAAATTTCATAATAAAAAATTACAATGTAATAAAAATCAAATGTGTTTTGAAAGTTCCAAAATTAGGTTACAACGGCTATGTGATGAAAATTGGATGCAATGGTTGTCCAATTGATGCGACCAGGCGGTGGTCCGACTTTTGGATTTATGACTTCAAGCTTCTTATTTCTCTGTAGTTCTCTCCCAACTTTCTCCTAAGTTCACTTTTAGATTATGAAAGGGACATTTTGATAATTATAGCCAAAAATTGAAAACACTTCAACAAACGGTTATATTAAATTTCTTGACCATAGATAGTTTTTTTTCTAATTTGACTATCCAAAAACATATGATTTGAGTGATCTTGGGCTCATTGGATTTGTTTCATCGAGCCGCTCAATTCAACTATATTCACATCAAATTTGGAAATCATTTTACAATCCAATTACTTTAATAAAATCTTCATGCATATTTTTTTGGCTTGATTTGAGCTCATTTAGACTCGATTTGACTCAATTTTGATGTTGATGGACTCATCTCGCTGAGAATTCAATTACATATATGTACCGCTTTGAGATTTATGCTTGATTTAATGAATTTTAAAGTGATATATCAACCTTTAAAGTTCAATGAGAGACAAAACTTAAAAATCAAAGTCAACAAAACAACATAGAAGATAAGAGCAGCAAAAAAAATAAATGAAAGGACAAAAAGAGGGACACAATGATTTATAGTGGTCAATGAACTTATGTCAACTTTTTAAATCTCTAAAAATTTCATTATCTCTCCTTTAGCACAAGAAGCTAAGATTGAGATACATCTCTTCTTAATGGGTAATGGAGTAACCCTTCACCACTCTCTTCTCTTTCAAGGTAAGAAAGATGGCACTCCCTCTCGAAGACACAAAGAAGCTTCTCCTAACATAAAAAATCTCATACAAGTTCTCAACAAAATTATCTCTCAAGCTAAAACTCAACTCTCAATGACAAGGTAGATGAAAAAGAACAACCAACATGAAGTGCAACCTCACTAACAAAAGATCTCTTACACAAAAAAAAAGAAAAAAAAAGAAGAGAATTATCCCCACTTTTTATCGAAGAGAACCCCCTGCCCTAAGCCTCCCTTAAACTCTTTCATCATATCCATAAATTCTGGATTCATATTGGGTAATTACCAAATAAATTCATACTATATGATATGCTCCATATCGTATGATCAGTCGAATTTGACAAATTATAATGAACCAAATTAATCTTAGCAACTATAATTAATTTACTAAAATGAACAATCATATATGATTAGAGACCGTATAATACAATTAGTTCAATTTTAATAATTTTAAAGTTAACTAACTTAATGAGTAATGATGTAACTTTGGCACAAGTTGGGTCTTCTAGAATCAACCATTCTTTATTTATAATCTTCATAAGCTCTTCTCTTATCTAGCTCTTTCATTTTAAATAGCCATTGTTTGTGCTCTCTTAGATAATATTATTAAGTTATATATTTGTAATACTTGCATTGAAACTTTCCACAACCTGCACACATAATTGACTAGTATAAACACGTGTTCAACCAAAAATATTTGTGATAATCAAAATTTTAAAATCCATATGAAGGCCCATGGAGTTAACACTATATTAATCCCCTTGATCATCAATCATTCTATATGCATTTAAGTTGTTTAATGATATTGGAATTGACTAATCTTAAATTAATTAGATTTCTCTCATTGAAATGCTAATTTTGATTATAAGCATGTAAGATTAGGGATTATTTTGTCTTCAAAAAGTATCATGAAGCTCTAATTTATACTTTTGAGTGCTCAATTTTTGGCTCATTTAAACTTTAATTAAAGCATTTAATGTCATTTGATTCATATCATCAAAATATTTATTTTGATATAAAATAATAAAATTATAATTTTTTGGGTCTCATTACTATTGGAAGTTTCTATTTAAAATTGCATCAAGAATCATACTTAATATAATGGATCTTCTGATGACATATCATTTTCCCCATTTTGGATGTCAAAGTCTTAAAGTTTAAAAATAAATTGGGTCTTAGAAATTTATGTAAGAAATCAA
Organism: Cymbidium sinense; assembly: GCA_021442155.1. NCBI lineage: Eukaryota > Viridiplantae > Streptophyta > Magnoliopsida > Asparagales > Orchidaceae > Cymbidium > Cymbidium sinense. Next base: position 166,295,497 of record CM038216.1, on the reverse strand, counting down.
AATTTTCAAAATAATTATAAGGCATTACCTCTCCATAGATGCCAATATGGACTTCTTCTCAAGGCCATGTATCAAGTGAACTATCTTAAATTGAGTGAAAATATCAACAAAAAAAGTGATCTCAAGAACCCCCAAACTATCAAAATTAACTTGTTCATGCTCAAATGTAACACAAACCCAAAATTTAGCACAAAGGCACAATCATGGGCTTGATATCCACCTCCATATGTTTTACTTTTTACAATATTGTAAAAACATTTGTCACTAAGGGTTTGGATTTATTAATTTAGTCAAATTGAAGATTTCAATCCAAATGTGCTAGATAAGTTTCTTAGTGGTTTCCATTTAGCTAAGTTAATTGAAACTATTTGACTTAAATAAAGGACAATTGAGTTTATTAAGTATGGTAAGCTTGCTTAGGTCAATTGAAAGGTTTGCTCAATTTGGCATAAAAGCTATAATTTGGTTAATTGGGCTAATTAAAATTTTTGAGTGGGTCTATTGGTTAAATGACCTTAATTCAGAATATCATTCATCATTTAAAATATGTTATAAGGGTTTACCTGGCTCAATTAGATAAAATTGGTCAAAATGGCTTAAGGTATTTAAATGGATTAACTTGGGTCTAATGAGTCAATTGGCATAATCAAATGCCAATTGAGTTTAGTTCATCTATATTGACCAATTAAAGGTAATTTATATCTTTTGGTTTTTTGATTTAACCAATTTGAAGGTTTGAGTCTTATTAGACAAAATTGGTTAATTTGGCTAACCTAAAGCCAATGACTCAATTAGACTAATTTGAGAATCTATTGGGCTTAATTAGGTTATTTCTATTTGTTGTGACCTATTGGGATGGGTTCTTTGGGTTGATTAAATCAACTAGTCTAAAGTGACCAATCGAGTATAAGGTTATTTGGGGTTAAAATTAACCACAAGTCAAACCCATGATCACACTTTAGATTTAAAGGTCTAATAATCAATTGTAATAAATATGATTATGATTGAATTTCTTTGGAGAATGATAGAATGATTGGACCATTCATCAACTAGACCCATAGGCCTAAATAAGGCTATTTTAAAGTTATCTCTAGTGGGTTGATGGGTAGAATTAAGAATTAAATTTGGATTACATCTAATAGGCATTTTAAACACTCTAAAGTTGGATCCTAGTTAGCTCAGTTTATATGATAGTTAAAATTTATAGTTAAGTTACTTATGACTCAACCTAAAGATAAGCTCAAGACTATAATTGAACTCATATGGGAAATTTTTATGATTAATTTTGATTTAACCAATCACACCAAGGATTAAAATCAAGTATTTTCTTTATTATTCAAAGCATAGGTTAGAAAATCAAGCAATGGAGTGATGAACTTAATCAAGTGTAGATGACTTACATTGGGCATGATAAATCAATCTAAATTGGACCAAGCATACTCATGCATCAAGTGGCATATAAGATATTCAAATGCTAATATCAACAAGGTTAGTGAGAGCTAAGCCATTAAGCTGTTGGCCACTTGAAGCTAGCCATAACTAAAGCGACAATTAAAAATTGACCTCTTGAGACAATCATTAAGACATAGTGAGTCATAGTAGTCAAGAAGGATTATAAAAAGCAACAAGATATGTTGTCAGCATGGTGGTAAAAGGGTTATTGTCCATGATGTTGAAAAAAGCATGCCATGATGCTGATACATTTGTTGGTGAGATGATAAGATAAATGTGGCAAGGTGAAGAAAAATACATTAGATGGATGGTGAGAAAGATTTTGCTTCAATGCTGAGACCAAGGTCATGTGACTAAAATGTGCGAACAAGTAAGTACCCTTGATACTACAGAGTAAATTGACCATTAGAGCCAACTAAAGTGGTGGCCTTTGGCATATAAAGAAGCCATTAATTAGGGGATTGGGTAAGAGTGTTTATCCAAAATCTTGAAACATATATGTATCTTTGAAAATCAAGCAAGGCTTAAAACATCAAAATGCTAAAGATGAATGCAAACGATAATAAATGAGTTTGAAGAGGTTAATAACTTTGAAAAATCTCATCTTATTGCATGCCTTATGGTCATACTACCATTGATTATATATGGAATTTTTATCATAACTAATGCAATTAAAATTTTGTTGCTGCCAATGTGACCTTTAATATGTAATATAAGTAAAAAAAAATTTACTATAACTACTATGGTTATGATATGAATTGGCTAAATAAACAAAATGCTCAATATTGTAAAATTATATGAAAATTAATTTAACATGCAATTTTAAAATTACTTACCAAATAAAATTAAATAATTAGTTAATCCTTAAATTTATTATTCTAATTTGTTGGGATTATTGATCATTTTAATCTAAGCATATGACATTTGTTTTTAAAGGAGGGAGAGGGATGAGGATTATAAGAGTTGTAATCAGCATGAATAGCCTCATTGATGATCTATAAGTGGATAACATGATCCCATTAGGCATTTATTTGCTCCAAGTCAATCAACTAGGCTCAAATACTATCATTACTCATGCTATCCTAGGGTTGGTTCTTTTAATAAGGGTCAATGAGAGTTTGAAGCTCTTCTAAGTGGTCAAAAAATATTATTTAGGCTTTGGTGGAATTGATCAACACATGAATTTAGGGATATGCCACAAAGGGGGTTGACCTAGATAAGATCATCTAAAACTTTAGAAATCCTAATTAAACCCTAACTAATTTTAAAATTTAGTATAAGAAATCTACTAGTTCTTTTATCTTGAAATTCTTGAGAATGTTAATTCATCATGTCGAGAAGAATTTTGAAGAGTTTCTTGATTTTCAAAATTTGTTCAATTTTTGTTTTTATATTTGACAAATCTAGGTTATGAGAGATTCTTTCTAGTAGAACAACATAACAAATGAGATTTCATCTTTAGGGAATAGACTTGGGGTTAGGGTTTCTAGCAACATTCTAGAGAGTCTCACAATGTTTCAAAAGATTTGTCAAATAGCTATTTAGCAAGATAATATCAACTTAACACAACAAGGATTAGTTTTAATGAACTTTTGTAAAGTATTTCTAGGAAAAAAATATTTTAGCATACTTGGATGAATGAAGAATAACATCAAGCAATAATTTGAAAAAATATATATAAACTAGATAAACACCAAACTAGCTTCTTTTAAAGAAGATCAAAACACTTTTAAAGAAGATAAACACCTAGCCCTTTCACCTACTTTGGGACATCTCCAAATAAGATTTCATAAACAATAACCCTTCACCTTCATTCCATCATTTTTTTTCAATGATAATATAGGTTCTTACAATAAAATTTAAAATGCACAATAAAAGGGGAGAGTCGGATTGGCTACATGTGTAATCACCTTAAAATTGTCATTGACTAACCATCCGACACATCTCTCTCTCTCTCTCTCTCTCTCTCTCTTTATAAAAATATGAGAATTTGATAACTATAAAATCTCAGATTGACAATATTCTCTTAAGAAAATAAACTATTTCTAGATCAAAGCTTTTTTATTTTTTTAATAATATATATGATGACTGAAGCATCCATCTCAATCTTTATTTTTGTAAATCCAAATTCAATACAAATTTTTATAGCCCATATTAAAGCTATAGTTTATGTTAAAATTTTAAAAATACAAAAATATTATTGTCAATATAATCCTTAAAAATACTACCATTTTAGTTCACATTATTACCCACTATACCATATGTATTAACTCTAATAACCCCATAGATAGGCTTGATCCAATAAAAAGTATGCTCAATAAAAGCATAATGAAGTTTATTGATGTGGAACCCAACACATTTGGTTGATTCATCAAACACCATGATTTATTTAGCTGAAATAAGATGAACATAACTATTCTATTTAATTTTATTAGACACTCTATTAATAACTCTAATATGTTTCATTTTTGTTCCTTTATTTTGATATCATTATGGTCCATCTATAAGAATAGCAAAATTAGAATTAGTATAATAATTATCATATATCCTTTCAAGCCAGCTCCAAAACAATGAAACTAATTGAGTAAAAATTCAATTATGGATATGTTAATAAAAATTGCTTACTTCTAAAAGATATCATTAAATCATACTAAAACTTTCACTAACATAATTTAATTATTTTACATGAAGGTAATATTAACATTTAGAGGCCAAGAAGATAACTTTAACTTAGAATAAAGAATCAATGGGAATGAACCCTTTGAGAATCCTCCAACTAAGAATAATGTGCATTATGTAGGTAGGGATATACCTATTCTAAATGCATTTAAATTTATAATGAATAAGCACATTAGGTCATAGAGAAACAAACTTTCTCAGAAATAAAAGAAATTATTGTTTATTTGTTAAAAAAGAATACAACCATCTCATAACCATCGATGTAATATTCTTTGTTAAATTAAAATAATCTAAAAGATGTTTTGTATTTTTATAAACAAACAATACAATCAAATAAGTTTATTTTAAGAAAAGCATAAACAAAATAAAATAAAAACATAAAATAAAAACATAAAATAAAAAATTTAAAACACAAATCATTTTCAATTAAAAAAAACTCAACTCACATAATATATTTTGTTGACATTTCACCATAATTCAATAATTTTTTTTATCTTAATAAAAAATTTATACCATTGTCAACCTTCATTTATCTCTCTATAATACATGTCCTAGTAAGCCCAATGAATCTTTTTACTATGAAACCCTAAAGAAATTTATTATATATCCTAGCAAGCCTATTACATACTTATACCAAATTGAATGTAATGGGGTAGCACAATTAGGTCCAATTATAAGAGTTCAATCAAAAAAATTAGAGGCGGAGCATGGAGGTCATATTACAAAAAGTTAAAAATCCTTGGAGAAGATTAAAGCTTAAGGAAATGATGAAAATGAATAATGTAACTTTAGTCTTTTTTTATTTTATGTTTTGTATATGTTATGTTATTTGTGTAAAACATACATATTTAATGTCATGTATGGTGGATTTGATGTCATGTAAATTGATGAAAGTGATTAATTAGAATTAGAAATAATTCATCACTAAAGAGGGAGAAGTTAGAAAGCTTGTATGGTGGATTTGGTGTCATGTAAATGTTTTTGTCATTAAAGAGCTTTAATAATGGTTTGAATGAAATTTTCAAAGTGAATTCCATGGTGTTGGGGCTTGATGGCCGACTAACCTTGAAGGAGGATTTGATGAATATTTTGGTGAGTAATCTAAATTTTGGTGACATTTTTAAATATTTCTTTTGTGTTGTGCTTCTTGTGAAGTTTACTATCTAGGAAAAATGTTCTTATCAATACTATCCAACTTAAATGATTCAATTTGGTTCCTTGTTGTGGTCGGCCTAAACTAGGTCAACCTTGACTTGGTTTAGATTCAACTGATGTTTGGTGTATGTAAACTCCATAAAATTTCATGAAATTTTTTGGAATTGTAGAAAACATCCTTAGCTTTCATGTCCAAGCATTTGTTTGGGTTCATCTCCATTATAATATCAAGTTCCATCAACTTTAAGTGTAAATTTGGCTAGTCGATCAAAGAGGTTTTAATTTGATTAGTCCTAAGAAGAATTCCAAAATTAATATTAATTTAAACTCTATTAAATTTACTAAAACTTTTTAGATCACAATTTGACTTCAATCTTTACATTATTCTTTTTATATGATCTAGAGTTCTAGAGGGAGTTCAAATTTTAAGAAGTTGAGTTTTTAGATTCACGTTTATTCTCTGTTTGGTCTTGGCTGACCCCTTTTCTTGCATAAATTGAACCCCACTCCAAATTAAATCACACTACACCCTTCTTCACTTTCTTATAGGAAGGCCACCCCAATTCACCAAATTAATCACCCTAAGTGATCCGATCACTTAACACATCATGTAATATTTGAAGTAAAAATAAATTATAATAAAACATAGCACACTTTGGATATATATATATATATACCTACCTCCATTTTCTCATATAAAATAATAATAATAAATAATAATAATAATAATAATAACTTTTTTGGCTATAGCACCGTGGCACTGCACTAACTTTCTAGAAGGATAACTATCAAAGCTTGCTGTCAAAATTATGGTACAATGTGGCGCTATGATCTTGGCGTTGGGGCTATTGAGGGAATATTTATCATCACCGCTATAAATAGGAGAGCTCACTACAGAACCTTTTTTCCACTTGACTATACTCTACTCTCTCTCACTTCAAGATCTCTAATCAAGTGATATGTTCTTTTACTTTTGAAAAATATGTTTTATAAAATCTCAAATTGATCTTAGTTTTATGAAACCTATATGAAGACCTTAGTTGAAATTTCATTCCACACAAAATAAAACCTCTCCCGTTTACCTTAGATCGAATAGAAGAAAAGACTATACAATTTTGAAATCTAGCACCTCTAAAGCGAAATGTTGCTCAAATTTCTAAAAAAAATTAAAAGATTCACACTTTTAAATTTTGTCCTACAATGTGGTGCTGAATATCGATGCCACGACGTCGTGCTCTTGAGTATTCATATTACAAGAGTGGCACCACAACACCGAAGAATTAGCACTGCAGCGCTTTATTAAAATCCCATAGCTCTACGGTGCTATGTCATCCTAATACAAGTAAAACAACATCATAATGCCACGACACCATAGAATTAGCACCACGGCGCCATACCGACATGTCAATTGGAATATGATTTAGAACATTTTCTAATAAATAAAATAAAATTCAAGCATCTGGCATTGTAGGGACACCAATGCAGTGCTATGTCGCTTTTGTTTAGTGAAAAAGGACATAGATAATTTTTTTGTTGGGGAGGAAATAATATCCCACAGTGTCATGACACTGCATAACAACGTCGTGTTGATTATACACCTTGTGTATCTCACTATTTGATTTGATGATAACAAATCTTGTGTAATAAGAACTAATTATTTTTTTACAGGATAAATTATTCACATTAATCATTATGAATATCATTCTAAATTTAGATTTATATTAATGATAAATATATATTTTTGACGCTACTAATTAGGTTAAATTCAAGTGTGCAGAAAAATTTTTCTACTTCAAGTTCTTCAGTTTATATCAGAATGCTAAGGCTTTTTGGCATGGACTGGGTGAGAATTTTTCTAGGAATAACTATATTAAGACAAATGAAATGCTCACTAAAATAAATATTTCATTCATTTATTTTAAAATGATCTATTTTAAATTATTAAGTTTTCTTTTCTATTAAATAGTTTCATACTTTTCACAAGTGATATTCCTTTTTGAAAAGAGTTTTCAAGTTGAGTTCATGTGATTTAAGACTTCATTTTACATTTGATCTTTTGAAACTCAAAGTCTCTTTTATAAAAGTAATTGATCAAATTTTCAAATCTTTATTATGCTACATTTCAAATCATTATAATTAAATCAATTTGATTTCAAGTTATTACAATCACATCAAATAGTTTAAAGTTTCATGTTCATCATTTACATACTTCAAGTTTAATCATTGCTTGCATATTTAAATATAAATTAAAGTGAGCTATCTTTCTTTCATTTAATTTCAATTGCCTTAATATTATTATAGTTGGGTTATGAGAGCAAAATAATTTTAAATTGAGAGTTAGATACTTTAATATTCCTCTTTCTTATTTTCTTGTTGTTTTGTACTGTTAAAGAAAGTATGTGGTTGGGTTATACTTACTCGTTAAGGAAAGTACGGTATGGTTGTACTTTTTCATTAAGAAAAGTACAGTGTTAGGTTGTACTTGCTTGTGAAAGAGAGTATGAGAGATTTGTTGTAATCTTAATTTTAATTTATTGAATTCCTAGCCTAGGTGGCTAGGCGTGGACGTATGCCAGTTTTAGGGTTTGGCCAAACTACATAATGTTCTCTTTCTTTGTTTTTTTGCACTTTACATTTCTATATTGTTGTTGATTGTTGCTATATTTCATTAAAGCATAATCATTAAAATTTTAATTCTTCTACAAAATATTAAAATTATATTTTCTAAATTATCTTTTAAAAACCACCCCTCTTAAATGTTATAGCATCTTAACAATTAGTATCAGAGCCTCAATTCATGGCGTAACATCCTTGAGTTGATCACTATGACACTTCAAATGATTCCTTGTTCTTTTGATGATAAAATTTATTATGCACCTATTTTTGATGAAATTAATTTTGATATAGAAAGTTAGATTCTTATGATGTAACATGGTTTATGCATTTAGTTCACATTATCCAAAAATGAATAATTTTAAAGAATAATTTTTAATATGAAAGATAATGTTTATAAATAGTTTAAAATAGATCATTTTAAAATGAATGAATGATATATTTATTTTAGTGAGCATTTCATTTGCCTTAATATAGTTATTGCTAGGAAAATTCTCACTAGTATATGTCCAAAAGCTTTAACATTCTATAAACTGAAGAACTTGAAGTTGAAGAATTTTTTTTGTACATTTGAATTTAACCTGATTAGTAGCTTCATATATATATATATATATATATATATATATATATATATATATATATATATATATATATATATATATATATATATATATATATATAATATGAATAACTTATCCTACAAAAAAATAATTAGTTCTTATTATACAATGTTTGTTATCATCAAATCAAATGATGAGATACACAATGTGTATAATCAACACGTTGTGGCCCTAGCCTCTTAGGTTTTTCATTCTATCTCTAGCGTCGAGGTGCTAGCATATCAGAGCCATGACGTTGTACCATGGTATGACTTTTTATAAGTGTCAAAATTTCTTTTTATCCATTCATCCTGGAGCATCAATAGTGATAATAATACATAAGCACAACTTATAATTATAAAAAAAGGAAAAATTTATTGCTAATTTGAATATTACAACCACAAGGGGAAAAAAAATACAAATATGGGAAAACTAGTAGTCGTATTCATCGCTACCCTCTTCCTCTTCTTCCTCCTCCTCCATGCCTGATACCGGCGGGTAATCACACAAGACTAATACTAAGGCACCGTAGAAAAGGAGATCTAGCTAGGATCTGCAAGATTGTAATTCTCAAATATGTTGACCAATACAATGTTGAATTGGGCCATGTAAGAGAACTACATCTATTGTTGACCATGATGGTCAAACTTATGTTCCACGATGTCCTAGCCATGATTACTCATATCCACCCTCTTTCGTACTCTTGAACTTGCTCAGCCAGGGACTTGGGAGTTCGGGGCCTAGATCAGGGAGGATGTGAATTCTCACCCACCTCAAATCTATTCTCAAATCCCCCAATCACCTTCTTTGTTAAAGGGGCCTTCTGAAGGAGTACATCCTCATTAGGCCCTCTTACCGCACCCACTGCAACACATAAACCATAAATAAGAGAGTGGTCATGCCCGACAGTAGTGCTCCTCTTCAACATATTACAAATATAATTAAAAATGACCTTCCCGATGTTGATCGAGAACCCCTTATGAATAGTAAAATTTAAAATAACTCTAACTTTGGTAACCTCACTAATGTTACCACAGAGCATAAGCCTGTCATAAATGAAATAGTGCCAAGCCTTATAAGAAGCTTTCATACACTGACGAAAAGTTGATAATCCTTTCCTCCCATTTCCATTTCATGATTTTATTTATGCTAAAAAGAAAATGAATGATTCCAACGAAATTGGGATGGTCATTGTAGTATGAGAGATATTGATCATACTCAATATTAGAAAAATCATAATATGCATTTTTTTCACTACTATAACTTACCAGTTTTCCCCAAACATACTTTGTTGTCCTGGCCATCCCATGCATTTATAAAGAATTCATGCACCACTAAGATGATACATGATGTGTTGTTGTATGATAGCTTAAGAGCTACCTTCGCTCTTTGATTATCCCTCCACGGGGATTGTGGAAACCTCTTTCTGAAATCAGGTGCTTGTGAAGGAGGCGTGCTGATATCGCTCCTCAGCATGGCACTGACGAAGCGGTTGGCATCGTTGGATACCCTCTTCTTTCCCACCAATCTTCTAAGAGGCATGATTAAAAATTTAAACTTAAAAGGCAAAGAGAGATGTGAGAGAGAGAGAAGTTCTTAAAGAGAAAGGATTGTTAAATGAAAAATCCTTAATAGCATGTGCCTATTTATAAATTAGACCCAGTGTCGAACCATTGGCCTCACGGGTTGTAGAACATAGCCTCAGCACCGAGGCATTGGTCGCTCACCCTATCGGTTATTGTGCAGTAAAAATAGATAAATTTAATTATAATAAATTTTATAACTGATGCATGAAAAGAGCATAGCATCGTGGCACTCATTAAAATGAAGTTGTCATTTTCCCTTAAATATGTTGCATTGCTGTCAGGAATCATGACCAATGCCATGACGCTACGAGGTGACACTGCAGTGTTGTTCAAATGGTTAAAGAACCAATAATGTTGCCACAATGATGCTACATACATAGCGTCGAGGCACTACGCCTCCAACTCATCTGTCCCCGTGTCATGGCACAAAAGCAATTGGCTCCACTATAATAGTGTCATGGCGCTGAATCATTGTGTCAAAGCATTGGGCCCCTAAAATGAGAATTTTATGTACTTTTAATCAAATTAAATATTTTATTCATTTCTCTTGCAAACACTATATCTACCCAACATGTGAATAACTCATCTATACAATCCAATGGAATGTATGTCCAATTTTCCTATCTGTTTGTCATATAAACACTCATATAATTCAAACATTCCATAAAAAGGATGTAAGTCCAATCTTCTATATGTTTTCCATGTGAATAACTTATATATATTCACCATATAAGCATCTACATAATTTTGGACATTCCAAAGGGATATAAACTCATTATATATTTGTTTGCTATGTAAATACCCATACACATGTTCACCATATGAACACCCTTACAGCTGTTTGCCATGCGAACACCTTCCCAGGTTGGGTTCTATGACTGGGTCCGAGTTACTAAAACCTCTCTCACTTCGATAATGGTCATGTTGATTGAATATTAAAACCAAAGTTGATATCTTTAAATGAAATTAAGTATATTATTCAAGTTAATTTAAAGCATATAATCATCCACCCCATCTATAATTATTTATAATGGATGATAAGCTAAGAAAATATTTGCTTATAGAAGCATGTAATGTCAAATTAAATCACTATGTTCATACTCAAATAATCTCTTGCTAGTAAGGGTGTGGCATGTGTACTCTATCTACATGATTTTATCGTCAAATGACACTGCATGAAATATGGATACAACCAGAACCCTCTAACCATGTGGTTTGGCCTCTATATGGCTCCATTATATTTCAATCATGGAAATAGCCCATATATTTCCTAATGACTTTGCTCTTTGGGATAAACTATATAATATATTTAATAAGAAAAAAGCCTTATGTTAGCTAAGGTCGACTTAAATTTATCACCTTAAAAAAATATCACCCTATGTCTACAAGGATATTTTGGATGACGCAAACCTCATGGCTGCTGATAAGGATTCTTTGGTGAGGAATTATGTCTTCCTACTAAGTAGACCAAGGATCATGATAGCATGAGATGACAAAATCATGGGATCTTGATCGGGCATGTCATCATTCCCTCAAACAAATATTTTAAGTTACGAGAGAATGATACATACTTTTTTGTCAATAATATATGCCACAATACATATCTATAAGACGCCACTGCATATCGAGAGATAGAGTAATTAACTATGGAGGCTTGCAACCATAAGTAGAACCCAAGTCTAAATAAATCTTATTGATGGGTGAGGTCAATATATAATTGTCTCATGAAAACAAACTCCCATGCTTTCCAAAGATGGTGGAGCCCATCCTCAAAGGGGTTTTTTCTGAGTGATCAGATTTTGGAGAATTCACTGGAGATTACTTCTCTCTCCATTTATGGTTAAAAATATATGGTGTCATCATAGACTTAAATAAAGCATTATATTTTTTTAAAAAAATTTAAGATCTATGATCATGATGATTGTAAAACTCAGTGAGAGATCTAACGTAAGATTCTCTTAAGCCATAATCAATGCTAGTTCTGTTGGAGCTACTCTCAGCACAATCTTGGAGGTTGTCTAGTTCCGCCAGTTGGACCTGTCACTAAGCCCATGGTCAATGGCAATGCCAAAGGCATTCAATAAGGGGAAGCGGTCGAATGTGATCATCTCGAATGTGCCTAACCCTAGAGCTCTGAACTCAAAGAGGGTTTTTATCTTTGAGAGATTATCGAAGGCAACACCAACCACCCTTGTTGGGGATAGGATGACTATCAGGCCTAAGTTGAAGTCCATCATTGTCAACCCACTCAGCCATATGTTAAAGGAATTTAGTACCCCACATAATGCTACTTTCACCTTGAACACACATGACTACGAAGTCTCTTCCTTAGCACCAAAACATCCGGGGAGGGCCCACATAATATATAATTCTACCCGTAGAGCAGTTGGATTGCCCGTGCATGTTGAACAACAATCCAACCCAATAGTAGAAGCAATTATACCCACCAGCAATAACTTTGACACACTCCAATGGGTCAAAAGAAATAGATCAAGAGTATATGTCCCTATCCTCAAAATTAACCACACCAGAAGGATTCTATTTCATCCAAAATTTACAAGATTTTGAAGGCAGTCAAAAATAGAAACCTTTAGAGAAGAATAAAGAAGTTGGTGAACTAGGTCGCCTACCCCACAAATTTCTATCCCAAAAGATGTGGGAATATTCAAAAATATCATGCTTGTTTACAACAAGGTTCCAAGTCTATAAGTACCATAGTCGATGAACATTGATAACAAGCCTTTAACACAAAGATACTAAGATGCCAATTATCAGAAGGTCTCAACAACCATAACTTATATACGGTGAGCACTAGGGTATGACATGTGGGATATGTTCTCAAAGATCCACTACTAGGGATCCCGATAGCCACATACATTTGGTGAATGCCATAGTGTGACATATGGGATACATACCTAGAGATCCACCACTGAGAGGTCCAATCGGGTACCAAAAGAACCCCAAATCTTTGATTGTAAATTCACCCCACCAGATGACAAAGGAGTAGAATCTCCCATCATCGATTGAAATGTCAGTCTGACAAAAACCAGATGATGAGAAAGATAATCAACTCTTCTTGAAGATGAAGATTTCCTAGCAAATGGAGAGCAGTTGATCCCAAAACTCCATAATAATGATGATATCAATCACATGGAGGTCAAAATTGTTTGTATGGTCGACACACATTCATGAAGGGGGACACCAAGAAAACTTGAATCACCAATAATTTGAAGTCAAAGCTCAAGTAAAGGTTGAGGTGACAAATACTAGCTGACATTGTAACAAGGTTACAATGATAAATGAGTTCTTAACTCCAACAAAGAGACTAAGAGATCAGTCAACTCAACACCTGCCTTAATAAAATGAACATGCTAGTGAAAGAGTTATTTGATCAACTTAATTTGATTACGACTCCAATGCAGTGAATACCTTTAAGGGATCTTCTAAAATTGAGTAACCCATAGCTGAAAGTGGCAGTATATAAAATACCACCCATATAATTTTGACATTCCATAAAGGGATGTAATCCCAATCTTCTATATGTTCTCCATGCGAACAACTTCATGCTCACCATGTGAACATCTACATAATTTTGGAGATTCCAAAAGAGTATAAGCCAATTCTATATTTGTTCGCTATGCAAAACCTTACACTTGTTCACCATGCGAACAACCTTACACATGTTTGCCATGCGAACACCTTCTTTAGTTGAGTTCTATGACTTATAACTCACCCCCATAATGGTCACATTGATTGAATATTACAATTGGAGGGGATATCTTCAAATAAATCAAGTATATTATACAAGTTAATTTAAAGCACATTATCATCCACTCTGTATATCATTATATTTTCATGGATGATATGCTAAAAAAATATTTGCTCATAGAAGCAGCCAAAATGCTCCGGGTAGCTTGGCCTCTACATGACTCCATTATATTTCGGTCACGGTAATAGTCTTTTTGTTTCGATGGCTTTGCTCATTGAGCCATGAATTATAGATTATATTTAATAGGAAAAAAACCTTATTGCTAAGATCGACTTAAATTTATCACTTTAGATAAATATCACTCCAGGTCTATAAGGATATCTTAGATAATGTGAATCCCATGGTTGCTGATAAGGATTCTTTGATCATGAATTATATCTACCCTGGTTAAGTAGACCATGGAACACGACAACCAAAATGACGGAACCATGGGATCTTGATCAGGCATGTCATCATTCCCCTAACATATTCTTTAAGTTACGAGAGAATGATACACATTTATTGACAATCATCTATGTCACACACACCTCTAAAACACCACTGCATATCACATAGATATGACTATTTCCAATCCTAATAGAGTACTCTCTTATTGCGATAATAGAGTAATTAACTATGGGGCTTGCATCCATAGGAAGTAGAACACAAATCTAAATAAACCCTAACATAAGTGTTAGGGAAAATTAGTTGAATATATACCAATTTAACTCATGAAAAAATATACTCCTACCCATCTTTTTCCAAAAATGGCAGAGCGCTTCAAAGGTGTTTTTTCTGAGCAATCACTCCATTAAACTCTGAATTTTTGAATAAAAATTTTATTTTTAATGAAAGAAAATAGACAATAAGTAAAATAATCTATTTTTTTACTTATATATAATGGAACACTTAAGATTTTAATAAGAAAAGTAAACAATAGCCACAATTAAATTCATTTGGAAAAAGACATAAAATTAAAAGTTGATAAATAGCTCTTATTTAATTTATAATGAAATGACTTTCCTCCACAAAAGCCATTTTTTAAGAATGTTAACCATAGTGATGTTCCATTAAAAAGATAATAACATCATTAGTAAATGCTAATAAAAAATTAGAAATCTTCTTTAACATTTTGTTAAAATGATAACGATCTAAAATATATTGATTATACCACTTGGTAATATTCATTAAAAGTGATGAATAATGTAAGAAAAAGAAGATGACATTGCATGATACAACTTGAAGATTTATGAAAGCTATTTGAAAATCCATTAATTAATATGGAATACCACGCATTATTCATATAATTGTTTATTAATTCAACATAAAGAACTTGGACTTCAAATGAAGTTAATATATTATATGAAAATATTTAATCTAAATAGCTCTAATATTGTGCTCATGCATTTTAAGATGAAGAATATGAATAAACTCTTGTGCTTTTAGAATATTACCAGAATAGTGCAACTCTTAAGAAATCTTAATTGGCTTTAGAAATGATTTTAGAAAGTAGAAGACCAATATTATAAGCTATGATAATAAAAATAATGTTAGTGAAACTTGTACATAAACTTATAAGCCAAAAATCCTTTCACATATTAGGGTTTTCCTTTTTAGCAATGAGAATAATAAAGGTACTACTAAAATTTGACAAAATAAACTACCCATAACTTCTTTGATATCCATCTTAATAACTTGCCAACACTTTTAAAAGAAAATTAAAAATTTATCAAGACTAGATACAACATTCTTATCCATATTCATAATAATCATATCAATTTCTTTTAATTTAGGAATCATAAAAATATTATTAGTAAATTATTATATAGTACAATTAGCAAGATATATCACACATAAAATGAGAATTATTAAAATATTAGGACATTATTATATATAGTTTATGTTAAAAAATATTATCATCATAAACATTATTAAAAGAATCTAGTCTGCATATTTATTATGGTTATGAACATTATTATTATAAGTAAAATATATGGTAGAATTAGTAAGTGAACTAGGCTAGAATTTTATTATTAGAATATTTAATTTTATGAATTTGATTACAAGCTCATTTATTAACCAAAATTTGAAAATATGTTATAATCCTTCAATTAATATTTTAGATTTAGATTTTGCTTTTAAAGTATCTTCTCTATAGTTTAAAAATTAATTAATTGAGATTTGGCTTTCTAAAGAATTTATGCATTAATCTAATTAGTATAAAAAATGAATATTTTTAACTCTTATCATTTTTTTGTACATCTAAATTTTTTTGGAATAAATGATAGGTTCATTCTCTCTACTCTAAGTCTATTGTTTATGATGTTGTGGTGTTTTATTTTGGATTCGTTATGGACTCCACGTAGTGAGTACTTATTGAAGTGATCGGATACAATATTAAGATATAATGTATTATCTCAAAGATAGAAACATCACTCTATAATGGACCAAATCACTTAATAAAGACTCCTAAGGCATGATGGGTCTTTGAATATACCAAAGATTTTTCCCCTACTTTACATGAAAAGTAAAGTAGGGTTTATTTTAAGTTGGATTCTTTAATTCCCTTGAAGGCAAGCCTCCATAGTTAATTATATCCTAGGAAATGATATTTTCTAAGAAAACTCTCAATTAAAGTAATCAATTCTCCAAAGATTTCAATGTTAAGACTATCAAAGGATTGGTTATTTTTGGAAAGTCAAATGGGATTGTTCAATTTAGAAGACTTATTTTAGAATCCAAAGAAGAAAAGTAAGAAGTGATCATGATACTAAAAGCCTTGTGAACACTCCAATCTATCATATGGTGAGGCTTTATATGTTTGAATGAGAGAGGTAATTTACTTTGTTTGAGTTGAAACTTTATTAGAGTGTTAGGGCTTATAGTCCATCAACACAAGATTGTGAAATGCCTAAGAGGTAAGGATTAATGCTCGTAGCCCAAAGGAAATAAGAAACCTTGAATTCTAAATCTAGAAAATTCTAGCACAAGCTAGAGCATGAACTAAATCTAAGCGAAAATGGGACATGATGATTTATCTCCACAAGAGAGGATAAACAGTCCAACTCTTTTGGACTTACAACCGTCTAGAGTGGTCACCAGCTAACACCTTGTACGATTTAAACCATTGTAGGTTAATCTTATATAATTGAAAGATGGTTTAAGCTGCATTGACCTCACTTTTGGAGTGAAGGTCCGATCCCCCATCATAGATCTAGGAGTCTTCTAAACACTAAGAACTCCTTAGTCGTAAGACACTTCTAGTGATAGGTGAACACTAAACCTAAGCCTGGAGACTTAGGAGGATTGGCCATAGGGTTTAGATCATGCCTTAGGGATTAGGATAATCTACTTACCCTATAGCCTAAACCCAACTTATGCTTACCTCTTTAGCCTAAACTAAACTTCAAATTCAATTCATTCAAATTCAATTAAACCAATAATCAAATTCAAGCCTCAAATCCAATTGAATATTAAATCCAGATAACTTAAGCCTAGGCCCTATAATTTGACTTGGACTTAGCCAAATTTTATTCAATCCAATTCAAACTTAATTGATTTTCTCACAAATCATTCAATCCTCTAATCATCATTCCAAACCACATCTAAATCTACAATCAAGATAAACTAATCTCCAAACCAAATCTAAGCCAATGATTCAAACCTATGGACTTAGCCAAATCCATTTAAATCAAATTCAATTGATTTTATCTCAAATCAATTTAATCCTTCAATCATCACTTCAAGCCATGCCAAAATCTACAATCACAATCACATCTAATCAAACCAAAACCAATCCAAATCTAACCTAACCCATTTGACTCAAAATACCCAAATGAGCTAATATCCATTCAAGCTCAAATCAATTGCAACCAAAAATATAAACCAATCCCAAATCAATATATAAACTCAACCCAAAACCAAGTCATTGTTGTCCAATTGGTCCACTTAACGCAAAGTGACCAATTTGATCTATTTGAACTAAATCTCAATCCAACCTAAATTGGATTGAATCAAACCCTCCAAAATCTTATATGATTATTGTTGATCATCCTTGATTGATCAATTGCAATCAATTAGGTCAAACCAAGTCAACTTAATCATTTGACCAAGTCAACTGATTTAACCTACATGAGCCAAATTAAAATTTCATCTTAAGCCAAATCAATGGAAACCAATGATTCACATCAACCTAGGATCAACCCTTGAACATGACCTATTTATGAGCCTGACTTATCATTGACTATTTGATCATTGAATTTGACCTAAAATTTCATAGGATTCAAATTCATTGTAACTTGATGGCTCAAGTTCATTTGATTGAACATGAAAGCTTTGGAACCCAATTAACTATTTGCCCAAATTAAATCAATTTTATCAAAACCAAATTAATTCAAACCAAAGCTTACAATCATCTTCAATTAATCAATTGAACATGAGCCAATGCTTAACCCAAGCTAATTTATCTAATTTGGCCAAATTGGTCAACTTGATCCATTTGACCCATTTAAAATCAAATGGGTCAAATACAAATCGAAGTGAAATTAAACCAAACCAATTGTACCAAATATTCTAAATACTCATTTAAACTTGACTCAACCCTTAGTTTGATCAATTAGTCAACTCTTAGCTAAATTTGACCTACATGAGTCAAATTGAGATAAACCCTATGAAAATTGGTATGACCTATCCTTGGCTCACCTTGTGTCAGCCCAAATCAAACCCAACTTGAATTGACCCAAAATCAATTGGGTTAGGGCAACCATATGGGATAAATGCCCTATTTGAATGGTCAAACCCACTCCCTATGCACTTGCAACCTCTTAGAACTCTATATAGGCAAGTAGGACATTAGCTCACTTGACCCAAAGGTGGTTGGGTTGGCCATGAGCTAAGGGGAGGTGATTTCACCTCTCCTCCCTCATTGGAGCATTTGGAAACCCAAGACAGCCACCTCCTCCCATGGCAACCACTCTTCCTCACTTGGCCAATAAAACTGAGCCACCTTAGATGATTCCCTGCCACCCCCGACCACCTGTGGTGTCAGAAAGACACTAGAAGCCAAACAATCAAGTCCATCTAATCTAAGGGTGAAGGAGGTATACCCCCTCATTTTTGATCCAAACTGAGTCATTTGACCCTCACTATCCCCTAGCAGGCAAAGATGAACTCCCTAGAGCCGTTTCCAAGTTCTAAGAGCCTTCCCATCTCTGGCAATGATAAAATCGAGCTTGCCTAAAATTGGACAAGATTCTACTCCATCAAACTCCACCAAATCCCAACCAATCCCAAATTAACTTCACTCACACATTCACCAAGCTTTGACGATGTGAAATGAATCTTTTCCCGTGCTCTCCTACCACCAGAAGTACCTCCTAGGCTAACACCAGCAAGGATGGTGGTGATGCTTGGTCCACAAGGCAAATGGTGGGGAGGCATCTCTCTATCTTGTCAACAGAGCTTAACCTCATCAAGGCGAAGCTACCTTGAACGGTTCACCGCTGGTCTTGAGCTCTGGTGCGATACTATTCCCTCGAACTGAGATTTTTCAATTTTCTCTAGGCCTTTTTGAAGTGAATGTTAATTTCATGTGAATCCAACCGTTAGATCTTTGTAGATTACTTCCCTGAAAGTGTGGGATCAGTTCTGAGCTAATCCGAGCTCGAATTGGGCGGAAGAAGGTGGCGGTGTCTGTCTCTCATTGCGTAGGCGAAGATAGATCATCCACTGTTCATTCCACATGATTGGAACGGACGACCATGATCTTGCGATTAGATTTAATCTTATTTAACTTTTAGGAACTGCGTTAATTTAATTTAGAAAGAGACTAAAGCCCTAAATGCTCCCTAAGAGATTAGATCATGACAAGCATGAGTATAAAACTTAGTCTAAAAATTTATAATTTTATAAGTTTTATATAATTTTGACATAATATTTTGGACAAAGGCTTTAAGATATTTTATGCCTAAATGCATGATGAAATTTGGTTTTGGTCAAATATAGAGAAAGAGAGTGATTCTTCACCATAAGTGGTTGCTCTCATAGATCATGTGATTCCTAAAGTGCAAGAATGGAGGCCCTCATTTTGCAAGAGTGATATAATATGATATGCATGATGTTAGATATACAATATTCAACAAATGGGTTGTTAAATCTTTTAGTTATCTTGATTACAACCTAAGCTTTAGAATGAGATTATGAGTTATTTTAAATTTTAGTTATGAGTTATTAATTGGATAGAAAAATTAAATTTCTCTAAGAGCCTAATACATCCAGGCCACACATTCAAACATCAATCATGAAACTATGAAAATCATGTTATTTTATTGCAATCTAAACAAAACAATAATCATTTTATAGACTATCATGAAAGAATAAGAGGTCGGTGTGGCCGGGTACCACCATACACCCCAAAAAAGAGAAAAGATGAGTTGCCGAGCTCTACTCTTATACAATCTGGATTATAAAATAATATTACAATTGAAATTGAATAAATGTTATGGGGGTCTTCATTCTTCATTTCTTTTCCTTGCTTCTTTCTTTTGATTTGATTTGCTCCAAGACATAACAGGGCACCCTGGGATTAAGCCTTCTATCCATTGCTCATCCTAATCCTTATAGCACAAATCTTAATTCCTATTACAGAATTATAATTTTAGAAAAGTAAATCTAACTACACTTACAAAATTGAGGTAAGCTAAACATACATACATCCCAAGCAGTTATATTTCATAATTAGGACTTAGCACCCACAAATCTTAAGCCATCCTAATGTGGATTATGCTCAGGTAGCTTAACCAACCTGTAAATAAAATATTTGTATTTATTTTTAGTGGCCCCATAAGCACAATCCTCTGCAGAAAATAGCATTAGGTTATCAACGGCCTATCATCTAGTCTATGAACCACATTCCTAAAATCTAATCTAAATATTACATCACAAAATAAAATATATCATCATTTCATACAATGTCCTAACCTAAAGCTAGAAGTGGTGAGTTAACATTCTAATATGTGTGTGTTGACCTCACTTTTAGAGTGAGCTCTCAACTTCCTTATCATAAACCTAGGACTCTTATAGACACTAAGAGTTTCTTAATCTTAAGACACTTCTAATGATTAGGTGAACACTTAACCTAACCTTAGAGACTTAGAAGAATTAACATAGGGATAGGTTGTGCCTTAGGGAATTAGGAGGACTTGCCTACCCTATATGCTAAATCCAATCCTCTCTTCCTTCTTTCAAACCAAACTTCAAATTCAAATCCAAATTCCAAATCAATTTCAAATTCAAATGATTGAAACCCATGATCAAATTCAAACTCCAAATCTTTCCTAATCCCTTTGATTTCATCTCATGGACTTAGCCTTAGCCAAGTCCAAATCACTCCAAACTCAAGTGATTTTATCATAACCCATTTATATCTTCATTTATATTCACAAATATAAATGAAATATAAATTCAAGAGGCCAAAAACCAAACCTAAATCAAATCAAATTTCCAACTTATACCCTTTTAGCCAAATTCTTGAACTTGGCTAAATGATATCCAAACCAATTCAAAACTCATGAATTTCTTCATGATTCAATCATTTCTACAATCATTGACCTAAATATAAACATAAACCACCATTATCAAACCAAATCCAAGCTAACCCAAATCAAACCCAAGTTAGCCCTTTTGACTTGAAATTATCATTTGAACCAAAACCCATTTGTTTCGAAATCACTTGTAATTGGATTTATATTTCAATCCCAGGCTCATGTGTGAGTTCAACTAAACATGAATCAAGCCATGATCAAGTCAATTAACCCATTTAGGCTCACTTGACCTAAAGTAGCCTAAAAGAACCTTTTAAGCCAATGTGGTGAAAATTTTATATATATCTCTGCCTTCATCTATCCCCTTCCCTTTGAGAAAAGAAGGATAAATGAAAACAAAAAATATATAAAAAAAATTATACCTTATTTGGATGCCATGCAGATCGATAGATGTTCTTATTAGGGTGATTGAGTACGACATTGAGGAGAAGTGTATTATCTCGAAAGATATAAGTCACCAACCTACAATGGACCTAATCACCTCAATATGGACTCCTAAGGACTATGGGTCTTCGAAATGTACCAGAGATTCTTCCCCAAATTTACATGAAAAGGTAAAGCAGGATTTATTTTAAATCATGTTCATTAAGTTCCCTACAGAGGTAAGCCCCCATAGTTAATTACAACCTAAAGAACAAGATTCCTTAGGATACTCTCGATTAAGGTAAATGATCATTGTCTCCAAATATTTTAAAAGGTAGGACTATCAATCAATTGATTTATTTTTATAAAGTTAAGTGGGATTGATCAAGAGGAGGGAGTTCTTATCGAAGTTAAATGAAAATAAGTAGGGGATGCTTAAAATACTAGGAAACCTAGTAAGCACCTCAGACTACCCTATGGTTGGGCTTTATATTTTTAAAATTGAATTAATTTATTTGAGTTGAATTTTTATTAGAAATGTAGGGCTTACAATTCCATAGTACAAATGCCTAAGATATGAGGATTTATGTTTATGGCCCATAAAGGGATGAAGTAGCCTTAGAACCTAAATCTACGGAGCTTTGGCGAGGGCCAAAAAAGCACAACCTAAATCTAAGGAAAAAATGGGTATTTGGTTTACCTCCACAAGAGATGATAAACCACCATTTGTTGGTTACTACTCGGGGGGTCGCCAACGAACTCCTCCTACGATTTTAAAAATATGTAGGCAAGTCATAAGTTTATGCAAGATGACAAGGTTGTTATTTATTTAGAAAGAGACTAAGTCCTTAAACACACTCCCTAAGAGACTAGATCATGTAAGGTCATGATTTTAATGACTTAAATCTAATGCAAAATTTTCATATATTTTATTTTCTTTTTGGATAATTATTTGATTCAAGTATAGGATTCTTTATGCATAGTGCATGAGAAATTAGATTATGGGCCAAAATCGAAGATAAGGTGTGTTTCCAATGGTTCACAGTCAAAAAGTTCTCAGCAAAGGTGGAAGCCCTCCAATCAAGAGTGAAATAATATGCTTTTATGCATGATGTTTAGAAAAGAAAGTGCACATCTAACTAAGAGGTTTCTAATTCTTTTATCTTGATTTTTTAGCCTAAGCTTTAGGTGAGGTTATGAGTTATTTATTTTAAATTTTGAGTTGTCTAATTGGGTAGAAGATTTTTTTTCTAAGAGTGTCATCATCAGCCATACATCAAAGCTAGAAAAATGACATCTTAATGCACAATAAATAAACATCAATCATTTATAAAGCTAGTGCGAGAATAAAAGGCCATTTGTGGTCCACCACCCCAAAAAATAAATTGGGTAGTGAGCTCCCTAATCGATTATAAATGAATTAATTACAATTAAGCTTATTTTCATGTTGGTCTTCATTTCTTCATTTCTTCTTTCTTCTTTTTTCTTTTGGTTCCTTCTTTTGGATGGTTGGAAGGTGGTTGCTCCAAAGGCTTCACATGGTACATAAGATGAGAGGTTATGACCAATGTTCATCCTAATCCCCCATAACAATCATTCCAAAATCCTAATTACAAAATCACATGAAATAGAAAAGTAAATCTAACTAACACCTACAAAATAGAGATTAGCTAAATAAATCATACAAATCTCATGCATATATATTGGACTTAGCACCCCCATACATGGGTAACCAAGTCCACCTAGCCTATTGGATTATTAGGGGTATAAGCACCGCATAAAAAAGCATTTATATTTTTTATTATTATAGCTCCCCAGCATAATCACGAGAAAATAATGATTAGACTAAATCATCCTACCATTCATTCTACGCACATTCACCCAATCATCCAGACTAAAATATAATATCACAAAATAAAAGAAAATATCAAACCATGCACCACCCTAACCTAAAGCTAGAAATGGTGACTTAGTCTAATGTGTGTGTGCTTTAAAGGGTTTGTGTGGTATGCTTAGCTATGGGTTTAAGGTTTAGATTTTCTAAGTATGAAAATGTTCAACTTAGATAGTGGTTTCATTTAAGTTGTTTAGTTGATTTGGGTTAATTTTATTTGATGATTTGTTTAGGTTTGAATGAACCTACGATTAATTACTAAATTATAAAGAGAGAAAAAGAGAAGAGAACTTCTCTTTCCTCCTTATCTTAAGTAATTTCTAAAGTAGGTTCATGTTTGATTTTGTTTAGTGAATATTTTATTATGTGTTTTAATTAATTCTATGTTTAGATTAACTCTAAACAAACCTATTCAAAAAGAAAGGCATTTTAATATAAAGCAAAGTGAAATAATATTACAAAATACACACCATTTCATTTCTTTCCCAACATATATAACATGCATATGAATGAATCCTAAGCATATCTATACATGCAAATGGGAATGTTTAGCACACCTTAATGATGAATGCCAAGTAGTGTTACTTAAGAAAATTTGATGCTTTATGATGCATGATTTTCATTAAGTAGAAAAGAGTTATTCTTTTATCAATTTTCATATGCACATGTGTATGTATGAAAGGCATAAGTGAGTACATTATTGTTAGCACGAGGGGTATAAGACTACTTAATTTACTTAAAAAACTCTAGGGTTGTCCATACTAATATACCACTTTCCTTAAACACATATGCATGTACAAAAGAAATGAATGGAAAAGGAAAAAATGCAAAGTTTATGTTTATTTGATTTTGGTTTGATTATTTGGTTTATATGTGTAAGTGTGGATGTCCTTCTTAATTAATAACATAGGATGAATAGGGATGGATTTAAGCAAGTGGTATGTTCTTTTCAAATGAACTATACACTTTACAAATCCTATTCAAAACTATGTTAAAAGAAAAGAGAAGGAAAGCCACACAATGCATATCTTTATATTTTACTCACATGCAAGCTTATAAATAATTATAAGTAGCATACCTTTCAGTTTTAATGTTTGATTTATAAATTTTGAAAATAATTTTGAATTTAATAGTGATAATAGTCATTCATATTCTTACTTTAGCCAAAATATGCAATTTGACATAAAGAAACCTTTCATTTTAATTTTAATTTTTAAAAGGAATGAATGCATGATTTTCATATGACATACACATTTAGCATGCTAGGAAAGAAATAAAGTAATGAAAGCAATGTAAATTCATTCACACTAATTAATTCCTAAAGACAATCCTATGGAATAGAATTATTTAAAGTAAATCAAATTTATTTTAAAGAGGGTTTGAATTTTGTTTGAGTTTGATTTTACTTTGAGAAATGTGAGATGAGTTTGCTGGTCCTAACCCATTCCCACATGTGTATGTTATTTTTGTTTAATTTTTAGGTGATTAGGTCAATTTATATTTTAGTTAGGTTAGGGTGTACATTAAGTGTATTAATTACCCCTTACCTATACCACCTTAGCATAGTTAACTAAATAATTATGAGCCAATGATATGACATAAAACCACACAAGAATTTAAATCATTAGGGAAAGGGCCTAATGCATTTGGCTCACAATTAATGATTAATTAAGCTAAAGGGTTTAAGTTAAGTACTTTCATAACCCTTCCCACACACGTGGATTAGGTTTTAATTTCCTTAAGCCACTTAGGTTATTAAACACCTAAGCATCTACCCAAAATGGATTGATTAAGTTTTAGAGTGTTTTGAAAATTTTATCAAGTTAATTACTTAAGTTATTTAGTGGATTAACCCTTAATTGAATTTAGATTAAGGAAGAGAAAGGGGGTTTAAGGAATAGCTTAGAAAATATCCAAAAATTATTCCTAAAACATCACGATCACTCAAACAAAACTTAATTAACTCAATCAAATTAAACCACTATTCACACACTTAATTAGCTTATATTAAGATGGTAATTAAGGATTCAATAATTGATCCCCCTAATTAACCCAACAATAAATCCCAAGAAAGTTAGGGGAGGAAGAAGTCATCCCCCTAAATGCACATGAGAAGTTTGAGATTAATCAGTGGGATAATTATGGAGTAATTAGGGTTATTAGGTTTTCATTAAAACTTTAATTAAGGAAAATATACTATCTAAAATCTAATAAAAATAATTTTAAAATATTCTTCTCTGAATTATCTTTCCAATACTTTTTACCTTATATTTTTAGGATTTTTCTAAAATTAGTTATGCAATTATGAAGATTCAATGATTAAGGATAATTAAATAAATCCCTAATTAAAATATAATCCCATGTGTCATGTGGAGGTCGTGCATGCGCTTTCCACATGACGATGGAGAGGCTATTTAAGTTTATCATATTATCATAGCATCGGCTATTTGCTATCTCCCGTCTCGATCAAGGATCAGACGGTTGAGATTAAGCCCATGGTGTTAAAGGATTAAATCAAATATCCTACACATCTTGATCATGGTTGTCCATCCAAAACATGTGGATGGACGGCCCATGATCCTCTCTTCCTAAAGATGGCCTCCATCTTAGGAAGATCGAGCTTCGATTGAGCTTGGATTGAAACCAAATTCAACCCACACCATCTAAGAGTAAAGGGGAACACATCCAATGGCTAACTTTGCTTGGGGTGGAGCTTTCCTTTACAAAGGACCAAGAAAAACTAAAATTATGCTCATTTTAATGGCATACCTCACCAGAGGATATCCGCACTCTGAGTAGCTTGTCAGTGGAGCGAAGCCTTTTGAAGGTTTAAGGTGAGATTGAATGGATCTTCTATGGACCAAGTTCACCCTAAATGCTCACTGGCCTTGATCAAAGTCCACCTCCTTGCCTTTGGAGCTTGAAGAAGCTTGAGATGAGTTTGACTAGGCTCTCAAGGTGCTCAAGGAGGGTGGTTTAGAGTGAGTGAGATGGAGTGGAGCTCCCCTATTTTTGGTTTAAAGATACTAAGAAATGGAGAATTCTCACTCATTCTAGGAAGCTTGGGGAGACTTGCAATGACTTTCTCACGAGTTCCTAAGCTCAATGTGCCACACACACAATTCAAGTGGAAATTAGGGGAGTATATCTTCCCTTGAAGGATCGAGCTCCTGGCTCCTTGTTGTTTTGATCCAATTGACATCCTCGAGTGGGTTTATTAGGCTGTTATAGGTGGAATGGCATTCAGTTTAGTCAGATAAGTGGAGTGGTGAAGCTTACCATGTGCTTAATTGAGTGGAGGAATGATCCCCATGTGCTCATGTTTAAGCAAGTGGTTGATTTTGGCCTTGGGTTGGGTTGGGCTAACCCAAACTCATTGGTTCATCTGCACCATATCCATTTGTGACCATTTAGTCTACTAAGAGGATGCCAAGTGTCCATGAAGAGGAATTGGCCAAATTCCAAGTGGTTTTGATTTTAGGTTACCCTATGGCCTAGGGTTAAAATAGTCATTTGACCTTTATTTCAGTTTTACTATGTTTGGTATAATTAAAAAATGGGTTAGGCCAAGTTTTATTGAATTTGGAGTTGGTTTGATATGACTTGGCTCATGTTGACCCATTTAGGTCAAAATGGGTCAACTTGGGTCAAGTTGACCAATTGGTCAAATTGGATCAAACCAAGGATTGGGTCAAGTTCGCATGACCATTTAAAATATTTTGGCATCATTGGTTTGGTTCAATTTGATTTATATTTGGTTTTGGTTCATTTGATTTCATTTAGGTCAAATGGGTCAAGTTGACAAATTTGACCCATTTGACCTATTTGGGTTAGGTCATGGGTTGGTTTATATTTGGTTGATCATTTGAAATGGATTGTATCTTTGTTTCTAATCAATTTGGTTTATATTTAGATTTGGCTCAATTTGACCCTTTATGTCAAGTTAGGTTCAAGGTCAATTGGGCTAGGTTATGTCAAGTTCAACAAGTGATTTGGAATTAACTTGACCCATTGGTTTCAATCAATTTGGCTTAGATCAAGTTTTGACAATTTTGACTATTTAGGTCAAGTTGGATCAACATGGGTCAAGTTGTCAATTGGGCTCAGTTAGGCCCAAATGATGACTTGGTCAAGTTCAAACATTGATTATAAATGAGTTTTGATCAATGGTTTCAATCAATTTGGCCTATGGTGGATTTTGGCTAGTTTAGGTTTCATTTTGGCTATGTGTTGACTTGGTCAACCCTTAGGTTTTACTTGGTTTGACCCAATTTGAGTGATTGATCATCTTATGATGATTGTTGCTCATAATGTGAGGCTTAGGTGGGCTTAGTTCAATCCAATTTGGTTAGGATTAGAATTTGGCTTATAAGGGTACTTTAGGTCACTTTGGGTCATGTGAGCCTAAATGGGTCAAAGCTTGATTTGAGTTTGATTGAACTCGCACATGGACTTATGATTGAAATATAAATCCATTTGCAAGTGATTTGAAGTCAAATGAGTTTTGATTCACTTGACAATTTAAGGTTCAAAGGGTGAACATGAGTTTGACTTGAGTTTGATTTTTAAATTTAGTTTTGGTTTGATGATTAGAGTTTGCATTTATATTTGGGCTCATAATTGAATGATTGATTGAATCATGAAGAAAAATCAAGGGTTTGGCTTGATTTGAGTTTGATTTGGCTAAGTTCAAGAATTTGACTTGAAAGGCTTAGGTTGAATTTTGATTAAATTTTTTTTGAGTTTTGAATTTATTTTTGGATTGATGATTGTTTATGTTTATATTTGGATTCATGATTGTAAGATTGATTAAATCATGAAGAAAAATCAAGGGTTTGGCTTGATTTGAAACTGATCTCGCTAAGTTCAAGAATTTGACTTAAAGACTTAGGTTGAATTTTGATTGAATTTGGATTTGAGTTTTGAATTTATCTTTGGATATTTGAATTTATATTTCATTTATATTTGTGAATATAAATGAAAATATAAATGGTTTATGAGAAAATTCCTTGAATTTGAATTGATTTAGATTTGATTTAGAATAAGTCCATGAGAGGAAATCAAAGGACTTAAGAAATATTTTTAATTTGGAATTGAATTTTAAATTTGGTTTGATTGATTTTAATTTATATTTCATTTATGTATGTTAATATAAATGAGAATGTAAGTGGGTTTTGAGAAAATTTCTAAAATTTGAATGGATTTAGATTTGATTGGAGCTAAGTTCATGAGAGAGAATCAAAGGATTTGGATATATTTTGGAGTTTGGAATCCAATCATGGGTTTCAATCATTTTGGAATTGATTTATGATTTGAGAAAATCCATTGAATTGATTTGAGGTTTGGTTTTGGAATTGGTTTGATATGACTTTGAAGTTTGACTTGAAAGAAGGAAGTGAGGATAGGTTCAAGCTATAGGGTAGGAAAATTTTTCTAACACCCCTAAGGCATGACATATTCCTATGGCTAACTCTTCTAAGTCTCTAGGGCTAAGTTGAGTGTCCACCTAATCACTAGATGTGTCTTAAGACTAAGGAACTCTTAAAGTCTAAGAAGTCCATGTCTAAGATGAGGGGTTGAGAGTGTATCTTAAAATGAGGTCAACACCAAGTTCTAATCAACCCATTGGATTAGTTAACTATCCAAACCTCACAACATGATCAACAATCATCCTATGTTAATCAATTATCTTAAATTGGGTCAAACCAAGTCAAACCTAGCATTTGACAAATTCAACACTTAACCCAAATGAAATCTAAACTAGCCAAAATCCACCATATGCCAAATTGATTGGAACCATTGAATCAAGCCCACTCATAATCAATGATTGAACATGACCAAACCTTAACTTGAGCCAAACCAAGCCTAATTGGCCATTTGACCAAAGTTGACCCAAATTGACTTAAAGAGCCAAAAAAATTGTCATTGATCCAAATTGATTGCAACCAATAGCTCAAGTTCATTACTCATTGAACTTGAAAGCCATAATTGAGCCTAAGTTGACTTGGTCAACTTGACCCAACTTTAAATTGACTAAAGGGTCAAATTAGCCAAAATCAAATTAATTCTAAATTAAACCAAACCAAAGCTAAATCATTTTCAATTAGCCAATTGAACTTGACTCAACACTCTAATTTGGTCAATTGACTGACCCTTTGACCTATATGAATCCAAATGAGCCATAACTAAATCCAAACCAAATTGAATCAAACCAATGACACTAATACACTCCAAATGGTCATGTGAACTTGACCCAACCCTTGATTTGACCCAACTAAATCTAATTTAACTGAAATAGATCAAATCAAGCCAAATCAAACCAAACAAACTCTAAACCACTTGAAATTTTGGCTAACCACTTTTGACCCATCCCAAATTTGCCCAAACCAAACACATAGCCAAATGACCATTTTGTCCTTAGGTTTAGGGCATCCCATGAGATAAGACACATGCTCATTGAGTCACTTTCTCCTCCTAGTTAGTTAACACCCTTTCATAAGTCTAAATGACCGCCATGGCACTAACCCAAAGGTAGTTTGCCATGATCCATGGGAGGTGAAATCACCTCCCCATCCCCATTTCAAATCACCAAAACAAGCACTTCCTCCTCCTTGGCGCCACCTCCACCCTCACCAACCAAACCAAGCCACATCATGCAAAGGACCTCATTACCCTCGATGTGGCCAATTGATCAAGAAAAATCTAAATTAGCCATGGTGGGTCGATCAGGAATGAGGGGATATACCCCCTCACACAAACTCACACTCCATTACCCTAGCGACAGGAGAGAATCTCATTTTCCCAACCTCCCCCAAAATCCCATTCTCTTTTTACCGAAATAGGGGAGGCCACCTTCGATTCCTATTTGCTCAAATCTCCACCAAAGTGCAATTAACTTTGGACACACCTTCCTTGGAGCTAATCGAGCAAGAACAAATCATTTCCCAAGCTTCCCGATGGCTGGAGGGTAGAGTTGATCAAGCCAAGCACTACGCCTAGTGGATTGGTCTTTCAGCAAACTACACCAAATCAAAGCTCGTGTGGCTCAACAGAGCTTCATTTCTACCAAACGAAGCTTCCTCAATCATTGGAACCGCTAGTTATAAGATCTGAGAGGTATGACATTGAAACTAATCCTTAAATAATAATAAGTTAGTCTTTTGTGAAATAAATTTTCATGTCATGTAATTTCCTTGATTAGATCTTCTTGTTGTGCTTCCCCGAAGGTGTGGGATCATTTTCATCTCTATCCGAGCTTGGGTGAGCTTGGATCGAGCGAAGATTGATGCACGGTGGCCATTGTTCGACTCTCAGGAGGAGATAAATCATGGACCGTTCATCCTGCATGATTGGGATGAACAATCCTAATCTAATAATGCTTAGAATCTAATTAATCCTCACTATGAGTTTAATCATTGGCATCGATCTTAGGTCCAGTTATGAGTTAGATGTGCACCATATGAGTTAGCTCGATTGTGACAACTTAAATAATGAATCGTCCACATGCACAGCGTGACGCCATGTGGCCCGACGTGATTAAGGCTTTAATTAGGGCTAATTAATTAGTTTTTAATCTTGAAACTTCCTAAATTCATAACTAATATAGAAAAATCCAAAAAATACAAACTTAGGCCCATTTTAAAGATATTTCAGAGTAAAATATAGAAAAAAATGTTATTAATTAATTTTGAATATTGAATTTGGCTTAATTAAGATTTAATTAGAAATGTAATTAG
This sequence comes from Cymbidium sinense, assembly GCA_021442155.1. NCBI lineage: Eukaryota > Viridiplantae > Streptophyta > Magnoliopsida > Asparagales > Orchidaceae > Cymbidium > Cymbidium sinense. Next base: position 166,264,071 of record CM038216.1, on the reverse strand, counting down.
TTTAATTACTCCTTAATTAACCATCCAATTAATCTCAAACTTTTTGTGCATGTTTAGAGGGATGATCTTTTCCTCCCCTATTTCTCTGAGATTTTATTGATTGCTTGATTAGGAAAACTAATGTATTAAGCTTTAATCACTTTCTTAATGTAATTAGTGATAATTAAGCAAATAAATAGTAAATTAATCAATCAATTAAGCTTGTTAGCCTTTATTAATGATGATGAAGTCTAGGGAAATGGATTAGGACTCTCTCTTCCAATCTTTTTCTTAAAGTCTTCTCTAATCCCTCTTAAATAATTAATTAATTAACACTCCTTAATTAGTTAATTGATAAGATTAATCAAAATCCAAAATATACCTGAACTTCAATCAACTAATTGAAAGGATTTAGGGATTGAGACTTAGGCTGCCTTCTTTATCTCTTTCTCTAATCCCATCTCATTTTGGTTGGTTAAGGTTAATTAAGGTTTAATTAGTTAATTAATGAACTTAATTAATTCAATTAAATTTTTTTTCTTGAACTTAATCTTGGGTAGCTCTTTGGGTGTTTAATAACCCAAAGGAGGAGATAATGAAATTATGGTTAGCTCACATGTGTGAGAAAACTATAAAAGTAGTTAAGTGTGATCCCTTAAGCTTAATTAACTATTAATCATGATCCAATTTCATTAGGCCCCTTTCATTTCTTTGGTGCATTGAAAATTTACTTTCCATGTGGTTTCATATCATATGGCTCATTATTAACTTAAAGTCATGTAGGTAAGGGTTAATTAATTCACTTAATTCATACCCTAACCAAATTAAACCATAAAATAAACCTAACTAATTCTTTCTTAAACCAAAATTAACTCACACATGGAGAATGGGTTTAGGACAAAAAAACCTCTTTCACTTTCCTTAACTCAAATCAAACATAAAGATGAAATAAGATTAAAGAACTTTGGTTTGTATTAAATGGCTTTATTTAGTATGATTGTTCTTAGAAATTAATTGGAATGAATGAGATTATGTGCTTATGTTCCTTTATTTCATTCCAATTATGTTAAATTTTTCTTGCCATATGTAATCATGCATTCATTTCTTTTAAAATTAACTAAATGAAATGGTTTCTTTTATGTCTAATTGCATGTGTTGATTTAAATAAAATAGATATTGGTTATTTATTAAACCAAAAGTTATTTTCAAAAGCCATAAATCAATTATAATAAATGGAGTGATGTTAATTATAAATAGCTATAAGTTTGCATGTGTTGATAATATAAGATATGCAATATGAAGTTCTCTTTCCTTATCTTACATGGATTCATATAGGATTTATAAATGTATAGTTCATTTAAAAAGAACACAATATTTTCCTATGCATCTCCATGTTAAGACTTAGGAAGAATTTCATATTGCATATGTAAATCATATAATCAAATCAAATATGACTTCTTGCATGACTTCTTCTTCTTCTTGTTATTCTTTTTATACATTCATCTGTATCTGAGAAAAGTAGTATATTAGTCACGGACACCCAGGTCGAGGCTTTAAGTAGTATGTAGGTCTTATACCTTATGCCCCAGTGCAAAATAATGATGGCGTACTCACTTAAAACTCTTATGTATGTATGATATGAATGAATAAGAATCATAAATCAAATAAATCAAACACAACTTTTTCATGGGTTTTCCTATCCTTATAGTTGCTTATACATCTACATGTATCTAAGAAAAGTGATATATTAGTCTGGACATCCCAGAGCTGTGAGGCTTTAAGTAGCCCTAAGTAGGTCTTGTACCTTATGCCTTAGGTGAAAAAAATAATGGAGATGTACTCACTTAAAATTTATACATGTGAATGTGTATCTAGCTAATGGATGAAAAAACCCTCTTTTTATTAAAAAGGCATGCATTCATAATTCAATCAAATAAAATATTTAAATTCTAAATACACTTCCTTGCATTTATCATCCAAGTATGCTAGAAATCTAAATTGCATGTATATATATGCTTAGGATTTATTCATATGCATGATATACATGATGGAAAGAAATGAATAAATATGTGTTATGTGATAGTAATCCATTTTAATTAATCTTAAGATGCCTCTCTTATTGAATAAGGTCATTTAGAGTGAACCTAAACTTAAGATTAATTAAAATATATGATAAGTCATTCACTAAAAGAAATTGATTAATTAACTTACTTTAGAAGTGACTTAAGGTAGGGATGAAAGAGAGATTCCTTCTCTTTCTTCTCTTTATAACACTTAGTTGTTAAGTGTAGGCTATATGAAATAAAGGAAAACACCAAGTAAATATTCAAATCAATTAAATTACTTAAAAAAATATCAACCCCTTTATAAATTAAATCCCTCACACTTAGAAAATTACAGCTCTAAAGCCTAGTTAGGACATACCACACAAGATTTAATTCACACACGTTAGACTAAGTCACCATTTCTAGCTTTATGTTAGGGCGGTGTATGGTTTGATGAATTCTTGTTTTGTGATATATTATTTTAGACTGGATGTTAGGGTGTAAGTGTGAATGCGGATGTTAGAGATAATAATCATATTTTTTAGGGGTTGTGCTTAAGACCTTGTAATAAAAATTTTAAATTTTTTGTTGTGCAGTTGCTTAACCTAAGCATAACAAATTAGGCGGTGGGCTTGGTTACCCATGTGTGGGGTGTTAAGCCTAAACTTTTCACATAATGGCTTGGGTTGTATGGTGTATTTAGCTGACATTTTTTTTGCATGTGTAGCTTGATTTACTTTCCTTCTTTTAATATAATTTTGCATTAGGATTAGGATGAGCATTGGTTATAAGAAAAGTTTTATGTACCATGTGATGCCTTTGGAGTAAGCATATCTAAATCAAGTCAAAAGAAAGAAATAAATGGAGCAAATCAAATGAATAAATGGAAGATGAAGAAATAAAGAAGGATGAATGAAGAATGAAGACCCCCATAACATTCATCATTTTTAAATGTAATTATTATCTTGTAATTCGGTTGTATAAGGGTAGAGCTCGACTACCTATATTTCTTTTTGAGTTGTACCACGACACCCGATCGCATCGACCTTTTATTCTTTTGCGATAGCTTTATAAAATTGTTTAATATTTTGTTTAGCTTATGCATCAAAAAATCATGCCTTTTCACAATTTGTTTAAGATTGGTAATTGTTGTATGGCCTGGATACAATTAGGCTCTTAGGATAAAAATAAATTTTCTATCCCATTAATAACTCATAACTAAACTTTTAAAATAACTCATAATCTTATATAAAAGCCTAGATATTAAATCAAAATTATAAACTATTTAGCAACTCCTTAGTTGTATGTTGTATGTTTAATATCATGCATAACCATCTTGTTTCACTCTTATTAAGAAAGGGCTTCCATCTTTGCCATATTGAATGAGCTTAACCTTTAAGATCTTATGATGAAAGAATACCTCTTTCCCTTTTAATTTCTCCATAATCAACTTCTCATGCATTTAGGCATACAAAATTCCATAACCTGTGTCAAAATAAAGAGTCCCAAATTAAATTAAATTTCATAAAAAATATGCATTATATTTAAGTTATTATTCATACCCCCCATGCTCTAGTATCTTAGGGAGTGGGTTTAAGGACTTAATTTATTTTCTAAATAATAATAAACTAATCATCTTGTAAAAAAGCATAAGACTTGCCTACATAGTTTTAAATCAGGAGTTAGCTGGTTGCCACTCCAGGCGGTTATAAGTTCAACAGTCAGGTGGTTTACTCTCTCTTGTATAGGTAAACTGTATACCCACTTTCACTTAGATTTAGGTTGTGCTTTGGCCCTCGCCAAGGCTCCCAAGATTTAGGATCTGAGATTGTTATTTCTCTTTGCAGGCTACAAGCATAAATCCTCACCTTTTAGATATTTCCATAATCTTGAATTATGGAATTATAAGTCCTAAATTTCTAGTAAAATTTCAACATAAATAAATAAATCTCCTCAATTTCAAATATATAAAGTCCAACCATGGGATAGATTGGAGTGCTCACTAGGTTTCCTAGTATCACGAGCACTCCCTACTTATCTCCTTTGGCATCAATAATAACTCTCTCCTTTTGATCCATTCCACTTGATTTTCTAAAATACAACTAATTTATTGATAGTCCTATCTTTGAATTCTTTGGAGACAATAATTGCCTACTTTAATCAAGAGTATTCTTAAGTAATTCACTTTCCTTAAGATCTAATTAACTATGGAGGTTTGCCACCATAGGGAACTTAACAAACATGATTAAATAAACTATGCTTTACTTTTTCATGTAAAGTAGGGGAAAAATCTCAATTATACTCGAAGACCCATCATGCCTTAGGAGTTTTTATTAGGTGATCAGGTCTATCGCAGGGTAGTGATTTCTATCTTTCGAGATAATACACAATTCCTTGATGTTGTACCCGATCACCTCAATAAGTACATCCTCAAATCTGCATGGTGTCCCCTCACATACACACACACAAAATAAACGAATCCAAAAATATACACCACAGTGTATTTAGGCTTAGTGTGGTATGTCTTAGCTAGGATTTTGAGTTATGATTGTTTGAAATTTAAGATTTAAATTTCACATGATGAATGGTTTCATTTTGAGTTTTTTAGAGGTTTGTAAATTTTAATTTATATTTTATTTTGTTTCATTTAATTACACTTAGCATCTAAGTGTTATAAAGAGAAGGAGAAGACTTAACCTTTTTATCCCTACCTTAAGTTATTTTCTAAAATAACATTTTTATAATTTAGTTTCTTTTAGAGAATGATTTATTAAATGTTTTATTAGTCTTAAGTTTAGGTTAATCTTAAAGAATTCTATTCAACATGAAAGGCACCTTAAGATTAATGTGGTTGAATTACCATCACATAGAACATATTACACTATTCCTTTTCATCACCCATAACATGAATATGATTTAGCACTTATTATACCTATTCATGTAATATGTTTTAGCATACTTAGATTATTATGAATGCATATGTTTTTAGTAGAAAAGGGGACTTTCATTCCTTTAATCAAATACACACACATGTATAGAAGATGTAAGCAAGTACGTGTCATTGTTTAAACCAGGGAAGTAAGATAATCAAATGACCTCCTTGGGGCTACTTAAGGCCTCATATTTCTAGGATGCCTAGACTATATACTTGCTATCTTAAATACATATGAATGTGTATATAACTATAAGAATAAAAATCATGCAAAAGATTATATTTTGGTTGAACTGTTTATACATGTAAAGTAAAGCTCTATCCAAATTCTAGTACAGACATACATAAGAATGAAATTAAATAAGCACGTGCTTTTATTAACCAGCAAAGTGAGATAATCAAATGATCTTCTTGAGGCTACTTAAAGCCTCATATTCCTAGGATATCTAGATTATATACTTATCAACATTCAAACATATGTAAATCCATACATGAATGTAAGAAAGAGAGGCAAAACTTTAACATGCTTAGGCTTTAAGCACATACAAATCCTATACATATATTCATAGCTAATATCACTCCAAATTTTTATTATCAATTTATAATTTTGAAATAGTTTTGAAATTTATTAGTGATAATAGCCACACATTTAATAAGATTAAGTCATCACATGTAATTTTGCATAAGTAAATTTCATTTTATTTTGAAAATATGAATGCATGATATCACATGACATACAACATTTATGGTGATTGAAAAAGAATAGTCAAACATCTCCACATAATTCACTAAACTACACTAATTCTAAGGGCAATCACATTAAATAAAATTGCTTAAGGAAACCAAAGCTTCTTATTAAATTTGATTTTGAATTTTAATTGAAAATAAAGAAGAGGAAACACTTTTTATGTTTTTATCCCATTCCATGTTGATGATTTAATATGTTTAAGGAAAAATAATTACATGAATTTTATGAATTAATTAAGTTAGAATCATTAAGCAATTCATTTAATTACCCTTTCCTATGCTTCTTTAATTCAATTAATCACTTATTCATGAGCCTCACATGATATATAAATGAGGAATTAAAATTGCAATGCTCTTAAAGGACCTAATGCAATAGGCTCATGCTTAAGCATTAATTAGATTAAAAAATCTAATTAAGTACTTTTATGATTTTTCCACACCCAATCATAATTTCCTTATGGGTCATTATATTATTGAACACATAAAAAGGAACCCATGATTTGAATGTTAATTATCTGAAATGATTGTCAACTCAGTTTAATTTGATTGCATTGTTAATTGCTTAATTGATCTCTTAATTAAACCACACATTAATTAACTCTCTATATTGAAATGAATTTGGAAAGATAATTAAGAAAGAGGTCCTAATCACTTTCCCTCATCATCTCACAGTTAATCAGTGATTTATGAAGTTTAATTAATTAATTTTTACTATTTAGTATTTTAAATAACCATTAAACCACTTAAGAGGATAAGTAGGGTTTGAATTTTAAAATTTTCTAATTACTTGACCAATAAATCTCAAGAAAATCATGGCAGGTAGAGGTCATCCCATTAAATCAACATGTCAAATTTGGGATCAATTGCCCAAGTAATTAGGGCTTCATTAAGATAATTAAAGAAAAATTCAAACCTTAATTAAGCCCTAATCATGATTCAAAACTTAATGAAATCATTTTTATTAAATTCTCCACTGCTTAACCTTCCCAAAATGATTTTATTTGCATTTTTTAATTTTTTCTATAATTAGTTATGATTTTATGAAATATCAGAGTAATTATACACATTTTTAACCCCTAATTAATCCCTAATCTCATCGGCACCATGCGGTAGCTGACGTGGTAGTGCTTTCAACATGGCGTCGTGAGATTGGCCACTTAAACCATCTGACGCAATAGGTGAGTCAGTAGTGGTGGACACATTTTTGTCCTCGCCGTCCGATCTCGGATCATATGTGGATTAATCCTGTGGTTCCTAAGGATTAAATCAGATAACTCTAATTAGATTAATCACATCAGTCTATTCCAATCACGTGGAATGAATGGCGGATGATCCTTCGTCCCCTGAGCGACAAAAGATGGACACCATCTACCCTCCCCTGCTCAATATGAGCTCGTTAGAGCTCGTAAGGCGTCGTGATCAACTCCAAAAGCTATAAGTGAAAGATCTAAAGGGATCCTACAATAGGATATGCTCAAAATCATGATTTCTTTTACAAAAGACCAAGAACTTAGGGGATTTCTATGGTTTGCTAGAGTTTACCTCGCCAGAGATCAGGACTAGTGGTCTATCAATCGAGGTAGCTTTGTCTTAAAGAGATGAAGCCCTATTGAGAAGTTCATGCTTTGCCTCCTCGTTGGTGGCTCTATGGACCAATCACCTCCAGAATCCTCGCCAAAGTTGGTCTTGGGACGATCTTTGGTGCTTAAATCGATCGAGAATCAATTTGTTCTTGATCGTCGAAGCTAGGATAAGGTCTGGGTGAAGTTAATTTAGATTTGGAGATGGTTAAGTGAGGTTGGATGGGAATAATCTTCATTTTGGCTCAAGTTCGACATCTCCAGCAATGGGGAGGCTAAGGGAACTCGGGGAAGTGCTTAGGACTCTCATCTCAACTCACTCACTCTAAGAATGCTTTGCTCATGTTGGAATGAGATGGAGAGGAGTATACTCTTCTATCCCTCAAATATGATGGCTTGGATGATTTCGCCATTGGTAGATGTTCGGCCAGTGCAGGCAGCTAGGGATGTTAGAGAGGTGCTGAGGTGGCTAGGCTTGAGTGGTTGAGTGAGGAAAGGTGAGCTATTAAGGTTGAGTTAGGGTGTCCTCCTTCTCCATGGTGTGATAATGAGATTGCTTGGGTTAGGTTACCTCCCTTAACCATGGCTAACCCAACTAACTTTGTCAGGTTAGCCAGTGGTCCAAGAGTCCAACTTGAGCTAAGAGAGGCTACCAAATGCAAAGGAGTAGTAAGACCACCCAAAAGTGTGTTTTGTCCCATTTAGAGTGTCTTACCCAAAGGGCATTGGGTTTATTCAGGTTTGGTTTGGGTTGGGTTGGATTTGGGCTGATCCATGGTGACCCAAGAATGGGTCATGCCAAGTTTGAATTGGTTTGGAGTTGGTTTGATTGGGTTTGGCTCAATTTGACCCATGTAGGTCAAATTAGGCTAGGTTGGGTTAAGTTGACCATTTGGTCAAATTTCAAGCCATGGGTTGAGACAAGTTCAGATAGCTATTTGGGATGTTTAGGAGCAATTAGTTTGATTTAATTTGGATTAGATTTGAATTTGACTCATATAGGTTCATATGGGTCAAATGGGCTAAGTTGACCAATTTAGTCAAATTGACCAAATTAGCTTGGGCTAGGTGTTGGATTAGGTTCAATTGATGATTTGAAGATGATTGTATGTGTTAATTTCAATCAATTTGAATTTATGAATGATTTAGACCAATTTGACCCTTTAGGTCAATTTGAGCTAAGTAGGTCAATTAGGTTGACTTGGTCAAACTGGGTTCAATCAAGGATTTGATCATGTTCAATAATCAATTTGATGGATCTGAATCATTGGTTTCAAATAATTTGGATTAGAATTTGGTTTGGCCCAATTTGGTCTTCTAGGTCAAATTGGGTCAACTTGGGTCAAGAGGCTAATTGGACTTAATTTGGCTCAATTGATGGTCAAGTCATATTCAAGGATCAATTTAGAGTGGATAGGAATCCTTAGTTTCAATTAATTGAGTTTGGAATGAAGTTTGGTTAAACTTAATTCATGTAGGCTAATTGGGTCAACTTGGGTCAAGTGATCAAATTAACTTGGTTTGTCTCAATTGATTACAATTAGATAATCAAAGATAATCAATAATCATCATAGGAGGTTTTGAATGGGTTGGTTCAATGCAATTTGGGTTGGATTGAGTTTGATTCAAATGGGTCCTTTAGGTCACTTTGGGTCAAGTGCACCTAATGGGTCAATTGAGTTGGTTTTGGGTTGAATTAGGTTGAGTTGAGTTTGGTGATTGATTTAGGATTGATTAGTGGCTTTTATTGCAATTGATTTGGGTTTAATTGGATTTTGGATTATTTGGACATTTTGGGTTCAAATGGGCTAACTTAGGTTGATTGAATTGATTTGGTTTGGTTGGCTTGAATGTAGATTTGGAAGGGTTGAAATGATGATTTGAAGGATTGGAGTGCTTTTGTACAAATCAATTGGATTAAGATTGATTGAAGGAATTTTGGTTTAAGTCCATACGATTGGATTAAGATGATGATTGGTTTTAGGTTTAAATCATTTTGGCTTGGAGCTTGGACATGAAATGGAATTCAATTGGGTTTTGATTAGATTGATTTGAGATTGGATTTTGGCTAAGGGGATAGATGGGCATGGGTTTGGTTTTGGCTATAGGGTAGGTAGGTTTCCTTAATCCTAAAGCATAGCCTAAACCTAATGCTTACCCTCATAAAGTCTCTAGGCTTAGGTTTAATGTTCACCTAACCACTAGAAGTGTCATATGACTAGGGAGGTTTTAGTGTATAGAAGACTATTAAGTCTAAGATAGGAAGGATGAATCCTCAATCCAAAAGTGATGTGAATAGATGCTTAATACCTAGTTCTAAGAAAGTTACTATAAAATCTTATGTCATTATAGGCCAAAGAAATTTATCAATTTAAGAATGCACTTTATCTATTATATGCAAAATTTTGCATTAATTATTCTCATCATATGTCAATAACTTCAACAAATCTTTGTTTTGCATTTAAACTATTTGATCAAAATAATTTGTAAGTGATATGAAAAACTTACTAATAGGTGTGGAGTAAGCATAATGAAGATAGAGAACTACAAGAGAAAGCATGATAGAGAGAAAAGCTATCATAATCATGCTAGATTATCATAAAGTATAAACTGGTATCAGAATAAAATGTAATAGTCCATACTTATCATCTAATCCTTGGCGTGCACGCGTGCACACACACACACACACACACACATATGAGTAAAATTGTATATCAATGTTTAATAAAGCGTATTTAAAGTGAACAAATTTTATTAGTTGATAGATATCCAAGTGAGAATGAATTTCTAGTGATGATCTATAAGAAGAGTTCCCAATAAATATAATTATCGTGAGAGAATGATTATCAAATAAAATGAGTACTACTTGAGGTTGAGTTCCTATAAAAAAAAATATATGTTCTATAGAAAGAGAGCAAGCTCCCAATGAAGAGAAGTTCATAATAAACAAGAGTTTCTTGTAAGAGTTCTATATGCGGATGAGTTTCCAATAAATGAGTTTTATGTGAGAAAGAACTCTCAATATGGAAGAATTCTTTCAATAAATTTTAGTAGGTGAATTCTCTTATTGAGTTATAGAGGATGAATTTCCATGTTAAATTACATAAAAAAAAAACTTCTCTTAATGAGTTCATGGAGTTGAGTTACCTTGAAAAGTTTATTTAGTGAGTTACCTTAGAAAATTTAGTTCAAATTAATAGATGATTTGATCAATTTGAACTAGATGAACATATGCATATATTAGCTCCGTGATTTTTAGATCTTTCCTTTGAAGCTAATTATAATAAAATAATAAACAATTTTAAAAAAATTAATTTAGGTGAGTTCGAGATGTCAAGAAAGCTATTTTTGATGTTGCTTGAATTCAAAATGGACTTTATGTTAAAATTTTAATATTATAATTTGTATAAATTTTAATGCCTTTCTAGAATCTTTGGCTAAAATGGCATGAATAATAACTTTAAATTTAATAAGCTTAGTAATGACTTTTGAATATGATAATGTAAGTAATAATGTTTTAAAAATGGCCAAGTAATAATATTCTTTGAATTTGAATATCACTTTAAATCTACTCAAACCTTATCTTTTATGCAAGAGATTTCATTGTGAGGATAATCACCTCTAGACTTATCTTTACAATATATTTCTCTTTCACATTGGTGTGAAAAAATGTCAAATTGATGATATGAATTTCACATGTAAAATATAACATAAGAAGATATAAAGAAATAGATTAAGTTATAATCAACATCACTTATCTAGACTTGTGAAAAATATTTATGAGAAGGTATATTATTAAGTTGATATAAGATCAATAAAATATGGGTTACTCAATCTCTTAAAGGGATTAAGCTCTTTGAGGTTAATTATTGTTAAGGATACCTCCAAATGAAACTCTTAATAAATGAAAACAAGTCTTTATTAGCCTTTATCTTGATGTAATTTTATTGAGTTTATCAAAGTGAACTATGATTCAATGATTATTATCTTAATAGAGTAGTCCATATGGTAGAGGTTGAACTATTATAATCAAGTGAAATGATATCCAGATATATAAAAAGCCTATGAGATAAAAACCACTAAATTACTAAGGAATTTATAAGAGATATGATGGGCTGAATGTGGTAAAAGATATTAAAAAGAAGTTTAGAAAAAGGTGAAAATAACTTCAATTTAGATTTTATGGGTCCATAGGATGTTAAGCTCTATTATTTAGCTTAGGAAGGGTTGACCTAATCATGAATTGTACATTTTAGAGTTAATCTCATAACCTCAAATTCATAAAGTAAAACTCAAGATTCTTAGATAAACAATATTGAAGGAAAGGCTGAAAAGATGATGGACTTGTAATCTATATATATTTATAGAGAAATATTTATGAAAAATGAAAATGAGATAACTTATATACAACTAGAGTTACTTGACTTTGGACTTACCATCTCGTCTTGGTTAAGTATCCACTTCCTAATGCACTAAAAAACATGGGCATAATTCAAACATATTGAACTAAGGTCTATTTTACAAAAAATTGATATGCAATGCAAATTATATATCCTTAGGAAGGCCTCTAATTATGCATGTTAAGTTGTCTAAGCAATGAAAGTGCACTAGTATTTAAGGATTTTATTAGCTCCATGAGCCCATGGACTTTTAATTTGGATTTTGTGATAGAAAATATATCTCTGGAATTACTAATATTTTATTTTGAGATTTTTAGAAATATTACAAGACTCAACAAGACTCAATATGAAAGAGAAACTCAAGTGCTATTTCTTTTAGGTTTGACTAGGATTAAAGTCCTGCCTTATATATCTTGCAATAAAGTTATTAAATGAGTCACTCTAAATCAAATTAATCATTTGTCATCATTTTATAATCACATTGATCATAATTTCATTTTAATAATATGTGAATTATCATTTTTATTAATCAAATGCACATTACTTAATTTATAATTTTTTTAATTATATCACCATTTAAATAATTCTTTTTATTTTGTTGAAAATAAATTTTATAAAATTATAATTTATATTATTTCATCATGTCATTAATTTATTTTATTTTTTCAATATTTTATTAAATTTATTTTTGGCTTGAATTTCAAGTTTTTGTAATCTTCTTATTTAATTAAATTAATAAAATTTTACTTTTCAAAATGATATTTAAATTAAATGTAAATTCATGTAAATTCATGGCTGATTATTTTCTTTATATTTATTATTTTATTTTATTTTAATTATCATTTTGGCCATTTAATTTGGCTTGGGTTTTTATTTTCTTAATTTAATAAATTAAATCCTTTACTTTCCTAATATATTACCCCCCTTGTGTTGACTTCATGAGCACCTCCTCAGTCGAGATTGATTTTGATGATAAGAAATATGTTCGGATGCTACTAATCATTGATTTTTACGTGTTGCAGAAAAAAAATCTTCAAATCCAATTTCTGCAAGCAAATTTAGAAAGATAAAACTGTTGGACCTAAATTGGTTGAGAAATTTCTAGGAATGACAATATTAAGAAAAATAAAAAGCTCAATTAAATAAAATAAATGATTCACTTATTTTAAAATAATTTATTTTAAAATTATTCATATTTTATACATCTCAAAAATTATAATTTTTCATTAAATTTTCCATTTTGGATAATATGAACTAAGTGCATAAATCATGTTCCATTTAATGTGCTTCCAAGCAAGCATAACTTAAGTTCATATTTCAGTAAATCATTTCCACACTTAATCATGTTCATTATCCATTTATTTTGAGCATAAAAATTAAATTATTCTAGAATTATTTCAATTAATCTTTTTCTCTCTCATATTATTCTATTTTTCTCTTTCCTATCATGTCTATCATCCTAAACCTATTTTTGGCTAAATGTATTTAGGGTTATTTGTTTGACAAATCATGTGCTATTTATTCAAATTATTTCAACAATAAATCTCTTATTTTTTTTTAAATTTTAAAAGTTCATTCATTTCAATTTTTCAATTTAAATTAGTTTGAATTTAAATTGGATATTCATCTCCATATAAGTGCAAATTGGACTTAGCTATTTATGCATTGATTTGGCTAACCGTATCTTGAATTCATTCAATTAATCTGAGTAAAATTTGAATTAATTTAAGTTAATTTAAATTTAAATTCAAATGTGCCATGGATTTATTCTCTTTCACTTTGCTTAAATATTTTATTTTTGGAAAGTTCCATGGCTGACCATATATATATTTAAATTCAAATTATTTAAACATGAAATTTATTAATTAAAATAGCTTCTTGATTTGTTCCATCATCATTCACATGAATTAATTGCATTAAATCAGATTTAACCTATTTTCGAAAGTGTTTTGGCCGAAATTCTTGATTAACTCTATTTGATTTAATTTATTTATTTTGGCTTTATTTATTTCTTTTTTTCTCATTCAATCAATGCTAGTTAATTGATTATGTTATGCCATATTTCTTTAGATCTTAATTGAATCCTTATTTGGAATCATTTGGATAGGCTATATCATTTATGTAATGTAAATTGAAACCAATTTGAATTATTTTATTTTTTAACTTTAGCTAATTTAATGAATTTATGCTATATATATATATATATATATATATATATATATATATATATATTAATCTTTCATATTCTCTTTCCACTCTCTTGGTGACCCTCATAATCCCAAACCCTCAATTAAATTGGATCTTATGTCATATGCTTAATTATTCAAATTCAAATGCCCTCCAAAATTAAATTTGGCTGAAAGTCATTGATGGAATATATTGGATTTTATTTGATTTGTTAATTGATTTTATTCTCTCATCTTTCTCTCTCTCTCTATCCAACTCTTATTGGTCGAATGTCCCTCATGGGATTTCATTTTAATTTTATTGGTTCAACTTGGATTATTTCCCAAATGGATTTCCCTCTATCTTTTCTTGGCCGAATATCCCTCGTGGGACTTCAATTTGATTTAATTGGTTCAAATTAAATTATTCCCTAAATTGTTTTCCCTCCAATTCTCTCTTACTTGGCTGACACTCTTAGCCTCCTTCTTCTATTTAAAGTTGCTTTGATTCTAGGTTAAGTCTTCTTACTCACTTCTCCTTACTTGGTCGACCCCTTGCTAAATTCATCTCTTGAAGATTTTTGTGATTTGAGTGCTACAACTCATTTGATCATCCTTCCTTTCCCTTGGTTGAAATGTTGTAGTGAATATTACTTGGGAAACTAAAGGGATAGGTAAAGTTTACCCATGGTCGAATGCTTCAAGGGGTTTCTTAAATTCTTTAAGGTCCTTAACTCCTCATCTTACCTTATATTTTCTCTTGGTCGATCCATATGCTCATGGTATGCATGATGGAAGTTAAGTTATGATTAAAGATTTTCCTTTGGTAAACTTATTTGAATTATTTGAATAAGGATTGGTGTTTAAAAGTTCTCTTTCTCTAGCTTTTCATCTCTCATAAATTCTTAATTGGAAGATATCTTTTGTTTCAATTAAATTGCATTCAAGTGATTAGCAAGCATATACTTCCAAATCATTTTATCACTTGCATATATTATTTCTCTTGTGAAAGATATCTTAAGTAAATAATTTGATTTGGCTTTTCCTTTTTTTCATTGGATAGCATAAGATGACATACATCACTTGTCTTTGGTTTATCATTCATATAATCAAAACATTGTTGATTTATTTTCAAACTTTCATATATTGTAAAACTAATCAAGGTTATTTAAAGACTTCTTGCATTAAAATTTCATTTAAGTTATTACATTTAAATATAAAATTAATAAGAAGTGAGCTATCTTTCTTTTATCTCTTACTTTAATATTATTATAGTAGGGTTGTGAGTGCAAAATAATTTTAAATTGAGAGTTAGATATTTGTTTCTCTTCTCCTCTTTTTTTCTTATTTCTTGTGGGTTGTACTTGCTTATGTATGAAAGTACAATGTTGGGTTAATACTTGCACATTGCAAAGTACTGTGTTGGGTTAATACTTGTAAGGAGAGTATGAGAGATTTGTTATAATCTCAACTTGAATTTAGTGAATTCCTAGCTTGGGTTACTAGGCACGGATGTAGGATGATTTTTGGGGTTCAACTGAACCATGTAAAAACCTCTATGTTCTCTTTTATCTTTTTTGCATTTTTATTTTCTATACTATTGCTATTATTGATGTGACTCATTAAAGAACAATCCTATAAGATTAACTTTTACACAATGCAATAAATTTAATATTATTTTGAAATTATTTGAAAACACCCACTTCATCATCACCCCTCTCTCGGGTGGCATAGCTTAATAACACCTTATTCCCTCCTTGTTTGACCAAAATTTTCAAAGTTTATTCCATATTCCAAATGATAAATCCCCTCCTAAATCATTCCTAATTAAATTCAAATCCTTTCCATAAATTTTCTTGGCCATTTGAATTAATTCTTACATTACTTCTTTCTGTGATTGCATAATTCTCGGTATCAGCCACAATTAATTAATAAATCAAACATTTTTATGATGACAATCTTCCAAATACTGCTACTTGATTGTGGAACTCTTTAGGGAACATTTAAAATAACTTATAACATCAAAATCTTAATTTTAGCTAGCCATAATTTCAATTCAACCCTAAAAATTGAGTTTTCTCTCTCTTGCCAAAAATTTCAGGTTTTGAGATTTTGGTTTATAATTTCATGTTGGATTCTTCTTTGATTGATCAACATCTTTTACAAGGAGAGTCATCCTATTATTTTGATAAGGTTCATTCTAAGATTCTTTTCAAATTGATTTAGACTTTCAAAGCCTTGAATGAGATTGTCATCCTTCTAACTTCTTTATTTAATATTTCAATGCAAATGGTTGAATCATCTTTTAGATTTAATTAGTTATAAACAACATGATCAAAATTTCATTTTATTTTTAGTTTTATTTTTCAATTTGGTTAGTTTTATACTTGAAATTATTTTTTTCATAATTAAATCAGTTTGTGATCTAAAGCAAGTATTGTCTAGCTTTCTTTTTATTAATTATCACCACTTAAACATTAATATTCTTTGAGAAAGCTCACTTGATTTACTTTGATATTCCCATTACTATTTTATATAGGTCATTTAAATTTTTTTATTTTTCTACAAAGATTTACTTCAAAAAGGTTCTGATGATAAGGAACCTTTTATATGAACAAATTATTTTCTGTAGAAAATCATTGAGACATCTTGTAGGAAAATATTTTATATTGCTAAATCTTCTATTTTTCTACAAAGATCATTTGGGTACTCAAAATTATTCAAGCTTAGGTTAATTTAAAAAGGTTCCTTATCATTAGAACCTTTATGAAGTTTCATTTTGAGTGGAACAAAAGTTTATTATTGCTGAAAATAATTGTATCTTTTAACACAAAAGTCCCATCATCATTTCAAACACATTGGAGCATAATTTTGGTTTGGCTAAAAGTATATTTTTGCTGAAATTATTTTCCATTTACAGAATTTATTGAAGTCATCACAAAAATTATTGATTTGTTAAAATTTAAGTCGTATAAATTATATTTGATTTTGTATTCATCAATTATTTCTTAAGTTTAATTATATATTGTTAAAATTTAATTTATTTAGCTGTTTTTATTGACCGTACTCAAGGAAATATCATTTTAGTTCAAACTTAATCATTATTACCTTGCTACATTGAAACTAGTTATATTCATTCTTGAAAATAAATTTGACAATAGCTGAAATTTAGTTTGTTGGAAAATAGATGATTGTATATTTATTTCAAAATCATTTTTGTATTAGTATAATATTAGCTAAATATAATTTAAATAATAATTTTTAAAAGATAAATTTATCATTTCTCCTTAAAAATTTATGAGTCGTTTACTTTGTCAAACTTGCTGTTGATATTTTATAAGGTGATCATTTTGATTTGTAAAATCACAATTCTATTTGAATAGATTGCTAGATATTTTTTATTTATTATAAATTTTATTTGTGCTTTAAAATTATTTTTGTTCGAGATTCTACTCGCCTCATTATAGGAGAGTATAAGATTTTGTTGGGATTGCCCTATTGTAGGAGAGTACCGTTCTAATCTTTTGTTGGGATAATTGTTTCTTTATTAGGGTGGCTAGGCATGGACGTAAGCCTATTTGGGATTTTTTTTTGGTTGAACCATGTATAAATCTCTGTGCATATTGTCTTTCTTTGCTTCTCTGCATTTTTTTGTTGCATTACATTTTTTTTACTATTTTAAATTAACTTTAAATCTTTAAATTTGTATTTTTTAAAACCCAATTTACCCCCCACCCTCTTAGATACCATAATTACTCTTAGATTTTAATTGTAGGCTAGCTCTAGCTTATAACTCCCCAAGAAGTATAAGGAGAAAAATTAATTAAAAAATTTATCTAGAGAGAGGGAGAGAGCTTTATTTTTATTTTAAAATAATTTTCTTATTGATTTTAAGATTGTTTATCATTTTATTAAAATTTATAAAAATTTTATTTTATGAGCCTAGTGTAAAATCATTTATAGCCCAAATAACTACATGCCAATAAAAATGAAGACAACAAAATAATATAAATAATCAATTATGATTGTTATGAAAGAATAAGTAATAGGTTGATGTAGTTAAAATTTTCTTAATATACTTGTTAATAAAATAAAAAGAAGTAGCCAAGTTTACTCTACTTGGATAATTTCAGCATTAAAGTATTAGTTTTCCTCTACTTCTAGTCTTTTCACTTTATTTAGATTATACACCTTTTTAGTGGGAACTAGGTAGATGCTTAGAGATGTTAGTTTGTACTAGATTGAGAGATGTTATGTATACTTTATTGCATACATAATTTCTAAAATGTAATAAAAATTTTCTTAGAACTAGATAGAGCTATCACAATACATCAAAATTTAAAAAATATTATGACATCATAAATCACATCACAGAATATATATTGATGGCTATCCCCTATAAAAGTTAAAGGAAAAAAGTAATGGTCGTACGTTGAGTACCTATAGAAAATATCTACAACTTAATGTAGAATATTAATTTAGTGGTGTAGCAGGTCAAAATATATATATATAACTATTATTTTGAATCCTAAATGTACTCAAAGTAACCTTGTCCAGAATGTTAAAGGATTTGCACATCAAAATATTGATCTAATTATATCCTCCTATGCAAAGTGACTAAAGGATTATATATAGTTTATCATAATATTTAAGTTTGTGCAACAGTTTGTGTGTCCTAAGGTCACCTCATATGATCATGATAACCTATCATAAGACTTATTAACTTTATTATCAATTGAAGTAATAGCTTTGAACTTCTTAAATCATATGTGGTATTATTATGATTAACTTTTTTTCAAATTTAGATGAACCATCATCCATTAATGATAATCAATTTATCTTAATCACAAGTTAAGTCTTAATAGAAAAAAGATGCATCCTAACCTAGAGTATTAAAATCATTTCATATTCTTATAAATATAATAATATAACGATGATAGTTGGAATTGTCAATTATCAAGTATAGGTCAAAATAGGGTATGAACACTTGAAGATATAAATAATATTAATGCATGAAACAATATCTAAATACATATAATTCAAGATAGAGTTCTAAATATATAATATCTATCCAATTAAAAAAAGAATAAAATTAAGTATAGTTGTATACTTGGAATGAAAGTTGTTGAATCATAAGGTGTGATTATGCTTCAGAATAACTTCATCAAAATATTTTGACTCAGCTTGACCAAATGTAGCATTGATCAAAGTAAAGTTGAACTTGATCTAATGAATAATTAAGCTTATAAAAAAAGATATTGGTATAGTCACAAAAATTTAATAATATCATGAATAGATAGAGTCGATAAGTATGACTAAC
Organism: Cymbidium sinense; assembly: GCA_021442155.1. Taxonomy (NCBI): domain Eukaryota; kingdom Viridiplantae; phylum Streptophyta; class Magnoliopsida; order Asparagales; family Orchidaceae; genus Cymbidium; species Cymbidium sinense. Next base: position 166,244,903 of record CM038216.1, on the reverse strand, counting down.
ATATGAAAATTTCTTGGTCAAGTGAACATAACTAAGAGGTTAGGAGTAGTACTAGTCTTGGGAAATAGACTAACAAAAGTAAGCATACTTAGTCAAAGGAATTGACTAATAGTACAATCCCATGTTAAGGAATTAATCCATGGAAATAGAATAATATGCATGATTTTAATAATAAAAGTAATTAAAATATTTTATAAAATAATCAAAGTCCTAACATATTATGTGAATTGATCATATGATATTATATGTGTTCCCCTCCTAGTTAGCCATCTATTTAGATATCTAAAATTTATGAATATATATCAATGTGAATAAAGTTGAATGATATAGTCAACCTAATATCATATTATAGTGTTTAAAATTGATATGTGATTGGGACACCACACAAATTTTATGGGGTACTTATTGAAATGATTGAGTACAATATCAAAGAATGATATACTACCTCGAGAGATAGAGATATTATCCTACAATGGACTTAATCACATAATAATGACTCCTAAGGTGATGAGTCTATGTATACTAGAGATTTACCCCCTACTTTATAGATGAAGTAAAGTAGGGTTTATTTTAAGTCGGATTCTTTAGTCACTATAGGGGTAAGCCCCCATAGTTAATTACATCTTAAAAATATGAACTTCTAAGAACACTCTTAATTAAAGTGATTGACTGACATCTCTATGGATTTTAAAGCTTGATATCAAAGGTTTGATAATTTTGGGAATCAAGTGGGAGGACTCAATTAGGAACAGTTCTTAATAGAATCCAATCAAGAATAAGTAAAAAATATATTTAGATACTAAGAATCCAATAAGCATTCTAACTATCATATTATTAAACTTTATAATTTTAAAGTAAAGAATTAATATTATTTTGGTTGACATTTTATCATAAATCTAGGACTTATATTTCAACAACACATGATTGTGGAAATGTCTTATGCTCTTAGCAAATGTGAAACAAGTAGCCTTTTGGACCTATATCTAAAGTGCTCTAGCATAATCTAAGAGCTTGACCTAGTTATACTCAAGGAAGTGGGATACATTGGTTCACTTCCACTAGAGAGAGTGAACTGATCCCAACTCTTTAGACTTACAACCACTTGGAGTGGCTATCAGTTAACACCTATGATTCAAAATCAAGTGGGCTGGTCTTATTTAAATGCAAGATGACTAGGCTATTGTTTATTAAGAATAAATATAGAGTCCTAAGCTCACTCCCTAAGAGCTAAATTATGATTGGTTTTTAAATTATTACTGAAATTAATGCAATAAAATTTATAAATTTTATTTCATTTTGACTCATTATTTTGGACTCAGGCTTGGGAAAGTTTAATACTATATGCATAATCAAATTATATTATGTGCTAAATCAGCGAGAAGAGGTGTTCTATACTACAAGAGATTGCTCTCATAGGTCAAGTCTTATCCCTTATCATGCGAGAATGGAGATCCCCTATCAAGAAACTCTCTTTATAGATGCCTGAGGTAGCTCAAACCTCCAACATTAAGGAAGGTTTGCAAGTTGCCAAAGATAACTTGGAGAAGGTGGCGGCCCAGTAGTAGCAATAGCTCACCCTAATTTCCTGGGATAGTTCAATAGCATAACCACTGTTTGAGTTCAGCACTCAATCCACCATTGCAGCTACTACTTCTTCCTCTGCTAGCTCCTCCTCCACTAGCAAGAGTGTTGCATCAGCAGACAAGGGCATTAAATCCCTTAATCCGTTTACTTTGATAGATTTATATCATGTACCTCCACCTTAAAAGAAATCAATGAAGAAAGCAAATTTTACGTACACCTTGTCCATTTCTGATACTCTAGATTTGATTCTTCTTGAAAACTCTCCAATTCTAGAAAATAATAAAAATAGCTCTAGTCATTCTGATCCACTCTTTTCTTATTAAAAAGTGGACTTTGCTTTTCTAAATCAATCGGGTTCACCTCTTGAGATTGACTTGGAGTCAACTTACTTTGAGGATCCCATTAGAGGAGTTGTAGATATACCTAATGAGAAGGTAGAACTTTTCACAAGTTCATCATTTCAAGAAGTCACTGAAGTCAACCTGCGTAGTGGTAAAGTTCTTCCTCTTAGGGTAGCATCTCAGGATAAGGGCAAACATGTCATTGGTTCTAGTGAACAGATAGCCCCTCCATAGAATGCTCCACCTATGGATATGCTTGTGGAGGACCAAGTCAAAGTTCATTACAACATTCTAGCACATCTTAAAATGTTTTCAGCTAAGTTAAACATATACGATGCCCTTATCTTATCCAAAAAGAAGAGGGAATCTCTAGTCAAGGCTCTTCTTGATCTAGAGATATGCTTGGTTCAGCTGACCACTACTGAAGAGGAGGCATATAGCTCAAGGAACATTCTAGGAGTTACATTCAGGGATGAAGACTTGCTTCTAGGGACGATCAAGCATAACCGCCCTCTTTACATTATAATGGACGTTGGCTGATACAGGTTATCAAGAGTTATGGTTGACCAAAGTACATCAATCAATATTATGAGTCTAAAACCCTTGCCTACTTGAGGATCGACATCTCCAAACTCCAAAAGGAGAGGATGATGTTGATGGGATTCAATGAACAATATGAGAGGTCCTTGGGCTTCATAGTATTTCCATTGGGATAGATGATTGGAAGACTAAAGCCAAATTTTATATCATAGACTTGGATACATCTTTCAATCTTTGTTTGGGAGACCATGGATACATGAAAACACAGTTCCAACCTCTCTACATAAGTGCATAAAGTTCATAAGAAGTGGAATTGAGTACTACATCAGAGGAGATCTTAAACCCTTCACACTTTATGAGGTTGGGATATATAAGGATGCAGCCTATTTTCTTCCCCAAAACCAACAAGTCCATTCTCTAATCTAGTCAAGATCCCCATGAGGGACAAAAAGAAAGAAAAGAAAAGGAAAAAGAAATAGAAAATGAAAAGAAAAAAGAGAAAGAACAAGAAAATAAAAGAGAGCGAGACATGGACTCAGAGGAAGATATAAAACCTGACATCAGATTCCACCCACAGTTCGTTACTCCATTCAAACACATGGGTAGAAAGACCCAACCTCCACCAGGAAGTCATAGAGGACAGTTCAGAGGTAGCCCTCAAGGGGGAAAGCCTCCCTATTGGCCACCCAATAGAGGTATGTCCCAACCGCCAGGAGTACACCTCCTATCCACATAAACTTAGAATCTAGTTCTGAGGATGAGTCTTATATGGTTAGCACACTAGCCAGCTCTTCTCAGCAGTATATCCCTTTTGAGGTGATGCTTGAGTAGGATAGTGATGAAGATCAGGCTCTAAAGTAAAGCAGAATTGTATCCAAGTCTACATATGAGACAGTCAGACATCGGTTGGGAACCTTAGCTCTAACTCTGCTTTCTTCACAAAAAGTCAAGGGTTTGGAAGTTAAGGAAGCCCCTAAGTCATCCACAGATGTGAAGACTCAGAGGTTCTTTTTGGGAGCATCATCCTCAAGTTAGAAAGCTGATGTAGAAGTTGAAGATGATTCATATAAAGATTTAATACAATTTCTTTTTGATTGGAATTTGCCTTGTGTTCTTAATCTAGCAAAAAAGATACAAATCCCACATACTTGATCTAAACACAGGTCAAACTACTTTGAAAGCTATGGGACAACCAAAGCAGACATCCTAAATTAAGATCAAGGCTAGGATTCAGTATAGTGGATCTAGTCGATGATACGCTCATTGCCTAGTCATCGCCAATCATTTGGAATCTGATAGGTACTTTTCAAATCATGCTAACTCATATGAGGAGGTGTGTTTAGAAATTTCAGATGATCCAAATGACCTTGAAGTCAAAAATGCACTGCTAGAGTTCAAAGAAGAGATCAGATCAACCATCAACAAGCTCAAAGAAATCAACTTACGAACTGAAGATAATTCACATCTGATATACATCAATTCTTTGTTGAATGATATTGAAACCAATGACTTAGTTAGGCTATTGATTGAGTTCAAGGACTACTTCGCATGGAGTTACAAAAAGAAATGCCCAGTTTATCTCTTAACATAGCAATCCATAAACTATTAATAGAGCCTAGTGCTAACCTTATCAAGCAAGCTCCTAGACGCATGCGATTAGATATTGAACAACGGTGTCATTTCAAAAGTCAAAAAAATTGCGATCGGCTTCATTAGGGAAGAAAAATATCCCGCACGTTGGGCGTGTCATCCCAGTTAAGAAAAAGAATGGCCAAATTTGCATATGCATCAATTTTAGGGATCTAAATAAAGCATGTCCAAAAGACTACTTTTCACTACCAATCTCAGAATTGATGGTGGATATTGCCTCATCTCATGCAGTCTTATCTTTCATGGATGGCTCATATGGTTATAACCCAAAAAAGATGGCCTCTAAGGATGAAAGAAACACTATGTTTCGAACCCCGATCGAAAACTTTTGCTATAAGGACATGCCTTTCAGCCTTAAAAATATCGGTGCTGCTTACCAACGAGCCATGACTCAGATCTTTGACAAACTCATTCATCATCAATTCGAATGTTATGTCGATAATCTTGTAATCAAAAGTAAAGAAAGGAAGACCATCTCTTTGACTTGAGAGTAGTTTTTGAATGGTTAAGATAATTTAACCTTAAAATGAATCCCCTGAAGTGTGCATTCGGAGTAACTTCAAGGAAATTCCTTGGGTTTATTATCTGACACCATGGAATAGAAATCATTCCAGAGAAGAATAAGGTGATATTAGAAATGTCACCCCCTAAGAGTCTAACTCAACTCAAATCATTCCAAGGGTGGTTGACATATCTAAGATACTTCATATCCAATATATCTGGAAGATGCCAACCAATTTCAGGAATTGTCAAAAAGGGTGCTAAGTTCAAGTGGGGTAATAAGTGTCAACATGCCTTCGAAAACATCAAGCACTACCTGATAACTCCGCCAGTTCTAGCAACCCCTAGGCAAGCCGCTCATCCTATATACTGCTGTAATAGATGACTCATTTGGTGTTTTGTTGGCCCAAACCAATGATGAAGGGAAAGAGAATGCACTCTACTATCTCAGTTATTGTCTAATTTTTCTGAAGTAAATTATTCACCCATTAAAAGTACTACCTAGCTTTAATCTTTGCATTCCAAAACCTATGGCATTACATGCTTTCTCATAAGGTGAAGCTTGATCTCTAGGATCAATCCACTATAATATCTCATTACATGGCCAACACAATCCAGACGGTTGGCACGTTGGTCTGTGATTTTGTCATAGTTTGATATCACTCGATGAAAGGAAAAGCACTGGCGGATTTCTTAGCAGCACACTCACTTTTTGCTGATTCTCTACTTAATGATGACCTCCTCGATGAACATATCATGAACTTAAGGGACACTAGCATTCGTCATTGAGAGATGTATTTTGATGGTACGACTTTCTTTCAAAAGAGGGAAGAACCATGATCTACTCCTCCAGGAAAGTTAGGGGTAGGAATAGTTCTCTTAACTCTAGACCGCGATGTAATGAGATTCTCATATCATCTATCAATCCATGCACCAACAACCAAGCTAAATATGAGGCTCGATTGTGTGCAGTTAGCCATTATGCATCTAAAGTATCAACATCTTGATTCTTGGTAGTTATCAATCATTGGGTCTTATAAAGTTCTAAAGCCTAAGCTCCATCACTACGACAAGTACACTATGGAGTTGTTGGCCCAAATCCAAGAGGTTATCATTAATAAGATTTCTTGAGGAGAGAATGCAATAGCAGATGCATTAGTCAAGCTTTCTAAAGAGTTGGCATCTCTGAAAGATGAGTCCATACAAATAAGGGTCCAAAATAGACAAGTCTTATCTCTTGTTAACATTGAACTCATCAAGAGACTCTCTCTTGAAGGGGAGGTTGTCATTGCTAAAAAGGATGATAAGTTAGATTGGAAGCAACCATTCATGGATTATCTAAATATAGGTAAACTACCTCAAGAGAAGTCACTAGCACATGTGAAAGAGAGCCCTTTCTACGCTCTTGAGTAGATGGCACATATGGTCCTTCCATCATATGTGGTTACATTATTTGGACAAATATGAAGCCCGTAGGATCGTGACCGAGTTTCTCTCAGGTTTATGCAGAGTGCATCAATCCCATCTGAAGAGGAAATCCAAGATCAAGAGACTATAATAATACTAGTCTTCGATGATCACAGACTGCATGGATGTAGCTAGAAGATGCCACCATTGTCAGGTGCATGTTGTGTTCTTATATCAACCATCTAACATTCTACACCCTACCTTGGCCTCATGGCCATTTGAGTGTTGGGGTACAAAGTGGGTCTGATCGATCCTCCTTATTCCAAGGGTCATCAATTCATTCTAGCTACGATCGATTACTTTTTCAAGTGGGCAAAGGTAATCCCACTCAGAGAGATCATAGCTCAGCATGTGCTCCAGTTTTTAGAAACCATATCAAATATAGGTTTGGGGTGCCTCGATGAATTATATTCGATAATGATAATGTATTCAAGAGCACTAAAATCAATAACTTTGCCCAGAGACACAACATATATCAGAGATATTCTACCATCTATTACCTTAGGGCAAATGGCTTAGCAGAAGCCTTCAACAAAACTCTCATCCATATATTAAAGAAGACACTCGATGATAACAAGAAATAGTGGCATGAGCAGTTAGTTGAAGCCTTGTGGGCTTACCACACCACATACAGAACTCTAACTCAATCTATCCTTTCTCCTTAATATATGGGTCTAAAGTAGTCCTACCATTAGAAGTACAACTCCCATCATTAAGGATAGTTGTTGCTAGTAACATCATAATGGAGAAGAATGCCAAGTTGCAGTTAGAAGAGCTTGAAGATTTAGAGGAGAGATACCTCCGGACATGCCAGAACCTCAAGTTGTACAAAGCTAAAATGATTCAAGCTCATAAAAAGTTGATCCATCCCAAAGCTTTTCAAGTAGCAGAGCTTGTCTTAGTTTTAAAGAGACCAATTGTTGCCCGTCAAAAATAGGAGGCAAGTTTGAACCCACTTGGGAAGGGCCTTTTTTCATAGAGAAGGTCTACCAAGGAAAATCTTATCAACTTATAAATTGTAAGGGAGAGCATCCAATGCTTCTAATCAACAGGCTCTACCTAAGAAATATTATCCATAAATATTATTTCAAAATAATTATCAATAAAATTACTTTTTATCTCAAATTCCATCTCTTCTATGTTGAGAAACATTATTGTTTAAGAATCCACCATGATGTGTTTAGGGTGTGAGAAAGCGATCCTATCCTTTATCAACACAACACCAATACAAACTACACACATCCACATATAAAACAAACACATATCTTTTATCTCGGGCTACTTTGATGTGGGATAAAGCCCCCATGGCACTCACTCATTAGCTGCTCTAGGTCGGCTAATATGCTACCCTGCTAGTGTGTCACCCCAATCGTTCCTTGTTTAGAGGATGTAAGTCTACAAGACTTCTTCTTAACTTGACCATTACAAACTAACAAGCGCCTTGTTAGTTTGGGAAGCCTTACTGTGCAACCAGTAAGCTATCTCATATTGACTTTATTTAAGAGGATGTAAACTTACACGCTTTCTTCTTGAGCTAGCCATCATGCACTAACTGGGTTGAGTATATTTGAGGCTTAGGATAAGCCCCCTAGTGGTTCCTTTCCTCCTGACTACTTCAAGTATAGGTTTAGTCTTCATACAAGAATCCTCACTTGGAAGTCGCCTTAGGTCTGATAGCATCTGTCCTGCCGATGATAGACTATCCTGATAATCATTTTGTCTATGAAAATGTAAGTCTACAAGCCTTTTTCTCAGATTGATCATCATAAACTGACGAGCACCTTAGGTTGGTTGGCTCTCTCTATGGTGACTGCGACCCACCCGGTGGATACACCACTCATGGCAGATTTAAGTCTACAAGCTTTCTCTCAGAGTTGGCCACCAAATACTCATAGGCTTCTTTACGGTTGAAGCCCTAGAGACATCTCCAATGGGCACTCTGGCCCCAGATGTCATGCGACCCCATTTAGACCTTACCCAGCGGGTTACTCTTGGTTAGACGGTCCCACTTCTTTCCTAGTAGTCACCCCCCTGGTTGGAGAATTGCCTGCGATATGCATTCTCCCTTTGGTCCAAGATAAGAGAAAGGCCTAGGCTTATATAATCCCCTTCTCAATGTGGTCCCTCGCACACCAACAGGGTCCACGCAAACATATAACAAAATTATATATTTTCACTTGTGGATTAAGAGGACACCCCCAGTGGTTCCTTTTCCTAAGCATGCATCCTATCTTTAGGGCAGTGTCAGCAAAACTCCCTATAGGAATCGTCTGACTACTTTTGAGTTGAGATAAGTCCCCAGGAAGCACTCTCTCAGTAGTCGCCCTTAGGTCGGGTTCAACTTTTTGTGGCACCAACAGGTCACCTCGACGATCATCCTTGCTTTGGAATATGTAAATCTATTACTCATTCTTTCCAGCATGATCGTTGCACACCGACGGGCAGCCTTAAGTTAGGTTTAATTTATTGTGCTACCAACCGATCACCCCAGCAGTTGCTCCCCACTTTGGAAGGTGTAAGTCTACATGCTTTCTTTCTAGCACATACGCTGCACACCGAAAGGCACCTTAAGTTGGTTTGCTTTGCCCTGATGGCCAGTTCACTATCACTTTGGATTTGTAAATCTAAGATAGGCCAAGGCTGATATAGCCCCTTCTTAGTGAATCCATCACACACTGACAGGTTCCATTAAATTGAAATTATATTTCTGGCTACTCTGAGTTGAGATAAGTCCTAACTGCACTATCAATAGTCATCCTTAGGTTGGATATCCTACCTGATGGTTGGGACTTTCCCTTTAGATTTGTAAACCTGAGATAGGCCAAGGCTGATATAGCCCCTTCTCAGTAGATCCATCGCACATCGATAAGTTCCATAAATCAAATCCACTCTTATCTCTAGTGGATACTCCCCCAAGCAAACCAAAGAAATCCATAAATCAAATCCACCTCATCCCCCCAACGGATCCAAGCTCATATCTCCAATAAATATACTCTCGACTTCTTTTAAACCAATTCATATCCTCTCCCAAGTGGAGCTCCACATTAAATAAAATCAAATCAAATCAAATTCTCATCTCCTAGTGGATGCCCACCAATCAAATCAAATTCTTCAACAAGGTGCAAACCAATTTAGTCCCCCTAGTGGAGCCTAGACCATAATCTAAATTCATTAAACCAAATTAAATCCTTATCCCTAATGGATAATCTGAACTTGCTTCCCTAGTGGAAGGTTCATGCACCCATCCCCGATGGATTATAAATCCTAATCCCGGATCTTCTCCCCAAATCATATTTGTAATCAAACTCACTCCCTTATCCTTTTTGGAAAATCTGAACCTACTTCTCTAGTGGAAGGTTCACATACTCTATCCCTTAGTAGATTCTTACTCCTTCTCTTATGTCATTGGCATAAGTTGAGTGGCATTACACTAAGACCATGATTCCATCTACATCTCAGGTTTAGAGATAGATCATTTTTGTTAGCTCTTGTAATCCTTTGGATGTTGTTAATCATCTCGGTCAACACCAGTATGTATGGTGTGGCTTGTCAGTTACACCACACCTATTGGAGGTCCTTTTTTTGACCTCACTTTTGGAGTGAGTTCTCAACTTCCTCATCATATATCTAGGACTCTGTGGTATTTATTTTTGACTATGTGTATGGGGGACACCATGCATGTCTGAGGGTGTACTTATCGAGGTCATCGGGTACGACATCAAAGAATCATGCAATATCTCGAAAGATAGAAATCACCACCCTACAATGGACCTAATCACCTAATAGAAACTCTTAAGGCATGATGGGTCTTCGAATATACCAGAGATTTTTTCTCTACTTTACATGAATGAATAAAGCAGAGTTTATTTAGATCGAGTTCTAAAGTTCCCTATAGGGGCAAGCCCCCATAGTTAATTACATCTTAAGGAAGGTGAGTTCCTTAAGAATACTCTCGATTAAAGTAGGCAATTATTGTCTCCAAATATTAAAAGATAGGACTATAAATAAATTGGTTATATTTGGAAAATCAATTGATATAGATAAAAAAAGGCAAGACTGATTATCGAATCCAAAGGGAGATGAGTAGGGAATGCTCATGATACAAAACCTAGTGAGCATTCCAATCTATCCTTATGATTGAGCTTTATATATTTTAAGTTGAAGAGAATTATATGTTTGAATTGGAATTTTATTAGAAGGCTAGGGATTATAATCCCACAACACAAGGTTATAGAAATGGTAAGAGGTGAGGATTTATGCTTGTAGCCCAAAAAATATAACCTTAGATCCTAAATTTAGAGAGCTTTAGTGAGGGCCAAAGCATGTCTTATATCAAAATGAAGATGGGTATATGGTTTATCTCCATAATAGAGGATAAAATACCCGACTGCTGGACTTATAACCACCTGGAGTGGCAGCTAGCTAACTCCTCCTATGCTTTAGAACCATGTGGTCAAGTCATATATTTTGCAAGATGATTAGGTTGTTAAGAAAGAGACTAAAACCTTAAACTCACTCTCTAAAGAGATTAGAACATGAGTGGTATGAGTAATGGTTTAGTCTAATGCAAATCTTTTCAAATTTTATTTGACATTTCATTTTGACAAAGGTCGTAGGATTTTTGTATGCCTCAATGCATGTTGAAATGAGTTATGGGTCAAATCAAGAGAGAAGAGGGTGATGCTCCATCAGTAGGAGTTGCTCCAAGTCAAGCGATTACTATATGTGCAAGAACGGAGGCTCTTATTTTACAAGAGTGATTCAAGATGATATACATGATATTAAGCATACAAAATCTAGCTAAGGGGTTGCTAAAATCATTTAATTATCTTGATTTAATTCCTAGGCTTTATGTGAAGTTATGAGTTATTTATAAAATTTAGTTATGAGTTATAGTTAGGGTAAAAAATTTATTTTTCTCTAAGAGCCTAATTGGATTCAGGCCACACATTAAATCTCCATATATGAAGAAACTAGGAAAAGATATGCCATTCTATTGCACAATTATAAATAAAACATCAAATAATTTATAAACCCAATGTAAAGAATAATAGGTTGGTGCATTTGGGTACCATCATATAACCCAAAAAGAAAAATGGGTAGCCGAGCTCTACCCTTATACAATTCAAATTACAAAAGAATAATTACAATTAAGGATGAATACATGCTATGGGGGTCTTCATCTTCTTCAAATTTTCATGTCTTCTTTCCTCCTCTTTACTTCATTATTTTGGCTTATTTTAAGGCATCACTTGGCACATAAGACATAGTCTTCTAGCCAATGCTCATCTTAATTCCCCTATAGAACTAATCCTAATTCCTAATTTCAAAACTACATTTAAATGGAAAGAGTAAATCTAACTACACCTGCAAAATAGAGGTTAACTAAACATACATTCCAGCAATTATATTTATTATTTACTTAGCACTGCATATGGGTAACCAAGCCCACCCAACTTAGATTATGCTTAGGGGCTTAAGCAACTTACAAAGAGAGCATTTATATTTATTTTTTAGTGGCCCCTTAAGCATTATCCCCTGTAGAAAACATGATTAGGCTAATCACAGCCTAATAATCAATCTACAAAGCATACACCCTAACATCTAGTCTAAAATAATATATCACAAACAAAACATGCATCAAACTATGCACTACCTTAGCATAAAGCTAGAAGTGGTGACTTAATCTAAGGTGTGTGTATTAAGGCTTGTGTGGTAGGCTTTGTTATAATTTTCTAAGTGTAAAGATTCAATTAAAGGGTGGTTTCACTTTAAGTGATTTAATTGATTTCTAAGTTTTACTTAATGTTTTCTTTTGTTTCACTTGGTTTACCCTTAACAAGTAAGTATTATAAAGAGAAGAAAAGAGAGGATCACTCTCTTTTATCCCTACCTTAAGTCATATCTAAAGCAAATTAATTAAATGAATTCTCTTTAGTGAATGGCTTATTACATATTTTAATTAGTCCTAGGTTTAGGTTCACTTTAAATAATCTCATTCAATAAGAAAGGCATCTTAAGATTAATTGGAGTTAATTACTATCACTCAATACATGTTTGTTCATTTCTTTCCATCATATATAGCATGCCCATGATTAAGTCATAAACATATCTATGCATACAATATGTTTTTAGCACACTTAAATGTATGGATGCATGAATGATTTTCCTAGAAAAGAAGATTCTCATTCTTTAGCTAAATACACATTCAAATGTATGAAAGTTCTAAGCAAGTACTTCACCATTATTTTGCACTAGGAGAGTGAGGTAGGAACCTCCTTGGGGCTACTTAAAGCCTTGCATCCCGGAATGTCCAGACTAGATATACCCGTTATTCTTAAATACATATGAGTGTACAAATAATTATAAGAATGATAATCATGCAAAAATTGTATTTAATTTATTTTATTTATTTATGTTAATGAATTAAAGCTCTATTCAAATTCTAATGTCAAGATGCATAAGCATGAAATCAAATGGGTACTTCACCATTATTTTGCACCAGGGGAATGAGGTAGAAACCTCCTTGGGGCTACTTCAAGCCATGCATCCCCGAAATGTCTAGAATAATATACCGACTAATATTCATACTTATAAAAATTAACATATGAATGAAAAAGAATTCACTTCTGAGTAAGATTATATTCATGCACTTCTTATGTATATAACTAATGTCACAACATGTATTATTATTCATTAATAAACTTTTGAAAATATATTTGAGATTTAATAGTGATAATAGCCACACATATTTTTTTAACTTAAGTCAACACTTGACATAAAGGAAATAATTTATTTTTAATTAATTTTTTGAAAGAAATGAATGCATGAATCAAGTGGCATGCAACATTTTAATATGATTGGAAGAAATAAAGAGATAGAAGCACATAATTTCATTCAATCCAACTATTTCCTAAGAACAATCATAATAAATATGCTTATTTAAAATAAACCAAAGCTTCTTATTAAGTTATTTTTGGATATTTGATTTGATTTATAGAAAAGAGGAGATTCAATCATGTATTGCTCCTAACCCATTTCCATATTAGTTAATCAATTTGGTTTAGTGAAAATAATTTACGTTGATTTTATAGATTAATTAAGTTGTGATATGACTTAAGTCCATCAATTACCCCTTTCCTATATCACCTTAACATAATTATTCAAGTAATTATTAGCCAACATGATATGCACATATTTTGGAAATAAATTCAATGATCCTACAAAATAAGAGGGTCTAATGCAATTTGGCTCATAATTATTGGTTAATTAAACTAAAGGGTTTAATTAAGTACTCTTTAACTCTCCCACACATATGGGCTAATTATAATTTTCTTAGAATTCTCTTAGGTTATTGAACACCTAAGATTCTACCTAAGAAACTTAATTAGATGAGTTATGGAGTGATTATAATTTTAATTTGATTAGTTAATCAATTTTTAATTAATGAATCAAACCATCAATTAGTCCCAAATTAATTAATTTCAAGTCAAGTGAAATGAACTTAGGGAAAAGAATGGGAAAGAGGTCATAATCTCATTCCCCATGTACATTCACTGCTATATGTTGATTAGCAAGTTTAATTAATGGTTTCTTTCTATTTAGAATGTTAAATAATCACCTAATTAATTAAGAGAGTAATTAGGGCTAAGATAAGCAATTTCCATATTTAACCAAGCAATAAATCTCAAGAAAATTCTAGGAGGCGGGGTAATCCCATTAATCAATCTCAAAAAGTTCAAAATTAATTACTTGACTAATTAGGGAGTAATTAAGCTAATTAAGTTTTTAATTAAACCCAAATTAAGTCTTGGTTACTATTTAAAATCAATTGGGATTAATTTTAATGGATTCCTCTCAAATACCTTTAAAATGAGTATTTATTTGTATTTTTATGATTTTTCTACCATTTGTTATGATGTTTCAACATTTTAGTTTTTTTAAGTGATTTTCCATAATTTTTATAAAGTTCAATTTTTATTTTTACCATTTGAACTTCAAAATTTAATATCTTCCAATTCAGAAATCCTTTTGACTTGAAATTTTTATGGTACATGTATTTTAAGTTTCGTTTTAACCTCTGAAAATTTAAACTTAATCTTATGTGTGTTTTTAGTTTAATTAATGAAATTTATTTTTTACTAAAACTTAAATTTTACTAAAACTTAAATTAAGCTCAAAATATCTACTACAATTTGGGGATTTTAGGTTTGTTAGATTTCTCTTAGAAAGATGAATCCAATGAGCCCTTATTTGTAATTTGTTTTAAGTATTTTATTTTTTATGAATTTTTGAAGCTTCATGTGATTTAAATAGTTTTTAAAATCAGAAAATCTAGATTTTTCCCATTTAACACATTAATGCTAGGCAATGCATACCACCACCGCATCGTGTGATTGGACATGCATGTCGTGGCGGCATGGTTTCGCATCGACCAAGGGTGGGAATGAAAGGTATCGTGGATCAAATCACCATCGTCATGGACCATATGGTCTAGATCTGATCCACATTATCCAAAGGGTAGAAATGCTCAGATTATGAGTGATCTGAGCCATCTGATCCCAACTATTGTGCATTTCGGCCAACTGAACAGTGATCTGAGGGATAAAATAAAATTTTTGCAAAATCTAAGTGAAATTTTATCCGAATTGACTCATTTTCAAGTCAATTCACACCATAAAATTTCTATTTTCTATTAGGATTGTATAAAATAAAGAATACAATGGATTTCTAAAGAAAATTCTTAAAATCTCATGAAAATCATCACAAAATAAGAAATTCTAAGGCCGGCAATGGGTTTTCATGAAAGTTACCTCATCGGGGATGATTTTCGGCAACGGTGATGATCTGAGCACGCTCTTAAGTGGGGAAGAAGTCTTGGAATGAGCCTAGACCTTTGCTTTCACTTTGGAATGATGTATCTACTAGTGGTTGCTTCCTCCTAAAATCCACTTGATTTTGGTGTCTTTAGCTCAAGAGGAGTGGGGAAATGGTGGTTGGTTGCTTTTGGGAGCTCTAGGGGATGGAAATAAGGGGAATAGAATGAGAGAATGGTCTCTATTTTTTGTGTTTTGATTTTGGCCAAAAATCCCCTATCATTTTTAATTTTTTACAAATGGGTGTCATTTAGCTTAGGGTGGATGGAATGGAAGGAAAATAACCTAGGTGGCTCATTTTGATTGGCTAAGGCATGGGAAGTGGCTTCCATGAAGATAAATGGGTGTCCTGGCAAGGGGAGGTGGAAGTCCTTCATGCCAAGTGTTTTGATGAGAGAGGTGAGTTGAATTTACCTCCCCTTGAGTCATGGATGTAACCATCTCTTAGGTCGGATGATCAGTGTCCTTGGTGCCTAGGTGGACCCATGGTTGAGTGTTAAGTGGTCAAAGAAGAGAAATGACCACTTGGGCAAGTGTCTTTTCTCATGGATGCCCTTGACCCTAGGTCAAAGTGGTCATTTGGTATTGCATTTGATTTGAGAATATTTAAAATGAGTCAAAAGTGAGTTGGACCAAATTTCATGTCATTTGGAGTTCATTTGGTTTAATTTGGGTCAATTTGACCCATTTGGGCCAAATTGGGTCAAAATGGGTTAGTTTGACCAATTGGTCAAATTGGGTCAAACTAAGATTGGTCAAGTTCAAATGATTATTTGGAGTATATTAGTTCAATTGGTTTCAATCAATTTGGTTTAATTTAGATTTAATTTGGATTTTGGCCAATTTGATCCTTTAGGTCAATTTGGGCTAAGTTGACCAATTTGACCCAATTGACAAAATTGACTTAAATCATGGCTTGGTTTGGGTTTGGTTGATCATTTTGAATGTATTGTAGGATTTGTTTAAGTTCAATATGGATTTGATTGGGTTTTTGTTTGATTTGACCTTTAAGGTCAATTTGGGCTAAGTTGGGTTAGGTTGACCAATTGGTCAAATTTGGCTCAATTAAGGCTTTGGTCAAGTTCAATAACCAAATTGGAATGAACTTGAGTCATTAGTTGCAATTAATTTGGTTTAGGTTATAATTTGGCTAGTTTGGTTCATATAGGTTAAAGGGTTGACTTGGTCAATGGGCTAGGTTGACTTAGTTTGACCCAATTCATGACAATTAATTAACTTAAGATCATCAACAATTATGACATGAAGTTTGGATTAGATTAATTCACTTTGATTTGGATTGAATTTGATTTTGGTTCATGTAGGTTAAATTGGCCACTTTGGATCAAGTGAGCCAATTTGGTTTAGTTAGCTTTATTTTGAGTTGGGTTTAATTTAGTTGAGTTTATATATAGATTTGAGATTCACATATAAATTCAATTACAAGACATATAAATTCAGTTTGGTTTTATTTGGCTTGATGATTGTATATTTCATACATATTTGGATTGATGATTGAAGGAATTATTGATTTAGAAAATCCATTAATTTTGATTTGATTTGGATAGGATTTGGCCAAGTTCAAGGAATTAATTTAGAGGCTTGAATTGGGTTTAGACTTGATTTTGGATTTAGTTTTGGTTATGGAATTCAACCATAAAGCTTTGAGAGGGATTTTGATTTTGGATTTGATTATGGGTTCTAATCATTTGGTTTGGAATTTGGATTTAGATTTAATACTTGAGTTGAATTTATGGTTTGGTTTGAGAAGGAAAGTATGGATTAGGTTTAGGCTATAGAGTTAGGCAAGTCTTCCTAAGTCCCTTGGGCACAACATTCAGATCTAACTCTTCTAGTCTCTAGTTAGTGTTCAAATCACTATAAGTGTCTTAATGAGCTCTTAGTATCATAAAGTCTTAGACATATCTGAGAGAAGTTGAGAACTCACTCCAAAAGTGAGGTCAAGACTCTTATAGACAAGAGCTCCATAGTCTTAAGAAACTTTAGTGATTAGTGAACACTTAACGTCTAGAGACTTAGAAGGTTATACTGAATAGGTTATGCCTTGGGACTTCAAAGTCTACCTCAAATCTATGCTTTACTTCTCAAACCAAACTCAAATTCATACCAAATCCAAACCAAATTTTCAAGACTCATAATAAATTCCATGATAAAATCCAAGCTCAAAATTCTCTATAAAACTTCATGATTGAATTTAAAACCCTTTCTAAGCCCTTGATTTCTTATGGACTTAGCCTTAACCAAATTCAAATCAATCCTGATTCATTTGATTTTCTCAAAGATCAATTCAATCTCTCAATCATTTATCAAATCCAAATCCAAACCCAATTCTAATTGAATGAAACCCAAAACCAAATCCAAGTTCTAAAATTCCTTCCTAAGCCATATAACCCATTCTCATAAACTTAGCCAAATCTCCACCTAAATTATCCCAAATTTGACTGAATTCTTAATAAACCAATTATTTCTTCATTTATATTCACAAATATAAATGAAATCCATACTAAAATGACCAAAACCAAACCAAACTAAATCAAACCAAGCCAAGACCCTTCTTAAGCCATATGGACCTACCTCCATAAGCTTAACCAAATCTTAACCCAAAATCAATTGATTTCTTTATGAATTGATTATTCCTTTATTTATATTCATAAATATAAATGAAACCCACCCTCCAATGACCAAAAATAAATCAAACTAAATTGATTTCCTTCTTAGCCTTTTTAACTTACATCCTAAGCTTGGTCAAATTTGCTTTTAAACCACTCCAAACTCAAGTGATTTTCTCATGAATCATTTATATCTTCATTTATATTCCCAAATATAAATAAATTATAAATCCAAATAGCCACAACCAAATCAAAATCAAACTAAAACCCAATTCAAGCCTTTTAAGCCAATTTTTTGGGCTTAAATAAAATCAACTTAAACCAAGCCAAAATCAATGGAATTTTTCTTGAATCAATCTTTCCTTCAATCATCTATCCAAGTATAAATAAAACTTATAATTCTCAAACCAAACTCAAGTCAAACCCAAGTTAGCCCTTTTAGCTTGGAAACATCAAATGAGCCAAAGTCCATTGGACTCCAAATTGACTGCAGTTGAATTTATATTTTAATCCTAGGGGCATCTATAAGTTCAACTAAACTTAAATCAAGTCAAAACCAAACCAATTGACCCATTTAGGTCCACTTGACCCAAAAGTGGCCTAAAGGACCTTTTTGAGCCAAGTTCTAATTCAACCCAAATTGGATTGAATCAAGCCCATCCAAGGCTCATATCATCATAAACAATCACCCTAAGATGATCAACCATCTTGAATTGGTCAAACCAAGTCAAATTGGTCCTTTGACCAAGTCAACTTGGTCCTTTGACCAAGTCAACCTTCAGCCCAAATGAAATCCAAACTAGCCAACCCACCATACACCAAATTGATTGAAACCATTGATTCACACCAACTCATGATCAATGATTGAACATGACTTGACCCTCAATTGAGCCAAACCAAGTCCAATTAGCCATTTGACCCAAGTTGACCTAAATTTGCCTAAAAGGATAAAATGGGTCAAAACATAATCTAACCCAAATTGATTGCAAGCAATGGCTCAAGTTCATTCCAAATTGATTATTGAACTTAACCAAAACCAAAATTGATCCCAATTTGGTCAACTTGACCCAAACTAGCCCAAATTGACTTAAAGGGTCAAGTTGGCCAAAATACAAATTAAATCCAAATTCGTTCAAACCAAAGCCTACAATTATTTTCAATTGACCAATTTAACATGAACCAACACCTAACCCAACCCAATTTGGTCAAATTGGTCAACTTAGCCCATTTGATCTATATGAATCCAAGAGAGACCAAATCAAACCTAGGCCAAATTGATTGAAACCACTTGAACCAAAACTCTTCAAATCATCATTTGAACCTAACCCAAGCTTTGGTTTGACCCAAATTGACCAATTGGTCAACCCAACCCAACATAACCCAATATGAACCCATTTGACCAAATGAAGCCAAAACCCATGAAATCAAGCCATGACCCATTAGAGGCAGACCAAACCAGACCCAAACCCATCTAGGGTCAACCTAAAATCAACCCAAACCCATTTGGAGCCAAGACCAATGCAAATCTTTTATGGATCTTCTCTCCCATGTGGGATTTTACCAAAAATGGTAGAGTTCACTCTCCTTTCACCTTGACACTCTCACTCACCCAAATGAGGGATCCCTAAACCTCCTAGCCCACTATGTAAAGGGATAGGACTTACCATGTACCAAAGGGAGGAGAGTTAACTCACCTCCAATGCAAATTGAAAACCAAAGGATCAAAGAAAAGGAGATCAGCCCATATCCAGCTTGGTGCCTCCTGTCATGGCCTCTCCCAATCCATACAAGCCATGTGGACATGAGTACGACCACTCTAGCTCTCTAATGGTGGATGGGAAGCCATCCCATCCATCCACCTCAGCAAATTGAGGGGTATACCCTCTCAATTCGCACATAGCACGATTTCAATCCTCCTTGCAATCCTAGAGCGATCCCGAGATTCCTATCTTCAACATTTCTCCTCCCTATGTGAAACTAAAAGAAGGGAGGCTAAATTCAATCCAAGCTTGCTCGTTTCCCAATAAAAACCAAATTACTCTTACACACACCTTCCACGCACATCGTCAAAGCCACCCAAGTCATTTCCCAAGCTCCCAAGCCATCGAAGCAAGGACTTCGATCACCATCGAGCTCCATAGTGAAATAACTTGACCCACCGAGTGAGCCAAGAGGAATTGGCTTGATGGCTTCTCAATAGGGCCTCATCTCTACTAGACAAGGCTACCTCCGTCGATCCTATCATCAATCTTGAGCTCCAGTGAGGTAATTCCTCAAAACCATAGAAATAGAAAATTTTGGTTGAGCTTTTCAAAGAAAATTCGCATGTGTGCCCATCCTAGCTGTTGGATCCTTGTGGATCCCTCGCGTGGAGGTGTGGGTTAATTTTGGAGTGAATCCGAGCTCGAATCGAGTGATCCATAGCGAACATCTTCGGTCATTCATCGCTCATGGAAAAGAGGATCACGGGTCATCCGTCCTGTGTGATTGGAATGGATGGCTCTAATCAAACCACATTATATCCATCTATTTTTCTCCCTTTATGCAGCAAGTTTGATCTGCATCCTCTGATCCAAGATCGATGGCGAAGATCAATCACAGGTGTTCGCAAATAGATGGATGTGACAACTTAAATAGCCAATCTCACGGTGTCATGTAGAAAGCATGTTGCATCAGCGTACCACATGGTACTGATGGGATTAAGCTTAATTAAGGTTATTTAATATGTTTTTAAGGCTGAAACTTCAATAATTCATAACTAATGGTAGAAAAGTTCAAAAAATATAAATAATGGCTCATTTTAAAGGTATTTCATAGGGGAATCCATTAAAATTATTTTTAATTAATTTTTAATTATAATTTTGGCTTAATTAGAGTTTAATTAAAATTTAATTAGTTTAATTACTTCCTAATTAATTAACCAATCAATTTCAAACTTTTTGATTAAGGGGACCCTTATTTTTCTTGGAATTTAATTATTGATTAATTAGGGGAATTGATTGTTTAAGCCTTAATTACTCTTTTAATTTAATTAAGTGATAACTAAACATTTGAATAGTAATTAATCAACATAGTGGACCCCTTAATCACTAAACAACGGGGAGATTTAGGTAACTGGATTGGAGCCTCCCTCCTAATCTTTTCCCTAAGTTTTCTTCTCTTTTTCAACAAAAGTACTAATTAATGGATTAATTAACTAATTACTAGCTTAATTGGTTAATTTTAAATTCAAATCATTTCAACTCATGCTGAATTGAATGAGAGGGCTTATGGAAGTAGGTTGGGACCTCTTTCTAACCTTTTCCCCTTAAGCTATTTCATTTCAAAAGATAATTAAATGATTTGGTAATTAAGAAAGAAAAATGGCTTGACGATTAATGTCTTGATTAACCTAATTAAAAGGGTAATTTCTTTTGATTTCCCTTAATTGATTCATGGGTAGATCTTTAGGTGTTGAATAACCTAAAGAGAGTTAATGAAATTATGGTTGGCTCACATGTGTGAGAAAACCATAAAAATAATTAAGTGAGTATCTTAAGCTTAATTAATTAATGATTCTGAGCTAATTGCATTAGACCCCATTTCATTTCATAGGAGTATTGCTATTTACTTTTACATTTGCTCATAATCATTTAATTAATTATCTTAAGGTAACATAGGAAAGGATTTAATTAATTAATTTAATTCATACCTTAACCTAATTAATCCATAAAATTAACCTAATTACTTTTCATTAAATCAAATTAACTCACACATGGGGAATAAGATTAGATTAGCAAACCTTTCTAACATTTCCTAAATCAAATGAAATATGAAATTAAAAAAATGACATTAAGAAACTTTGGTTTGTTTTAAATGAGCTTATTTAGTATGATTATCCTTAGAATTAGTTGGATTGAATGAAATCAAGTGCTTATGTTCTTTTTATTCTTTCTAATCATATTTAATATTGTATGCCACTTGATTCATCCATTCATCTTTTTTTAAAAATTAATTAAATCAAATGGTTTCTTGTATGTCAAGCTTACATGTGTTGATTTAAATTAATATATGTGCGGTTATTATCACTATTAAATCCAAATATATTTTTCAAAACTTACAAATAAATGATTATATATGCTATGAATGCTAGTTTTAAATACTTAGGAGATGTATGTGATTATATCTTAAGTGTATGAAGTGAAGTTTCTTTTCTTTCATTCATGTATTGATTTATATAAGTAAGAATGCTAATGGGTATATAGCTTGGACATCCCAAAAATATGAGGCTTTATTTAGCCCCAAGGAGGTCATTTGATTACCTCACTTCCCGGTTTAACAATGGCATATACTCCATTTAATTTCAATCTAATGTATTTCAATATTAGAATTTGGATAAGACTTTACTCCATGTGCATAAATGTTTCAATCAAATAAAAATATAACTTTTACATGATTTTCCTTCTTTTATTTATGTATACATCCATATGTATTTGAGAAAATCAAATATTTAGTTTGGTCATCTTGAGAATACGAGGCTTTAAGTAGCCCTATGGAGGTCATTTGATTACTTCCTGTTAACAATGACATGTACACTTATATGTCTCTTATACATGTGTGTGTGTATTTAATTATGGAATTAGAACCCATTGTCTTCTATCAAAAAACCATGCATTCATGAATGATTAAGTTGTTGAATTAATTAATCATATGACTTGGAGCTCTCTTTCTTATGTTCATGTATGCAAATTTACATATGTTTGAATGTAATGGGTATATAGTTTGGACATCCGGGAATACGAGGCTTTAGTTAGCCCCAAGGAGGTCATTTGATTACCTCACTTCCCTGGTTAACAATGACACATACCTATTTAATTTCATTCCTATGTATTTTGTATAAGAATTTAGATAGAGCTTTAAATTAATATGATAAAATAATTCAACCAAAAGGAAGATATAAACTCTAAATATAAATATATTTACATCCATCATGTAAGTGTGCTAAAACATGTATTGCATATATATGTATGCTTAAGCTTTAATCATGTGCATGTTACATATAATGGGAGGAAATGAATGTACATGTGTAATATATTGTAGTTAATTCCAATTAATCTTAAGATGCCTTTCATTATTAAATGAGGTCATTTAAAGTGAACCTAAACTTAGGATTAATTAAAATATGTACTAAGCCATTCATTAAAGAGAATTGATTAATTAATTTGCCTTAGATGTGACTTAAAGTAGAGATAAAAGAGAGTGATCTCTTTTCTTCTATTTATAACACTTAGTTGTTAGGTATAAATCAAATGGAACAAAAGAAAATATTAAGTAAAGCTTGCAAATCAATTAAGTCACTTAAAGTGAAACCATCTTTATAATTAAATCCTTCCATACTTAGAAAATTACAACAAAGCTAAGTTAAGGCTTACCACACAAGCCTTAATACACACACTTTAAAATTAAATCATCACTTTCAGCTTTATGTTAGGGCGGTGCATGGAGGGTGTATGTTTGGTTTTATGATGTGTTGTTGTAGACAAGATGTTAGGGTGTATGCTTCATGGACTGGAAGTTAGGGCTTGATAAGAATAATATTTTTTAAAAGAGATTGTGCTTAAGGGTGCTAAAAATAAAAATAAATGCTCTCTTTTGCAGGTTGCTTAACTCCTAAGCATAATCTAAATTAGGATAGGTGGACTTGGTTACCTATGTGTAAGGTGCTAAGTCCAAATCATTCATATAACTGCTTGGGTTCTATGGTGTGTTAAGTTAACACTTATTTTGAAGGTTTAGTTTATTTGGAGTTATTTCAATTAAGTATTTATATTCACTTTAATTTCTTAAATTAGGTTCAATTTGATTAATTGATTTAATAAACTTCTCTTATCTAAGTAACTAAATTAGACTTGATTAATTAAAGTACAAATTAAATTAGTTATGATTGACTTAATTGAAGTTAGATTATTAATATTCAATCTAAAAGTTGGTTATTAAATTTTAAGTTGATTAAATATGTTCCAATTTAAGGTTAAATTTATTTAATTTTAGTCTTTTATTAATAATTCCATGATTGGCTAGTTTTATTCGGTTTCATTAACTTTTGTGAGTTATGTTAACTAAGTTGGTTTTATTTTTATTTTAATTTAGTGCTTTTATATTTTAGTTGGGATTGAGGGATTTGATTCTTTAATTTATATCACTTAGTTTAATTAAAATATTTTAGTAATTTTAGAATTGCTTACCTAATTAAAAAAATTATAATTAAGATCATTTTATTTTAGTCTTATGATCTATTTATTTTGATTATGTAATCTTAGTATTTACTTTAAATTTTATTATGTTTAATTCTGTTATTTAGATGAATTTTTTCACATGATTAAGTTAACCTAATTTGTTAAATGGTTAATTAAGTGCTTGGGTTTAATTTTGATTGATTAAGAATACTCAAATTTATTTAACTAACTTATCTTATTTAAGTAATTCAACCAAGTTAAGTTTAATGTTTAAGCATTTTAAATAATTAAAGGTTATCTAAGTTTAATAAGATTAATTTAATAAGATGATTAATTTGATTAGAGTATGATGAATGGTTAATTTAATCTTTATTAAATTAAATAATTTAAATTTAATTAATGATAATCTTGACTTATCTTATTTTAAGTATTTTATCCAAACTAGGTATAGATTGGTTTGATGTTTAATTAATTTGATTTAATTAAGAATAATTTGATCTTAACATAATTAACTTGATTAAGTGGTTGGTTTGTTTAAGATATTATTTAATCAAAGATTAATGATTTAATTAGTCATGGTTAATTGATTTGATTTAAACTTTAATGAATGCTTATGATGATCTTAATTAAGTGTTTAATTTAAGTTAAGTTTATCTTAAGGATTACATATGATATGATATGACTTGACTAATCTAATTTATTTTAACTTGGTTTAATTTAGATAATTAATTGATTTAATTTTAAGTTTTATTTATTATCATTATTATTACTCTTATTATCATTATTTTGGTCAAGATTTAGTGAATGAATTATTTTTCAATTTGATTCTATTTAATTAACATGACTACTTTGGTGTTTTTAAAAAAATATATATGTGATGGGGGACACCATACAGATCTTACGGGATACTTATTGAAATGATCGAGTATGATATCAAGAAATGATATAATACCTCGAGAGAAAGAGATATCACCCTACAATGGACTTGATCATTTAATAAGGACTCCTAAGGTTGATAGGTCTACATACACCAGAGATTTTTCTCCTACTTCATATGGATGAAGTAAAGTAGGGTCTATTTTAAGCCAAGTTCTTAACTTCCCTATAGGGGCAATCCCCCATAGTTAATTATACCTTAAGAAATATAAGTCTTATAAGAATATTCTTGATTAAAATGATTGGCTAATATTTTTAAGGATTTCAAAGTTTGATATCAAAGGATTGGTAAATATTGAAAATCATGTAGGAAAGCTCAAATGGAAAGAGTTCTTAAGAGATTCTAAAGGAGGATAAATAGGAAGCCTATGAGCACTTTAGTCTATCCTATAGTGAGGCCTTATATTTTTGAAGAAGAGAATTATATTTATCTGAGTTGGCATTTTATTAGAAAATTAGGAGTTAGATTTCGACAACACAGAATTATAAAAATGCCTAAAATGAGAGAACTTATACTAATAGTAAATGAGAAACAAATAATGTTTGAATATATATCCAAAGTTCTATAGCATAAGCTAAGAGCTTGACTGATTCTACTCAGGAAAGTGGGATAAATTGCTACTAATGAAGAGTGAATCGATTGACTCCTGACCACGGTGGTCACTAACACATCTTATGATTCAAGATTTGTGGCTAGTCTTATGTAAATGCAAGATTAGCTATTATTTATTAAGAGTGAATCTAGAGTCCTAAACTCACTACCTAAAAGAATATATTATGGTATGAAAACCATGCCTTTAATGCAGAAAATTTTACCAATTTTTATTCCATTTTCACTCATCATTTTGGACTCAAGCTTAGGAAGGTCTTATGTCTACATGCATGATGAAACATAATCAAGGCTAAATCAGTGAGAAGGAGTGTCTTCAAGCTACTCAGTCATCGAGCAAGAGTGGATATCCCTATTTGCAAGCAAGAAGTAATATGCATGCATGTTGTTAGAGCATACAACCATATAGCTAGGGTTGCTAAATCTTTTATTTATCTTAACTAAAATCCTAGGCTTTTAAATTAAAGTAATGAGTTGGTTAAAATTTAATTGAAGTTGATTAATTAGAGTAAAAAATTTAAGTTTCCTAAAGATCAGATCCAGCCATACAACAAACAATCAACCTTTAAAAAATCTATAAAAGCTAATCATTTTTTTTATTACACAATTGTGAACAAACCAAACAAATAATATTGATTAAAGAATAAATGGTCGATGCATTCAAAAAAAAAAAAAAAGATTGGGTAGTCAAGCTCTTCCCTTATACAATCTGTATTACAATTAATTGATAATGAAAATAAAGCTATGGGTTTCATAAGTCCTCCTAAGCTAAGCCTTCTAAACACTATTCATCCTAAACCCCATAGCTCTAATCCTAGTCTTATTTCAAAAATTATATTTTTTTTATGAAATGAAAATATAACTACACCTACAAAATAAAGGTCATCTTAACATACATTCACATCAAGTAGTTACATTTCACACATTGGGGCTTAGCACCCTACCTCATGTCACCAAGCCCACTTGTCCTAATGGATTTTACTTAAGGACTTAAGTAGCACCTACAAACAAAGTTATTATAATTTTATAATCATAGTGGTATCTTAAGCATAATCCCTTGTAAAAAACATCATTAGTCTATGTTGACCTCACTCTTAGAATGAGGTTAACTACCTCTTCTTTAGACCTAGGATTCATCTAGGCACTTAGGTTCTCATAGTATTAGGGCATTTCTAGTGGTTAAATGAACATCAGTCCAAAACTTAGAAGGCAAATAGGATCTAGCCATATGGTATACCACTTAGAATAGGTACCCTATCATGTATTAAATCAATCTCCCAAACCTAAATCAAATGACCACAAACTAAACCTCAACCAACATCAATTTGTCCTACATTTCATGGTTCAATTTGGTCAATTGGTCAAGTTGACCCAACTCAGCCAATTTAGGCTTAAAAGGTTAAACTCAAAATCAACTCAATCCAATTGAAATTCAATTTATCCAAGCTCATTTGAATCATAATTGAACTTGATTGAACCTTGATTTCAATTCAATTTGGCCAAACCAAGCCAAGTTTGCCCTTAGCCCAAGTTAGTCCATTTGAACCCTATAGAGCTAAAATTCAATTCAATTTAATTTGAGCCAAATTAAATCAATCCAAGCCTCATGATCACTTCAAACACCTAATTAAATATTTCAATTCACTCCAATCTATTCAATTTCACCAATTGGTCCAATTGACCCAACTTGACCCATTTGACCTAAAGGGTCTAAATGAGTAAAAATTCTATCTAACTCTAACTGATTATAATCAAAGCCATCAATAAACTCCAAGTCCATCACTGAGTACCTCTCAATATCTAATTGATCTCAATTAAACCTAATCAAAGAAGAAAGAATCAAATCGAAATGGAATGTTTATGCACCCATCCCCAACAAATTATAAATCCCAATCCCCAGCGGATCTTCTCTCCCCAAATCATATTTGTAATCAAACTCAAACCCTTATCCTTGATGGATAATAAACTTCTCTGGAATCACATACAACATTCTTCCCTCTTATGCCCTTGGCAAAAGTTGAGTGGCATTGCCCTAAGACTATGATTCTGTCTATGTCTCGAGTTTAGGGATAGATCATTTTCGTTAGCTCTTGCAATCCTTTAGACGTTGTTGATCATCTCGGTCAACGCCAATACATATGTGCCTTGTCAATTACACCACACTTATTAAGGGTCTTTTTGTTGACCTCACTTTTGGAGTGAGTTCTCAACTTCCTCATAATAGATCTAGGACTCTTTATAGACACTAAGAGCTCCTTAGTCTTAAGACACTTCTAGTGATTAGGTGAACATTAGCCTAAGCCTAGAGACTTAGAAGGGTTAGCCATAAGAATAATTAGGCCTTAGGGACATATGAAGACTTGCCTACCCTATAGCCTAAACCCAATCCATGCTTTCCTTCTCAAACCTAATCTCAAATTTATACCAAATTTCCAAGACTCATAATCAAATCCCATGATCAAATCTAAGCTCAAAATTCTTTATAAAACCTTATGATTGAATTCAAAACCGTTTATAAGCCCTTTGATTTCATCTTATAAACTTAGCCTAAACCAAATTCAAATCAATCTCGATTCATTTGATTTTTCAAAGATCAATTCAATCTCTCAATCATTTATCAAGCACAAATCCAAACCCAATTCCAAATGAATGAAACCCAAAACCAAATCTAAGTTCCAAAATTCTTTCCTAAGCCATATAACCCATTCTCATAAACTTAGCCAAATCTCCACCTAAATTATCCCAAACTTGATTGATTTTTGTATAAATCAATTATTCCTTTATTTATATTCACAAATATGAATGAAATCCATATCAAATGACCAAAAGCGAAATCAAACTAAATCAAACCAAGTTCTTAAGCCATATTGACATACCTCCATAACCTTGACCAAATCTTAACCCAAATCAACCCAAAATTAATTGATTTCTTTATAAATCGATTATTCCTTTATTTATATTCATAAATATAAATGAAACACACCCTTCAATGACCAAAAATAAAGCAAACTAAATTGATTTCCTTCTTATTTTGACTACATCCCTTAACTTGTCAAACTACTCCAAAATCAAGTGATTTTTTATTGAATCACTTATATCTTCATTTATATTCCCAAATATAAATGAAATATAAATCTAAATAGCCAAAATCAAGTCAAAAATCAAACCAAAATCCAATTCAAGCCTTTTAAGCTAATTTCTTGGATTTAACCAAACTAAACCAACCCAAAATCAATGGATTTTCTCTTGAATCAATCATTCCTTCAATCATCTATCCAAATATAAATAAAACCTACAATTCTCAAACCAAACTCAAGTAAACCCAAGTCAAGCCCATGTTAGCCCTTTTAGCTTGGAAACTTCAAATGAGCCAAAACCTCGGACTCCAAATTGACTGCAGTTGGATTTATATTTCAATCCTAGGCTCATCTATAAGTTCAACTAAACTCGAATCAAGCCAAAACCAAACCAATTGAACAATTTAGGTCCACTTGACCCAAAAGTGGACCAAATTCAACCCAAATTGATTGAACAATCAGATGATCATCACCTGATTTGGGTCAAACTAGTCAACAAAGTCCTTTGACCAAGTCAACCTTTAGCGCAAATGAAACCCAAACTAGCCAAAACCCACCATACAATTAAAACCATTGATTCACCATGATCAATGATTGAACATGACTTAACCCCTAAAACCAATTGGACATTTTAAGTTGACAAATTGGCCTAAAAGGCCAAAATGGTAAATCATAATCTAACCCAAATGATTACCCAGCAATTCATTGATTATTGAACTTGACCTATAATTGAGCTCAATTTGACCAATTGGTCAACTTGGCCCAACCTAGCCCAAATTGACCTGAAAACTCAAGTTGGCCAAAACCCAAATTAAATCCAAATTGGTTCAAAACAAAGCCTACAATTATTTCAATTGACCAATTAAACATGAACCAACACCTAACCAAATTTGGTCAATTTTTCCAAATTGATCAACTTAGCCCATTTGACCTATATGAATCCAAATGAGCCAAAATCAAACCTAGGCCAAATAAATTGAAACCACTTGAACCAAAACTCTTCAAATCATCATTTAAACCTAACCCAAGCTTTATTTTGAGCTAATTTGACCAATTGGTCAACCAAACCCAACCCAACATAACCTAATATGAACCCATTTCACCAAATGAAAAAAACCAAACCCATTGGAGGCTGATCAAACCTAACCCAAACCCATCTTGGGTCAACCTAAAATCAGCCCAAACCCATTTGGAGCCAAGACCAATGCAACTCTTCCATGGATCATCTCCCCCATGTGAGATTTTTCCAAAAATGGCAAACTCCACCCTCCTTTCACCTTGGCAGCCATCACTCACCCAAATGAGGGATCCTTAAACCTCCTAGCCCACTCTACAATGGGATAGGACTTATCATGGACCATAGGGAGGTAGTTAACTCACCTCCCATGCAAACTGAAAACTAAAGGATCCAAGCAAAGAAGATTATCTCATATCCAGCTTGGACCTCTTGCCATGGCCTCTTCCAATTCCACAGCCATTGGACATGAGTGCGACCACTCAGTGCTTTTGGCGATCACCAAAAATGGGAAGTTCATCCATTACCTCGAGGGGGAAAACCCTCAATTCATATGAAAAATGAATCACTTTGATTTGTGAGAGCTCCATAGCATATTTTTGAGCGTCCTTGCAATACCTAGAGTGATCCCGAGCTTCCTATCTTTGGCATTTCTCCTCCCTGTGTGAAATTAAAATAGGGGAGGCTAAATTTGATCCAAGCTTGGTCGCTTTAAAAACCATATCACTCTTACACACCTTCCTTGCGTCGTTGAAGCCACCCGAGTTGTTCAGCTCCAAGCCACCAAAGGAAGGTGATCACCAGCTCCATAGTGATGGAACTTGACCCACCGAGCGAACTAAGGGGAATTGGCTTGATTGCTTCTCAACAGAGCCTCATCACTACTAGACAAAGCTACCTCAATCGATCCCATCGTCGGTCTTGAGCTCCGACTAGGTAATTCCTCAAAACCATAGAAATAGGAAATTTTGGTTGGAGCTTTTTGAAGGAAATTCGCATGTGAGCCCATCTTAGCTGTTGGATCCTTGTAGATCCCTTGCGCAAAGGTGTGGGTTGATTTTGGAGTGAATCAGCTCGGTGTGCCTTGATCATGACGACTTACTTTGCCTTTAATTGATTCATGGGTAGAGCTTTAGGTGTTCAATAACCTAAGGAGAGTTAATGAAATTATGGTTGGCTCACATGTGTGAGAAAATCATAAAAAAAATTAAATTAGTAAATTAATTAATGATTGTGAGCTAATTTCATTAGGCCTCTTTTCATTTCATAAGAGCATTATTGTTTACTTTTCAATTCATTTTCATATTACATTAGCTTATAATCATTTAATTAATTATCTTAAGGTAACATAGGTAAGGGTTTAATTAATTGATTTAATTCATACATTAACCTAATTAATCCATAAAATCAACCTAATTGCTTTTCATTAAATTAAATTAAATTACACATGGAGAAGGGGATTAGGATTAGCAAACCTTTCTCACATTTCCTAAATCAAATCAAATATGAAATTAAAAAATGACATTAAGAAACATTGGTTTTTTTTTAAAATGAGCTTATTTAGTATGATTTTTCTTACGAATTAGTTAGTTTGAATGAAATCATGTGCTCATATTCCTTTATTTCTTTCCAATCATATTAAATGTTGTATGCCACTTGATTCATGCATTCATCTTTTTCCAAAAATTAATTAAATCAAATGATTTCCTTTATGTCAAGCTTGCATGCATTGATTTAAACTAATATATGTGTGGCTATTATCACTATCAAATCCAAATCTATTTTTCAAAACTTATAAATGGATAATTATATATGTTATGAATGCTAGTTATAAATACATAGAAGATGTATGTGATTATAGCTTAAATGTATGAAGTGAAGTTTCTTTTCTTTCATTCATGTATTGATTTATATAAGTAAGAATGTTAATGGGTATATAGCTTGGACATCCTGGGAATATGAGCTTAGTTAGCCCCAAGGAGGTCATTTGATTACCTCACTTCCCTGGTTTAACAACGGCATGTACTCCATTTGATTTCATTCTTATGCATTTCAATTTTAGAATTTGGATAAGACTTTACTCCATGTGCATAAATGTTTCAATCAAATAAAAATATAACTTTTGCATGGTTTTCCTTCCTTTGTTATGTATACATCCATATGTATTTGAAAAGCAAATATTTAGTATGGACATCCGAATGAGGCTTTAAGTAGAGGAGGTCATTTGATTACCTTTTCACTTAATGGCATATACTAGCTTTTATCTCTTATACATGTGTGTGTATTTAATTATGGAATTAGAACCCATTGCCTTCTATCAAAAATCCATGCATTCATGAATGATTAAGTTGTTCAATTAATTAATCATATGACTTGGAGCTTTCTTTCTTATATTTATGTATGCAAATTTACATATGTTTGAATGTAATGGGTATATAGTTTGGACATCCTGGTAATACGAGACTTTAGTTAGCCCCAAGGAGGTCATTTGATTACCTCACTTCCTTAATAATGACACATACCTATTTAATTTCATTCCTATGTATTTTTGTATAAGAATTTAGATAGAACTTTAAATTAATATGATAAAATAATTCAATCAAAAGGAAGATATAAACTCTAAATATACATATATTTACATCCATCATGTAAGTGTGCTAAAACATATTGAATATATAGGTATGCTTAAGGTTTAATCATGTGCATGTTACATATGATGGGAGGAAATGAATGTACATGTGACATATGATAGTAGTTAATTTCAATTAATCTTAAGATACCTTTCTTATTGAATGAGGTCATTTAAAGTGAACCTAAACTTAGGGTTAATTAAAATATGTAATAAGTCATTCACTAAACAAAATTGATTAATTAATTTACCTTAGATGTGACTTAAGGTAGGGATAAAAGAGAGTGATCCTCTCTTTTCTTCTCTTTATAACACTTAGTTATTATGTGTAAATCAAATGGAACAAAAGAAAACATTAAGTAAAACTTGTAAATCAATTAAGTCACTTAAAGTGAAACCATCCTTTATAATTAAATCATTACATGCTTAGAAAATTACAACAACACTTAGTTAAGGCATACCACACAAGACTTAATACACACACTTTAAAATTAAGTCCCCACTTTTAGCTTTATGTTAGGGTCATGCATGGAGTGGTGTATGTTTGGTTTTACAATGTATTATTGCAGACTCGATGTTAGGGTGTATACTTTGTAGACGAGATGTTAGGCCATGATTAGCCTAATCATGTTTTAAGCAGGATATTGTGCTTAAGGGGTGCTTAAAATAAATATAAATGCTCTCTTTTACAGGTTGCTTAACCCTTAAGCATAATCTAAATTAGGATAGGTGGACTTAGTTACCTATGTGTAGGATGCTAAGTCCAAATTATTCATATAACTACTTGGGTTGTATGGTGTGTTTAGCTAATAC
Source organism: Cymbidium sinense (assembly GCA_021442155.1). Classification (NCBI taxonomy): domain Eukaryota; kingdom Viridiplantae; phylum Streptophyta; class Magnoliopsida; order Asparagales; family Orchidaceae; genus Cymbidium; species Cymbidium sinense. The sequence goes on along the minus strand of CM038216.1, from coordinate 166,212,022 downwards.
TTATTTTGCAAGTGTAGTTAGATTTACTTTTTTAATTTTTAATGTAATTTTTCATTAGAAATTAGGATTAAAGTTATAGGGGATTAGGATAAATAGTGGCTAGAATGCTTTATTCTGGGAGGCCATGTGATGCCTTTGAAGCAAGCACATCCAAATGAAGAAATAAAGGAGATATGAAGAATGAAGATAAGAAGACCTGAAAGCATGCATTCATTTGTAAAAATTATAATTATTCTTTCATGTACCAAGTTGTATATGGGTAGAACTCAACTACCCATTTCTCTTTTTCAGGTTATACGGTGGCACCCGACCACACCGGCCTTTTATTCTTTTGCATTATATTTATAAAATGCTTGATGTTATGTTTAAATTGTGCAATAGAAATGACATGCCTTTTCATAGTTTCTCTATGAATGGTGATTTAATGTGTGGCCCAGATCGGTTAGGCTCTTAGGAAAAAATAAATTTTCTACCCCAACTATAACTCATAAGTAAATTTTCTAAATAGTTCATAACTTCATATAAAGCCTAGGACTTAAATCAAGATAATTAAAATATTTAGTAACCCCTTAGCTGAATATTGTATGTCTAATATCATGCATTCATATTGCTTCACTCTTGCCAATAAAGGGTTTCCATCCTTGCATGATAGTGAAAGACTTGACCCTTGCGGGTCTCCTCTATGGTGGAAAACACATCTTTCTCTCTAATTTAGCCAACAATCTCATTTCATCATGCATTTAGATATATAAAAATTCTTTGGCCTTTGTCAAAATGAAGAGTCTAAAATCAAATAAAATTTGAAAAGATTTGCATTAGACTAAGTCATTTCATACCACTCATGCTCTAGTCTCTTAGAGAGTGGGTTTAAGGACTTTAGTTTCTTTTAAAATAATAACAACCCCACTATCTTGCAAAATCATATGACTTATCTACATGATTTTAAAGCATTGGAACAATTAGCTGGCTGTCATTCTAGACGATTATAAGTCCAGCAGTTGGGTGATTTACCCTGTCTTATGGAGGTAAACTTATACCCATTTTAGCTTAGATTTAGGTCATGCTTTAGCCCTTACTAAAGCTCCCTAGATTTAGAATTTGAGGTTGATGTTTCCTTCAGGCTACAAGCATAAATCATCACCTCTTATGCATTTTCATGATCTTGTATTATGGGATTATAAGCCCTAGCAATCTAATAAAAAAAATTCAACTCAAATAAATAACTCTCTTCAATTTCAAACATATAAAGCCCATCCATAGGATAAATTGGAATACTCACTAGGTTTTCTAGTATCATGAGCAACTCCTACTCATCTCCTTTGACTCTGATAATAAGTCTCTCCTTTTAATCTATCACATTTGATTTTCCTGTATAACCAATTTATTGATAGTCTTATCATTGAAATTTTTGGAGATAATAATTGTCTACTTTAATCAAGAGTATTCCTAAGGAATTCACCTTCCTTAGGATGTAATTAACTATGTGGGCTTACCCACATAAGAAACTTTAGAACCTAGTTTAATTTTCTACTTTATTCATCCATATAAAGTTGGGGAAAATTTTTGGTATATTCAAAGACCCAACATACCTTAAGAGTCCTTATTAGGTGATTAAGTCCACTATAGGGTGGTGATTTCTATCTTTCGAGATAGTACACCATTCCTTGATGTCGTACCTGATCACCTCAATAAGTATACCCTCAGATATGCATGGTGTCCCCTATACACATATCAAAAATAAACACCACACTCATTTCCCTGGTTAACAAAGGCACATACTTGCTTATTTCTTCATACATGTGTATGTATATGTAATTAGAGAATGAAAATCCCTTTTTATACTATAAAATACATGCATCCATAATTGACTAAGTGATTTAATTAATTAGTCATGTGATTTGGAGCTTTCTTTCTTATATTCATGTATATAAATTGACATATGACTGAATGCAAATGGGTATATAGTTTGGACATCCTGAAATTTGAGAATTTAGCTAGCCCCAAGGAGGTCATTTAATTACCTCACTTCCCTAGTTAACAATGGCACATACCTATTTAATTTCATCCATATGTATTTTTGTATAAGTATAGAACTTTAAATTACTATGATTAAATAATTCCCCATAGCACATTCAAATCAAAGAAGAAAGAATCAAATCAAGGAAATGGAAGAATGAAGAATGAAGACCCCCATAACATTTAATAAAATTGTAATTATTCTTTCATATTCTGGATTGTATAAGGGTAGAGCTCGGCTACCCATCTTTTCTTTTTTGGGTTATATGGCGACACTCGACCACATCGGCCTCTTATTCCATCACGATAGTCATAGAAATTGATTGATGATTTGTTCATATTATGTATTAAAAATTGCATATTTTTCTTAGTTTTTAATGATTGACGGTTTATGTGTGGCCTGGATGCGATTAGGGCCTCAAGGTAAATTTTTTTTTATCCCAACTAATCACTCATAACCAAATTTTTAATAACTCATAATCTCACCATAAAGCCTAGGTCTTAAATAAGATAATGAAAAGATTTAGCAACCCCTTAGCTAATGTTGTATGTCTCACATCATGCATGCATCTTGAATCACTCTTGCAAAATGAGAGCCTCCATCCTTACATGCAAAGGACCGCTTGACCCATGAGAGCAACCCCTACTGACGGAGCTTCACCCTCTTTCTCTTTTGATTTGGCCAATAATCCATTTCATCATGCATTTAGTCATATAAAAATCCTAAAGCCTTCGTCAAAATGAAGTGTCAAAAATAAGAATAAGAATTTGAAAATATTTTGCATTAGACTAAGTCATTATTCATACCACTCATGCTCTAATCTTTTAGGGAGTGGGTTTATGAATTTTAGTCTCTTTCTAACTAAATAACCACCCTAGCTATCTTGCAATTCATAAGACTAGACTACATGATTTTAAAATAGTAGGAGGAGTTAGCCAGGGCCACTCCAGGTGATTATAAGTCCAGAAGTTGGATTGTTCATCCTCTCTTGTGGAGGTGAACTTTTATGTCCACATCGCACTAGATTTAAGTCACCCTTTAGCTTTTACTAAAGCTCCCTAGATTTAGAATCCAAGTTGCTGTTTCCTTTGGGCTACAAGAAAAAATCCTTACCTCTTATGCATTTTCACAAACTTGTGTTGATGGATTATAAGCCCTAACAATCTAATAAAATTCAACTCAAATGAATAAATCTCTTCACTTTCAAATATATAAGGCCCAATTATAGGATAGATTAGAATGCTCACTAGGCCTCCTAGTATCATGAGCATTTCCTACTTCCTCCATTTGGATTCCAAAAATAAGTTTTCCTTGAATTTTCTTATTTAATTTTCAAAATATAACTAATCATTTGATAATCTAGCCTTGAAATCTTTAGATGATCATTGTCTACTTTAACCAAGAGTATTCTTAGAAATTTCATTCTTTAGGATGTAATTGACTATGGAGACTTGCCTCCATAGGAAAATTTAGAACCCGATTTAATATAAACCCTGATTTATTCATCCATGTAAAGCAAGGGAAAAACTCTGGTATATTCGAAGACCCATCATACCTTAGAAGTCCTTATTAGGTGATTAGGTCCATTAAATGGTGATGCCTCTATCTTTTGAGATAGTACATCATACATTAATGTTGTACTCGATAACTTCAATAAGTATCCCATATGATTTGTGGTGTCCCCTCTATACATTTGAAAGTAAACACCATAGGAATTTATAATTTTTATTATTACGGAGGTCCCTTAAGCATAATCTCTTGCAAAAAATATCATTAGTTTAACAAGTAATGTCATACTATCCAAACTAACACACAAATAATCCTAACATTCAATCTAAAATATTACATCATAAAATAAGAAAATTAGTGAAACATCGACCTAACCTAAGTCTGGGATTGGTGGTCTAATATTTTAATGTGTAAAAAGTAGGCTAATATGGCAAATTTATACTAAGCTTCTTTAAGTTTAAGTTTTGATTTGAGTTCAATATTTAGTTAATTTACCATTAGGTGGTTTCACTATAAGTGATTTAAATGATTTTAAGGCTTTGTTTCAAATGTTAATTTTGTTTATGTTAACTTTGATTTTATGGTTTTAAAGAGAGAAGATAGAATAAATCTTGACTGGAACAAGACTTAGTTTAATTAAACCCCTAATCTTAATAAAGTGGAATCTTCACCAAAGGGTGAAAATCCACTCTAAGATTCTAACTTAAGGATCTATAAATTTTAAGGATATTTGATTAATCCCTTTTATTTATGTGATTTAATGGAATTAAATTTAGCTTGAGGTCTTATTATATTTTTTTTATTCCATTAAATTTAGTTAGTAATTCACTTATTTTAAAAGTTTAATGAAAGTTCAATTGTGCTTATCATATATTCATTTAAAATTTGATTATATAATTAGTTTATTTGGATTTATTTCAATTAAGTATTTATATTCACTTTAATTTCTTAAATTAGGTTCAATTTGATTAATTGATTTAATAAACTTCTCTTATCTAAATAACTAAATTAGACTTGATTAATTAAAGTACAAATTAAACTGGTTATGATTGACTTAATTGAAGTTAGATTATTAATATTCAATCTAAAAGTTGATTATTATATTTTAATTTGATTAAATATGTTCCAATTTAAGGTTAAATTTATTTAATTTTAGTCTTTTATTAATAATTCCATGATTGGTTAGTTTTATTCGGTTTCATTAACTTTTGTGATTTATGTTAATTAAGTTGGTTTTATTTTTATTTTAATTTAGTGGCTTTATATTTTAGTTGGGATTAATGGATTTGATACTTTAATTTATATCACTTAGTTTAATTAAAATATTTTAGTAATTTTAGAATGTCTTACCAAATTAAAAAAAGTTTATAATTAAGATAATTTTATTTTAGTCTTATGATCTATTTATTTTGATTAAGTAATCTTAGTATTTACTTTAAATTTGATTATGTTTAATTCTATTATTTAGATGAATTGGTTATGGTTCAGTTTCACATGATTAAGTTAACCTAATTTGTTAAATGGTTAATTAAGTGCTTGGGTTTAATTTTGATTGATTAACAAAATTGAAATTTATTTAAATAACTTATCTTATTTAAGTAACTCAACCAAGCTAAATTTAATGTTTAAGCATTTAAATAATTAAAGGTTATCTAAGTTTAATAAGATTAATTTGATTAGAGTATGATGAATGGTTAATTCAATCTTTATTAAATTAAATAATTTAAATTAAATTAATGATAATCTTGACTTATCTTGTTTTAATTATTTTATCCAAACTAGATATAGATTGGTTGGATGTTTAATTAATTTGATTTAATTAAGAATAATTTGATCTTAACATAATTAACTTGATTAAGTGGTTGGTTTGTTTAAGATATTATTTAATCAAAGATTAATGATTTAATTAGTCATGGTTAATTGATTTGATTTAAACTTTAATGAATGCTCATTATGATCTTAATTAAGTGTTTAATTTAAGTTAAGTTTATCTTAAGGATTACATATGATATGATATGACTTGACTAATCTAATTTATTTTAACTTGGTTTAATTTAGATAATTAATTAATTTAATTTTAAGTTTTATTTATTATCATTATTATTACTCTTATTATCATTATTTTGGTCAGGATTTAGTGAATTAATTATTTTTCAATTTGATTCTATTTAATTAACATGACTACTCGGTGTTTTTAAAATATATATATGATGGGGACACCATGCAGATCTTACGGGGTACTTATTAAATGATTGAGTATGATATCAAGGAATGATATAATACCTCGAGAGAAAGAGATATCACCCTACAATGGACTTGATCATTTAATAAGGACTCCTAAGGTTGATAGGTCTACATATACCAGAGATTTTTCTCCTACTTCATATGGATGAAGTGAAGCAGGGTCTATTTTAAGCCAAGTTCTTAACTTCCCTATAGGGGCAGGCCCCCATAGTTAATTATACCTTAAGAGATATGAGTCTGCTAAGAATGCTCTTGATTAAAATGATTGGCTAACATTTTTATGGATTTCAAAGTTTGATATCAAAGGATTGGTAAATATTGAAAATCATGTGTGAAAGCTTTAAGAGATTCTAAAGGAGGATAAATAGGAAGCCTATTGAGCACTTAAGTCTATCCTATAGTGAGGCCTTATATTTTTGAAGAAGAGAATTATATTTATTTGAGTTGGCATCTTATTAAAAAATTAGGACGTAGATTTCGACAACACAAAATTATAAAAATGCCCAAGATGAGAGGACTTATACTAATAATAAATGAGAAACAAACAATGTTTTAATATATATCTAAAGTTCTCTAGCATAAGCTAAGAGCTTGACCTCATTCTACCAAGAAAGTGGAATAAATTGGCTCACTTCTACTAGAGAGAGTGAATCGATTCTGACTCTTCTAGACTCACAATCACCTGGAGTGGTCACCAACTAACACATCCTATGATTCAATATTATGTGGCTAGTCTTATGTAAATGCAAGATGGCTAGGCTATTATTTATTAAGAGTGAATCTAGAGTCCTAAACTCACTACCTAAAAGACTATATTATGGCTGGTATGAAAACCATGCCTTAGACTAATGCAACAAAATTTTACCAATTTTTATTCCATTTTGACTCATCATTTTGGACTCAAGCTTAGGAAGGTCTTATGTCTACATGCATGATGAAACATAATCAAGGGTTAAATTAGTGAGAGTGTTCTCTAGTACAAGGGGCTACTCTCACAGGTCAAGCCCTATAGAGCAAGAGTGGATATCCCCTATTTGCAAGCAAGAAGTAATATGCATGCATGTTGTTAGAGCATACAACCATATAGCTAGGGGTTGCTAAATCTTTTATTTATCTTAACTAAAATCCTAGGCTTTTAAATTAAGGTTATGAGTTGGTTAAAATTTAATTGAAGTTGATTAATTAGAGTAAAAAATTTAAGTTTCCTAAAGATCCTACCGTATCCAGGCCATACAACAAACAATCAAGCTTTAAAAAATCTATAAAAAAGCTTATCATTTTTTATCGCACAATCAATGTGAACAAACCAAACAAATAATATTCAATTAAAAGAATAAAGCCTGATGCGACCGGGTACCCGAAAAATAAAAAGATTGGGTAATCAAGCTCTTCCCTTATACAATCTGTATTGCAATTAATTTATAATGAAAATAAAGCTATGGGTTTCACAAGTCCTCCTAAGGCTAAGCCTTCTAGACACTGTTCATCCTAAACCCCATAGCTCTAATCATAGTCCTATTCAAAAATTATATTTGTTTATGAAATGAAAATCTAACTACACCTACAAAATAAAGGTCATCTTAACATACATTCACATCAAGCAGTTACATTTCACACATTGGGGCTTAGCACCCTACCTCATGTCACCAAACCCACTTGTCCTAATGGATTTTACTTAAGGACTTAAGTAGCACGTGCAAGCAAAGTTATTATAATTTTATAATTACAATCCCTTATAAAAAACATCGTTAGTCTATGTTGACCTCACTCTTAGAATGAGGTTAATTACCTATTCTTTATACCTAGGATTCATCTAGGCACTAAGGTTCTCATAGGATTAAGGCATTTCTAGTGGTTAAATGAACATCAGTCCAAAAATTAGAAGACCTATAGGATCTAGCCATATGATTATACCTCGCTTAGAATAGGTACCCTAAACCTGATTAAATCATGTATTAAATCAATCTCCCAAACCTAAATCAAATGACCATAAACTAAACCTCAAACTAACATCAATTTGTCCTACATTTCATGGTTCAATTTGTCAATTGGTCAAGTTGACCCAACTCAGCCAATTTGGGCTTAAAAGGGCTAAACTCAAAATCAACTCAATATAATTGAAATTCAATTTATCCAAACTCATTTGAATCCTAATTGAACTTGATTGAACCTTGATTTCAATTCAATTTGACCAAACCAAGCCAAGTTTTCCCTTAGCCTAAGTTAGTCCATTTGAACCCTATAGAGCTAAAATTCAATTCAATTTAATTTGAGCCAAATTAAATCAATCCAAACCTCATGATCACTTCAAACACCTAATTAAATATTACAATTCACTCCAATCTATTCAATTTCACCAATTGGTCCAATTGACCCAACTTGACCCATTTGACTTAAAGGGTCTAAATGAGTAAAAGCTTTATCTAACTCTAACTAATTATAATCAAAGCCATCAATAAACTCCAAGTCCATCACTAAGTACCTCTCAATATCCAATTGATCTCAATTGAACCTAATCAAGCCAATTGGTTCACTTGACCCAATTTGGCCTAAATGACCAAACTAGATCAAAACCTAATTCAACTTCAATTTGACCAAATCAATCTATTCAGCCTCTTCCAAAATTATTGTTGATCACCATTGATCATCCAATTGCAACCAATTGAGCATAACCAAACTAATTTGGCCAATTGATCCAAGTTGATGCACTTTGACTTAAAGGGTCAAATTGGGTTAAATCGTTTCAATCCAAATTGATTGCAACCAATGCATCAAATCATTCATAAATTAAGTATTGAATACTATTCAACCATAAATTGAAGCCAATTTTGTAAAATCAACCAAGTTGACTCATTTACAATTTGACCTAAATGATCAAATTGAACCAAAATTCATTTTAATCCAAAATAAATCAAATCAAAGGCCCCAATATATTCCAAATGATCATTTAAACTTAACCCAATAACCCTCATAGAATTTCATCAATTGATCAACCTAACCCATTTGAACCTAAATTGACCAACATAAGTCAAATTGAGCTAAACTCCATCAAACAAAGTCCAAACCCAACCAAACTTGTCATGACTCATCCTTATGTCCCCATTGACCTTCCCAAGTGAACCCATCCCATGGTGAACGTAATTTGGTTCAATCCAAGTGAACCAAGTTTCAAATAGAATAAAAATCCTCGTTTGGAATGCCTACTCACCTCCCTACCTCTTAGAAGCCCCCTTTAGCTCTCTTTGGACATAGGCCCGCTGACCCAACCTAACCCAAGGTTATTGAGTTTAGTCCTTGACCAAGGGGAGGACCTCCTCCCCTTGGCCAGCCATTGGTCCACCTCAAAATAGGTGTACACCACATGGCAAGCCACCAAACTCCTCAAGCCACTAAAGACCATTCACCTCAGCAGTCCCTTGCCATCTCTAGCCACCTACACCAGCCATAAGGCTACCAAAGGCTAAACTAATCCCATGATTTGGTTCACTTGGGTAGGAAATTATACCCCTCCTCTCCCATTCAAACTCAACACACACATTCTCCAGAGCCTCACCATCAGGCCCCAAGCCTTCCATAAGTAATTCAAACATCTTGTTGCTGGCAAGACAAGCCCTACATCCAAACTAAGCACCCTCTCCATCAAACTTCACTAGAACTCCACCAAACTAAATTTTTTCTTTCCACACATTTCATTAGCTTTGATGAACTAAAATGAATCAATCCTCAGTCAATTCGACCACCAGAAGTCCAAGTTCAATCAAACTCCTATGAGCAGTAGTGAAGCTTGGCCTCGGGAGCAACTAGTGAGGAGGCAAGGAGGATCTTCTCAACAGGGCTTCGCCTCTTCAAGGCAAAGCTACCTTAGTAGATAGTTTGATGATCTTTAGTTCTAACGAGGTAATCCCCTTAATTAATCCCTAATTACTTAAATAATTGGCTTGGGACTTAGTGTGATCAATCATTGGGATAACCTCTACCTCCTATAATTTTCTCAAGTTAATTTGCTAAGTGATTTGGAAAATCTAAATTTTTAAATACTAATTATCCATTTTATGCATTTCATATTTATTTAAAATTAAAATAATTATAAAATTAATCATGGAAGGCTAGGTAACCATTAGAACAGTAAGGGTGATCAAAAAAGTTAATTAAAACCTCTAATTCTAATTATTTCCTAAAATCACCTTAATAAGATATTAATTAATTAATTAATTAAATCAAAATAAAAAATTTAGAAAATTTGTAATAGTTAACATAGATTACATAAGATTTTGATTAAACACTCTTTGTTATTAGCAAGCAAAGAGCCTCCTAATGAAATCAAAATCTCTAATTGGTTTGGGCATTTTGAGAGCAATTAATAATTGTGGGTTTCTCCTATTCATTTAACTAATACTTAATTGCAAGCCTAATTGCATTAGAAATTTTAGGACATGTTTATTTTATATTCATGATTTTTTAGTGATTTTGTCACATTTTTAGGCTTATATCCAAGGCGATTAAATTTATAGGTCATTTATAGGTCTCATTGAGCCTAATTTTATTAAGAGCCTAATTAACCTTAATTAATTCATAAAAATCACCCAAGATAACTTCAAACCACTTAATGAATAGATATGGGCATGGGTTGAATCTTAATAATTTCATCTCCTCTTCAGGATTAAATAATTCAAACCCTAACATTAAATCTTAATTATTTTTTGTAACTTAAGGAGTGTTTGTTTATTATGAATTTCCTTAGGTCTTAATGAAGCCAAATAAATTGTTTGGTAAAGTTGAATTACTTTACTTCAATCATTTATACATTTACATTACATTTGTCTTATACATTCATGTTTTAAAGAAAGATTGAAATGTGGCATTTAATTACATGATTAAGAGCCTAAATTGTATGGTTATTATTACTAATAAATCTCAAATTATTTTCTTAAATAATTATGATATAGCTATAAATTAGATGATTATTAAATCAAGTTTGATAAAACCCAAATATAATTCTTATGTATATGAGATTTATAATAAGTGGTATATTAGGGCTAAATTGTTATCTTTTATAATTAAAATGGTTTAAAACTTTTCTTAATTTCATTCTTATACCTATATGTGTATGTGTGTATATGAATCAACAAGTATATAGTATGGACATTCCTGGAGCATGAGACTTTAAGTAATCCCAAGAGGATCTCTAATTACCTTACTTCTTTGGTGCAACAATGGCATGTACTTGTAAAGATTCAATATACAAATGTATGTATATATGTGTATAAGGCAAAATTAGGTTAAGTTCTCTTCTATAAAAATCTATGCATCATATAATAAAATGATGTGTATAGCTTTATTCATGCATCGAGTGTGTATCAATTAAAATGTGACATAGATATTTATTAAATTAAAGTAAGAATTAAAATAAATTAGAAATAATAATAAGTATTAATGGGTGAAGAAACAAAGCTAAGAAGACATTATTGACCTCATTATAATTTGGCTTTATTAATTCTAAGATGCCTTTCATATTTAAATAAAAATTTCTTAAGTCAAATCCAAACATAGGACTTAATTAAATTCATGAATTCTTCATTAAGAAATGCAAAAGTTACAAAGTTAACCTCTTAGAATTAACTTGAGGATAGATATCAAGGAAGGTTCACCCTTCCTCCTTCTTTATAATCTTAAATCTCAAAGATGAAACAAAAAAAATGTGATAGTAAAATTAAAATTTAACACTTATTTTAAATCATTAACAACATAAAGTCTAACCACCCTTAATAAGGGATTTAAACATCCAACTTTAGAAAATTCATAACTCGAACACTTAATCAAGGCATACCACACTAAGCCTAGCACACATATTAAAATACTAAGTCACCAATCCTAGTGTTAGATAGATTGATTGTGATGATGTGATATTTTACTTTGTGATGTACCATTATAGACTGGATGTTAGGATTATTTGTGTAAATTGGATGTTATAATGAAATTAGACTAATGATGTTCTCTATAGAGGATTGTGCTTAAGGGACTGCTGTAATAATAAAAATTATGAATGCCACTTGCTTGCAAGTGCTGCTTAAGTCCCTAAGCATAATCCATAGAACAGGTGGGCTCAGTAACTCAAGGCAGAGTGTTAAGTCCAAATATATAAAACATAATTGCTTGATGTGTATGTGTGTTAAGCTAAATTCTATTTTACTGGTGTAGTTAGATTTAATTTTTTATAAAAAAATATTTTTGTAATATATTAGGATTAGCTATGAGGTTTAGATGAGCAGTGACTAGAAGGCATAAATTTGAGAGGCCTTGTAAAGCCTAAAGAGTATCAAATCCATGGAGTGAAAATGAAAGTGAAGAATTGAAGATGACATAGCTTTATTTTCATTTATGATTTAATTGTAATCCATCCTATATAAGAGTAAAGCTCAATTACCCTATTTCTATTTTTTTTGGGTGAATGGTGGTACTCGGCTTCATTATTATTTTAAGTGATTCATGTTTCATTATTGTGTTTATATTGATTTGTATAATAGAAATGACATGCTTTTTATATATTTCTTTAAGGGTGATTGTTTGTCATATGGCCTAGATTCTTTAGGCTCTTTAGGAAAAATTAAATCTTATATCTCAACTAACAATCTTAACTAAATTTTGATCAACTCATAACTCCTTAAAGCTTAAGAATTCTAACTAAGAAATAGAATATTTGGTAACCCTTTGTATGGTTGTATGTTTCAACATCATGTATGCATATTATTTTACTCTTGTAAATAGGGGGTCTCCATTCTTGCACGATAATGGACTTACTTAACCTGTGAGAGCAGTTCTTTGTAGTGGAGAATAACCCTTCTCTCTGATTTGGCCCATAACTAATCTTCATCATGCATTTAGGCATAAATTCTCCCAAGCTTGAGTCCAAAATGACGAGTCAAAATGGGATAATATATATATTTTGTATTGCATTAGTCTAAGTTATAATTTGCACACTGGCCATGATCTAGCCTCCTAAGGAGAGAGTTTATGACTCTAGATTCTTTCCTAGTAAACAACACACTAGCTATCTTGTATTTACATAAGATCAGCCTACATGGTTTTAAATCATAAGATGTGTTAGGTGGAAGTCACTCTAGTCGATTGTAAGTCCTAAATAGTCAAGATCGATTCACACTCTCTAGTGAAAGTTAACCACCATAACCCACTTTCTTTTAGATTTAGGTCAAGCTCTTAGCTTATGCTAGAGCACTTTAGATAGGTTCAGAGGCTACTTATTTCTCCTTTGCTATAGGTGCAATTTCTCACCTCTTAGGCATTTTCACAATCTTATGTTGTTAGAATCTAAGTCCTAGCTTTTTAATAAAATTTCAACAAATAAATATATTTTTTCTTCAAAAATATAAAGCCTCAATATATGATAGATTGAAGCATTTACTAGGTTTTTTAGTATCATGGATGCTTACTACTTATTCTTCTTTGGAATCCATTAAGAACTCTTCTCACTTAATTTTCAATAATTATCAATTCTTTGGTATCAATCTTTGAAATCTTTGGAGACATTAGTTGACTACTTTAATCGAGAGTATTCTAAGAAATTCTCAATTCCTATGATGTAATTAACTTGGAGACTTGCCTCCAAAGAGAACTAATGAACCCAGCATAAAATAAACCTTACTTTTCTTCACCCATGTAAAGTTGGGGGAAGATGTCTAGTATATACGTAAACCCATCTGCCTCAGGAGTCATTATTAGATGATTAAATCTATTATAAAATGATGTTTCTATCTTTCGAGATAGTGCATCATTTCTTAGATTTCATTCTTGATCATTTCAATAAATACCTTCTGAGATATGTTTTGTTTCCTTACAACTCCAAATGGAAACACCATAGTCAAATAAGAAATACCTGACCATCTAGGTTAACATCTAGTTTAAACTATTATATCATTAAATAAAAAAATCAATACACTGCAGAAAAAACACCGACCAAACTTAAGGATTGGTGGCCTAATATTCAAGTGTGTGAAAACCGGGCTAGTGTTACAAGTATATGTTAGGCTTCCCCAAGTTTAAATATGATTCCATTTCAAGATTTATTTAATTTACCATTGGGTAGTTTCACTTCAAGTGATTTAGATGATTTCAAGGCTTCATTTCAAATTTTAATTTATTTTATGTTAAATTTAATTTTAAGATTTTAAAGAGTGAAATAGAATAGGCCTTACTTAAGGCAAGGCTTAGCCTAATTAACACTCTAATCTTAATAATATTGAGTTTCAATTTGATTTGTTATTTCCATTTCTGCTTTAGTTTAAGTTATACCCATAGTTACTAATTGTAGTATCATAAGTGCCTAATTAGGAAGCTCTTAATCTAATATTGGAGATCTCAATTGCTAAAGTTAACCTCACTTATCCTAATTAGGAAGCTCTTAATCTAAGATTGGAGCTCTTAATCTAAGATTGTAGTATCATAAGTGCCTAATTATCAACCTCACTTAAAGTTAACATAACTTTAATGCCTAGATCAAATCTTATGTCTAAAAGGAGGGTTGTCAACCTCACTAAAAGTTTGGTTAACATAACTTTAATGGCTAGATCAAATATTATGTCTAAAAGGAGGGTTGCCAACCTCACTAAAAGTTTGGTTAACATATATCAAGTTGAAATTAAATTAATCGAGTTAAAAATTATTATGGTAATGCAATAAACCACATGTTTCTAATCTAATACACAAATGGAGGAAATTAAGGGGTGCAAGTATAATGGTGCAATGCTAATTTAAATTTTTTTATTACATCATTAAAATATTAGGTAATTTACTTTTTAAGAATAAAAGAAGATATCAAATAAACCTCAATAAGTTAGATCAGGCTATAAATACCAAAATGCACCTCTAAGATGCATTTCATGGTGATAGGTCCACTATCAACAAAATTATAAATTTGGAATAAGGGTAATTTTCACTTAAAATAATAATTATCATATAAATGACTTAATTAATATCTTAAAATTTTAAGAAAGTATCCAAGCTTAATGAATATCTCCAAATTTATTAAAAAAATTTAAAATTATTTAGGTATGTTTGAAAAATTAAAAGTAGTGAAAATAATTAATTTCAAAAAATCAACCATATTAAATAAATTTCAAAAATCATAACAAAATTTTAAAAAGTTTGTAAACATGCAAGGAATATTTCTAATTATTCTAAATTTTTAGATTAAAATTGTAATTATTATTATTTTCTTATAATTATAAAGATATCCATTAGAAAATTCATAACTTATTTAATCAATTGAATTATAAAATTTTATTGGAGGTTTGAAACAACCTTACTAACTATTTCCAAACGTATGGTAAAGTTTTAAATTTATTTGATATATTATTTATTTAAAATAAAGGTTAATAGATTTTTTAAAATTAAAAATAAAAAATTTAAGAAAATGATTTTTTTTAATTCTCACCTATGACTACTCATAAGTTTAAAGTCTCATTCAATTTATATTAATATTTATATCACAAAAATTTTAAAAAAAACTAAAATTAGGGGGTTGGATGAACCATGATCCAACTCTATTGGAGCCGTTAATCACATGCTATTAACTATTTCTCCCTCCACATTGTACTAATTAAGTTAATCTTAATTATGAAAGCTTTAGAATACTAAGGGTTGCATGCCTATAAGAAGCGCTCCTCTTATTGTGACCTCTACTACTAAAGGACCAAAATAAAGAATGGGGAATAGGGTTTGAAATGTGGACCTACATGACCTTTGGAGCTTGAAGAAATGGATCTCCATAACTTAAGTGAGGTGACAATTGCAAAATCTCTCTAAGATTGGGTTGAATTGGCCTAGATTGGTGAGCCAATCAAGTCACCTCCTCTCTTGAGATGCCTATGGAGGCTAAGTTGGACTAGAGGTTTTTTGGAGCATGGAGAGACATTAGTTGAGTCACTTTTAAGATAAAACAAGGTGATCAAGATCTCTCTCTCTCTCTCTCTCTCTCTCTCTCTCTCTCTCTCTCTCTCTCTCTCTCTCTCTCTTATAGAAGCTTATGATTATTTATATCCATGGTGGCTAAGAGTCACTATGAAGTAGAAGCTTATGGCTATTAATATTCATGGTGGCTAAGAGTCACTATGAATTAACTATGGTTACAAGTATGATTAACCACTCTTAGTCACTTAGAATGGAGGATGTGTTTGTAAGTAGTTAATGAATAAGCATAAGAACCCCAAGAAAAAAAAATGCTAGGCCTCCATTAGTTTTAAACTATATTAAATCCTTTTAATTTTCTCTTATCCCATTAATATTTATACAAACCAACTTAGACTTTAAGCTTATTTTCTTATGGAATATCTTTTTTGTTAATAATCATTTAAAATTATTTTTGAATTTTTGAGAATTAGCTTAGTCAAATTCTCGATATGCCCCATGTTTATCCAACTAGAATAGCCTAACCCACATGGTTAGTTTGACCAACTTGGAGTGATCAAATGGGTTTAATTTGAACAAGGGGTGCCTCTAACATCTATTGCTAAAACTTCTCCTAAGGTTTTAGCACGATCTAGCCATTTAATGGGCTCAATTCATCATGAAAAATGAATGTTCTCATTTGGGCCATACAAAAAAACTACCCATTTAGTAAATTGGCCACCATAAAAGGGTCAAATCAATGTTGGCTAAACTAAAACTTTGTCAATGTCATCTTAATTTATAATCACTATTTCAAATTTGATTAAATACTATAATTATTTTAGTTCAATCAAACACTAGAAAATGGTATTAGCCTTAATGAGTATAAATATCTTATTTGGCCAATTGAGCTTATACCATAAGCAAAATTGCCTTAATAAAGCTTAAATCATTTTTGGAGCATCTAAAGAAATTCATGTGTCTAATCGATCTAATTAATTTAATAGTTAAAGCCAATTTAGTGAAATTCGCTTAATTCAGTCAACTTGGGTTATGGTTAATTATGTAATTAGCATAATTGATATATATATATAAGTATAATTTTAACTTTATTTATTAATTTGAATAATCAATTTAAGGTTCATATGACTTAGCATATATTTGAGTCTTAAATTGACTTAAATTGAGCTTGGTTGACCTTTCTAATTTTGGGGTTAATTAAAGATGTATCAAAGGATTATAGAAGAAATTTTATGCATGACCATGCTAGGAATATTCCAAGGTTAGATGTATAAGGAAATTGGCTAATTTAGCTAAATGAGATAGTCACCTAATCAAGGACCTAATACAAGTGGACTATGGAAAGGTGGGTATTTTGGTCCTAGCCAAGAGTCGAATTTTTCAAATTGATTTTGAGGGTGATTAAGAAATTCTCAAAATCTCATATTCAATTATGCAAATAATTAAATCAATAAGATAGATTGATTACTAAAATTCAATGTTTATATTTATCAGTAATAGTTAAACTCAAGTAGTGAGGGAAGTCTACCTTAAGGCTAACTAGAGTCAAATCTATAAAATAAGAAAGTTTTGCAAATAAATTGCCTATAGTGCCTTCTCCTATAGTATTACTAAGTGCAAACCAATCTTAAGAGGTTAAGTTAATGACTTGGTACTTGCGGAGGATATTCATTTAATGTCATATTGATATTTTAGATGTTAACACACACTCTCTCTAGTGTTAAACAAGCATAAGGTCTCTTGACAAGAGATAAAGAAAGGAATTTGAAGGAAAAATCAAATGGTTTCATTACAAGGAGCAAGAGGATCATGAGAAAGCATTAAAACTTGGGGCATTGAAGATTAAATGTTTATGTTATCATATTTATATTATATAGTGAATGTAGTTTATGTTTGTCATATAATTATGGATTATTAATCCATGCTTAATTATTTAGAATAGTATCATATTAAGTATAAGAAGTGCATAATTATAATTATGATTAATTTCATAATTATTTAAAGTAGGAGGGTAGACTAATGGGTTAGGAGTATAAAATAAAGGGATGGTGAAGTGGCCGCCCCACTCTCCTCCCAATTCCCTCCAAGTGCTATTTAAATTATTATAACTTGTATAAAACTCAATTTTTGTGTTGTGTAATAAAGTTAATGATGTTTTGAATGACAACTAGAAGAGGTTCTTTTATTAGTGAAGGCAGCAGGCCAAACCCAAGGAAGGACCTAATAATCTTTCCTTGTATAGGCTACTTTAAAGAGGTGTAAATTTTTATTTTAGTGTTTTTGTGTAATTCCTATTTTGAAGTGTTTTTGAAGTGTTTTTGAAGTCCTCTATTATGTTAGAAAATTATTTTTCTAGTTTTCCTGCACCAAAAAATCAGTTTTCTAAGTGTTGTTTGTGGTCAGACCCTAGCACTAGGTTGACTAGTTATTATTATGATTAATATTGTGTGCTCTTAAACTCCACCAAATTGCATAAAACTATCTAAAATATTGTTAACACACATGTTTTCAATTTTTATATGTTATTTGTGTTTGTTTTCAGTGATTTTCAAAGTTCTATCTACCCTAGGGAAAATTTAGAGAGTCAGCATAGCTATTTCCACTATGACTAGTCTTAGGATAAAATCTTAGAAAAATATCTAAACATTTCCAAAATTAATGAAACTTTTCTTATTAAAGTTTCACTTCTTATCTCTTAATTTGATTTTTATTTCATAAAATTTTGGTGACTTAAGAGAGATTTCTACTTGTTGCAAGATTGAGTTATAGAATTTTACTAGTTTTCTATTTGTGTATTGGTTGGCCCAAAACTTGAAATTGACCTCATCACCACTTCATATTGAACTCACCAGAGACTTCCCTACTCTCCTAGACATCTTTGGGAGAGCCCCCTATTTACTAATTGGGTTACCCAAGTGAACCCATTGTAGCCCACATCTCTCTCTCTCTCTCTCTCTCTCTCTCTCTCTCTCTCTCTCTCTTGTATGATTATATAAGAGGAAGTATGAGTTCTAAGACTTGATCATTGTCATTTGATCTATAAATTCTTTGTAATGCTTGATTTATGTGAATTTGAAAGAAAAATCAAATATCAAAATGATTAATTTGATTAGTAAATTTTTCTTTATCAAGTGTTGAGTTGTTGAATTATCGAGTAACCAAGTAATAGCTTTGAGTAGTAAGTTGCTAACCAAATCTTATTGTGATATCACTTTGTGTAGTTTATCAAAATTAAATTATTCCTTGAATGATTGTTAGGGCTACTTCATTGAGTGGAGATTGGCCATCTACATGAGGGTGTCTATGGCACTTTTGCAAATAGTAGTCTCATAAGCTAAGATCACTTAAATATTTAACTTAAGCTTGTTTACACTTGATTAATTGGTGGGGTACATATTTAAGATTTAATTTATTTTCTAATTTTAATATATGTTGTCAATGTTTTAAGAATAGAAGTTGAAATTTGGTCAACATTAAATAGAATAGGTAAATGTTATTTTCAAGGTTGAATAATTCATGAGAAAAAAATGTGCTACATAATTATTTTTGACTATTTTTTGAGTACTTAACAAGTTGAGCCTCTTGGGTGAGTTCACTAAGTGTATTTCAATAATTTTTATATAATATAATATATTATCAAGTTTTCATGAGTAAGTTTCTTAAGTATAATAAGTTCACTAAATGTATTAAATATGCTCCAATTAAAAATAATTAATTTGACCAATGAGTTCTTCGATTTTATGTTCTACAAAAAATTCTTAATATTATATAATTCATATTAGTTTAACACTATTGTTGTTTGGTCCAAAGCTTTGGATGAGAAAAGTAGATGGTTGCATTAGGTTGTTGAGAGCAAGAGTGAAACTTGTCAAAAATCATAACATGAATCTTTTAATATATGTGTAAACGCTAGGGAATTCTCAAGTGATTCATTATATGGCCTAAATATAGTGAAAAGTGTGCAAATGCTACTACACTGGAACCTATGTACAGTGTTAAATAAGCAAGTGTTCCCACATTATGGACAGATGTAATTAAAGAATATAGTTCATGAAACTAAAATTAGGATAGGAACTTGGAATATAGTTACTCTTATATGTAAATTAATAGAATTAATAGATATTATGATTTATATGTTGATAAAAATATTATGTATTCATAAAAACTAAATGGGATAAGGAGAAGGCTATGAAAATTGATTGTTTAAGTTATAAACTTTAGTATTCAAATAGCTATGAATCATATTAGAAATGGTATATGTGTGGTTATAAATAAGAGCTTCAATGATAATATTATAGAAATGATTGGAATTAGAGATAAAATATAGCTTTAAAAATTATTATTGATGATTATATTATAATGTTATAAGTGTTTATGCCTCTCTAGCAGGTTTGGATTTATGCTAAAAAAATATTAGAATGGACTAGAAGAATTAATACAAAAAATACCTCTTGAAGAAAGAATCTTTATTGGAGGAGAATTAAATGAACATATTGGTAGAGTGGTGGAATATTTTAAAAACATTTATGATAACTATGAGTATAGAGTGACTGATGAAAAATGTTAGATCAATTTAGATTTTAGCCTTAGTTTGTGATTTTATAATTGTTAATACTTCAAGAAAAGAAAGAATCATATTATTACTTGAAAATAGACTTAGTAAAAACACAAATTAATTATTTTCTTATAAGAAAATTAGATTATTTAGATTGTAAAGATAGTAAGGTCATTCTGGAAGTTTAAGTATTTACCATCGACTACTAGTTTTAGATTTTAAAATGAAGAGTTGAAAGATAAAAAATAAATTAAAATATTATTTTAAGATTAGATATAGAGTAGGTAAGGAATGCTAAGAAAAATATTTTAAGAGTAAATTAAAAGATCTTAGGATTTGGGATGTTTAAGAGAAAGCTATTGTTATGGGGAAAATAGGAGCAAGTGATATTAAACAAGTTACAAAAATGTACTTGGATAATCAAAAGAAAAAAGCTCCTTTTAGTAAAAATAGTTTGTGGTGTAGGCAAAATGTGTAAGAAAATATAAAAATAAATAATTTTGTTATAAAATTGATTTAGCTATAAAAGATTGAAAAATTAAGAAAGATAAAAAGAGTAAATAGGGATTCTAAAAATAATATGTGATGCAATGTATTTAACATTTTGTGATCTATATAATAGATAGCTATTAAAGAGGGAAAAAGATGCATGTATAAGTTAGTAAAAGTAAAAATTTAGTTCAAGTGAAGAGCAGTAAGGATGAAGATTATAAAGTATTTTCTTAGAAGATGATAGATATTCAACATAGGTGGATGAGATATTTTAATAAACTTCTCAATGAAGTTAGTAAGAATATAATTGGCTTTAGTTATTCTAAATATAAATATAGATTTTTCTTTTTATTATCGTTTAAGTAAACTTGAAGTGTGAGGCTTTAAATAAAATGAAATGTGAAAAAATAATAAAACCTGATGATATTCTAATAGAAGTGTGGAAATGTATAAGAGATCAAGGAATTTGTTGGCTTGTTAACCTTTTTATATAATTTTAAAGATTAAAAAATGCTAGATGAGTGGAAAAAGAGTTTGTTGGTTTTTATTTTTAAGAATAAAGGTGATGCATAAGAGTGAGGTAAGTATAGAAGAATTAAGTTAATATTCCATACATTTAAATTATGAGAGAGAGTAACTAAGCATAGATTTTGATGTGATACAAAAAATTTCTTAAAATATATTTAGATTCATGTCATGTAGATCTATTATGAATGTTATACATTTGTTGAAAGGTTTGATGAAAAGTATAGAGAGAGTAAAGAGGATCTACATATAATATTTGTGGATTTAAAGAAAGCTTATGATAAATTTTCAAGAAAAGTGCTTCAAAAAGTTTAAAAAAAAAAAGTTATACTTGATAATATTCAAGTTATTAAGGCTATATATAATGGAGCTGTTACTTGTGTTCAAACACAATGAGGATTGACCAAGTATATTTCTATTTCAATTGGATAACATTAAGGATTGGCTTTAAGCCTATATCTTTTTCTTTAATTATGAATGTTCTTACTAGACATTTATAGGAGGATGTACCTTGGTATATGTTTTTTATGATGCTATTCTTCATGTTGATAGGACTAGAGAGGGAATTCAAGAAAAACATAGTGTCTAAAGGCTTTTGTTTAAGTAGTTCTAAAACAAAATACATGGAGTGTAGCTTTAGTTGTAGAAGATCTAGTGGTGAGCTTGTGATAATGGGTGATGAAGTCATAAAAAAGAGTGAACCTTGTTAATATCTCGAGCCTATTTTTCAAAGTGATGGTGAAATAGATGAGGATGTTATTAGTAGAATTCAAGTTGAATGGTTGAAGTGGAGGAATGCTTCGAGCCTTTTGAGTGATAAAAAGGTTTTGTTTAGACTTAAGAGAAAATTTTATAAGATTGTGAGAAGACATACAATGCTTTTTAGTGCTAAATATTGACTAGTAAAAGAGAAGTATAAAATAAAGTCTTATAGTGATGAAGATGCTCAGATGGATGAGTGGATTTACTCTTAGAGACAAAATGCAAAATGAATATATACATGAAAATGTTGTAGTAGCTCCAACGGTGAATAAGATTAGAGAGAATTACCTTTGATGGTTTGGTCATTTAAAATGTCGTCGATGACCCAGTGGAGAGTATTGATTTAGCCTATATTAAAAAGGTTGAGATATACCTAAAAAGACCTAATTAGGATGTATAAGAAAATGACCTTATTTTATTAGACTTAAATGAGAATATGATACTTAATAGAACACAATAGTGGAAAAGGATTCTTGTAGCTACCCCTATGTAGTGGGATAATGACTTGTTGTTGTATATATTTCATAAACTTATATTCTATGAAAAAACAAGCTTTTTATATTATCATTACTAAAGACTAGATCTCTTCCCTTAGTGATTTGATTATATTATATCTTTCATGAGATGGACTTAGTTATTCATGTGATAGTATAAAAGCTAAAGATGGACTTGAGATGAGGACTTATCCACTCAGACGAAGGTGCAAATAAGATTTGAATAACTTTTCACCTCATGGACCTGTAAAAGAAATG
The DNA here is from genome assembly GCA_021442155.1 of Cymbidium sinense. Taxonomy (NCBI): domain Eukaryota; kingdom Viridiplantae; phylum Streptophyta; class Magnoliopsida; order Asparagales; family Orchidaceae; genus Cymbidium; species Cymbidium sinense. The sequence goes on along the minus strand of CM038216.1, from coordinate 166,189,245 downwards.
GGAATCAGACTTTTGAGACTAAACAACAAGAGCACTGAGTTAAAATTGAGAAAGAAAAAGTATAAAAAATGGCCCACATGTTTCTTGAAATTATTAAATATCAGGGGGTGTTCATAAGTGATAATGTTATATTGTCAGAAAGGTATAGCTTGAATTTACTCTGGCCCTCTCATATTAAAAATACTGTATATGTTCTCCATAAATTACAACATGCCAGCTCTCATTATCGACCATTCTTATTCCAGGTGAAAATTATTAAATAATAACTGACATAGAAAAAAAGAAAAATGTAAAGCGATAAAGACAAATAACTGATATCAAAATCATGCATTTTTTTTTCATTGCTCTCTCTTGTTGCACGGAAGAACCTATTATGTGTAAAAAGCGAAAAAGATTTATTTCTCCAACTATGTTAAACTGTAAAGCACTACAGAAAGATCAGACATGATAGCTTTTCTAATGAGTAAAATGGTGGATGCCCACAGTGAAAGATAGCAGTGTATACGGCTTATGGGGAAGAGAACAATCAAGAAAAGGACAACACTGTATTGGCAACTATAGGCTATAGCTCTATTAGCAAAAAAAATCATTATTATTATTATTATTTTGGTGATGATTCTCTCTGCATTATCTACATTCTACGCTATAACTTGTAAGGCTATGCTTTGCCACCGCATATTACGTTATTAAAGAAGAGAATTGTTTAGTGTTTGATAAGGGACTATTGGATACTATTTTGGCTTCATAGGACTTTTATGGTTGGTTTGGCAACACATATGATTAGCTTTGGCCTCAAAAGAGTTACTGATTTTATTAATTTTTAAAATTTCAGAATATTTTGAAGTTGAGTTGCTGAAAAAAGTTTAATCAACATAGATGACCAACGTGATGGCCACCCATATGCTTGTACTGTGAGTTGTTAAAGGGTTGTAGTGGACTGTACTAAGCCTTCTTTTTCAAGTTCTTTGCCACCACTTTCTTCATTCTTCCAATCTTCTTTACGAATGCGTTTCTTCTTCTTCTTCGTCTTCCTCTTCTTCCCTATGTTTTCTCTTTGCATGAGAGCAGCAGAAATAGGAGTTTCTTTCAGTTCAAATGAAGCAAGTAGGCAGTTTTCACTTGCTTGGAGCGTAATTTGGACTGAAGGGAGCTCCTAATTCTTCTGTTTTTTCTTCTTCATTTATGGGTGATTATTTGTTGAGGTTTTGAAGCCTGAGTCCAGTAATGGACTTTTGGTTTCTCCTCTTTAGATATTGGTAAATTACCGCTGCTGCAGGAAATACGAAGTTATTCTTATGCTGTCATCATGTAATGTTTCTTTGGGCTTTGGATTGATGAGCTGACTAACATGTCAAATTCAGTTCAGATTGAATTTGAATTGAGCTAAACCCAGATCGATCGGAGAAGCACTAGATTCGATAGAAAGGTAAATGTGAGTTATTTTTGTCTACAGTTATATATATGTATGTATGTATTTATGTGTGTGTATATATATATAGCATGTATGTTTGGGGGCATGTGCTTAATCTGGCTTTGATGATTCAAGATTTATCTAACTTGTTACATTTTTTTTCTCTTAAATTAAGCTGATAAACCTATTTTGACTTAATTCTAGGATTGTATGACATTGAGTCAACCTTGTGTTATATTGTAATGTTTTTTTCTCAGGAGAAAATATGTTGATAAACTCAGTCATGGTTCAACCTTCATGGTATAGTAGTCGTGGGAGTTAGAATAGGGATGGAAATTGTTAACATGTAAAGCTAAGAACAGAGCAAAAGAAGAATGAGAAGTAGAAACGGAGAAATATCACCTTGATTTCTCTTGCCTTATTACTGAATACAGAGAGTTGAACACACACCCAATGTTGTTAAATGGAATCATTACAATTTCAGAAACAAATAACGGGATTTGTTGTGATTGAGAATACAATGGACTTGTGTGGCTGAGATGCACAGAAGGAGATGGTGGCTACGGCAAGTAGATTGGAACTACTTAATCCCATTATTAGCTCCTAAATCAAAATGAATCATCAGTTAGGATCTAAGAAAGTGAAATCGAGAAATATATCAAGCTTTGATGAAAATATTGACAATTTGATCTCAGAAAACAATGTGAATATGTGATTGACAACAGTAACTTGAGATTCAATGCTATAAGATCAAGGATATTACTAGCCTAATCAAAAGAAGACTATGCATGAAACTGCAAATCACCTCAACAAATAAGTTCAAATGAAAGTGTCTTAAATGTATACAAGAATGCGTTTTGGACTTCGGAAATGAGAATTAAGTGGCTTATGTAGAAATCTCCATGCTCTGTATATAATATATAAGATATCCAATTTTGTAATGGTTAAATATTATTGAGAGCCTACAATCTGTTGAAAGAGTTCATGATTGTGGAAATCAAAATATGGACAAATCTCCATTTTCAAAATAATTCTGTATGGTTAAAACCAAGAAATCTTTGGTTCAAAACATTTTATAAATATGAAACAATCTAGTAATCATCAAGAAATCTAAACACTTTAGTAGAAAGGCAGTGCTGAAATTGATAGATTTATAAAGGAGAAGTTTATAAGATCAGCATGCAATGTAGCTTGTGAGGAAGAATTGTGAAGCCAATGACATGTGAATGAGTTGAGTTATGAATATTGATGAAACCAACAAAGTTAACAAAATAGGGAAACATGGTGGGGAATGAGGGCTTTTAGTAGAATGCCTCTAATGGCTAGGAGTGGGTAACTCATCCATGAAAATCTCTTAGCTTGACAATGAGCACTTTATTTATAGGATAGATGATGCAGTTAGATGACATTTAATGTTGGACTGCGAAACTATATACCATAATCATTTTTGTTAAATATTTTACAAGGAAGATCTAGAAAAGTATGGGGTTAGTCCAAATGGAGAATTATGTTAGATTTTGCAAGAAGGATAGACAACATATATGAAGAAGAAAAGAAGTTTATGGATCGATAATGACTGAGCTTACTGAAATCACAAGATCAACAACATGAGAATGAGAAGGATTTATGGAATAACATTGAGAATGAGGTTCAAACCTTACTATTGAATAAGGGTTTGAACTAATGGTCAAATTAAAAATAGTTTGGGGAAATTTCACTTGTGAAAGATTATAAAGTCAAATTTTTTCACACACACACACACACATATATATACATGTAAGGGATTAAACTTTTTTAGGAGACAAGATAAAAAATGTACATTTATATAAAATAAAAATTAAAGCATCTAACATAAAAAATAAAAAATAAAACATGGCAATAACATAAATTTTGTACACATTATATATCATCTATAACTTCTCTCTCCGAGTTTTCATATTTTGAAATCTTTGTACTAAATTTCTTAACAGCACTTATATCTTTTTTAATAAATATAACGAGACAATCATTCATCTAAAAATCTTACATTACACAAAACGATCTTTATGATCTTCATTCTAAAAATCGTTCAACAATTATTAGATTGAAATATTAAAAACATTTTATATACAAGAGGATAAACATCAATTTTTTTTTTATCTTTACTAACTTTTGTTCAAGTTCTCCAATTTCTTTCAACTTCAAAAATGCATCATTAGATTTCATGTAATAATATAATTTTCAAGTTGACCATCTAAAATAATGAAGTCAACTTTTGAAAAGTCTAGAAGATAAAATTTCGTCAAATATATAAATTTTTTCTTATCAAAAATTGTAAAAGAGTCATATGGATTCAAGCATGTCACTCGTAGAAATAACTCAGTATTTAACTCATCAAATTTGTTATTAAGCTCTTAAAGTTCCATATCAATCACAGAATAAAACAACTCAACTTAATAATAGTGTAAATTTGTAATTCCTTGAGCAAGTTTTTTTAACCTCTCACGTATAATAAATCGTTCACTCATATTTAGCACAATTATATTATTTTTCACACTGTATAAACTTTTAGGTAAAATGCTTCATTCATCATCTCTATATTTTGTAGTATTTGTTTTAATAGTTTAACCAAAGTTATGTCATTTATAATATCTTAATCCATTTTTTTTATAAAAGCTGAGATAACTCATTTGTGATTCATAATATAAATTTTATCAAGTGCAATTTGAAAAAAAAATTCACTAATTGAATCAAGTGAAGCATATGCTTCACTTTTGTTCACTGTTCAAACTATTTTTTACTATTACATCAAAAATATTTATAATGAATTCAAATAAAATAAGTATGTTAATCAATGCAACATAATGTTATCTACAATGTATCTCAGCTTCGTTGAAGAGTTATTTTTTATTTAAACATTTGTCATCTTGTAGTTCTACTCTTACTTCTCAACAAATTTGTTTAATTGCATTTCAAATAGAATTTATATTCTTTTGTAGGAATCTCAATAACATTTATCAAATTAGATTAGTTGTTAAAAAAATGTAATTTGAATATGATTTTTAATATACAATTTATAATTGTAATTGATAAATAAAGCATTGAATGTAATATCTAAAGTATTTTATCGAGATTAAAGCTTTTAGATCATGAAACTCATCACGTATATTACTTACCCTATCATAACCTTGGTTGTGTATTCATGATATACTCAAAACATACTTTGAGAAAAATGTTTCAATAGCACATTTAAGTATTAGAGTTGTTTCACCATGTATAATTCCAAAAAAATGCTCAATATTACAATCTCTTATCAACATATAGTCGTTTGTTCTGTATTGATACATCATGAGACTGTCTAAAATTGAAAATAACTCATTGCCCAAATCATTAATGATAATATTTGAAGTCTCAACAGAAGCTGTATATGCAATATTCTTTTGAATTTCAGGAACAATTAGCTTATTATTTCCTAGAGTAATTTCAAGAACAATTTTTTTAATAATTTTAATATGATCAATCAAAAAGTGCAAAAGTTTAAGAAAAATTTCTTGATTTTTTAATCTTCTAATTTCATTACCATGAAAAGCTAATCCCAGCTCAAATGGAAGCTTACAATAAATTGTGGCACTTGATCGTGTTTTATAATCCCAAATTTGATCAGAATATCTTTATAAGCAAATACAATGTATTGATCTTAATTTATTAAATCTTCACACTTTCTTTTGCGATATTATAAATTTAACTTCATTATGAACTTGATATATATTTTTTGCGGTTCTAAATTCCTTAGAATCAAAATTATCACCACTTATTCATCAATATCATAATTATAAATATAATAAAATAAATAATATTCTGCATCTTTCGTAATATTGTACTCTAAGCAGCTTTTATATTCATCAAATTATTTTAGATTAAATCTGCACAACTCATTTCTAATTAATATTTAAGGAAATTCATGATCATGAGACGATCATGACCATTTTAAAAATACGCTATTCAAACTCTATCGCGATTATTAGGATGATACTCTGAATTTTTTTGTTTTTATTCAGGATCTACTAACATATCTTCTAAGTTGAATTTTTTGTGAGCTTGTTTAAATTTTGTATTACTACTTTCACCAATATTTGTATGAGAAGAGTTGAGTTCATCATATTCAATTCTTTTTTTAAATATCTCTCCATATCTATTTAAAAAACTAATTAAAATAATATTATAAACTCTTAAACAATTACATATACACATGAATATGTATCAAAATCAGAAGACTTGCTTTCGACCAGATTGTAAAAATGAAAATAAAGGCACACCTTCAGCCTAAAAATAAAGTCAAATCAATAATTTTTAAAAAAATAAAGACACACATTTGGCTTTTTCTAAAAAATTAAATTAATTATTTTAAAAAAATAAAGACATACTATCAATCTTCATAAAAAATAGCAAATCAATAATTTTTCAAAAGAAAAGCACACCTTCGACTTTTTTTAATCCAACAAATATTCACATATCTTGATCGATTGCGAAGAATGTTTCACAGAAAAATATTTATGAATGCTTTGATTCTCTAAGATCAGCTAACATAAAGTATATATTTAATGATTAAATACTTATCAAAGATTTAACAAAATTTAAGGCAAAACAAATCTCAATAGCAAAGTATATAAATAAAGGTGAGAAGAAAACAAAAAAGACTCAACATATCAATTTAAAGTAATAATGTTAAGGGACAAGGACAAAGATCAAATCAACATTCAAAAAATCCTCTATAAAATCCATAACATCATCAAAGATAACCATGTGGAAGACATATTAAGCAGCATCAGGGTTTATTATTTATGCTGCACAAACAGAATCCTCTAATTATGAGGGTATAAGGCCACATTTGGTTGTTTTAAGTTAGTAAAAATGATTTAAAAACTTATAAATTACAGAAATCATTATCAACTTCAATAACCTCCACAAACTCCTTTAAAATACTCCCAAATGTAATGATTTCAATTTTCAATAGTTTCAGTTTCACACAAAATTTGAGTGGCAATGTAATGACCATTTTTCAAAATAATTTTTTCTAATTACAATCAACCAAAATAAAATTGCTAAAAGTAGGCAGATTTACTGGGTTTAGACAAGCCGAAGCACATGAAGCAGGGTGGGAGGAAAGATGAGACAATGGGATTTAGAGAAGCTGCTTTTGCGTGGTTAAATCCATGTTATTAAATCCACTGGCTACGACTTTGTATAATTTGCTATAACCGCTTTTGCATGGTTAAATCCAGATTTACTAAATTCTGAGGATTTAGACAAGCCCAAGTGCGCGAAGCAGGGTGTGAACTGGGACGAAAGACGAGGTTACCTTCGATTTGGCAAAGCGCCGAACTACCGAAGTCTCCTTACCGCGGTGGAGTAAGACAAGGGTGAATGCCTAAATCGATACTAAAGACGAGGTTTTACACATTCAAAACAACCTATCTCATTTAATATAAACTTATTATTACGTACACCAAGGGAATTCATTTTTTTCAGTAAGAGTAAAACTTTACTATTCAAGAATAATGTTTCTAAATAAAGAAATCTAGAGATGAGAATAATTTTAATAAGGTGGTTTGGTCAGTGGGTGTGCAAGAGTTTCCAAACACCATCCGTCACTATATAAAACCCTCTTTGAATAATTATGTGACTTTTGATCATAAGAGCTTATATATATTTTTCTTCCTACTTCCCTATTTCTAGTGTGCATGTTTGGGTTTTATAATATTTCACAATAATTATCTTTTTTATTCATCATCTACTAAGATTAGTAATATAATTTATTTGGTTGATTAAGGATTGAACATGATTTTAACACTCTAAATCTTAAACCTAAAATATTGGTAGATATAATATAAATTTAAACTATTAATAGATATTTATTATCTACTAGAAATTTAATCAAATGATGATCAACTAATAATTGAATCATTTTCAATTTTTTTTTGAATAATGATAAAAACTAAATCAAAGATGATTTGTTCATCATCCTTGGAGAGAGAGAGAGAGAGAGAGAGAGTATCAAAGATGCTAAGTTGGAAGACCAATATAGTGTTCACATGCAAAGAATTTTTTTAATTATTAAAGAATAAAGATATAAATGTGTATTTTTTTATTTAGGTATTATCAAATGCTTATTATAATTTATCTTTCAAACCTTTCTTCTTTATTCTTTATAGATAATTTTTCATCCAACATTGAGATGTAAAGTTGATGAGGAAGATTTCTATGAGTCTATTATTTATACTCTTGCATAGTCTATCCCAATTAAATTCATAAAAGAAAAAATAAAATAAAATCCCACAAATTTTGAAGAGAGAGAAATAAAAGTTGTAAAAGCATAATCACTTAATATTAGCACATTTTTATTATGATGAGGGTTAAGCATTTTTATCATTACTTAAGAGATCAAGAGTAACCAAATTAACTATAGAATAAATAAATAAGATTAGAGCATACATTATTTGCTTTGGCTACTCTTATTTAGAGTCTTGGACATATAGAATGTAAGGAAGATCTGTTAGCCCCATGAGCCTTCACTTAATATTCTAAATTTTGATGATCATAAATATTTTTGATTGAATAAATTATTTTTTTATTGGTCAATTATATAGGTTGTATTAAATCGAATGTAGAAATCAAAATCAAGATTCATGAGAGTAATGACTGATTGTCAAAATGCTTGATTTAGGATTCATGAAGATCACAGATAACAAATTACTGTTGTCAAAATATCTAAGTCAAGTTCAAAATTTGTATTGTCAGTTATGGTATTTATATTTTAATTTTGCTCATATATCTAGCGTGTGACTGGTGAATGACAACCAAATACACACATTTGAGAGAATATAAAAATAAAAAAATCAAAAATCAAAAATCATTTTTAAGAAATCGTATCATACAATTTGTATTGTACTATATGATTATCTTATTTTGCTAATTCCTTCTGCTACCATAATTAAGTTGGCTAATTCAAAATTTTGCCAAAATTATATTGATCATATAAAAGATTTAAATCACACTGTTTGATTATTCATTTTTTATTAAAAATTTAGTCGATTTAATCAAGTCGGTTATGCCAAAAAAATTTGTCAAATTAAGTTGATTGTATAGGACGCTTTTGTTTGTACTATACGATTCATTTTTTGTTAATTGTGACAATCGCTAAGATTAATTTAGGTAATATAAATTATGTATAAATTGACTATTTATACAATACGATGTTAATCGTATAGTATGATGTTAATCGCAGAGTATAATCTTAATTTATTAATTACTTAATTATAATTCTGAATTTAAGGGATTCAAATTTTTTTAATATTTTTCTTAAATTGATTTGTACTGTATGATTGTAACATATAAGACAAACAGACAAAGAGTTATTTTTAAATTTGTAATGTTCATATAGTACCCATGATCTATTTTAATGACCAGACCACCAAATAAACGATTTACATACATCTCTCAACGCTTATTAAGGTCTTTAATAACCCTTGGATCGCTCCAGACTCCGCAATCTGCTCAGTCCACGTTTGCCAGCTTTTCCGTTCTTTTCTAATCCAACGGTCAAAACAGCTTTTATAAACCTCTCAAGCTCTTTCATCCTGAAAGCGATGCCTTCTTACAGCTCACCAGCTCTATTGTCCTTTTTGTTCTCTCTCTCTCGCTCTCTCTCTCCTCACACACACACGCTTAGATGATGCAAGGTGCTGCAATCAGTTCGCTGCCGTCGAGCTCCGAGAGATCATCAAGCTCAGCTCAGCCGATGGAAGTCAGAGATGGTAAGTGAAGCTTGGAATCAGTTGATGTCTTTGAGGTATCGGAGTTTTCTGCTTCAATCGGTCTTTTGCTAGCTTAATTAGGCCGACAATTATAAGATGATGTTTCGCGCTTATCCGAGGGTTTTCACTGATATTTCTTTATCGCAGCATGCTTCAATTATGATCATATTTTGGATTTGATAGATTTCCCTGTGGAAATCACTTTCTCCGTATGTAATCAGTTTTTTTGAGGTTCAATCTATAATGCAAAATGTGTTTTCCCATTTCTTGTTTTTTTTTGTTCTTTTCGATGCTTCAGTTTTGCTTTTGTTTGCTCTGGTATTTTAAACCTGCTTTCTTTGCATATTTTCTAGAATTATAATGCCCTATACGATTGGTTATCGCTTTTATATCTTCAGTAGAATCTTCCTATTGTTCTATCTCAAGCATTCAGTGGGAATTTTCTGATTTAGTTGAGGAAATCTAAATCTGACTTTCTGACTCCGTACCATTTTGCTAATCACGGGTCTCAAAAAGGAATGAGCTTTTCCCCTAATGTATTTGACTGCAATCTTTTTCAAATCATTGAATCCTGTTTCCATATCTCATAGTCAAATCTTGTAGGTTTGACAGCCGAACTGTGAACAGTGTATCATTTTGCATCAACAAGGAATTGAATTTTCAAAATTTTAATGACATTGACTTTTGTATGGGTTTTAGTCAATATCTTTGGTTGATAATCTACGCTCTGTTATGTGTATATTTTTAATTTCAGTAATGCTACAGTAAATCTTAGGATTTTGCCTAGTCTAGCATGTGTGGTTGTTTATTTGACTTATATGAATGATTAATGCTTTCTTTATCTAAATTTTAAACATCAGGTCAACGCATAGCTAAACGAAAAGTTAGTCTGAATGCATTGTGTAATTGTGGTCATCCTTGTTAGTTATGCGTAGTGTTGAAAATTTGACAGAGTAAAGCACTAATCATGAAATGAGAGCATTCCACACATGGAAATTGTGGACATAATTTAAACAAGTTCAGTTTTGATTGTATTTAGGAAGTGAAACATTGTTCTTCAATTATTCTGTAGTCAATTAAGTCAGATTTTTGTATCAACTTTGTTAATTTTGAGTTTGCTGCCCGACAACTGTAAAATGCAATCCATTAATTTCCGATCATCCAATTTATTCTGGGTGGTCAAGATTAAGTGTAGCAAAATTGTGATGATTTTGAAAAGATATCGTTAGATCCTATTCTAAATACCTAAAGAATCTTATCTGGAATTTGTTACTTGTTTTTTTTTGGATGGGATTTGAACCCCTTCCCTAGCATATTTGTATTGAGAAATACATCTTCAACTCATTTAAATCAATACATGTTTAATATTTTTTTATATGAAAAAGGTGTGATGCTAGGATATTATTATCCACACATATGGTCCTTGAGTATATCATACTCCACTTGAGATGTATTAAATGTGTTTGACTTTTTGGATGTGAGCAACATTTCTCATAGTGATTCAACTCTCCTTTTCCTAAGATTAGGATTCTCTTCAGTTAATTTTAAAAATTGAAGTTCTATAATTATCAGTTTATAGCCATTGCAATTTACTTTGTGATGCTTGGTTTGAATTTATAGTTTTTTTTTTCAAATCACTTTGATTTTATTGAATTTTTATCACGGTGGCTGAAATTAATTGTTTGTTAGAATTGTGGCAATCACACTATGCAGTTAGCACTTTTGATGCCTCAAGTCTTTTTCTTTTATGATGATTATCAAGTTTTATGTTTTTTGAGTTGAAATTTTTTGATGAATTTTTCTTTTTGGAAGTAGAAGAGAGTGATGAGGGGATGAGAAGAGTGCCAGAATTTAGGTACGAGCAAGCCTTTTCTTCTATTTATGATCAAATGGCAGAGGGTGGCAATGTCACATGCTCTCTTACAGCCATTGTTTCACCAACACAACGAAAGAGGGGCAATAGCATTGCTGACAAGGAGAAACGCCTTAAGAGGTAAGAGAGAACTTTTCACATTGTATTAAATATTTGCTTTATGAGAGGTATTCTTTTATAATATTTATTGATAAATTCTCCTTTTTGGAGGAAAAATTTTTTATACTTTTTTATTTCATTTTAATCAATGCTGATGCAACTGATGGATGTTGGGGCCAGTTTGTTTTGAGAGAAAGACTTGATCCACAGGAAGCGTTGACAGCCAAAGATTCTAAGGTAGGAGTAATCGGGTGGTTGATTGTATAAGTGCTGATAAGGTGACTAGTTTTGGGTTGTAGGTGAAGGGAGTCTGTTAATGAGGTGAGTTGCGGTGAGCATGTACTTAGAGAAACTAAGGTGTGTGGCATCAGTTAGGAGGGCACGGGTTGTTTCAATGAGATGACGATATTTGTGTTCTGTTACGCCATTTTGTTTGAGTGTATATGGGCAGGTAGTTTGATGTAGAATGCCATAGTTAGTGAGGAGATGTTTGAGTATTTTGTTAATTTATTTCCCTCCTACCTTAGTTCTTATGATTTTGATGGGTGTTGAGAATTGTTGTTCGACCATTGTTTTGAATTGAGTTATAGTTATGGTGTATCAGATTTGGCATGTAAAAGAGTATACCCAGGAATTAAGGGAATAATAATCTACAAGAAAAATGTTATAAATGTAGCCATACTTTGTAATGGTAGGAGGACCCAATATGTCTGAATAAATTAGCTCTAATGGCTTTTAGTTATGAGATTGAGATGTATAAAATGTAAATGACGAGCTTTTGTAAGGGAATATGTAGTACATTTGCGATTGTAATTGGAAATACATAATATAAAATTGTTTTTAGCAATTGCTGATAATGTGGCTGTAGATGGGCCAGTCTTCAATGCCAGAGATTTGGAATGATGTGCTGGGAGTTGTGGCTAAATGAATTGAGCAGAGGCTGTTGTGACATGGTCCCTTAAGGAGAGTCTTGTTGGTCTTGGAGTTCAGAATGGTGTATCCATGTGTGTCAAAGATGATGCAGCAATTATTATCATTGGTTAGATTTTGAACAGAGAGGAGGTTATATGAGAGATTTGAGACATGAAGAATATTGGATAGTAAGAGCTTATTGGTTGGAGTTGGGACTTGGGAGTATGCCTTGACCCATTTGTTGGATTAGAAGAGTGTGGCTGTCACCCATTGTAAGGTTTGATTTGTTGTAGGTGACTGGCATCTGATGTGAGGTGGGAAGTTGCTCCAGTATCAAAGATCCATTCAGTTGATTGAGATATTGTGCTAGTGGATGGTGTTGTTTTGGTTAATAATGCTTTCTGTGTAGGGGATGTTGTTCTATTGTATCACAGATCTTGATGGTGCCAACATCTGGCAGTTGGCGTAAAGTTGACTTAGAACCTGGGTTGAGTGCTGTTTGAATGCTGATTGCATATGTGAAGTGGATCTATTAGAGATTCCAGTAAAGTGACCTCAGGTTGAGTAGGAGGTTCTGCCTCGTCCACATCTTTTGGCTGCAAGTGGAGCTGAACGTTGGTTGTCCGCTGAGAAGTGATGTTGGTTGTGGGCTGAGAAGTGATGTAATTCCCTTACCGCTTCAACTTGTCAGTTAGTTTCTTCACTGCACAGCAGTGAATAAAATTGTCTAAATTGATAGGTTGGAGATTCATTCTTATAGCGATTTTGAAAGCTTGATAGGTGGGTGGCAGGCCATTTAGAATATAATGGATGATGTCTTTAGTGTCTAGTGGTGATCCTATTATTGCAATTGCATCAATTTTGGATTTGATTGTGGATAAATACTTAGTCATTGTTTTAATCCTTCATGGTGAAGTGATACAGTTTGTTTTTGAGTCGAATTATTCTGGAACGATTATGGGATTGTCGGCAGCATTCTATGGTTGTTTAGATTTTAGCACGTGTTGAGTGTTAGGACAGAGAAGAAGAGAGGGTGAGATGATCAAGCATAAGGTTACTGTGAGGATTTGGTGGATGAGTATCTAGTTGTTGTAGATTTTGTTGGGTATGATTGTTCCATCATCTTATATGAGTTGTTTGGGAGGGTAGGGAGTTGATCCATCCATGTATTCGTAGAACCCATTAGCTCAAAAATTTTGAGTACTTGAGATTTCCAAATAGGGCGATTCTCTGCACTGAGTTGGGTGGAGATGATATTTTTGATATTAGACATTATGAATTTTAATTGTGGTGCCAATTGCATGTTTTCTATGTCAAGTATGTCAGAGGTGACGCTTTGCTGGCTGGTGTTGGATGGGGGTATTGGGAGGATTAATTTTGAGGAGTTTTGAAAGGATTGTAAGGTAGAGAACTTATTGAGAAGAGTTGGTACCATCGAGTTTTGGCTTTGATACCATGAAATAGAATGAGCAGTAGCAAAATACAAAAATAGTGCAAACTTTTGTATTGTCATCACCTATCTCATAGTATTACATAGGCTATATATAACAATACTTTATACTAGTACAATTTGTTAGGTGCAGCATGCAGATGGTGGAGATTCCCTGAGTTAGCATTTTTTGTATTTTGGATAATCCTTCATAACAGAATTCTGTTGAAGTAAAAAATAGTATTGCTAATGCAGGTTATCAATTTTTAGCTTATTATTGTTGATTTTGATTTATGACATGAAAATAATTTATGGAACAAATTTTATTTATTTTATAATAATATAATCCTTTATAATTAAATAAACAAAATAAAGATGCAATGGCATCTAGATCATTAAAAGCTCACTTTGACCAATTTATTTATTAATCAAAACTTTTGTAGACCTTCTAGATATCATTAAAAACTCGAGCATCTTATTTAGTATTTAGTGATTTATATAATGGATTTGGTACTAAGGAGGGCAAAAGATGTATGTATAAGATATAGAGTAAAGAGATAAAAGATGTAAAGATCTAGTTTAAGTGAAATGCATTAAGGATGAAGATCTTAATGTGTTTTTTAGAAAAGGATATCCAATATAAGTGGAGGATATTTTTTGATAGTCTTTTCAATGAATGTTGTAAGAATATGATTGATTTTAGTGATCTTTGTACTTTAAATAAAAATAAAATTTTTTATTTTTATCATCGTATTAGTAAAACTGAGGCTTGAGAGGCTTTAAAAGAAAATGAAGGGTGAAAAATTGGTAGGACAGATATTCCAATGGAAGTGTTAAAATGCTTAGGAGATCAAGAAATTTCTTAGCTTATGAACTTTTTTAATAGTATTTAAAAGATTAAAAGATGCCAGATGAGTGGAGAAAGAGCTTGTTGGTTCATATTTTTAAGAATAAAAGTGATGCACAAGAGTGCAAATTATAGAGAAATTAAGTTAATGTGCCTTACATTAAAATTATGAGAGAGAGAGAGAGAGAGAGAGAGAGTATAGTTTTTCAAAACCAATTTGGATTTATGCCAGATAGGTCTATCATGGATGTATGCATTTCATGAGTGGTTTGATGTAGAAGTATAGAGAGAGTAAGGATGATTTACATATGATATTTGTTGATTTAGAGAAAGCATATGATAAAGTTAGAGAAGTGTTTTGGAGAGTTATAATAAAAGAAGGAGTTAATATTGCTTGTATTTAAGTTATTGAGGATATGTATATTGAGCCACTTTTGTTTAAACATAAGGAAGATTGACAAAATATTTTCTATTTCAATTGGAACCCATATCTTTTTGCTTTAATTGTGAATGTTCTTACTAGAGATTTACATGAGGATATACCTTGGTGTATGCCTTTTGCTGTGATATTCTTCTTGATTTTTTTTAAAATAAAGGTATTTTAAAATACCTTTTTAATTTTTAGATTTTTCATTATCGGTGCCAACCTCCCTCTTGACTCAGACCGACGTAATGAGAGACCATGCTCACCAGGCATGAAGAGGTTTGCAATATATTATATTATTATTATTATTATTATATTATTATTATTATATTCTTCTTGTTGATAAGACTAGTGTGGGCTCTGAAAATTACACCGATACACTTTCAATCATACTCTTCAATCAATTCAATATTGTCGAGAGTTTGTCACTAACTCATTTTTTCTCCTTTTCAGCAAGGCAAGGTCAGCGATTGTTATTTTCTCAGTTGCACTGGAGAACCTCTTCACGAATATTGTCTCTAATTCAGTAAATATTTTAACCGAATCATTCGACAATTCGCATACTTCAACTGAAGTCGGGTTCTTGTGACGGCGGAAGAAATGCATCATTCCCCCCTGTGTTACCACAAGTAGCCTTAAACTGAGCTAGATGTTGCTTTGGGTTAGTAAGCTCACTGAAGGTATTAAATTTCAGCACTGCGTAACCTTTAGGGTACGACACTTGATCATATTCAGCTGGGTAAGGGCGATCCTTACTCACCATTTTCGGCCCTCGGCTATGGCCGCTTTATCTTTTCATTGATTATTGTTTCTAGGCGGCATTTGTTCTGTGTCTTAGTCATATTTTGAATTATCAACTTAAGAGGTAATTGGTTAATTTCATTCCTCGCTTCATGTGTAGCATATACTCTAGGAGCGACTGGTGGTATAAAAATTGTATTATGAGCTGCCTGTTGATTAGCTAACAAGACAGGTGCTACATTTGATGTGATATTCTTCTGCAACATCTTCATCATGATATTCATTTGTATCATCATGTCATTCATCTTAAAGCTTTTCTTATCTTTGATTTCCATTTGTGCATTTCTCTTTGCTCTATCTACGGCGTCACTCAATGAGCTCTTCTTCTTTTCTACTTGTTGTTGTTCTACTCGCTCATCTTCAGAGGAAGAACTTGACTGTCATTCTCCTTGTGCATTGCGGGGACAGTTGTTGCTTGGACGGCCCGATTATAAAGCGTGTATCGTCATTCACGATTCAATCATATAAACAGCTTCAACCCATGATTTCTTTCTCATTTCTATCCTCTTCTTCTTCATCTTCATTAGAGATTGAAGCTCTATCTTCTATTTGTTTCTGTGAAGATTCTTTTTCATAAATATCGAATTCAAGTTCATCTTCCCTGGGTTCATGTTGTTGGTGATAGTCCTGAGTGGAAAATTCATTCGACCATATGACTTCCACTTCCATAGTGTCATCTTCATCACCTTCTTTTTGTACATGAATTTCTGATCGATGTTTCCAGTGGATCTCCGGTTCAATGTGCGGAACAAACACTTCTATTAAAGGACTGCGATCAAAGTCAACCTTCTCTTGTAAGGGTGAATCTGATCTATGATGGGATCCCCTAGAGGATTCTCCAGAGTGTCGACCGTCATGTCTTCCATCAGTGATATCCCTTCTTTTGGGTATCCACTTTTGATGATTTATTTTTGAGATGGATTTCTGAATATGTGTATCAGATGTCACACCTCTTCCATTCTTCAGGATTTCATCACGGGCCTTGGTCTCCATATCTACTTATCCTTTGTCGACCTTTTTGGATTCTTGGACGCGTCAGTGTCACGCCTCCGCTCACCGCCAAACTTGGCTCGATGGACGGTTACCGGAAAGATGACAACTTACAACCATTCCCCATCCATAAAACGAAGATCTATGAAGATGCAAAATATTTAATCTTTAAAGAGCCTAAGCCAGTCTCTTGAAGTGGTAGCATCCACTTTAGGAACTAAAATACAATTCCACAAGGTGAAAGAGCGAGAAGAGAAAGAAATGAGACAATCTTGACTCTCCTAAAGCACTTGACTTTACACCTAAGTCGAAGATCGTTCCTCATTTGGGAAGTGACATACAAGAAGAATATATTCCTGTCAAACCTAAGAGAATTTGTAAGCTTTCAAGAAAGACAAAATATGAAATAAGTGATTCAGATTCAGACAATGACTTTGAATCTACTTATGAAAATAGAGTTCAGATGGTCGCATCAAGAATGACAGTTCATTTGACAATGTCAGAAGACTCCTTCAAAATTATACCCATCCCTCAACAGTACTTCAAAGAAATCACTCCAGTGGAGGTTCATGACATTGAAGAATTGACAACATTCTATGTGTCGTTGGCGAGTGTGACATGAATTTTATTTTACAAATCGAAGAGTCTCTCACAATTTTGATCGACACTGATGAAAATTCGATGAGATAGTGCCAACAAGATTACTAATATACTATATAGAAATTGCGAAGAATGACGCATAAGCTTGGAATTCATATTATGACTAAATATATAACTCAAATCTTTAGCGGGGATGTGAAGCCAAATAAGTTCTCAAGCATCACGTAAAGTGATAAGTTTATCACTAAAAGTCGGGTTCATCCATAAATCTCATTAAAATAAAACCTATTATAATATAATAGAAGCGAGATCGAAACTAAGAGTGGCGAAGATGATCTCCATGAAATTCTTCAAATGATGAATAAGAAGCCAAGCACGGGCATGAAGAACTCGAAGATGGTGGACAACAACTACTATGGATGAACTTAAAGAAATCAACCCGGGAGGCGATGATGATCCCCTTCCAATTTTTGGTGCTTTACCACGATGAGAAAGTTGAAGAGCTAAAATGCTACTTTGTGAATTTAGGGATTGCTTTGCACGGACATATTCGAAATGTCGCTTATCCCTGATAGGTTCATAAACTTACCATTAAATCCGACACACGTTAAGCAAGCTCATAAGTGAATGAGTTGGAGATTGAAGAACATGTAATTGTAGAAACTAAGAAGCTGATCGAAGTAGGCTTCATCCTGGAGGAGAAACATGCAGATTGGATAACCAACATTATCACAGTAAGGAAGAAGAATGACCAAATCCGTCTCTGCATTGACTTTCGGGACCTAAATAAGGCGTGCCCAAAAGATGACTGTCCGCTTCCAATATCAGAACTACTAGCGGACAATACTTCTAACTATGACATGTCCTCATTCATTGATGGATCGTCGGGATACAACCAAATCAAAATGATACCTGAAGATGAAAGACATACATCGTTTAGAACACCTATGGCATATATTCTTTACACATGCTTTTGGTTTGAAGAATCTTTGAAAATACCAGAGTTATGATGCATATTTTTGATGAGTTAATTCACCAGAAGTGGAGTGTTATATTGATGATTTGGTGGTGAAGAGTTTAAATCATGAAAATCACTTTGAAGACTTGAGAGTTGTATTGGAAAGAATCATAAAATATGATCTCAAGATGAATCCTCCAAAATATGCATTCGAGGTATCCTCTGGAAAATTCCTCAGATACATTGTACGTCACAGAGGTATTGAAATCGATCTTGCTGAGATCAAGATAATTGTGGAGATGCTTCCACCGAAGAGTTTGCATCAGCTTCGTTCTTTGCAAGGACAACTTGCATTCATCCATCGATTTATATCAAACTATCGGAACACATTTGCAAGATTGTTGAAGAAGGATGCTCCATTTAAGTGGGACAAGGAGTGTCAGGAAGCCTTCAATAGCATTAAAACTACGGTTAAATTCACCAATCCTTGCGGCCTCTCACGGGAAGCCTCATTCTATACAATTGCATTAGAGTCCTTAGAGCATTATTGACACAACACAATGAAAGAGCAAAGAGAATACTCTTTATTATATCGGTCGAAGATTAATATGGCGAAATGAGATACTCACCGATAGAAAAATACTATTTGACATTGCTCTTTGCAGTCCAAAAGCTCCGTCATTATATGTTATCTCATAAAATTACCCTCATCTCAAGGATCAATTTCTTTACGTATAATGTGGTCTATAGATTTAGAGTGTCGCACCGAATAATTTCTGATAATGGCACAACTTTTAAAAGTGCAAAGATTTATAGATTCATCGATCGACACAAAATTGATTAACGATACTCCTCAATATACAATTGAAATGGTTTAGAACTTTGATAAGACATTGGTCAAACTACTCAAGAAGATTCTCACCAAAAATAAGAGAGAATGACATACTAAATTAATAGAGACACTATAGGCGTATCGAATCGCCTACAAGACGTCGACTAAAGCCACTCCCTATTTATTGGTATTTGGAATTGAAACAGTTCTTTCGCTTTAAGTTGAGTTGTCATCACTTCAAATCATGATCCAATACAATCTAGCGAAGATCAAAATGCTCATTTGAGAATGGAAGAACTCAATGCTCGATGAGTTAGATTTGCAAGCTCATCAAAATCTAGAAGTCTATCGAGCAATGATGTTCAGAGATTTTGATCATACGGTGCGGTCTCGAACTTTCCAGAAAGGAGAATTGGTCATTGTGCTAAGAAGATCAATTATTCTCAATCGAAAATTTGGTGGCAAATTTGAGCTTAATTGGGAGAGCCCTTTTGTCATTAAGAAAGTATACCAAAGAGGGGCATACCAACTTTGAAATGGTGAAATCTTATGCGTCAATTAATGGTGGTTATAAAATATTACATATGGCGAATACATTCTCGAGGTATAATAGAAATCCCACAGAGGCGAGACATTTTTTTTAGTATATTTATTTAGGTCGACGCGTGTCTTCATGCAGATCCTAAATAAATATACTCTGATGAAAAAATCTTTTGTGAAAATTTTCTGTTACATAGGGGCATTTTAGATTTCTATACATAGAAGAAATCAATATTGCATGAACCTTCTTAAGAGCATATCAACTCAAATATATTGATGTATTTGCGTATTTTCATCTTGAAAGTTATCTAAATATGCTTTAGAATTCATTCTACAAGGCAGAGGACATTTTAGTTTATGTTAAGTTTATTTGAGTTGGCGTGTTATAAATTGAGATCTTGAATATATTTTGATTCAGTTGACATCGATCTTTACATGAAACCCCGAATATATCCATAATCGTTATTGTTAAGTTCTGGGTTCTTACAAGAACAAAAAGAGTATATTTCTACGCATGAAAAGATAGCCATAAATGTCGAAAAATGTTCTCCCGTTAGTCAAATGTTGGAGATCAAGTCAATAAAACTCTGGAAGCTTCAATCATCTTAGTTGAAAGAAACATCAACCTCTACATCCCGAAGTCTAGGACACGGATGAGTTTTAAAGGTCGAATTCAACAAGCCCACAAATGGCCGAGTTTCTGACGCTCTTCTCACTCAACAAGCCTTATAGAAAGGCCTCAGTGAAAGAGCCCCCGTTCGTCAGTTTGATGACAAAACTACCAACCCACTACAGCTTAAGTCGAAGATTCGAGTAAGTTCTAAAAGTTGAACTCAACAAGCCCAAATATGGCCAAGTTGCTGACGCTCTCCTCACTCAACAAGTCGTAAGAAATGGCCGTAGTGAAAGTGCATCGTCGGTCGATGATGATATTTGTTTCTTAAACTAGATCCAACTTAGTGATTACAAGCAACCAGGATCCAAGAGATCTTTCTACTTGATCCATAGATAAGATAATCTGAGGGAACTCTTAATTCAGGGCTGCCTCAAATTAATCTATATATTGTCTGCAGAGTAATATCTCAATTTATTCTCAAATGATTTGATCAAGCTCAAAGCACGGTCAAAATCTCTTTCAAGTTCAAGGAAAGCAGGATCGATGAAGTAATTCCATAGTTCATACAAAACGATGGTAGAATTAAAGAATTTCATAGTTATTCGGTTTGTTAAAGCACATTGTTAGGCGATAACTTCGACATTGACCTATATAAGCCAGGATGGGTCATCTTTGTACTCTTCAATGAATGTCAAAGCGGCACAAGATTCATACACTTCTTAAGTCAATATGGACAATCGATCGCCATCAAGTTCATCAAGCTTAAAGTTAGGACAGAAGAAATTTCAAATCCGACTAAGCACGGATAAACTAATTCCCTAGCGGAGTCCTTCATCAAAACAAATAAATCAATTCCTCCACCAAATCCAACCAAACCTTAAGAGTTGGAGGAGACTTAAATTCTGCAGGACATAAAAGAAAGAGATCTTGGTAAACTATTGAAGCATAAAGTAGGTAGTGTAAGAACTCTTATTTATTCGATAAGTCGATTAACAACAAATCGCTTATCATTTCATGCGTCACAAATAAGACATCATCTTGACAAATCTTATCAAAGCTCCATAAATCAAAGCTGAAATGATCCAAGTTCTGTAGCCAGCATACAAATTAAACCCAAAGCACAAATCAAAATTGATTCTTATCAAATCATCCAAAGAAAAAAAGCACAAGAATAACAGCGGAATGCTGATTTCACTAATACAACAAGATAAACACATGATAAAAAAGAAGAAGAAGAAAAATTACATCCGCGGGGGGCCCTGGTAGCTCTTCGAAGGCTGTCTTAAATAAAGTATTCTTTGCTCAACTCGGCCATTTGTAAAGTATCGGTAGCTACGATTAAGCGACCTCGACATGCGGTAGTGTATGGCGTAGCGATGTTGCTCTACATGGCAGAGCTCTTACGTTACACTTCTAACTTAAGAAGCATATATTGAACTCGACGGTCATGTTGGCCTCATCACTCTTCTCAAACTCATCATGTGCAGTCAGCCTCCCACGAAGCGACTTGCTCAAGCTCATGCAGGTGCCGAGCGACAATATGGCGATCTCATCGGTGGATCAAGAACTCCACGCTTTACAGAGAGTCTCCGTGTACCGAGAACTGCCTCCAGTATGAGCTAGAAGATCCAGAATGGTGTTCGCATATGATGTGAAGCTGTCTAGTGACTTTGGTGAATCCAAAGTAAGCCGAGAAATCACATCTCTCAAAAACACCAAGCCACAATCCTGCATACCCCTGTCACGTGGATCTGGCCTACAGGGATATTGATGGTAGATCTCGGACTCATAACCTATATCAAGCACTACAAGGAACAAATGGAAACAATCAGCAATAAAACAGAGTAGTAAATGTAAAGAAGTGCAAAAAAAAAAAAAAAAAAACACAAAGAAAGGAAGAAAGTACCTGAACATAACGAATCTGACTGGACTGGTGTGTCATAGTAAGCCCGTAACTATATGTTAGCAAGAAGCTCACAGTAAGGTCTCTCATCTCAGAAGTTTCCCCGAGACAATGGACAGAGTAAGGCTCAGTAGGGAAAAATGGCTCCACAGAAGTAGCAAAATCTGAGACTGCAGTATCAAAGGCAGGCACACTTGACGGCTCATCCCCAAGGTCCTCAGTGGCATATCCAGACTTAGTGACACCGTGGTACCTCTACAGAGTCAAGTCATCGTGGAAGTGGACTCACAATTAGTCAAGCTCAAGCTGTGCTCATAGTTGACTACACCTATGTCTCACAGCGCTAAGAAACCTCAGGGAGTGAATCCACCTCTAATTTCGCTATGAGGAGTGATATCCTCAGCCCAAACCTGCTCACCAACTGGTGCATCTGTCAAGAATCAAATTAGAGTATCGATATTGAATATATTTTGATAAAAAAAAGAGAGAGGCTTGAGGTATTGAAAGAGAGGAAGATAATGATTGCACCTCTAGCCCTGCTATCTCCTGCAAATGGTGACCAACGATGGGTCTTTTGATCTCGAGGAACTCCCAAAGACCTCACCGCCATATCTCCGGCACCACACTCAAGGACTAAAAGACAGCCTTACCTGTGTGAGGTAGGTACTAACTGTGACTTTGCAAAGGAGCTATCCGAAAGTGAGCATCGTGCCGAAGTCTTAAGAAATGTAGCACAATAAGCGGCCAAGTAACGCTGCTCGGGGAATCATCCGATCCTCCTAATATCCACTACAGGGGATGAATGGCTACCATCACGAGTAATCGGAATAAATCAAACTGCCGCGGTAACGGTCGGTAGCTCTATAACCGACCGCCCAAATCGGTAATATAACCATCCTGGGCGTATATTGAAAAGGTACTCAACTACTCTCAATGTCCGACGGCCATGAAGCAAGGAATATCTGCCATTCTCATCAAGATCAATAAGATCAACCCTACCAAGCGATGAAGAATATATCCATGAACTAACAAAAATCGATCTCTGACCAAATGAGGAGCAAAGAAGAGCATGCGAATCCTCTTCATCTCCAAAGTAGAGGATGCTCGGTATAACTGCAAGACTGCAGAATATCTTCGCTCTAAAAAGAATGCGGTATACTCGAAACAAGCAAAGACACCATGTATGTGGAGATGAACCCAAGTATATAGGTACTGCCAAGATAGAGTCACATCTCACAGTTCTAGAGAATTTGCTCCAGAAATCACCCCCAATATCCTATAAATCTAACAGCTGAGAAACTTTCACTGGAGAGATCCTCGCTAATAAAGCATCCGAGCTAACGATCCCTTTGTAATGGGAGTACAAAATGCAAAGCTACTATAAATCCGCTAAGAACAAATCATCGCTTTAATCCCTATATATGGAGAAGTCCTCCTCGATAAGTAACGTGCACATCCAATCAAAAGGGACATGTAGAAGCCTTCTGATAGAGCATAATCTTGTAAGAAGCTCAATCAGACTCAAGGCACTGCGGATCGCCTGTAACATCCCGATGCTCAAAGTCCGGTAATAATGGTTTGAAGATCAATATAAAACGTAAGGCATATAAATACTCCGATCACAATCATCCGAAAGTCGCTAAATAAATAACTCCTCGTTATGTGGAACACATTCATCGTAGCGGTAACCAAATACAGGGAGACCTGACACAGCCTGTAAGTCCAAAAGGGTGACTTTCAACTCCTTTGGGTCAATCCAACAAGTGTTACTACTAGTATCCCAGAACTCCGCTACTCCACGAGCCCAAGAAGAAGACATACATGCAAAATCAAATAAAGACACATATATTGCCTCATAAATGCCGGCTGTCTGTAAAGTATCTCTATGAGCCTGTAAAACATACCTAGCCCATGTGACATATCCATGTGGAAGAGTAGGAATCCTACCAACGGAGGAATCTCAAAGCAGGTCTAATGAGCCCGGTTGTAGTTGACGGTGGCCCAAAAGTCTACTATCTCCCGTCAATACCGTCGGCGATCAGAAGATATCACAATATCCAACTAACCTGAAGCATGTTATCCAAAGGATTGTAGTCCCCGCATTTCAGCTTAATGGTAGCCACCCAATCTGCAGGATCCTCAAAGGCAAAAGAATCTGAAGTACAGTCAGGAAGTATGGAAGAGCGTGCGAAGAAATTCTGGTAAAGATCACGTCCTCGCAATATATTGGTGTGTTGTTCAATCTTATCCCCGATATCAACATCTCCATGAGGATCATGCTTGTTAATCTCCAACCAAATAGCCTCCTTGCTAGGCTCAGCAGATGACAGATCATCAGGTCTCCTCTAACGGAACATTCTCTTGTCAAATAATTAGAGAAATGACACAAGAATCCAAGTAACAGCATAACAAAGCATAAAACAAAAAAATGGAGTTATGCTAAGAAGCAGTAAGAAGGAGAACAAAAAAAAAAAGAAAGTGAAGAAAGTCAAAAAAGGGTCAACCAGTTTTTCAACAAACGCGACTTACTCCATGTGTGAATTACATTTGTTAGGGGACATTTATTGACCTCCATATATGTGCCATAAGTCGAGTCAAGCCCACAAGTTAAATTCGACGGACTTCGGAAGTGATAGTGCACAAATCGGGGCTCAAAATGCACTGGACGCATCGAAAATGGTCGAAATGACCTCCGATCGATGAACAGACTTCACCATCGTGTTCAGAACGTCGAAATTGGTCAAAATATAAATATTGCATAATCTAAAGATCATTCGATCAAGCGATCAAGATATCAATGTGTCGAGGCGCATATCGATGAACAAACTTCACTATTGCGTTTAGAACGCCGAAATTGGCAAAAATATAAATATCAGATAATCAAAGATCAACTAATCGCTCAGATCATTGTGTCGGCGATATTAGTTAGTTAATTATATTACGACACGACCGAGTCAGACGCTTCCCAAGGCTCGCCTTTGAGGAATTATAGGGTATACTTGATAGACAAACAACACTCGCCTAAGGTAGATTTAAGATCGCTCTGACAAACACCACCCCAAGTCTACAAAGATTTCTTGACGATGTAACCCATGTGCCGATAAGGATTATTTGTCGGGACTACCTCCTCTCGACAAGTAGAGGACCATGACGCGATGATGGAACTATGAGATCTAGATTGGGAACATCATCATTCAACCATCCGAGTTTAAAATTTTGAATTTCATAATCTTTTTGAAACTTCATATCTATTATACGCCAATGATTTAGCGATCTAACATCACTTTAATCGAAAGTTCTCTCTCACTTATCTGGAGGTAATTAACTATAGGCTTGCCATGGGAAACCCTGGAACAGATCTAAAGTCCTCACAAAATGAGAAATCTCGGTAGTGTCTTATCTACTATTTCATCTACCTAATCGACAATTCATAAATCACTCTCTTCAAATTAATTCGGTCCGAATTTTCTTCACACCCATAGCTCTATGTTTTGGGTCATAATATTTTTATTGAAGATCCTGAGAAGTATTTAATTTGCCTTTGATTAATCTGATTTTTTTTTGTAGCTTGATCAACTATATTTGGACTTAATTATTGTCTTTCTCTTATTTCAATCTAACACATAATCTCAACAAATCTTCTAAAATTTAAAAATTTCTCTTTGACTACCATTAGTCTGAGGATAAAAGTTATGCTCAAATGTAATTATGTTCCTAGGCCTCTCCAAATTCTAGTCTATAATATGAAAGTGAATCTATTATCTTTGTCTGAGATAATTACTTGTAGAATACATGCTGTCTAATGATCTACTTTACATACAACATGGTCAATTTATTCACTAAGTCTGTTTGCTTAATAGGCAAGAAATAAATTGAATTAGTCGATTTATCAACAATAACTTAGATGCTATCGTGATCTTGCCTGGATCTAGGAAATACCATAATAGAATCTATTATAATTTTTTTTCCATTTCCACTTTGGTATAGACAATGATTACAATAATCCATTAGGATTCTAATGCCCAGCCTTAACAATTTGACTAGCTTGATATTTAAGAACATAATCAATTATATCTTTTTTCATACTCGGTTCAAAATACAGCTTTTAAATCTTTGCACATCTTTGAATTATCTAAATGAATAGTGTATTCTGCATAATAAGGCACCTGCAAAATTGTTAATTCAAATAAGTATCACTTCGTAGCCATCATTGAATTTTTTTTTCTGTTGACACTTTTGTATCTACAGTGATGTTCTATCTCTTGCCAGTCTGAATTTACTCAATAGATTTTGAATATTCACCATTCAATTTCTGTATAACTTTGATTTTGTTAATTTAAGTTGATTGGACTGTCGATTGGTACAAAATATGAGTGCCATTAAATCTTGACTTCTAATTGTGAAGCATTCATGTCTTTAATTAGCTTTAACTCAGTGAGGATCTAGCTAACACGCCATTAGCTTGCACTTAAAGAATCTGCTATCACATATGCTTTGTCTGCAATCAATATCTAGGTCATAGTCTTTAATAATCTTTAACTATGTACCTTGCCTCAATTTCAATTCTTTTTGTGTAAAGATATTTGAGGCTCTAATAATTAGTAAAGATCTTGCACTCCACTCTATATAAATAATGCTTTTAGATCTTGAGAGAAAATCCAATATCTACCAGCTTTAGATCATGAGTTAGATAATTTATTTCATTGGATTTCAACTGTTTTAACGCATAAGCAATTACTCGTCTATTCTGCATTAATACATAACCCAAACCTTTTAATGAAATATCACTGAAGATTTGAAATCTCTCACTTCTTAATGGATTAGTTAAATTTGGTGTAGTTGTCAGATGCTTTTTCAATTCTTGAAAGCTTTGCTTATAATCATTTGCCACTGGAATATGACATCATTTCTTATTAAAGTGGATAGAGGCATTGTAATTTGAGAAAATTTCTTAAGAAATCTCCTCTAATAACTAGCTAGATGCAGAATATTACAAACTTTCGTAACATTTTTTGGTGTTTGGCCATTTTAATATTACTTTTATTTTTTGAGGATAAAAAAAATGCACCTTTACCATTGATAATATGATCT
Source organism: Cymbidium sinense (assembly GCA_021442155.1). Taxonomy (NCBI): domain Eukaryota; kingdom Viridiplantae; phylum Streptophyta; class Magnoliopsida; order Asparagales; family Orchidaceae; genus Cymbidium; species Cymbidium sinense. The sequence goes on along the minus strand of CM038216.1, from coordinate 166,162,126 downwards.
AAATGCAATACTAGCATCTAGAACTCACATTTGAAAACTTGGAATACAACTAATTCTTTCATAACAATCACCTATCTTTAAATGATTATATGTTCTTCATCGCTTTAAAATATCAAAATATCATCAACAAAGATGATAACAAATTTATCCACATATGGCTTGAAATGTTGTTCATCAAATCCATTAAGACTGTAAGAGAATTGGTTAGACCAAATAACATTATCAAGAATTCGTAATAGCTATACTTGATCCTGAAGTTGTTTTAGTGATATCTACATTTTTAACTTTGACCTGTTGATATCTTGACCTCAAATCAATCTTGGAAAAAATCGTTCGCCAAGCTAGTTAAATAAATCATTAATCATTGGTAGTTGATATTTAGTCTTGATTGTGACTATGTTCAACTTCCTATAATCAATGCACGAACATAAAATTGTCCTTCTTCTTAGCAAACAATATTGGTGCACTCTTGGTTTGAATTACTTGGCTTGATAAATCCATTGTCCATTAATTCTTGTAACTGATATTTTAATTCTTGCAATCTTTTAGTAATCATTCTATAAGGAGATTTGTATATAATAGATGTATTTTACTGCACATCAATCATCTCAAAATCCACTTCTCTTATGTTGGCAATTCTGACAATTCCTTTGGAACTACATTAGAAAATTCATAAACAATAGGAATATTTTTCGGTTCTAATATATCTTTATTCAACACTTCTAATTTTGTTAGAAATATTAATTCACTTCTCAAATATTTTCTCACATTCACTATATTTATCAAAGAAGATACTATATTCTTATCACAAGAGAAATAAAATGACTTCTCATCAGGCATATTAAATTTCACTCTCCTGTTATAGGATTTAATTGTCACAAGATATTTGATAAACTAATCCATATTCGGAATGATATCAAAGTTTTAATTAGTATAATAATTAATTATGCTAGCAATTGTCTACCTTGAATGCTAATGTACACAAAACATTTACTATTTGTACGTGAACTATCACCGTGAGGCGAAAACACTCAAAGCAAGTGTAAAACAAACAATGTCAACATACAAATCGGCAGAAAAATCATTAGAAATGAAAGAATGTGATGCACCAGAGTTAAATAAAATTGAACTCAACTGATCTGAAATCATAAGCGTATCTCTTTCCACTTCATCACCACTTCATTTGATTCTTTTGCTTCTTGAGTAGTGATAGCAAAAACTTTGATCTTTATTGAAGGATTTACCTCGCACTTTGAAGTTTCTCCCTTTTGAGTTGAAGGCTTTCTAGAAGGGCTTCTTGATTTATTGTCTTCCAAAAATTTTCTCTGCTGACCCTGTCCTTGATAACTAAATGGCCAACATTTGTTACAAATTGACTTCTCCAACTAAACCTACTTCTATTTGTTATCAAATTTGAACTTCTTGTTGGGAAAGTTTGCTCTCTTTCAAAGCCTCTCCATTAGCTAGCATGAGGATCCCAATGCTACTTAGAAGAATTAAGCTCATTTTAATTCTTCTAGCCTTTCAACTAACACAAAAAATTCATTGATTTCAAATGGAGCTAACGAGAGCCTCAATTGATCTCTGAGACTTCACAAAAATATGTGATATTTTTCCTCATGGGCACTTGACATAATGAGGAACATACTTGGAAAGAGAAGTGACTCTGCCTCATGCTATGTCACATTAGATCTCTCAGTCAAATTGAAAAATTTGTCCTGTAATGCTAGGTTGACTGATGGTGAAATAAATCAATCTTTGAATACTTCGATAAAATCATTCTACTTGATCTTAGTAATAGACATCAAACCAAATTTCTCCTTGTGTTGAGCCTGTCACCATTTTTTTGCTTTATCTTCTGGTGCAAATGTAGCTAACATGACTCTTTTGTTCTCAGGACAAATCATACCACCCAAAATCTTTCCAATCTTAAGCAATCAATTTTCAGCAATTGTAGGATCATTGCCTCCTTTGAATGTTGGTGGTTTGAATGTCTATAATATCCTCAGATGCTTATCCTCTTTTGAACCATGCTCAGATCTGGACCCACTGGTGATAGATTCTTCAATAAATACTAGCTTATCAAGCACCTGTGAAATCAGTTTAACAATTCCCTATAAGTTCTCATATTGGCCTTCTTCATTTGTTATAGGTTGTATTTCACTTCTATTGAAATTACCTGCCTTTCTAGCCTTTCTTCAGATATATTTATCTGTAATTGCATAAATTAGTTATTTGATGCAAATTTATCATATAATAGCAATATCATGTATGTATAATTTTCAAAACATGTGGATTATTAACCCAAGATCACTCATTCTATAATTATGTATTGATTAATTCAATTTTTACTTCTTCTAAATCTAATCACACTTCCATTATTAATTACACTTCAGCCTTTGCTATGGTATTACTTTTTTTCACACCCCAAATAACTCGCTTTTTTCTAAGGTTAGTCTGAAGTGTAACAGAATAAAACAACTCAGTTAGATGCATCTTCTACTAATTCATCTCGACGTGTACGGATTCGAGACAAATAGGTGAAAATTGAATTTTACCAAATTATCACAAATAAATTCTTATATCTCGAATTTTTCTAACAATATTTTCATATTTAAATCACATAAATAAAAACATAAAAAATCAAATCCCAAAATAGATTCAGATAAACAAAAGTATTAAATCATAAACTATGCTTACTCAAAAAAATCTTTACAACATCTCAAAACTGTACACCCAAAAATTGTACAATTTAAAAGTTCCAAGTTCCGTTTACTTACTACTCTCCTCTTGTTTTTGCTTGAAAATTAATTTGTAATGTCATAAGTTAATAGTCAGTGAGACAAGAAATGCTAAATTAAATTCAACACATGATAAAAGAAGCAGTGTATATATATAATTGAAACTTATAGAAATATAGCAATAAGTAAAACATGTTATTAAGTTTAAGAACTGAGTAGTAATCTATAAAATTGTGCAATATAAATCATATATAACAACATAGTTATACATGTGGTTAGTTCATTTCATAAAGTCACATTTAGTTCTAAATCAAATCATTTGATATAAATGCCATTAATTTTTATATAAGTTTGACTTATATAATAGCATGAGGGTCATCATCCTACTTGTCGGCCAAAGCTGCTGATGAGATGGGCCGTATCCACACTTAAAGCAACAACCTTCTTGACATCAATTGATCCAATCTAATCTACATGTCAAGAGTCTGAAATTCTAAGTTTTTTGGTCAAAGGTTCATTTCATCAGAATTTTTGTCTACATATACATGTTATCATAAAATAGTCCACCAATAGTAATTTTATGGCATTTCTTCCTTATCATAAGCATTACTTTTCATTTGATAATTAATAATACCTACACTTAAATATTTTCAATATGCATAGCAACATTGGATGTCATCAAGGAATCTGATTGGCTTAAATCATAGTAAGTCAATAAAATATGATTTATAGGCTGTGTAGGTCAATCTAATTTGAACAAAATATAGAAGAAATCTCTAAATGCAATGTATAAAGCAATCACAAGATATAATAGTAGCAATGGCTAGCATCAATTTTATAAAAAAAAAATCTGATTTTAATTTAGCAATTATAGGTCTCACATTAGTATTTGAATCAATAATGTGACGCTCTCGTTGATGATAGCACATAACCTAACATTATAGTTTCCTAATAAATCATGAATTGTTTATACTACATTTAAATGACTGCATTCATACTTATAAATTGCATGATACTTGAATTCAACTTCTTTTCATATAATCTTGTCTAATTTACTGCTAAACTTTACCTAACGACTCCTACAAAACCCAATGCTAAAAACTTACTTAAAATAAAGTAATATGAGGATTCATCTTGTTCATATAAATATATATTTTTATTTATCATATTATTGTAGATTTAACAGCTCCACTCAAGTATCTTTATCTTATGTTTGATTTAATTTTTTCATTCTACATTATATATATAAAATTAATTACTTTTAATTTCTAAGTTGTTCTACTGTCTTAGTAACTTCCCAATTCTAGACTTGTTATAGTAGAGATTAGGAAGAAATAAGTTTAATAAAATAAGAATATATATATATATATATATATATATATATATATATATATATATATATATAAAGGTATTTATATATGTCTTACTATGCATTTAGATATATTCTTATACACTTATATAAAAAATATCAATTGTGGTTACCTAAATGCTTTTCTGGCCTCTGCCCTTGCTGTCACTGTTTGTTGCTAATGTCATTGAATATCCGCCACTTAATCTTCCTTGACTCCGTTCTCACCACTCGATGACGCCTGCTGGTCTTGACTTTCACAAACGACCGCACAACTTGTCTCCTTCCTTGGTTGAAATGGGATTCTCATCTTACGTTACTAGCTAGCACGAGTTGGAGTGCATGAAATCAAAGGAGACGGAACAGGAAACGGAAAATTTGATGGTTGACGAAAAATTGGGGAATTAGATTTGTTACAATGATTATTTACTTAACAACAGCATTCTTAAATTTCAACCCTTAATTTCCACTACCCCATCAAAACCAATGCATGTAGAGCTTTGTGGAATTTAATTAATCTGCTACTGTAAATTTATTTGTATTAAACAGATCAATTATGCTGAAATCCAAGATTAATTGACATAAGTAAATAATTAATTTATTTATTTATCTAATTAACAAATTATATATATATATATATATATACAAAATGTAGAATTTTATAGAATTGCTTACGATAATTTTAAGGATGCATGAAAATTGGGTATGTTTTAAAATTGTGAAATTTAGCTATTTAGGTATTACAAATAAAATAAATAATCATCAAGTCATTTTGTACACATCAGAACTATGAACTAATAATTGTTTTTAAGTGAAAAACCATCAACTTACAAGTTGCAATTGACAAATCTCCGTTGGATCAGTAGCTAGCATCATAATGATAAGATGTTTTCAACACATACCTAAATGGAAGTTTTAAAAAGGGAAGTTGAAATATAAATTTTTAGTTGTCTTAAACAACACCGAGCAACCAATAACTTCAACTATCCCTCGGGCTCTAAATTCTTTGATTTCAAGCAACCAGCAAACAAGCGGTGAGAACACTGAGAAGCAGATAAGCAGATACGGTGGGATTACACAAAGGAGAGGAAGGAGGATTTAGAGAAGGTTTAGAGAACAGAGTAGGAATATGTATGGGGTCTCCTTGGGCGTCTGAGTGCAAATCCAGCATGTATTTTCCATGTCCTACCTGATGCTGACGAGATTCCTCATATCTGCACACACACTGCATGAATTATTGCTAGGGTTTGTGGTCCTCGATTCACTACCATTGTCTCATTGTTTCTACTTCGAAATCGATTTTGTGAGAGTGCTTATGGGCATCACTGTAGTTCCACATCAAGCACGTTGCTAACCTTATGTCATGAGCGGCATTTGCCCTACCCAAATAGCTTAAAATATCGAATAGGTTTTAGAATTGATTTGGTTTTTGATTTTGCTGAATATTTTGCATCAATCTAATAACTGAAATCCAAATAATTTAATAATTTAAATCAATATCAGTACCACTAAATTAAAAACCGAGTCAATTCATCCACAACAACAACACAACAACAACAAGAAGCCTTTATCCCACTAAGTGGGGTCGGCTACATGAATCTTTCATCTCCATTTCATCCAAAAAAAAAAAAAGAAGTCTCAGTTTAGTTTTTCGTTTTGGCTAAATAATGTACATTCCTGTTTATGGTGCAGTTATCTACATAGCGTTTGAAATGGTTTTAGACTTCATTTGATAATTTTGTATTATACTGAGCTCTTTTTTATTAAAATAAAGTCATGGCTACTATCAAAGATGTAGATGAGCTCTCTACAGTTGTTTAGATTGTTGAACAGAGGAACAAGTGTAGTGCTGGTCTTTCAGTTGCACATTTTATGCACAAATATAAACTGGGTTAGTGCTACGTTATTGAAAAGCAAGACAGTATAAAGCTTTATTACAGTATAAAGCTTTATTAAATTAAGGCTTAATGTAATTCATGTAAATCAAGAATACGATAAATTTGATCACAGAATAATGCATATGATTTCTATTGGATGTAGAAATGGCCGCAAATAATTCAACGAGTAACTGAGGAAATATTTGGTTTGAAGCAAATTGAAGACTGAACTCAATTCTCGCAGATAAACCTGATGAAATTGATTACATGAGGATAAATTATATTATGATGCAAAATGAATATATCAACTTTATTTGAAATCAAATAGACCAGTATTTTTTGCATTTTCAAGTTTACCAAACTGAACAACCTCCATTACTTAAAACTAATTATGCAGGCTGCTGAGGAACAGAGTGTCAGCACAACAGGCAAGGGAGAGAAAGAAGGCATATATGAACGATTTGGAAATAAAGGTGAAGGATTTGGAGACCAAGAATTCTGATCTCGAGGAGAGGCTTTCCACCCTTCAGAATGAAAACCAGATGCTCAGACAAGTATGCACTAAGAAAAAATAACATGAATGGTTGGCATCAGTTATTTTATTTATGAAACTAATGGTTTTTAATTGAACAGAAAAAATACTTTCATATATTTCTTTTGAGTCTAGACAATCAATTGATTTGATATTTTAGATATAAATTGAGAAAATGAGTAACTTATGTTGAAGATAAGACATTTGAAATTGGATAGAGAACACACCACTATCTTGTAGGTGATAAAATTAATGTTGAGGGATTATAAAGGAAATAACTAAATATAATTGTAGCCTGCTTCAGTTTTGAAAAAAAATTTATATTGTAGCCTGCTTCAGTTGAGTATGATGGATCTGTATTCATTGACTAATGTCAAAAGTGGCTTTCCTGAAACTAACCTTTGTGTTCTTTGCTGTTTAGATATTGAAGAATACAACAGTGGGTCGCAGAGGATCAACTACCAGTGCTAAGGGGGAAGGCCTGTAGTAGCTGAAAACATTAAAAAATAAATAAAAATCGGTGCGTGTTTCACAAATTCTTTTATGTGCACAAGTAGAAAGATTAAAAGAGGATAAGAAACGTTGGAGACAGATGCCTACAAATCTGTTTCGTTCTCATTTTTATCTTTTATTCTTCATCTACAAAGGCCATGATTTTATTTTATTTTTCTTTTGCATAACGTTAACTAAACATTTTCTGGCAGTATTATGACAATCTGCAGTTTTCTGTGTAATTTAGTTACTTTAAGGCACTCACATCTAACTAAATCCTCACTGAATGCTGCAAATTTTCAGGCAATATACTGATGACGCAGAAATCAGGAAATCTGAGTTGCAAGAATCAAGTATTGGGTTGATAGAGGTAATAATGATTGTAATTAAGTATGTAAGGGGCAGCGCAGAAAGGCAAGCATGTGGTTGCTTTAACTCCATATGGCCCTCTTTTAAATGCCCAATTGAATGCGTCCTGTAATGTTCAGCACAGAGGAGCTAGAATGTTAATCATTATAGTTCCTAAAATTATCACATGATTATTTAGATGTAGTCTTAAGTTATTTTTAGGTTGATTGATTAATAGCTTTAAGACTCAATTTAAAGGAGAATGTCCTTTTAATCTCGTATTTTCTGGCTGAAGTTAAGAATTCATCGGAAATAGAGATGATTTGGTGGTTAGAAGTTTTCACTTTCATCATTCTCCAACACTCAAGTGCTAATTCATTATTTTTTAATAAAATGTACTGCACGCATGTGATATCACATCTCAATGGAAAACTTACCATGACATAACATAATTCTCAAAAAAATGTGTATATATAGTGAAACTTATCTAAAGTGATATTGTTGGGACCAGAGTTATGATATCATTTTAGAGGATATAATACTGTCTGATATCATCAGTTGATCAGTCGTCTTGTCATTTTAGGATGATATCACTTTAAGATTCACTTTAGACAGATTTTATTGTACTATGATAAAACATAATTCTTAAAAATGTATATAGAAGCTCGCTCTCTCTCTCTCTCTCATAAGATAGACGATCCTATTTGAGTTAAATATTCTATATATTAAAAAACATCATTGTTGAATTCTAATATTTCGGTGGCCTCATGCCACCTTGATAAGAGTTGAAAGAGAAATAAAGAATGAAGAAAAGAGAGAAAATAATGGAGGGAATTCTGAGTCAGATCTTGAATTAGGTGGTAAAAAAAAATCCTTTGCCCACTTATGGTGGTTATGGATGAAAGAGAGATTTATGGAATATTTTTGTTGAATCTTAACCTTCGTCTCAAACTCATTCTAAAGGCATTGAATTTTGTCTTGAACACACTAAAAGAGCAATTTAGCTGTATGTATATTTAGTTCCTTGAATCTCTTATCCATTTAACTAAAAAATTATGAAAAAAATAAGTTAATAAAATATAATTAAAAATAACTACTCATATCTTATCTTTGGCGTAGGCACGTGTATTCTTATTGAGATTTGTGCTCTATGACTCTCGCCGTGCGTTATAAATGGGCTAAATTTTTATATTAAATTTAATTAAAATTTTAATTAGCTAAATAAGTATAAAAAAATAAAAAATTTAAAAATAGTCATAGTCACTCATTAAACGGTACAGGCGATTTATCTTAATGTGATTTTGTATTCGATTCATTCTAATAAGAGTTAAATTTTTTTTTTTTAAATATTCGATCAGATTTCTTAGTATTAGATTCATATAATTAATGAGTCAATTGGTATCGTTAAAATATAACGAAATTTTCATTCTTTTTATGTTGATAAAATCTAATCGATGGCATGATTTTTATAAGCGTTACAAAACGATGATTTAAAATTTTTGGCACCGTCTTAGGCTAATTGCCAAATTTTGTCGCGTGAAAGTTTGGAGGAGAATTTCGTTCGTTCTAACGATACCAGTTCGCAAATTGATAGTCGTCACGAAGCAAAATTTTGTAGTTGTGCCAAAATTCAATTCTCGTAATTTTTTCGGTGTTTGCCTGCGCTGCTTGGAATGACAGATTTTTTACACGTAAAGTCGTGAAAAATTTTGTTATGTTTCCAATGATACTAAGTTCACTCGAGTCCAATACCAGATGAGTTCGATACGGGTAAAATACTGAGATCGTGACAATTTTTTTTTTTTTTTAATTTTAGCTTGAGTCCGACGGGCGGCCGGCGTTGGCGTGGATGTCGCGTTAGTGCAGTCACGCAACGATTATATTTTAAATTTTTTATTTTTCGCTTATTTAGTTAATTAAAATTTTAATTAAAATTAATATAAAAATTTAGCCTTATAAATGAGGGATGGTGGCCATTATTTCCTCATTACTATTAAGAAACTCCCCATGTCCTCTTCTTTAGTTTGGAGCTTTTTTATGACAAAATGGAGAAAAATACCCTAAATAAAATTGACATTTCCAAAGAGAAGCTTAATGCTGCTTTGTTCGTTAAAAAAAACAGAGAGGGAATTTTTGAGAAGAAAAAGGTAAAAGTGAATGGGGATAAATAATGGAGAGAAAATCTCAAGGAACTTCTTCACTTTCTGTCTCAGAGCCTCTCAGAATTATGGAGAGTCTCAGAATGTCGCCATTAAGCCTCCTCCATCTTCGGAGACTTTGAAAGATTTGAATGTTGAAGATGTTGCAGTAACTCCACATTGTGTAGAGGTAGTTGTTGAATTTAAAGGATTAAGCACACTATCAAGTTTTGAACATATTAATTCAAGATCTAAAGGTAAAGTTAGCATTCAATATTTTCAAGTAGATAAGCTTCACAAGTATATTTAATCAAGAAGTAAAGATGTTTATCTTAATGTTTACAGCGTAATTCAATCTAAGCAAACTTGCTAGTGAAGAAATTTCTGATGGTCAAGTTGTTCCTTCACAAGTTGCTTTTGAAGTTAAAGATTCAACTCAAGCTGCCTCAGCGGTAGAGGGGCATGAGGGAATGACTTCTAGTTAACTTGCTCAGCCACTTGATGGGCTCGTAATTGTTGAAGTTGCCGGGAATCAAGCAGCGAACTTGCCTGGTGAAGATATGAGCTCACGTCCTCATTTAGTGGCCTTGCGAATTATTGCAAAGCATGGTTCCATATTGCTTGTAGAAAATCCTCCTGAAGAAGATGATGTATAAATGATTACTGAGAGAACTGTATCGACTCTTTTAGTAGTTAAAGCAACAGGAGTGCAAGAAACTTTGTGTACTCATGCGTCTTAGGGTTGGTTGGTGAACCCCCGACCTTAAATCCTCAGGCGAGGAGGCATATCTGGGTGGAAAAAGTAAGTGAGACTCCGATATATGTGGGTGATGAATGTGGCGGCTTAGGATAGTCATGATATCCAAAGATGGATGGGTGTTGGGTGGATACCCATTGAAAAAAAAAAAAAAAACTTTGGTGTCACTGCTCTTGGAAGTTACGCAACTTAAAAAATTCAGATAGATATAGATGCTGATTGGCAATAGATGAAAAATGAACTGGCCGAAGTACGGGTGTCGCTGAAATGGATAAAACTAGGTTACTTAGGAAACTATCTAAGTTGAAGAACTTTTTGCCGAGGTATATAATGAACTTAGCGAGGTAAAAAATGACGTCAATGAATTGAAGAATGAATTCAGTGAATTGAAGAACTTCTTTGAAGAATTAAAGAAATGAGTCACTGAAATGACCCCTGCTTAATAATGTTTCCAAAGCAATTTGAAGTAACTCGCTTGAACTAATTTATAGAGAGGAAAATTTATTCTTCAGTGACTTCTTTAGCGTGGCAAAATAAAGACTAAGGATCTGAACGATCATGTATTAAAATTCTATAATTTTACATTTCTCTATGTACTGATTCTAAATTGTGCATCCTTCTATAGTGTGTATTGTAGGTGAATTATTCTAAGTAATAATATATTCCTTTCTTCTTTTAATTATTTTTTTCTTTTTCTCTTTCTCATGATTACTTCAATTTAAAAGATTTCTTCAAAAATTGAATTATAGCTCTTAGTCAATTGCCTTTTTAGCCTCCCCTTTTGAAAATAAACTTACATAAGTACCATTGCTTGAGATCCCTTATTCACTTTTACTTTTAGAGTCTTCAAGTATTCTCGAGCGGCGTTTGCTACTTCCTTCTCTCCTCAAAAACTCTAACTTTCTTCTCTTCTTTTCATCAAGTTTCACTAAGATTTAATTGTTTCCATCTTCAACTATAATATCAAAACATATCAATGGCTCCTTTCTTGGAGTGATGAAGATGAATTGGCCTAGCTTGGACTCCATCTAAACGAGATATGTTTTTGATGACATCATCGAGCTTTGTTTGATGAAGGCGAATGAAATCCTAAATAATATGTATGAAGATGAGATTTGCTATTATAGGGAACATTTTAGGCTAGGTCTTCGTTTTCCTTTATGTGCAGTCTTGTTAGATATATTCAATTTCTATGGAGTGATCTTAGCTCAAGTTATGCCAAACTCCTTTACTAGAGGTCATCCTCTACACACACTACAATATGATCCATTGGTTGTTGAATCTATTTAGAAACTTGTTCATTATGAAGGCTTACAATAATGGATTGGTTCTATTCTCTACAATAATCAAAATAATAAGACTGATGTTCTTAGCCCTCGAAGCCCTTTTGGATAAAACTTTAGCACCATGCTCAATCGGTCTCAATTACATAAGAAAATTGTCCAAGATTCTTATGTGAATCATGTTTGTAGCAATCACCTTGAAGTGATTAGCCCAAGCGGATGCTAGGAGTAAAGTCCAAGAGTGAAAAAATTTGTTCTATTTTGTGAGATGCTGTGGATAATGGCTGGTGCCTATTAAGTTACAATCATTCCTAGAGGATATGATGACCCTTCACAATCTTACCTTAGAAAAGGATGAAAGATTGTCGATTCTTAAGAAGGTGAGCTTAAAAGTGATCTGGTTGCTCGAGGATGACTTTGTCAAGACAATGCTCATTTGTAAGTGAACTTACCACTTAATTCTTACTATTTTATTTATCATTTGCTTTACTTGCCAAGTTCCTCCAGTACTAATATAATGTTTTTTTGTAGACACTACTAGTGTTGGTTAAGTTCCTCCCCCTTTAGATGCTGAAATTGAAGGTTACTTAGAAGGTGATGGGCATGAGGTGAAATAGATTGAAGTTTTGTGAGTTGAGCCTTCAAGTGTAAGTATTCTAGACCCCATCTTGTTTTGTTATAAATTCCATATTCTTCTATTTTTTTTCTCATGTGAGTCATCTTCTTAATTCACTTTGTAGGAAAAAGCTACAAGAAAAGTAGAAATGAGAAAATATGATAAGATCTTCTTCACAAAGGTAAGCTCTCAACTATTGTAGGTTAATGACACATAATGAGATCTTAAGATGGATAAAGAGCTCACTAAAAGGGTTACAAAGATAGTAACAATTCCTCACTCCTCAAGAAGGCTAACTTCACTACATACTATGACTTCTATAAGTTTCTTGAAACATTTCTCTACTTTGTTGTTGTTTGATTTTCTTTTCTATTTATAGTTTTTGTAATTGACCTTGTTAGAAAAGATTGTAGGAGGACAATCCTCTAGGAGATCCTTCTCGACAAGGGTGAGTTCTCCGTTCATTCTTATGATTACTAACTCTAAAGTTCTACAAATGAAGGAAGGTAATAAGAAAATGAGAATAAAGAGGGTGTTATCTTGACCAGTCAGGCAATGAACCTAGTAAGAGGGTGAACCATCAAATAAGGACAAGGAGGTTATTGAGTCCTCGAGAAGGTGTCGCCTCCTCAAAAGAATAAAAGTGGTTCCTTAGAAGGCTTCTGCATCCCCTGAGGCTTCTCAAGTAGGACTTGAGGTACCCATAGTGGAGAAGGCACCTATTGTTAAAGAGGATTCTTTATAAAAAAATAAAATATTTTAATATTAAAAATGAATAAAGATATATGGATATTTGACTTATCCCTTGACTAGTATGATGTTGTGTTTCCTTGTACTCTCGTGCATTTGAGCATGGCCTAATTATCAATTCACAAGGTTATTATGAATAATTTGTGGAAGCAAAGAGAGGACTACCACATGCCATTGCTCTTCAGCTAAGGCATAACTTGTTAAAGCTCTTGGCCTCTTCTCATAAGAAGTTAATAAACGAAGTAGTTGCAATGAGAAGAATTATCAAGAATAACACTGAAGTAATTATTAAATTGAAGTAAGTCAAACTTGTTTGAAATTAGAAGATCAATCAACTGAAAAAAAAATGCTCTTGAAGGTTGCTATAATTAGATTGTCAAGATGAAGGAAAATTTGTTGTTGATGAAGAAACTATCCAAAAGCCAAAAAAAGAAGAAGAAATTATACAGAGGTGCGCCATAAAGAGATCACCGGCTTAAAAGTTATTATGATTGTGATCATGAAATTGAACATGATTGAAACACTCTATCAGAAAACTAAATCTTTAGAGAGCAAGAACATTACACTAATTCGTGAGCTTCAGAAAGTCAATGAGAAACTACCAGTTATGAAATCTCTTGATAAATTCTTGCCAAGCTCACAAAAAATTTGATATATCATAACCTTTTTCAAGAGAAATATAAAGAAGGCATTGAATTCTACTTGGGAAGCTTGGTCTAGAAAAAATAAACTTCCTCCAGTATGATTTAACTTTAAAACTTTTAAGAACATGATGGAAGAACTGAGCTTAAGTGATGAAAAGGATGATGATGATGGAGGTAGCTCTACTAATTTATAATAGTCATGCATATCGTTATAATGGTGATTGTAATGGTAACTTTTATATGAAAAATGGAATCCATCTTTCAATGATGATATCTTTTCTTTTATGATTGTTTTATGAATAAATGTTATGAAGTATATGAGATTTGCACTTGGCCTTGAATATAACTTGAAACTGAATAGATTTGCCTTTTTTTAAGAATGGCTGCATGAATAATTTTTGACTAATTATGAGTTCAAATTTGTAATGACCTTATTAACATGTTTGAAGTTATAACTCTTTAAGTTCAAGTTTCATGCTATCTTTGCTCTTAGTTGGTCTTTTAGTTAGGTCATCACCTTTAATATAATGTATATTAGACAATGTGTTGATCTAGTTGCGGTCTCAACAGAGGCTAACATTTAGACTTGTCGTAGAAGATCCTCACTCGTTACTCATTACATATCTTACAATAAAGGGGGGAGTCATGCCTTCTCAGTTGGACCCATCATGTAGTAGGACACTATTACATAAGGGAAAATATTTTTCATGCTTGAACATTACGGAGTATTATAATTATTTGTATTAAATATATTTTTAATGATGATTCCAAATATAGGATATATAAATAAAATCTTATAGGTAAATTCAAAAATTAATGAACTTGTTCTTGTCTTTGATAGATAAATGAAATTTCTAATATTGTGAATTATTGATAATGAATTCCCATAACTCGAATAACTATATTAACAATTAATGAATTGTTGTAATATGAGTTCCTTTTGGTGAATTCAATAATCTTGTGAGTGAGCACTTTGATAAACTACTACAAGTAACCTCATTATTGTGAATAGATAAACTCTCTTTGCAAATAGTTAAATTAATCTATGAATATATGTTTTCTTCTACACATAGATAATCTTTTATAAATAGATGATTTGAACTTTAGTCTTTGACTTTGGAGAATTTCTAAATAATCTGGGATCATTAGGATAAATTTCTTTAATTAAATGGCATTTTTATATGTAATATTGCTTTCTAAGAGTTATTATTATTATTTTGCAACTTTTTTAAATGCATTAATATGGCCATTTAATGTTCTCTTTTCCTTTGAATAATTTTGAAGATACATAGAAATTAATGACTTCATAAAGTGTTGATTGTCCTTCTTATATGACCTTTAGCTCTCCTTCAAGATTAGTTCTCAAGAGTTTGTGAGCTACACCAATAGAACTCTTGGGGGGCATTCAACATTCCTATAAGAAGTAGTCATATGACTTTTTAAGCTTAGTTTATTTTATTCTATTTTATCCTTTTTTGAATTATAAAGAAAGAAAGAAAGAGATCATTAATTTTTATCAAAAAATGTGATATAAATTTGATATGCATTTAGGGTATAAATTCATCTGAGCAAGTTCTTGAGTGTGGCTACCTTAAAAATAAATAAAAGAATTGAGAAATAAAAAAGTTTAGGGAAATTTTTTTTTTAGGTCATCACGAGTCCATATTCTTGGAGCCTTGTGTGAGTTGTTAGCTTATAAGCTCCAACTTCAACTTGCTCTTTGTATCACTTCTTAATGATGTAAGGTCCTATCAATGTCAACTTCAACTTGCTAAGAGCATTATTACGACCTGCTAGGTTGGCTTTCTTCGACACTAAATCATAGGCTAGAACTACTTCTTGATATTAATGTTGTAATACTTAGCAACCCTTCTTTCTACTCCTTGGTTGCTTCATTGATGATTGAATTTACAACTCCTTTAGTTTGTGAAGGACTTGCATACCATTTTCATTTGCTACTCTCCACTCTTCAAGCTTAAATTCTTCAAAATTTGATGTAGCTACTCTTTGAGAGGTAGATTGCATTTGAGTGGCAACATAGCTCGCTCCATGAGAAAAAAATGGCATATCCCTAATAGTAGAGAATGGAGTAGTCCTAAGATCCATAATATTCATGAAAGTACTTCTATTTTCTCTTAGTGCCTTCAACTTGTTTTCTAAAAGAATGAGAATAAACTTGTTTGTAGCTTCTACTTGGCCATTGGTTTTCAGGTGGTGAATTGAAGAAAAATTAAGGAAAATTCCTTGACTTTGATATTAGTCTTTTATTTTTTTTTATCTACGAGTTGAGTGCCATTATCTGTAATGGTCACCATAGACAGTATATACTTACAGTTGATATTTGTCCAAATGATGTTAATCGTAATTTCAATAGTGACATTAGCACTATATCTATTTTTAGAAGTAGTCAGTCATTACTATAATATACTTTCTATATCCTTTTGAAGGAGGGAATGGATTGAGGAGATCCATACTCCAAATAACAAGATACCATGGGTTGACAATTGACTGAAGCTTATGTGAAGGTTGGAGTTGTATATGAGCAAATTTCTAGCATTGATCACTTCATCTAGAGAAGCCCTCCACATCCTTACAAAGTGTGGGATAGAAATAACCTTATCATAGAATTATATTTGCTAATATTATTCCAATAAAAATGCTACCATATTCTCTTAAATGAACTTATTTTATATATTAGCGACTTTGCCTTCCTAGACATAAAAAAAGAAGAGTTGAGATGGATCTTCCAACAATTTGCCATCAATTACTAAGTACTATGTTAATTTAGTTTTAAGATTTTATGGGTTTGTGATGCCAAAAGGTATACTGCTAGTTCTAAGGTACTGAATGAAATGGTCTACCCAACTTGGTTTTGATTTTACATTAATCTCCACAGCCTCAAGTTCTTCAATAGTCTGGTAAGTTAGTTTTCGAATTAATATACTATCAAGACTTCACAATTTTGATATTATATTAGCAAATTGATTTTCCTTCATGAGGATATGTTCAATTATGAAATACTCAAAATTTCAATTCTTTCTTCACCTGGTACAAGCATATCTACATGATTTATTCTCTGCCTTCATATTGGCTATTCACTTGATTTACCATAAGTTGCGAATCTAATTTAACAAGTATGTGCTTTACTCTATGTCCTTGATCAAATCTCATACAAATAATCAAATCTTCATATTATGCATAATAATTTATGATCCTAAAACAAATTTGAATAAAGTGGCTCAGCGAAATTCTTATGTGACTATGGAGAATGATGACACTTGAGTTCCTAATGACCCATCAATAAATAAAGTCCATAACTTTTCTTTAGATATTTTAGCTTCTTTAGAATCAAATTTATATAAATTTTCTAGAAAATTAGTCAGAGCTTGTGCCTTAATCGTAGCTCTTGACTGGGCTCTGAAAATTAGCCACCGACCTCTCGATAATTTATTGAATTTCAAGTGATTTAAGGTGTCGGTGTAATTTTCGAGCGGACAAGTAGATAAGACACTACCTAGAGATTTCATCCTCATTAGATCTAGTTCGGGTTTCCTATAGCATAAATTATCCTCTCTTAGTGAGAGAGAACTTTTGATTAAAATTTGGTTGTTAGATCTTAATGCGTATAATAGTAGCATATGGAGTTTCAGAATTTAGATTATGAAATTTATCAATTCAGCTTAAACTAGATGGTTGGGGGAATGATGACATGCCCGATCTAGATCCCATGGTTCCATCATCCAGGGTGTCCGGTCAACTACTTAGTCGAGGAGGTAGTGACCCACGTGAAGGATTCTCATCGGCACATAGGTTATCGTCCAAGAAATCTTGTAGGCAGGGGTGGTGTTTGCTGGGGAAAATCTTAAGTCCACCTTAGATAGAGGTTTGCCCTATTAAGTATATCCTATGATTCATCAAAGCTGGGAGCATGGTATAGTCATGATCGTAATATAATGATATGGCCAAACCACCCGTCAAAGACTACGGTCATAAATGTTTTCTGGAGCTATGGTCAAGCCATGCAGTCAAAGGACACGGGTCACGTCCTTACTGGTGTTAGATTGATTGAGAGTGAACATAATAGAACACTTGATTTGACATTGGCTCCTTTGTGAGCTAGAATTTTCTTAATTTATCACCCCTGATAAATAGCTACGGAAGGTGGATGGATTGAGTTTGATTTAAGTTTTTAATGATAGAATTCCATTTAAACAGTTTCAGATTGCTACTTAAAAATTGATTAATTAGAATATATTTAAGAGCTTTAGATCCTCAACTCTGTTTAGGCTAACAGGATTAGATCTATCGATAAAAATCGGTTCTCGATATTTCTTGATTTGAAACTCTTTTATAGATTTTTAGGTTTTGTTAGCATCTAAGACTAACGCGGAAATAACCCGCATCCTCAAACATTTAAATTTAAGCATTCAACATAGTATCGGGGCCTATGCAGGTGTATAGTAATTTTAGTTAATTTTATGTTTGAATTATGAAATTGATTTCAGATTTTTTATTTTCCAACTTTAGCTTATGACCTTTTCATTAAAATTCACTTGAAATCTGTCCTAAGAACACGTGTATTTATAGCTTAGATAATTTTACTTAATTAGTGATTTAATTGATTTTGAAAATCATAATTAGAATGAAATTCCTTAATTTTTGTATTGAAGAAAAGCTCTATGATTTTTATAGATTTTGGTTTAATATCGTCTTACTGTATCTGAGTTCACATCCAGAAAAGACATTTTGACTTAGATTGTTGTTTAAAATATTACTTGCACTTTGTTTACTTGTTGAGTTTTTGTAATTCTCCCAATATGAATATGTTCAATTTATATCACTTTTGATAAGTTATGCTAATTTCAGTATTTATTACTTTAACCCTACTCATGCTTATTAGTTAGCATAGTAATCACATCCATATTTATATAAGAGTTATTAATAAAAATTTAGATTCATCCTTAACTCCACATCAAATCACATATTTATTTGAAAATAAGACTTCAAATTTATTGTATGTCTCTTATGAGTTTGGCATTTGTCTCCCCAAGTTTCAGAACTTGTTTAATTTTGAAATTTGAATAAAATAAAACTCATTTACCGCTTCAATTTAAGCCGTAGAGAATCGTAATTAGAGTTTGTGAGTTTAATTTTAGCCTCCTCAAATTTTACTTGCATTTTAAATGAGTATTCTACTCTTTCCAAAATTTTCCTTAAATGCTCTCCCCTATGTCTCTTTGATTTAACATTTATCTTTATATTTATCACAAATTCTTTTGTTTGACTTAAGTATGTAATTTTTTTATTTGAATTTTAGTCTAAATTTTTTGGCAGCCTCCACGTCGTTCCGTAGGTGTCAGTGTGTTTTGGCTTTCTCTTTCATCGTAAAGCGTGGCAGTGGTGTCTTCGCGACACCTGCCATTCATCGTCGCGCTCTTGAGCGTGAGGCCTTCAAACCAAGAGATAAATGTAATATATATTCATCCCCGCTCCCCCTTTTTTTAAGTCTAGAATTCATGAGACACATCCTGCTTTGTCCTTAAGAAATTGATTAGATCTTTTGTTCCAGCATCACCAAAGACAAGATGCTGTTGTAGTTGCCCCAGTTCACGAAGTCCAGCTTCTCTAATCACTTTGTTAAGCTTCCCTGCTATCTCAGCATGAAGAGAAAGCTTGTCAATTTTCTCACTGTATTGCCACAATAGGCGGGGTCGTACACCTGCATCACTCTTGATGTGATTGATCAACTCTTTAGATACAGGTGAACTAAAGAACACATGTGCTCTTTTATACAGAGGCGACCTTCCAGACATGTCAGATAGGAACATGACTACATTCTCTCTAGTTGGCTGCATAAAGTAAATAGTGTCCATTGCCGGCATTGGTTGCCTTCTTTTGTAAATGTCTTCAACCAATGAAATCCCTTCATCGGTGATATTAGGCATCTTGCAGGAACCTTCAATGTAAGCTTATTCATTATAAGTACCTTCCATCTCATTTTTGAATCTTTTGCACGAGTTGATCGAAGCATTTCATGCAATATACGGTCACGAGTTGCTTGCCGGAAATTCTTGTAATCCCCACTGCCGGATGACGGATCCAGATCAGGCATCACCATTTCTCAAGATTAGAAAGCGAAAATCAGCACTTCGCCTAAGACTCAACCTAGATCGTCTCCGCCTCCTAAAATGCCAAGGATTGAAGATTACGAGAAAATCAAAGGTGAAAGAGCGGGGACAACTCGATGAATGATTTGATCCTTCCCTACTAGGGCTCTATGAGCCAGAGAGTCACCGATCAGAGCAGGTTGACCTTGCAGAGGGAGGTTGGAGCATGGGAATCAAGGAAGAGACAGAGGGGAACCTTCGGTTTTCGGCTTGAAGGAAAATCAGGGGGAGAAGGAGCCGATGCTTGCGGTTGAGGGGTTTCTTCTGGTGTTCTGATGAGAAAAGCTGCTCAATGGCACTCGCTGCAGAAGATTATCCTTTCTCTCCGTGGACAGGGCTCGCTTCTGCAGTTCGTTGGGAACGAAAAAGAGAGCGACGGATCAAGAATGCCCATACTGAAATAGAGTTTGGGCGTTGGCCATCGGAGAAAGTAGAAGGCCAGGTGTTGTCAGGATGATGTTCTACTAGAGGGCGGAAGGAAGAACCATCTTGTTGGTCTCCGGCATAGAAGAGCAGTGAAGCATACGTGGGATTGGTTTCTATTTTGGAGGTCATCGCCCTTCACCGCGACTGTAGATATGGCTTCGACCAAGAGTGGGAAGACCAGCGGGAATAGAACTATTCGGTTAATCCTGTGTGTCTAACGGGGTGGATGGGAAGGGGGAATGGTTTCATGTGCTTGCAGTTTGATGCTGATGAGGGAATAGTTGTCGTTCTTGGGAGGGAGAAAATATTACGTCCGAGTACGTAGCTTTACGGCGACTCCACTGACGACATAGTGCTTTTTTCCTGATTAATTTAAGAACAGATAACTGACGGCCAGAATATATTTCCGCCCAACCGATAGAACGCTGATGGCGATTAACCTGCGACGTCAGAATACATTTCTCGCGGCCCACCCCGTAAGCTCAAAAAGGAAGAAGAACGAAACATTACCGACGCTCATTTCGTCACGTGAAGGATTTTTTCTCGCCTAGCCTCGCCATCGGGCGACCGGCCGCCGTGATATAAAATCATAAATTGAGGTATCAGGATACACGAGGTATTTACACGCATTCCTCAACTTGAATGAATTTAGGGTTTACTGTTTTCTCACCGCATGAAAAGATCGCTTTTTATAGTTATTTTCAGATTCAGATCTATTTCTGAGTATAACTTTTGTCTTTTACTTTTCCTTAACTGAGATTATGTTTATATTCAAAAGGAAGCATTTGATGAGCTGGGTATTTAAGATGATCAGACTTGCACTTTTGAGGTACTGACTTTTTTGATCTTTTTTTCCGCTTTTTTTTTGCCAACTCCTTTGATTATGTCGTGAGCATTGCAAAAGGAAGCATTTGATGGCGCTTTGGGTGATTGGGTGGATATTTTGCATCAGACCTGTACCTCTTTGAGGTAGACCATTTTTGACATTTTATTCCGCTTTTTTGCCAACTCCTTATGATAATGTTTGGCATTGCAAAGAAGTATTTGATTGCGTTTGGGTGATTTTGGTGGGTATTTTGCATCAGACTTTGTACCTCTTTGGAGGGTGCACCATTTTGACATTTTTTTTCCAATTTTTTTGCCAACTCCTTATGATTATGTTTAACATTATAAGGAAGCATTTGATCGCTTGGTGGTTTTGGGTGGTTTAGATCTCAGACTGTGTACCTCTTTGAGGGTACAGACCTTTTGATCTTTTTTCTAGTTTTTCCAACTCCCATGATTATATTTAGAACATTATAATGAGATTGATAGCTTTGGGTTTATTTGTATGCAGATCATGTACCTCTTAGAGGGTGCATAATTTTGACCTTTTTTTCCTTTTTTTGCCAACTTATGATTATGTTCAAAGGAAGCATTTGATGGCGGTGATTTGGGTATTTCAGACTGCACCTCTTGAGGGTACGCACCATTTTTTGATTTTTTTCCAATTTTTTTTAACTCATGATGATTATGTATAGAAAAAGAAGCATTTGATTTGGGTGATTTTGGGTGGGTATTTTGCTTCCCGTGGTACCTCTTTGAGGGTACATACCATTTTGACATTTTTTCCGCTTTTTTTAACTCCTATGATTATGTATTATAAGGAAGCATTTGACGCTTGGGTATTTTGGGGTTTGGTGCATTCATGTATCCTTAGAGAGACCTTTTGTCCTCTTTTTTTGCTTTTTTCTAACTCCTTATGATTATAGAGCATTATAATGGAAGCATTTGATGGGTGGTTTAGTGCATTCAGACTGTACCTTTGAGGGTACTTTTTTGACCTTTTTTTTTTTATTTTGCCAACTTCTTATGATTATGTATAGAAAGGAAGCATTTGATTTTTGGTAGCTTTGGGTGGTTTAGTGCATGTACTCTTTGGAGGGTACCATTTTTTTCTTTTTTCCATTTTATTTTGCCAACTCATATGATTATGTTGTGCATTCCAAAGGAAGCATTTGATTTTTTGGTTTGGGTATTTTGCATGTCGGTACCTCTTTGGAGGGTGCATCAATTTTGACCTTTTTTTCAATTTTTTTTTGCCAACTCCTTATGATTATATTTAACATTATGGAAGCATTTGATGTGGTTTGGTTTAGTGCAGATTCAGACTGTACCTCTTTGAGGGTACGATCTTTTTTGACCTTTTTCCAGATTTTTTTTGCCAACTCTTATGATTATGTATATACAAAGGAAGCACTTGATGGTAGTTTGGGTGATTTTGGTGGTTTAGTGCCAGACTGTGGTACCTCTTTGGAGGTACATACCATTTTGATAATTTTTTCCATTTTATGCCAACTTCATATGATTATGTTTAGCAAAGGAAGCATTTGATGGCGTGATTTTGGGGTATTTTGCATTTGTACCTTACCTCTTTGAGGGTACCATTTTTGACCTTTTTTTTGTTTTTTTTGCCAACTCTTATGATTATGTATATGCATAGGAAGCATTTGATGGCGCTTGGGTGGTTTTGGTGGTTTAGATTTGTAACTGTACCTCTTTGGAGGGTGCACCATTTTTTGACCTAATTACTTCTTTTTGAAGTTTACCATGTCCTGGGAAAAGGATAACTTCGAGTACCACCGCGAGAGAAATGTGTTCGATAATATTACAAAAGCTTTACCGATGCCACCGATTTTAAAGAGCTTCATCTCCATCAATTCATTGACTCCATCAAGCAAGATTGCCATTACATCGATCCCGTCGACAAAAAAGCAAGCTTTCCCGGGTGGGCGACATTCCTTTCACCCCGATGAAGTTGCATTGATGATAGGGATGCCAAACAGAGGGGAGAAGGTTGTATGGCGAAATCCCTCACCGTCAGCCGCTCACATCTGACTACAAGAATCAAATGAGATGGCTGTTGCAAAGACAGGCTAGATATATATTTTCTTCAAATCTATTTTTGTATATCACAATGGGTGACATCGAATTGATTGCTTATGATGATATAGATAGATTGAGTAACCGATGCCATTTGGGACTTCCTAGTTTCCCAATTTGATGTTATTGCATCAAAGATTCAGACCCAGAGGGCAGCTGGTTACATGAGTGGATTTGTCACTCTTCTGATGGTATGTTTTATATCTCCATTACTGTGAAATATAATGTCTTGAAGTTTACCGCTTTAATATATTCATTGTAGATATATACATAAGCATCATAAGCCCATCATCTCAACCCCAAAGCCAATGACGCGATGGGCTAAAATAGAGTTCCCAAAAAATGCTTTCACCGGTTTGGGAGGAGCGGTGACATATAATAATATCACTTAGTTCAAATAAGAATGTATTTATGTTAGTATGTCTTCAAAATTTTTTATCCTTTTACCCTGTGCCTTTCATTCGAGGACTTATTGGAAGACGAGAATTGGCTCCTTCAGTCAGAGTCCCCTGCCCAACAATCTACACATGTGGAGCCCAATAGTAGTCCCATTTTAAGTCCAATCACTGTAGCCCCACTGACTCTCCTTATATCTCTCCTCGATATTCTCCCCAGGTGTTTCTAGCCCCCGCCTCACTACCACGCAGACTTCATGGTGGAGAGGATGTCTGTTTGAAGGACGAGAGAGACAAGATCGCCTTTCCATACAACAATAACCCAGAGGTTGGATGGGCTTGATTTGTGCCGCTATCGAGGATGTTCTATCCGTGCAGGGGTCCTACCACCCCAAATGCAGGGAGGTTCTCACCACCAGGGGAAACTCTTCAGAGGCTACTGAGCTTCCCTGTGGATGGTACCCACGGGAGACTACCACGCACAGCCCCAGGAGGGTATGAGGAAGCTCTTGTGGAGGCTACCATGAGCTTCCATGCAGAGTTGGATGCTCAAAAGGGGAAGCCCGCTGGGAATTGACCGTAGAGAAGTTCTTGTGGAGGCCACCACCACACATGACGATGTCTCAAACTGAATGGCAAAGATTGAGCTGGTGGTTCTCGATAAGAAAGAGGAAAATTACTTCCTTTCACACACACTTACGTGAAGTCTCGGCAAGAACAAATGATGTGGTGGCTCCACTCGCAGAGAGCAGAGGTATTAAGTTACTTTTTTAAATTTGAGATAATAAAATAGTTTTTCACTAAATTTTTTATAGGTTACTGATGAGGCAATAAGATGCCCAGTGCACCGCTGGGTGGAGGAGCATCGCAGAGGTATTAATAATCTGAGATCGATCCAAAGTCATATTTCCGTCACCATCACTAAATTATTTTATAGTTGCAAAGATGAGCCAATAGAGGTCGATGACCTGTGATCGCCATCCGTGGTGGAGGAGCATCACGGAGGTATGCATCTCGAGATCGAGGATTTATTCATAGTGAATGTAGCTCTTCATCGCTAGCTTTTGTCATCGCAATTTCGTTGCATCGAGGCACTTCATGTTGTTGAGTTCTCAGAGTTGTTTTGCCTGCTCGATCTTATTGACACGCCGTGCTCTCCCGGGAGGACAAGTAAGTCACGTCCTTCATACGCAAAATAACCTATTCGCTTAGTTCGATCACTTTAAAATATTTATTACTTGCGGGTGATACAAGATTGGCCGGAATATCATTATTGCACGGGCGATCGATGAGTTCTTGGATCAATATCTCTCGATGCATTGATGCCTTCGCTTCTTCTACTAGAGAAATGCTCGCGCCGTCAGATGTCCCATATTTGTACATTTCATGCTTGTTAGTACCTGGGAATACGATTCAGCTTCTTGTTTAGATGAAAGTCGAATGTGTAATCGTTTCTTCTTCTCCGCAGAGTTATGCTACTAAAGATGGAAAGCAAGATGTTCATCCAAAGATATCATCATGACAAGTCGAGTTAATCTTACCCGCTTATAGATAATCGACTGACACTCTTTGGGCATATTAAATCGAGGCTGGTATTTTATGACTCATTGCCCAAACCAACCCATAAGAGCATTCTTCCCGAGATTGTAAGAACAAATTTGGTTCATCTTTACTTTTTTTTTCCCGGTCCAATTTATTGAAATTTTGTTATGGCTATTTAGATCAAATTACTTGTTGAAGATGTCGGGCGCTTTGAAGATCCAAGGAAATGGCCAATCGACATAGTGAGGATAGTACCCAAGAAAATAGTGTCGATCATGGAATGTTTGTTCAAATACATGGAGGCAAAGAATCGAAACCTCGGACTGGGTAGACCAACAGATTGGCCAAAGATAATGAATATATTTATGAAGTTCGCTTATGCTACATTTTGTTTGGGACTTAAAAATCCCAGGAAGTGAGAACAATATTATTTTGTTTGATATAAGATTTTGTTTAATGCATCTTAGGTTTAAGACTGTATTTTTTTTGGAGTGCATAGACTGGATGATATTTTACTCTTTTAACTTCTCCTCTCATCTCTCATATAGTTAAAGTGCATGGACCTCGGATGATATTTTATTGAAGACTCACCGCTATGCATGATCCGATGAAGCTCCCAAAGCTAATTCCAAGAGCTCTTCAAGTATCGTGAAGAGATCAATGAGGGAACTCATCTCTCTCTCTGCTTCGCCTTCTCCTCAAGTCACACAGAGAAGAAGAAGATGACTTGGCATGGAGGTGAATGCAATAAAGAGTGATTTCCGCCACAAAAGAGTGATTGCATTGTATATTTTCCTTGAATATTGAGCATTTCCTTGCCATGAAGAGTGATTCTGATTGTATATTTTCACATATGATATGGATCTATTTGTATTTGATATGATTGATAATTCTCGTGTTCAGTGAGATGGATCTATAAAAATTACCTTTCAAAATAAAAGCAAACAGATGATGATCAAATATTGAGTCAAAGTACCCTTTGAATAAATGCTTAGGTTTTTGCTACCGGAAATGGCTCGTGTTTATTTTATGATTAATGATTAAATATATTTAGTTGATATGTAGTGTAGTTATATCTGTGATGATTTAATTAAGTAGTGTGGTTTATTGCAGCTATATATATTTTTTATATTTCTGATTATGAGGTAAATGTTGATTAGTAATTCTATTTATTAGGGTAGATTGTTGCTTAGTTGTGCTTAACATGTTGGAATTTTTTTTCACTTTGAACATATTTATGAGCCAATTTATGCTTTGTCACATTAGATTGATATTGATGATGTTAATGATTAATACATTATGAGTGGGGCTTTTTTTGAGTTAAATCAAAATCAAATCATTGATTTGAACAATTATATAAATTTATGTTCTTATGAACTATTTCGAGTTTAACAAACTTCATTTTATGGTAACTCCAAATATTGAGAATTTCTATTATTCATAAAATATATATTTTAAATTTTAGATATTAGTTCAATGATTTGAAGAAGTTATATATAATAAATTTTTTTATAATATATCGCTTTGAGGCTTAATTTATTAGAAACAATTTTTTATAATAGATTATAATATATCCTTTGAATGCTAAACATAATCAAAAGGAGTTGGAAAAAAAAATTGAAAAAAAGATCAAAAAAGGTCTGTACCCTCCAAAGAGGTACAGTGGTACGATGCAAAACCACCCAAACCACCCAAACCATCAAATGCTTCCATTATAATGTTCTAAACATAATCATAAGGAGTTGGCAAAAAAAAAAATGGAAAAAGAGGTCTGTACCTCCAAAGAGGTAGAAATGCACTAAACCACCCGTAAACCACCCAAATTGCATCAAATGCTTCCATTATAATGCTAAACATAATCATAAGGAGTAAAAAAAAAAAAAAAAAGATCAAAAGGTCTCCAAAGAGGTACACAGTACGATGCACTAAACCAAAAACCACCCAAAGCCATCAAATGCTTCCATTATAATGCTAAACATAATCATAAGGAGTTGGCAAAAAAAATGAAAAATATCAAAAAGATCTCAGATTCTCCAAAGAGGTACAATTACGAGAATGCACTAAACCACCCAAACCACAAATCCATCAAATGCTTCCATTATAATGTTCTAAACATAATCATAAGGAGTTGGCAAAAAAAAAAGATCAAAATGGTCTCACTCCAAAGAGGTACAGGGTACGATGCACTAAACCACCCAAATCACCCAAACCGACATCAAATGCTTCCATTATAATCTAAACATAATCATAAGGAGTTGGCAAAAAAATTGGAAAAAAAAAGAAAGGTCTCAGAATTCTCCAAAGAGGTACACAGTACGATGCACTAAACCACCTAAACCACCCAAACCGCCATCAAATGCTTCCTTTTAATGTTCTAAACATAATCATAAGGAGTTGGCAAAAAAGGAAAAAGATCAAAATGGTCTGTACTCCAAAGAGGTACAAATGCAAAATACCCACCCACTTAAATCGCCATCAAATGCTTCCTTTGCAATGTTCTAAACATAATCATAAGGAGGCCAAAAAAAGGAAAAAATCAAAATCCAGACCTCCAAAGAGGTACATGACGTACAAACTAAAACCACCCAAACCACCATCAAATGCTTCTTTTGCAATGTCTAAACATAATCATAAGAGTTGGCAAAAAAAAAAAAAGGATAAAAAGTCATACCTCCAAAGAGGTACACAGTACGATGCAAAATACCACCCAAAACCACCCAAATGCTTCCCTTTGCAATGTTCTAAACATAATCATAAGGAGTTGGCAAAAAAAACTGGAAAATAGGTCAAAATTGATATACTCCAAAGAGGTTAGAGGTACAATGCACCAATAAAAAAAAAAAGGAAAACTAAAATATTCACTCCAAAGAGGCCACAATGCATGCAAAATACCAAAATCATCCAAACCGCCAAAAATGCTTCCATTATAATGCTAAACATAATCATAAGGAGTTGGCAAAAAAAAAAAAAAGTCAAAATTGATCTATTATTGGTACATATTTATTTACCGTCTAATGATTACAATTTCCGCCAGGGATTAACTCAATCACTATTGCTTAAAGAGCTACAAACACAAGGTCAAAATCTCCTACCAAACCGATAATGTCATGTATCAAAATGTTTTCCTGAGATAATATCCATCATCAGCTTAGTGTACCCTTCAGATTGTTTCATTGTGGAGCTCGAGTTAAATTCCTGCATGTAGAACATCGTATTAGTTGATACTTTCTTACGGCATCGATGTGTGATATTATGTGCATCTTGAAAAACACTTTGGCATAGGAGAAAGGTGATGCAACTTGTGAGGAAGCACCTCGAACGCTATCAGATCAGTAGTTTGGTTTCGCAACCAAAAAAAGTAGAAGGGTTTGAAGACAAAGAATATTTAAAATACCAAAAAATAATAAGCATAGAAAATTACTCTTGGCTTTCTGATCTCCCAATATCCCTTAAGCCTGAGTTGGAAACACCCTTTGACGCTTAACTGATCTTTTAAGATGTCTTTTCCTTATCATCATGGTTAACTTCTTCTTCCTAACTGCGCGTTGGAGGAGAATTCCACTTATTATAGAGTCGACATCATATAGTTTTTCTAGGGATCCAAGCATATAGTCCTCGCCTCTTATTGCCCCGTGTCTCGACGCTTATTTGATATGCATATCGACTTATGTGGTTCAAAAATAATGCCGTAAGCATTTCCGCCACATCTCTTAATTGTATGCACTATCATTGTAAATATCCCTCTTGCTCTAGACCGATGAGAAGATACTTGTCCCAATGCGACAACATCTTCCGACTAAGAACTCGATACAATGGGCACAAAGTAATCCCATCATCTCAAATTTTTTTGCAAGTACAAGTCACTTCTAGGTAGTCCTATCGAAATACACCCATGTTTTGATGCATTTTATTCTCTAAGTTTCTTACCAAATACTCCATGGCGTTGTCATCTGACTTAGTCACTGATAGGCCCCCAACCCCATGCAAAAATTCCTCTTCAAACATAGTGTAAACCTTTCTTGTATAAAACATACAGCCTTGTTTTAGAATTGACTGTCTTAACAATGAACAATCGATGACTGGTACACTTGAAGTCTTCGTCATGTTCATTCCAAGCCATGTCTCCATAACCTTTTCCAACCCCAAGAAACAATTTGGAGTAACTTGTTGGTTTAGATATTCCATGACATATATTGTTCGGACTCACTACGCTATGCTGGACAAGATGCCCATGCGTAATGAGTCCTTCATTGAACGCAGACCACTTGGATCTAATCTTATAAAGCTCGCATAACCAAGCATGATCATGCAAATTGCCTTCTTCTAGATGGCATCACCAAGCCTCTTTTTTAAACTCTTCCTCCGATTACACTTACTGCATTTATAAAATGTGCCTGTATGCCACTATTAGCAAAGAATGAACCTGGAAGGAGCTTTTCAAAATATGCCAGTCAACCTATGAATAAGGCACATACTTTAATAAATTTTCCTCTGCCATAAATCTTGATATATTGTTATAGGATGTCGTCATTCATCAACCAAGAAATGTTTAATAGCCATGAGAATGACTCAATTATCTCTTCGACAAAAAAGGCTACTCCAAATAATACATTTTGCCATGATGATTCCAACAAGAGGGGCACAAACGAGATTATATTTATTGAGTCGATAGCTTGTATCAAAACTATCACATCCCCAAAACAATCATATTCTATCCAGACATGCCATAAAAAAAAACTTACTAAGCAATGACTCATCAACTTGCACATCCCATGCAAACATCCCATCCGCTTTTGCCTTCCTTAAACAACTATATTAATGCATTACTCACCATCAAATCCTCAATCTTTTCTTTTCAATAAAATTGAAAGCATCTCTTTGTGAACCCGATATTCTACGCCGCCAACTTCCTCGCTAGATATAATGCATCGCTTGCTCTGCCTCCTCATTGTCTTCAAGACGGACGCCTTTTCATCGCTAATGCATCTGTGATCCGAGAAGATGTAGTCGGGCCAAAGAATGATTATGACTTTCGATGTTTTTAATCGTCAATTCCTCTCCAAATCAACAGAGAATCTAATCATGGACAACCGCTTGTATCAACTTTCCGAATTTTGTTTATTTAGATCTACTTCCCACCGCCTTTTGCACATAAAATCTTTTGATTTCAATTTCTTTGAGTTTGGCTAATAACTAGTATGGTCCTTCCAACAAGCCAATTTGATGTGCATAGTCACAAGATAAAGGTATATGCCTCCGCTTTCATTCTCATGCAAGGAGTTTCTCCAAATTTGGGTCATTAATGATTTACCACCAAACAGATACAAAAATATGTTACAAAATATAGATGCAAAATACCACCCAAAACCATCCAAACTTCCTCAAATGCTTCCATTATAATTCCTAAACATAATCATAACAAATTGGCCAAAAAACAAAAAAATTGTCAAAAGGTCAATTCTCCAAAGAGGTACATGAGTCTGATGCACTAAACCACCCAAACCACCCAAACCGCCATCAAATGCTTCCATTATAATGCCATACATAATCATAAGAAGTTGGAAAAATAAACTGAAAAAAGGTCAAAATGGTCAGATTCTCCAAAGAGGTACACAGAGTACAGATGCACTAAACCACCCAGAAACCACCCAAACTGCCATCAAATGCTTCCATTATAATGCTCTAAATATAATCATAAGGAGTTGGCAAAAAAAAAACTAGAAAAAGGTCAAAATTGATCTCCTCCAAAGAGGTATGATGCGCAAAATACCACCCAAAATCACCCAAACCGCCATCAAATGCTTCCATTATAATGCTCTAAACATAATCATAAGTTGGCAAACAAAAAAAAAAAAAAAGGTCAAAATTGTCCAGACTCCAAAGAGGTACAGATATGCAAAATACCCCCCAGAAATCACCCAAACTGCCATCAAATGCTTTCCTTATAATGCCCTCAACATAATCATAAGGAGTTAGCAAAAAAAAAAGGGAATAAAAAGGTCAAAAAAGGTCTGTACCCTCCAAAGAGGTACACAGAGTACAGATGCACTAAGCCCCCCAGAAACCACCCAAACTGCATCCAAATGCTTCCATTATAATGCTCTATACATAATCATAAGGAGTTAGCAAAAAAAACTGGGAAAAAGAGGACAAAAAAGGTCTGTACCCTCCAAAGAGGTACACAGAGTACAGATGCACTAAACCACCCAGAAACCACCCAAACTGCCATCAAATGCTTCCATTATAATGCCCTAAACATAATCATAAGGAGTTGGCAAAAAAAAACTGGAAAAAATGGTCAAAGAAGATCTGTACCCTCCAAAGAGGTGTGAGTACGATGCACTAAACCACCCAAACCACCCAAACCGCCATCAAATACTTCCATTATAATTCTAAACATAATCATAAGGAGTTGGCAAAAAAAATTGGAAAAAGGTCAAAATTGATCCAGAATTCTCCAAAGAGGTACACTGAGTACGATGCAAAATACCACCCAAAATCACCTAAAATGTATCAATCATGCTTCTTGCAATGCCCTAAACATAATCTTAAGGAGTTGGCAAAAACTGGAAAAAGGTCAAAATGGTCTCTCCAAAGAGGTACATAGAGTACATATGCAAAATACCCACCCAAAATCATCCAAACTGCCATCAAATGCTTCCATTATAATGCTCTAAATATAATCATAAGAAGTTGGCAAAAAAAACTGGAAAAAAAGGTCAAAATGGTTCAGACTCCAAAGAGGTACACTGGTCTGATGCAAAATACCCACCCAAAATCACCCAAACAATCTTCAAATGCTTCCTTTGCAGTGTTCTAAACATAATCATAAGAAGTTGGCAAAAAAACCTGAGAAAAAAGGTCAAAATTGATCTGTACCCTCCAAAGAGGTACATAGAGTATAGATGCACTTAACCCACCAGATACCCCTCAAACTGCTTCCAAATGCTTCTATTATAATGCTCAAAACATAATCATAAGTAGTTGGCAAAAAAATAGGGAAAAAAAGGACAAAAAAGGTCTGTACCCACCAAAGAGGTACACAGGGTACAGATGCAAAAAACCCCTCAAAATTAAATATTCGACAAAAAAAACATCCAAATTGCTTCTAATTGGATGTAATGAACATATTCTCTTCAGATAGAACAAGAATATCACTAATAAAGCGTAGAAAAACGCAGAAGCATTACCGATGAATTTCTATTTAATACATCCTCGCCTAAAATGGTTGTTATTTCAACGCGTTCTCCATCTTCATAGTTGTTATTTCTAAAAGATGACGATGATTTTCTATTTCTCTTCTCACCATTTTGCTTGGAAAAAACTAAACCAACCCTAAATGCATATATATTCCTTTTAAATTCCTCCCGCATTCCAACGATGCTTACTGGCGGGCCGTGGGAAATTTATTTACGACCGTCGCTTAATATGCCATCGACGCTTGGTCCGCCGGAAATATATTTAGCCGTCTCGCATTCTGCGCCCAGAAACGGAAAAAAAAAATCGACATGTCGTGGATTGGAGTCCGCACGTAAAGCTACGTGCGGACTCTGGACGTAATATTTTCTCTCTTGGGAGGGAACGGTTTGGCCATTTCATCGGAAGAGTGGGAGGAGGCTTCGATTATTTAGGTTTAGTTAATTTTTCTAAATATTTAATTAAATCTTAATTATGAGTTTTATACCAACACACTCATATAGTGATATATATATATATATATATATATATATATATATATATATATATATCAATCTTAGGTTATTCCGATGTTCTGGACGCAACGATGCAGTTCATTTTGAATCGGAGGCCATTTGGTTCAAGTCGGTGTCAAATTGGGTCAATTTCATCTCAAAATGCACGTCACCGCTTTTGACTACTCGACATTCGGTCAGACTTGTTCGAATTGGTTGTGAATAATCTTACTTGATAGATTTCAATATTTCAAAGCTAATGACACAATCAATTTCACGAACGGAGGTCATTTGATTTACGTCGGTGCCTCCTGACCTTGATATGCATGCAGACGCATTGATGACTCAAGCGCTTGATCGGTTGATCATCAAGTTGTGTGATATTTATATCTTGACCAGTTTCCAACTTCTAAACGTGATGACGAAGTTCGTTCATCGATCGGAGATCATTTGAGCTAATTTTGGCAACATCTAGTGTATTTTAACCTAGATTTATGTGATGTCACTTCTGATCATTCGATTTTGGATAGACTCGTTTGAATTGAGTGTAGATTATCTCATTTGATAGTTTTCAATATTTTGAGGTTTACTTAATTTAATCGCCACAAACGAGGTCGTTGATTATCGTCGTAGCTTCGAATATACGTGTACATTGATAGTTCGAGCGCTTAATTGATTGCTCTTTAGATTATGCAATATTTATATTTATATTTTGATTAATTTTGACATTCAAAATGCGATAGCAAAGGCCGTTCATCGATCGAAGGTCATTTTGACCATTTTTAGTGATGCCGAGTGCATTTTGGGCCTTAGTTTGCGTATTGTCACCTTCGAAATCTATCGAGTTTGACTTGTGGACTTAACTTTGACTTATGACACACATATGGAGGTCAACATTGACACATAAGAAATATTGAATTCACTAAATTTGACATCCCATTTAAGAAGTGTTCTAGAATGATTAGGCTTAGAAAGTATTGACTTCAATGGATGATCAATTACAACTTGTACTAAATGCACTTGAAAATATGGTCGAAGCCTCTACACAAAATGATGAGTAAGCACTAATTTCTTCATGATAAGATATCGAGTTCAACTGTCATCAGGATTTTACTAACATAATATACAAGAAATTACTTTCTGTTCTCTTTTAGGAGCAAAATAAAACTAATGGCTTCTTTATATACTTCAAGATACGTGAGCTACCTCTTCTCTAAGTTTAGGGCTTTGAAGTAGAGGTGAAGATGATAAAAGCTTCTTAAATTGCAAGAAAGCCTTGTGGTTGTCCTCAGACCATGCAAAGTGTTTATAACTTCTCAAAACTTTAAAGAAAATTGAACATTTGTCTTGATTTTGAAATGAATCTATTTAGGCTAGAATTTGATATGTCAAGATTTGAATCTCATTGATGTTCCTAGGAGATGGCATCTCCAAGATTGCCTTAACCTTCTCAAGATTGACTTTGATACCTTTTGGTGCCAAGAAATTTCCATAGTCCAACTCCAAAAGTACACTTAAGAGGATTGAACTTCATGTTGAATTGCCTCAGTGTATTGAAAGTCGCATTCAAATATTCAATATGCTCCTTTCGTGATATGCTTTTAATTAATAAATTATCAATATACACTTCAACATTTCTTTTGAAAAAAATTTACATTCATGTACTATGTGGTGTTAGTATTTTTTTAGCGTAAGGCTTTACATTATAATAATAAATACCATCTCTAGTAATAAAAGTAGTCTTTTTAGTATCCATTGAATGCATCTTGATCTAGTGATAACCAAAAAAAGCATCTATAAAGATCATGATAGAATATTGAGCTTGAATCTACTAAAGAATCATCACACGTGAGGGTAACTATCCTTAGGATAAGCGTAATTGAATTTGTGATATCGATTCACATTTTGCACTTTCAATTCAACTCTAGTACCATGACGATATTGGCAAGCCAGGTACTAAACTTCTTTGATGAATCATGTATCAACCAGTTTCTTCAGCTCTTTGCAAATAGTTTAACTAATTATAATCACTATAAGGTTGATCTTCTACTTGATCAGCATGGCTTTAGGATCTACAATCAACCTGTGATAGTTGACATTAGTATCAACACATGACATTTCAATAATAGTCTAGATGAATACATCCACATACTCTTTAAGTGTTGAAATAAATTCACCTTTTAATTCAACTCTAAAATAAGAACTTACTCAAAAGGTTATGATGGCTTCCCCTTCTTTAATGGAGACTTCTTCTACACTTTTAGTGACTTCCAAATTACTTCCTTTCTTCACCTCTGACTATAAAATATCCTCCTCGACATTGTTAACCTCATTTAAATAGTAGGTGTGGAGTTTTTTATTTAGAATAGGATGCGGATTTTGGCAATTCTTATTTAGGTAATCAAATGCATCATTAAAGGATAAATATACTATCTCAAGAAATAAAAATATTACCCTATAATGAATTCATTTATTTAATAAGGATTACTAAGGATGCTAGGTCTACAATGTACCATAAAATTTTCTCTTAAACTACATTAACAAGTAAAACATGGTTTATTTAGTGTAGGGTTCATAGTTCTTTATAAAGGCATGCCCCTATAGTTAATTACATCTCAAAATAAAGAAAAATTCTCTTAATAATACTCTTGATTAAATAAACTGATCCTCATTTCTATGGGTCTCAAAGTTTGTATTCAAGGAAGGGTTAAATTAGTAAATCAAGTAGGATTGATCCAAAAAAGAAAGAGTTATGTTTAGAGTTCAAATAGGAATAAGTAGGAAATACTTTTGATATTAGGAAGCCCATTAAGCATTTCAATCTATCATATTGAGCTTTATATCTTTGAGAATGAAGTTATTTAGATTTAAGTGAACATTTTATTAATAAAGCTAAGATTTAGATTTTGACAAGTAAGATTGTAGTAATGCCTAAGAGGTGAAGACTTATTCTCACAGCAAAAGAGAAATGGGAGGCTTTAGAACCTAAGTCTAAAGGTGCTTTTGACATACATCCAAAAGTTCAACCTAGTTTATAAAGTGAAATTGAGATATGTTATCTCTTTAACACATGAGAAGGAGATCTTACCTCGACTCTTCTAGACTTATTTTCTTCTTGGAAGGTGTTGCCAGATAACATCTTCTATGATTTAAAATCATGAGTTCTATCATATGAATGCAAGATAGGTAGGTTGTTGTATTTACGAAAGGAAGATAAAAGGTTATGCTCTCATTAACCCTAAATTATGACTAGTATGTTATACATTTGACTAATGCATCATTTTTATACTCATAATTTTATTTAGCAGACTTAGGTATGCAGATGGGCCTACATGCATGTTGAAATAATGTTATGGGCCAAATTAGTTGGAAGGGTGTTCTTCACTCAATGGTGTGACACTACCCTTTATCATGCAATGAGTGAAGACCCATCAAGGAAAGAATATCAATGCACAATTATGATTTTCAACATTACAGACCTATGACATCTAATTCATTTTTATTATTTAAACATAGGCTTTAGGTGAGGTTATGAGTTGTAATTATTTTTGTTTAAGTTGATTTAATTTAGTTGCATAGAAAATTGAATTTTATCTTATGAGCCTAGTTTTTCATTACAGAATAAAAAATAAAAAATAAAAAATTTAAAAAAAATAAAAAAATAAATAAACTTATGAAAATTTATAATTTTACTAGCAATGTGGCTGGGTATCGCTGTACACCCCACTAAAAGAAAAATGGGCAGTTGAGCTCTATCATTATATAGCCCAACCAAAAACTAAATTTTGATCTTTGAGGGTCTTCTTTTTTACTTCCTTTCTTTGGAATTGTCACCTTCTTCAGGGACCTCCTCTTTAAGCTTCTTAGGAGATCACCAACTGATCAGTCTACTCCTGCTAATCTTAAGCCTCATATATCCTAACCTAATTCTAGGATCAAATTATACTTTAAAATTTAAAAAGAAAATCCTAAGCCTTATAAAATAAAAGTTAGTAAAGTAAATAACAAGCTAGCAGGTAAATATCAAAACACTTGGGCTTAGCACCAATAATTACTAAGCCCACTTGTCCTAATGGGTCATGCTTAGGGACTTACGCAAACAATCATCAAGTAAAATATCATTCATTATTTTTATTTATTACAATAGTCCCTTTGAGCAAAACCCTATTCAAAAAATAACATTAATCTAAAAAGTTCCCTAACATTCAGATTGAGTAAGCAATCAATCATAGCCATTTAGACTAAAGTACTACACCATAAAATAATAAAATTATCACATCACAATAATGCACTGACTTAACCTAATTTTAGGGTCGATGACTTAATAATCTAGTGTGTGAAAGTGGTACTATGATATGATTGAGCTAGGCTTCTTTACGTTTAAGTTTTGATTTACATATGAGTTTTGTTTAATTTACCATTGGTGGTTTCTACTTTAAGTGATTTAATTGATTTCAAGTTTTATTTTAAATTTAAATTTATTTTTATGTTAAAGTTGAATTTAGGCTTGTTGACCTCATTTTTAGAATTAGCTCTCAACCTCTCCATCTTTGACATGGGACTCCTCTTAGACACTAAGAGTTCCTTAGTCTTAAGACACTTCTAGTGATTAGGTGAACACTTAACCTAATCCTAGAGACTTAGGAGAGTTAGCCGTAGGAATAGGTCATGCCTTAGGAGTGTTAGGAAAATTTGCCTACCTTATAGCTTGAACCAAATCCTTACTTCTTTCTTTCAAGTAAAACTCCAAATCCGAAACAACTTCAAACTCAAATCAACTTCAACTCCAAAAACAAACCTTAAATCAATTCCAATGGTTTTCAAATCATGAATCAATTCCAAATGATTGAAACCCATGATTGAATTCCAAATCAAAAATCCTTCCTAAGTCACTTTGATTTTATCTTATGGACTTAGCTCAAATCCAAATCACTTCAAACTCAAAAGATTTTCTGATAAACCATTTATATTCTCATTTATATACACAAATATAAAAGAAATATAAATTCAAATAACTAAAATTAAACCCAAAACTCAAATCCAAAATTTAACCTAAATCCAACCTAAACTCTTTCAAGATAAATCTTTGAACTCCTTCAAATCAAATCCAAATCAATTCAAACTCAAGAAATTTTCTCATAACCCATTTATATTCTCATTTATATTCACAAATATAAATAAAATATAAATTTACATAACCAAAACCAAATTCAAAACTCAAACACAAATCTACCCTAAAACCAATCTATGCTTCTTCAAGCCAAATTCTTGAACTTAACCAAATTAAACTCAAATTAATCCAAACCCTTGGATTTTCTTCATGATTCAATCATTCCTACAATCATGAAACCAAATATAAACATAAACTTCAATCATCAAACCAAAACTAAATTCAAAACTCAAACCCAAATTTACCAAAAACCAACTATGCTTCTTCAAGTAAAATTCTTGAATTTAGCCAAATAAAATTCAAATCAATCCAAACCCTTGGATTTTCTTCATGATTCAATCAATCCTTCATACATGAATCCAAATATAAACACAAACTTCAATCATTAAACCAAAATTAAATTCAAAACTCAAACCCAAATCAAACCCATGTTCATCCTTTGAACTTAAAAATTGTGAAATGAATCAAAACCCATTTTGACTTCAAAATCACTTGCAAATGGATTTATATTTCAATCATAAGTCCATATGTGAGTTCAACCAAACTTGAATCAAGCCTTGATCAGTCAATTGAGCCACTTAGGCTCATTTGACCCTAAGTGACCTAAAGTACCATTTTGAGACAAATTCTAATCCTACCCAAATTGGATTGAATTAAGCCCACTTAAGCCTCACATTGTGAGCAACAATCATCATGAGATGTTCAATATTAGGTCAAAACAAGTCAAACCTAAGGGTTGACCAAGTCAACACTTAGCCAAAATGAACCCAAACTAGCTAGAATCCATCATAGGCCAAATTGATTGAAACCATTGATCAAAATCAATTCATGATCAATGATTGAACATGACCAAGTTATCATTTGAGCCAAACCTAGCCCAATTGGCCACTTGACCCAAGTTGACCCAACTTGACCTTAAAAGTCAAAATGGGTCAAATCTTGATCTAACCCAAATCAATAACAACCAATGGGTTAAATTCATTCTAAATCACTTGTTGAACTTGACCAAAGCCTCAATCGGTCAACTAGACCCAACCTAGCCCAATTGACCATGAATCCAACTTGACCTAAAAGGTTAAATCAAGACAAAATCAAATAAAACCAAAATTGATTGAAACCAAAGCTTGCAAAATATTTCAAATGACCAACCAAACCTAAACCAACCCATAACCTAAGTCAATTGGGTCAAATGGGTCAAATTGGTCAACTTGACCCATTTGACCTAAGTGAACTCAAATGAACCAAAATTAAATATAAATCAAATTGAACCAAACCAATGATACCAAATGATTTAAAATGGTCATATAAACTTGACCCAACCCTTGGTTTGACCCAATTTGACCAATTGGTCAACTTGATCCAAGTTGACCCATTTTGACCTAAATGGGTCAACATGAGCCAAATGATATCAAATCAACTCCAAATTCCTTGAAATTTGACACAATCCAATTTCAAATTATTCTAAATCTGTCCAAATTAAAATCAAAGCCAAATGACATTCTACCCCTAGGTCAAAGAGTAAAATATGGTCAAATTCACTTGGAATTTGATCACACTCCAACTTAAGACCACTTGACACCCTCTTAGTGGACCAAATGGACACTAATGAGGGTGGTACACATGACCCATTGGGTTTGGGTCAACCAAACCCAACCCAAGACAAAAACTGACCACCCAATAGAAAATTCTCCACATGGAATCACTCCTACCCTCATTTAACACATCAAAAATTCTCCACTACTCCCCTTTGCCAAAATCGAATCACATGGCATCTCTAACAGCTTAATAAACCAATTCCATGTGATCAATTTGATCAAAATGATAAGGAAAAGCTCGGTAGTTCGATCCTTGTAAGGGGAGATACTCCCCTAATTCCACTTCATTTCAGATCTCTTGCTGTCGATTGAGCCATAGGAACTCAGCGGAAGCATTGCCAAGCTCTCCTAAGGTTTCCCAAGCTCAATTGAATTCTCCATTTCTTGATTTCCTTAAGCCGAAAATAGGGGAGGTGAGTGAGAAATCCACCTTGCCAATCCACAACAAAATTCCAATTGCTCTTGTAAGCACCATCAGAGAACCCAATCGAGCTTACCCAAGGTGTTTCCCAAGTGTTCAAGCCATGAGAAGAGGGGTCTAGATCAAAGATGCAAGCACTTGAAGCTCATTTTGTCCAATAGGAAGATCCACTCCATCTCAAGCCTCCAAACTTTCAACAAGGCTTCCCTACCTCAATGGTTGGGAGCACCGGTGATAGCCTTCGACGAGGTATGAATCAAAATCGAGCTTAGGCTAGATTTTCTTTGGTCCTTTATGAAGGAAAATTTCATCCCAAGTGAATTTGACCATTGGATGTAATCCTTATTGCTTCTTAATGGCGTGTGTTCAATCCCTACTCAATCCGAGCTCAAGTGAGCTCGGATCAAGCCTTAAGGGACAGATGATCACCGTCTCCCACAGGCGAGGGTAGGGATGAATCATGGACCATCCATCTCACATGTTTTGGATGGATGGTCCTGATTAATCCATGTTTGATCCTGTGATTAACCCTTTTGATACCACGGGATTGATCCTGATCATCCGATCAAAGATGAGATGGTCCAAGGGAAAGTACGTAGCACCACCGACTGACTGTGTAGCCGATGTGATAACTTAAAAAACCAATCCCTTCATGCCACGTGGAAAACGCACATCGCGTTAGCAGTTCATTTGGCTTCGACGGGATTAGTTATATAATTAGGGTTATTTAATTATCCTTAATCACTGAAACTTCAAATATTCATAACTAAATATAGAAAAATCAGAAAAATATGAATGAAGTCTCATTTTAAAGATAATTCAGTGATGAATAATATAAAATTATTTCTAATTGATTTTGAGTAGTGAATTTTCCTTAGTTATGATTTATTTGAAATTTTAATAACCCCTAATTACTCCTTAAAGGCTTCATTAATTAATTCCAAACTTCTTAGGCATGTTTTGGGGATGACCTCTATCTCCCCTAATTTTTTAGAATTTATTACTAGGTTAATTAGGAAAATAAATTTATGAATCCCTAATCACTCTCTTAATGTAATTAAGGGTAATTAAGCATGTGAACAATGATTTAATCATTTAATTAAGGTAATTGAACATTATTTAAGGTATTAGAAGGTTTATAAAATAATTTTTGGATATTTTCCCTAAGCTATTCCCTAAACCTCATTCCTGCCTTAATCCAAACCTAATTAAAGGTTAATCCACTAGTAATCTTCTTAATTAACCTAATTAAATTTTCAAAATCAATCTGAACTTAATCAATCCTTTGTTGGGTAGATACTTAGGTGTTTAATAACCTAAGTAAGCTTAAGAAAATTTGTTCCAAGCCATATGTGGGAAGGTTATGAAAGTACTTAATTAAACCCTTTAGCTTGATTAATAATTATGAGCCAATTGCATTAGGCCACTTTCTTTCTTAGGGTGCATTGCTGATTTAAATTCAAATGTGGTTGCATATTATATGTTGGCTCATTATTTGAATAATTATGTTAAGGAGGTGTAGGTAAGGGGTAATTAATAAACTTAATTCACACCTTAACCTAAGTAAAGTACAAAATCAATCTAATGGTTCTAAAAAATTAAACTAAAACACACACATGTGGGAGATGGACCAAACCTTTTCACATTTCTAAAATCAAATCAAAAATCAAAATTAAAATAAAATTTTTAAACAACTTTGATTCACTTTAAATGGTCTTATTCAATAGGATTATTTTAGGAATTAATTAGGGTAAATGAAGTTACATGCTTGCATCACTTTATTTCTTTCCTAGCATGCTAAATGGTGTATGTCATATGAAATCATGCATTCATGTATTTTGAAAAATAAATTAAAATGAAATGTTTCCTTTGTGTCAAATTACATGTTTTGGCTAAAGTCAGAATATGAATGGCTATCATCACTATTAAATTCATAATTATTTTTAAAAATTATAAACCAAAGATGACAAATGCAAGGTATGCTACTTATGATTACTTATAAGCTTGCATGTGAGTATAACATAAGTTGTGCATTATGTGACTTTTCTTTCTCCTCTCTTTTAACATAATTTTGATCATGATTTGTAAAGTGTATAGTTCATTTGAAAAGAACACAACACTTACTTAAATACATTCCTATTCATTCCTATGTTAATCTTTAAGAAGAGTCTTCACATTACACATATAAATTAAGCAACCAAAATCAAACAAATGAATACAAACCTTTTGCATGATTCTTTTTCCATTCATTTCTTTTGTACATGCACATGTATTTAAGAAAAGTGGTATATTAGTTTGACAACCTGGTTACGAGTTTAAGTAGCCCCAAGTAGGTCTTGTACCTTACACCCCGGTAGAAAATAATGGCACCGTTTCCTTTATGTCTTTCATACATGTAAATGTGCATTTGATTAATGGATAAAAGAATCCCTCTCTTTTCTACCTAACAAAATCATGCATCATGAAGCATCCAAATTTTCTTAAGCAACATCCCTTAGCATTCATCA
This sequence comes from Cymbidium sinense, assembly GCA_021442155.1. Classification (NCBI taxonomy): domain Eukaryota; kingdom Viridiplantae; phylum Streptophyta; class Magnoliopsida; order Asparagales; family Orchidaceae; genus Cymbidium; species Cymbidium sinense. The sequence continues at coordinate 166,119,764 of CM038216.1, read as the reverse complement.
TTAAGGTGTGCTAAATATTTACATTTGCATGTATAGATTTGCTTAGGATTCATCCATATGCATGCTACACATGTTGGAAAGAAATAAACGTTTATATGTTATGTGATAGTAATTCACTTTAATTAATCTTAAAATGCATTTCTTATTGAATAGGTTTATTTAGATGAAATCTAAATTTAGGATTAATTAAAACACATGATAAAACATTCACTAAAGAAAGATCAATTAATGAATCCACCTTAGAAATTACTCAAGGTAGGGAAGAAAGAGAAGTTCTCTTCTCTTTTCCTCTCTTTACAACTTAGTAATCAAGTGTAGGTTCAATCAAGCCAAATCAAATCACAAAATAAAGTTAATAAGTCAACTACATCATTTAAATGAAACCACCCTCTATGTTGAACTCTTTCACACTTAGAAAATCTTAACCTTAAAGCCTAGCTAAGACATACCACACAAGCCTTAAATAGCACACACATTAGGCTAAGTCACCATTTCTAGTCCTATGTTTAGGCGGTGCATGGTTTGATGCTTGATTTTATTTTCTGATGTGATATTTTAATCTGGATGTTAGGGTGTATGTGCATAGACTCAATGTTAGGACGATCTTAGTCTAACCATTATCTTCTGTAGAGGATTGTGCTTAAAGTAAATAAAAAATATAAAATACTTTTGCTGTGCAGGTTGCTTATACCCCTAAGAATAATCTAAAAAGTAGTCCAGGTGGACTTGGTTACCTATGTGTGGGGTGCTAAGTCCAAATTATTCATATACATGCTTGGGATTGTGTGGTGTGTTTAGCTAATCTCTATTTTGTAGGTTTTAGTTAGATTTACTTTTCCCATATAATTTTGCAATTAGATTTAAATGAATGTATGGGGATTAGGATGAACATTGGTCATAAGACTATGTCTTATGTACCATGTGAAGCCTTTAGAACAACCACCTTCCAATCAACCAAAGAAGAAAGAAGAAAGAAGAAAGAAGAAAGATGAAAGAAAAGAGTAAAAGAGAATAAAAAATGAAAACCCCCATAACATGAATTCCTTTTTGATTGTAATTAATTTATTTGTAATCCGGGTTGTATAAGAGTAGAGTTTGACTACTCAATTTCTTTTCAGGTATGTGTGGTGGAGCCCGACCACAAAAAGCCTCTTATTCTTTTGCACTAGCTTTATAAATTATTTGATGTTTGTTTAGCTTGTGCATTAAGATGACATGTTTTCCTAGTTTCTTCCTTGCTTTGATGAATGGCCTGGATGTGATTAGGCTTCTAGGAAAAAATAAAATTTCTATCCAATTAATAAACTCAAAACTAAAGATGAACAACTCATAATATCACTTAAAGCCTAAGATATAAAAATAAGATAAAAGATTTAGCAACCCTTTAGCTGGATGTATTATGTTTTCACATCATGCATAAAAAAAGTATCTTGCTTCACTCTTGCTAATGGAGGGCTTCCAGCTTTGCCAAAGAACTTGGCTTGACCTTTGAGAGCCATTGTAGAAACACACCTCCTTCTTGTTGATTTTGGCCCATAATCAAATTTCTCATACATTAGGCATATAAATCTTATAGCCTGTGTCAAATCAATTGTCCAAAAATAAAATTAAAACATAATAAAGTTTGCATTAAATTTAAGTCATTTAATCATGCCCTACATGATCTAGTCTCTTAGGGAGTGCGTTTAAGGACTTAGTTTCTTTCTAAATAAACAACAACTTAGTTATCCTGCAAAAGCATATGACTTGTCTACATGTATTTAAAACTGTAGGAGGAGTTAGTTCGCGGCCACCCCCACGCGGTTATAATTCCAAACAGTCGGGTGGTTTGTCCTCTATTATTGTGGTAAACCAAATACCCATTTTTTTCTTAGATTTAGGTCATTCTTTGGCCCTCGCCAAAGCTTCCTAGATTTAGGTTCAGAGGTTGCTACTTCCCTTTGCGGGCTACAAGCATAAATCCTCACCTCTTAGGCATTTCCATGATCTTGTTTTGTGGAACTGTAAGCCGTAGATTTCTAACAAAAATTCAACTCGAACAAATAAGTCACTTCAATTTAAAAAATATAAAGCTCAATTGTAGGATAGTTTGGGATGCTCATCAGGCTTCCTAGCATCGTGAGCATATCCTACTTATCTACTTTTAGTTTCGATAATAACTCCCTCCTCTTGATCAATCCCACTTGATCTTCTAAAAATAAATCAATTGATCCTATCTTTGAAATCTTTAGAGACAACGATCATTTACTTTATTCAAGAGTATTCCTAAGGAATCTCATTTCTTAGGATGTAATTAACTATGGGGGCTTGCCTCCATAGGTAACTTAATGAACCCGATTTAAAATAAACCCCAACTTACTTTTCCATGTAAAGTAAGGGAAGAATCTCTGGTACATATGAAGACCTATAGTCTTTAAGAGTCCTTATTAAGGTGATTAGGTCCATTATAGGATGGTGACTTCTATCTCTCGAGATAGTACATCATTCCTCAATGTCGTACTCGATCACCCTAATAAGAACATCTGCGAATCTACGTGGTATCCCAACAAGGCTGTTATTATTTTATATTTTCATTTATCATCCTAAAAAAGATAGATGAAGATATGAAATAAAAATTCACCATGATTTTTCTCACACTCACTGGGATGGTTCCTCTCAACCTTTGGTAAATGATCATTGTCTCAAGGATCGATAGTGGGTTTATACTTTGTGTAAATCCAAGACTATCTTTTTTTTTCATTGGCACTTAGTTTATTTCATCCTTAAGCTAGCTAATATCATTTAGTTTTAGGACCTCACTGTAGGTCTTAAAACCCATGTTGGTTTCCCAATAGAAAACAAAAATTTAATAAAAAAATAACTAAAGACTTCTCTTACCATTTCTATGGTAAAGTAGGTTCATTCCAAAAAATAAAGAAATAAATCCTTTATAAAAACATCAATTTCCAAAAGCACTTTTTCAAAATGTACATAATAAAATGTTTACACAAAATTTTTCATAAATCAACCTCATCTAAAAATCTTCATGATTTTTATATGTAGGATTATTTCAAAAAATCAAAATCGACAATCAAATTTTTAAAAACATAAATGAACATCCTCATTCAATTTATTGAATGAAGATTTCATTTTCAAAATTCAAAATCAACGATCAAATTTTCAAAAGCACAAATGAACATCCTCATTCAATTTCTTGAATGAAGATTTCATTTTCAAAACAAAACCAATAATCATCTTTTTAAAATTAACAATCATCTTTTCAAAATCAAACAACATTTGGATCTTTCATTTAGCATACCCAAATTTGTTAAGATATCCTTTTCAAAATAAAAAAAAAAAAATCAAAATTAAACAACATTTGGATGTAGCATACCCAAATTTGCTAAGTGAAGATCCACTTTTAAAATCAAAATCAAAAAATGAAACAAATTTGGATATTTCAGCATCAAAATTTGCTAAGTGTTTTCAAAATCAAAATCATTAAAAAAAAAAATCAAAATACACATTTGGATTTCCTTAGCATACTTAAATTTTCTAAGAATCCTCTTTTCAAAATCATCAAAATAAAACACATTTAGATTTACTTAACATAGTTAAATTTACTAAGAATTCTCTTTTCAAAATCATCAAAACAAAACACATTTGGATTTCATTAGCATACTTAAATTTGCTAAGAATCCTCTTTCAAAATCATCAAAACAAAACACATTTGGGTTTCTTTAACATACTTAAATTTGCTAAGAATCCTCTTTTCAAAATCATCAAAACAAAACAGATTTGGATTTCTTTAGCATACCTAAATTTGTTAAGAATCCTATTTTCAAAATCATCAAAAGAAAACACATTTGGATCCTTTATTTTGCATACCCAAATTGCTAAGTAAAAGAACCCTCTTTTCAAAAACAACAAAATATTTGGATTCTTCATTTAGCATACCCAAATCTGCTAAGTGAAGATTCCATTTTCAAATTCACACATGATTCACAAACAAGGAAACAAAAGAAGAAAATTATTTTCAAACACCTCACTTAGCATACCCAAATTTGCTAAAGTAAATTCCAAAATCACAAATCAAAATCAATTGACTTTACTTTAACATACTCAAATTTATTAAATGAAGGGTCCTCAAACAATCAAAAATCAAAATCAAATATGAACCTATGGAAGCATCAATCTCTTTGAACCCATTTTCAACATATACAATGGATTCTAGATTCAAAGATCTCCTTTCCAATTCTAAACTCTCTCCTATTACAACATATTCAAATTGTTGAATGTGGATTCAAATTATAAAAAAATGAATTAAAGCGAAAATCTGATTTGAACTTATTTTCAACTTTAGTCAGTCATTCAAATGGCAAACAAGTATATGTATTTATATTTTCTGGGATGGATTTGGCCTTGGATCGTGCCCCTCTTTATGCCCACCTCATCCATTTTGGTGAGGTTTTGAGGGGATCATATTCTGAGGGACCACCCTCATAATCAGAGAGTACAGTCGCATAAGTCATCATCATGTAGATGTCATTTGACTTGAGTCTCACTAAGGGAAGGCGTGGAAGTTCCCATAGAGTATAACGTTAGTGCACCTAGTTCCCTTGCAAGCTACCATTGGATCCTTCCAAGGGAAGGCTCCCATCCAGGATAGCCTCCCACATCTTGAGTGGGTCTACCATCCCACCAAGACTCGAAAATAAGAATGCATGAGTATCACCTCATATACATGAGGGAGTAGAGGCACTCATAGAGGAGTTACCTAGGTAGTGTCTCCTCTCACAGAGACAAGTTTCACCCTCTCTTCTGAGAGGAGACATTAGGAAGATTTCAAATTTGCCTCCACCTGTAGCTCACTTTGAGGCTCTTATCAGCAGTAGGAGAAGGTCGTATGCCAACCTTAGATTAGTTCTTCACCGAGTTGGCGCCTACAGAAGATTAGAGTCCGGGGCTCAATTCAATTTGAGATCAGTTATCCCCCACAGTGTGGGTAGGCACATCAGGCAAGAGAGGGCTGGAAGGCCGCACATCAAGATTACTAGAGAGACGTAGTAGGCAGCGTCACCATGTGGAATTTCCTACCATGTGATCATTATAATGGCATGTTATACTACCCATCATAGGAGAGGAGCTCCTATTCAGAGAGAGTTGGGGGTGACTCTACCACACCACTCTACTCCACACCCACCATCTCCAGTACAGGTCCCATCATCTATCGTTCCAGCAAAAGCCATGAAGGTTGCATCTTGGGAGAAGAGAGCCCCACTGGTTATGACTAAGAGATCCCATTCCATCTACACCGCCCAGGTGAGGTGAGCCTCCTGACCTTCTTGTGGTGTGAGGAATGGAGACTGATATCATAGTTGTTTCTCACCACCACCACAATAGGCAATGGAGATAGCAGTAGTCGAGGGAGGAGAAGATAGTTCAATTGCCCCCATGGCCATAGACCCTCCTAAGAGTACTACTCCATCCAGATCCAATGACAGCCATGAACATCTTTCTTCTAGTAAGCATTGCCCTCATAGGGTTAGCTCTCCAGTAGAAGAGTTTATATCTTTGCTCATGAAGTGATCCTACATCGTCGCCTGACTTTTTGCATGTTGGACGATCCCTAGATGACATTATAGCTCATTATCTAGTGGAGAAGAAGGAGATTTTAGGATATGACTGGTCTAACCTATAAAATGAGAAGGCCAATTTTGATCTAATGAAGATGATCTATTAGGATTCAGTAGGAGTGCACATGGTAGATACTAGGGGTTCTCTTCTTCGTGATCAGCAGACTGTGGAAGGTGATGTGGCCATGCAGGATGACACATCCTACTCGACCCAACACCTCCTTCAACAAATAAAATAAAAGGATGAGCAAATAGATAGGATGGGGAAGAGGCTTGAAGACTTGTTAGCAGCTATTTTAACACTTCAGAAGCAAGCCCTGGTAGTTCATCCTACTATTACAGAAACTGGTCCACCTGAGTTCTTGCATGTATTGGATCTAGCGAAGACTACACTCAAGAGCAACACCAGTAGAAGGTAGTGGATAGTACCTCCATAAGAAAAGGACTAAACTCATGAAAGAGAGAAGCGCAAGCTGAGGAGGATCATTGGTTCCAAAGGGTAGACCTACCGAGGAATTTGATGCCATCCAAGATCCTAAGGGTTTTGCCACCTTCTTTCAAGAGTTTGATGGCAGAACCTGAATACATAGCACACTTAGGCTATTAAATGTCTGGCAAGTGATGCATTACTCTTTTCATCTTTTATTAGTAGAAAGGTGCATAGCCTCGATTGGTATGCTAACTCCCAATAGTTTAATGAAGACTTTTGTTGAGCTAGAGAAACTCTTCATTAAGAGGTTTGTCGAGCTCAAAGGGTGATCAGAATCTCGTTGTGGCTCAACAACACGGGTGAGTCCCTCATTGATTATATTCAGAATTTGAGTATGAAATGCAAACCATATCTGAATAGCATGCCATTAAATTCTACTTAAGAATATTCATGCTTACCTTCATGCTCAAAGGTTTCACCATCATAATATTTGATCATCAACAAGGTAGCTAGCTTACAAGGAGAAGCCAAACAGTTACCTTTTCCAGATCAATCAATAAAGCCGAAGCCACATAAAAGTCATGAGAAGAAACCAGGGGCAGTGATAGCAGTAGACAAGGGGAAGCAGCTGGCCAGAGAGCAGTATGAGAGACCACAAGTTCCACAGTTGTCACTTCCGCCTCCTCTACCACCACCGAGGCCATCCTACCAGTCGCCAAAGCAGCCTCCATGGCCTTCGCCACCTCTTCCTAAGCCACATCCACAACAGTGGTACACATACCCACCGCCAGGTAGCTACCATCCACCTACTCTTATGGATAAACTAAACAACCCATATTCATTTAAGAGGGAGGTAATCAGAAAATCTTTAAGAATCTCTTAAAGACGCCATTGACCTAGAGGGAGGAAGTGGGAAAGAGCAATGATCCTAACTTTTTCTCCTACCACTGCATGCTAGGCCATGTTTTGGAGGATTACTTTATATTCAAGGACTGGCTTAAGCATAGCTTCAAGACAAGTGTCATAGTTATCCCGAAGGAATACCTTGTGGATCAACCATTAAGTTCCATCAAGATAATCCTTAGGTATACTTGCGATCCTCTCAAAACTAAAGAAGGTTGGGATATCTCCTTATCCTGAACCTCTAAGAAAATTGTTTCCAAAATCTAGAAACTTTCCTTATAGGTGCTTGAGCAGCTTGAATCTCCAACATCAAATAAGGTTTGCAAGTTGCCAAAGATAACTTGGGGAAAGGGGAAATCAGTAGCAGCAACCTATGCTAGCCCAGGATAGCCAAGTAGCGCATCCACTGACCAAGCCCAACTTCTAGTCCACAGTTGCAGCTACTACTTCAGCGAGCACCTCTACTTCAGCTAGCTCTTCCTCTAGTAGACATCTTGTACCAACAGATGAGGGCATCAAATTCCTCACCCCACTTACTTTACTTAACTTATATTATGTACCTTCTTCAAAATCCAAGAAATTAAGTAGTAAAGCTAGTTTGAATTATATCTGTGTCACTTCTGATGGGTTGTTTAACTCTACCTTTTGAAAACTCTTCAAGTCTAAACAATAATTAATAACCACGATCTTCCTCTTTTCGAGTTGGAACTTTCCTTCTCTAATATGGGTTCACCTCTTGAGATAGACTTGGAATCATCCGATTTCAAGGGTCCCATAGGAGAAGTCAGGTGAGCTCATGTAACCTTCCACTAACCTGCCATAAGAGATCACCGAAGTCAACCTCCATAGTAGAAAGGTTCTACCTCCTAGGGCATCACCTCAAGATAAGGGGAAATAAGTCATTGGTTTGAATGATCGAGAAGCCCCTCCACAGGATGCTCCACCCTTGGATATGCTTGTGGAGGATCAGCCCAAAGTGGATTACAATGCCCTCTCACCTAAGAAAGTTACCATCTAAGCTAAGCATATATGATGCCCTTGTCTTATCCAAAGAGATGAGAATCATTAATCAAGGCTCTTCTTGATCCAGATATGCTTAGCACACTATTGGAGAGAGGCACATTATTCGAGAAGCCAAGGAGTCACTTTCAGATGAAGATCTTCTTCTAGGGGACATGGAGCACAACCGCCCCTACATTATAGTGGACATGGATGATCTCACGGGTTCTCAGATCCAGTGCATCGGTGAACATTATGAGTCTAAAGACCCTTGCTTTGAGGATTGACATCTCCACAGGAGAGATGATGTTGAGAGAATTTAATGAAAAAGGCGAGAGGGTTTTAGGTTCCATAGTGTTACCTTTGGAGATAGGTGACTGGAAGACCGAAGCCAAGTTCTATATCATTGATTCAAATACTTCATTCACTGCTTTGCTCGGTAGGCCTTGGATACATCAGAACAAGATGATTCCATTCTCCCTCCATCAGTGCATCAAGTTATGAAAGGATGGGATTAAATACTGCATCAAAGGTGATGAAAAGCCATTTTTAGTTAGGGAGATTGAGATATATGAAGATGTGACCTACTATCTTTCTTAAAACACATTTCTCATGAACTTGGTCAAAATTTAAATACAAAAGAAAATAAAAAAGAAGAAAAAGAAAAAGAAAAAGAAAAGGAAAAGAAAAATGAAAGTTCAAGTTAATGAGAAAATGACATCAATGAAGAGGGAGAGCCGCATATCACATTCCACACATTTCATCATATATGGACATATGGGTAGATGACTCAACCTCCACCAAAGAGGCAGAGACAGAAATAGAGGCAGTTCTAGAGGTGGAAGACCCCTTGGCCATCCAACATGGGTTATTTTCAGTTCCTAGAGTACTATTCACATAGACTTGGAATCCAACTGGATGAGTCTCATGTGATTAGTATACCAACCAACCGGGTTTCAGAGGTGACACTCAAGCCAACATCATGAAGACCAGGCCTCCAAGCAAAGCAATGTATTTGAATTAGATTTATGTGAAACTATTAGGAACCTTAGCTCTAACCTCACTTTCATCTCAAAAGTTGAAGGTTTAGTAGGAAAGCCCCTAAGTCTTCCATTGATGTGAAGCCAAAGAGATTCTATTGGGATCATCATCCTCAAGTCCTAAAGTTGATGTAACTTGAGGATAATTCATATAAAGAATTAATGGAATTGCCTTTTGATTGGTACTGCTTGTGTTCTTAATCTTGCAAAGAAGGTTTGATTCCTTATACATGGTCTAAGCATAGTCAAAATACTTCAAAAGCTATGGAACAAATAGGCAAGGATGCACAATCAAGATCGACTAGGATTTATATAGTGGGTCCATGATGATGATGATTACTACGCTTGTCACCAATCATCCAAAGTCTGATGTTCTTTCTCAAACCATACTAACTCTTATGAGGATGTGTGTTTAGAAACTGATGATCCGATGATCTCCAAATCAAAGATGCACCACCAATTTGAAGAGGAGATCCATTCAATCGATAAGCTTAAAGAAATCAACCTCGAGATAAGAAAATCCAATGCCCAACATACATCGCTTGTTCTGAATGAAGAAGAAACCAATGACTTAGTTAGGCTATTAATTGAGTTTAAGGACCGCTTTGCATGATATGAAGAAATGCCGATTATCTCGACAGTACCCACAAACTAGCAATAGATCCTAATGCTAACCCTATCAAGCAAGCTCCTAGACGCATGCGATTAGAAATTGAACAACAGGTCATTTTTGAAGTCAAGAAATTGATCGATGCTTATTTTATCAGGAAAGAAAAATATCCTACATGGTTAGCCAGTGTCATCCTAGTTAAGAAGAAGAATGACCAAATTCGCATGTGTCAATTTCAAGGACTTAAACAGGGCATGTCCTAAGGATGAGTTTCCTCTTCATATACCAGAATTAATGGTGGACATCGCCTCATCTCATGCAATTTTCTCCATCATGGATGGGTCATCTGGCTGCAACCAAATCAAGATGGCCCCCGAGGATGAAAGAAACACTACTTTTCAAACCCCGATCAAAATCTATTATTATAAGGTCATGCCTTTTAGCCTTAAAAATGCTGGTGCTACATATCAACAGATCGTGACTCAGATCTTCAATGAACTCATTCATCATCAAGTTGAATGTTGTGTTGATGATCTAATAATCAAGAGCAAAGAAATGGAAGACCATCTCTTTGACTTGAGAGTAGTTTTCAAACGATTAAGATAATTTAACCTCAAAATGAATCCCCTGAAGTGTGCATTCGGAGTAGCTTTTAGGAAGTTTCTTGGTTTTGTTGTTAGACACTTGGAATAGAGATAGATCCAGAAAAGATCAAAGCTATCTTAGAAATGACACCCCCTAAAAGTTTAACTCAACTCGATCTTTTCAAGGGCGGTTGGCATATCTAAGACGCTTTATCTCCAACCTATCGGGAGATACAAACCATTTTCAGCACTTGTCAAAAAGAATGATAAGTTCAAATGGATGACAAGTGCCAGCATACGTTTGAAGATATTAAGCAAGATATTGGTGAAGCCAGTTCTAGCACTCTATCCTGTGTACCATCCTCTACATGATATTGGATGACTCTTGATGCTTTGTTGGCCCAAGCCAACGATGAAGGGAAGGAGAGTCTCTACTACCACATCGTCGATCCTCAAGTTAACTACCCACCTATTACATTGCCTAGCTTTAATCTTTGCATCCCAAAAGCTACACACTATATGCTTTCATAAGGTGAACTTGATTTCAGAATCAATCCATCGTATCTCATGACACAACCATGCTATCATGTTGACATGCTGGTCCATGATTCTCTCACAGTTTGATATCACATTCATACCCCTCCGTGTGGTAAAAGGATAAAAACTACAATTTCTTAGACACCACCCACTGATTCACTTACGATGATGAACAAATCATGAACTTAGGGGAGGTTGATAATCGCCATTGGGAGATGTATTTTGATGGTCGACTTCCTTTCATAAAGGAGAAGAACCACGATCTACTCTTCTATGAAAGTCGTGGTAGAATAGTTCTCTTAACTCCATCACGATGTGATGAGATTCTCATACTATCTCTCCAATCGCACCAACAATGAAGTCAGTATGAGGTTTTGATTGTATGGAGTTAGCCCAAGGTGTGTCAAGAGCATCAACATCTTCTAGATTCTCGCTCATCAACCAAATTTTTGGGTCTTACAAGGTTCTGAAACCTAAGCTTCTTCATTACCATGAGTATACCATGAAGCTGTTGACCCAAATCCCTGAAATCACCATCTACAAGATTCCTCGAGGAGAGAACACAATAGCAGATACTTTGGCTAAACTTTCTAAGGAATTGACATGTTCAAAAGATGAGTCCATATCAATAAGGGTCAAAAATAAATGGTGTCATTTTTTTTGAGATGAAATCTTCATTCAATAAACTTTGAAGGGATATTCATATGTGCTTTTGAAAGTTTATGATTTTGATTGAATGACAACCCATTCAAGAGATATCATATTGAATGGATAGGTTTCATTTGTGCTTTTGGAAAATTTATTTTTGATTTTGATTGAAAATAAAACTCCATTCAATAAATGTGGATATATTGAACGGAGAGGTTTCATATATGCTGAAAGGTGAGATCAACTTAACACATAATGTGTTGAGTGGAATTTCAAAATTGTGATTTTGGCTTGAAGATGTAACATCCATCCAACACATTCGGATGTATTGAATGGAAATGCCCATCTTCAAAATTTGTGCTTTTTCAAAGTTTATGATTGTTGGAATTTTATTTTTGTAAAGATGATCCTATATGAAGATCGTTAGAAGAAGGTGATTTAGGAAAATTTGTGTGCAAAACATTTTATTATGTGCATTTTGAAAGAGTGCTTTTGAAAACCAAGACTTGTATGAAGGATTTATTTTATCTTTATTTTGGAATATACCTTTCCTTACCATAGAAATGGTAAAGAGGAAGGGTTTAATTATTTTCTTTATTGATTTTATTTTCACCATTGGGAATTAACGGGGTTTTAAGACCAAAAATAGTTAGGTCCTAAAACCTAAAGATGTTGGCAAACTTAACTTAAGGATGAAATAAGCTAAGTGACAACGGAAAAGAATGATAGCCTTGGATTCATACAAAGTAAAAATCCACTTTCATTACTTGGAGACAATGATCATTTATCAAAGATGGAGAGAGGAACCTTCCCTAGAGTGCCAAAAATATGTGGTGAAATATTTCTTCATCTATCCTTGAAGAGATAACATTGACACCATGTATCCCAGATATTCTTGTTAGAGGTATATTTGAGGAGATGTATCTCAAAAGATAGGAGTCACCACCCAACAATGGTCCAAATCACTTGAATAAGGATCCTAAGGACAATGGGTCTGCAAATGTACCAGAGATTCTTCCCCTACTTTACATGGAAAAGTAAAGTAGGGTTTATTTTAAATTGGGTTCATTAAGTTTCCTAAGGGCAATCATAGTTAATTACATCTTGAAGATTCCTTAATAATACTCAATTAAGGTAAATGATCTTCTCCAAAGATTTTGAAAGGTAGACTTCAATCGATTGGTTTAATGAAAATCAAGGGATCCATCAATAAAGAAGTTCTTATCAAAGCCAAATGAAGACATAAGATGGTTAGATACAAGAAGAAGAACCCCAAATTATCCATGGTTGGGCTTTATATTTGAAAATTTGTTTGAGTTGATATTTTCTTGAATCAGCTTACATTCCATGATGTAAAGTCATGGAAATTAAGTGTGAGATTTTACCATGGTCCATAGAAGGGAGAAAACCTAACCTAAATCTAGGAGCTTTGGTGAGGGCCAAAAGCATGACCTCAATCTAAGGCAAAATGGGTATTTGGTTTTCCTTCACAAGAGAGACAAAACCACCCGACTATGACTTAGACGTGTGAGTGGCCGCCAACTAACTCCTCCTATGATTTCAAATATATGTAGGCAAGTCATATGCTTATACAAGATAGGAAGGTTGTTATTTATTTAGAATGAAACTAAGTCCTAAACACACCTAAGAGACTAGATCATGTGGGCATGAAAATGACCTAGATCTCTCCACATATTTTATTTCTATTTTTAAGTCAATTGACTGGCTTATAGGATTCATATGCCAAATGCATGAGAAATGAGATTATGGGCCAAAATCGGCAAGATGGGAGGTGTGTTCCCACCATGGCTCTCAAAGGTCAAGCCAAGTTCTCTAGCATTGATGGAAGCTCTCCGAATCAAGAGTAAAGCAATATGTTTTTATGCATGATGTTAGAAAAGAAAGTACACATCCAGCTAAGGGATTGCTAATTCTTTTATATTGATTTTTAATTTAAGCTTTAGGTGAAGTTATGAGTTGTTCATTTTTTTTAATTTTGAGTTGATTAATTTGGTTAAAGATTTATTTTTTCCTAAGAGCCTAATCATCATCCAGGCCATACATCAAACCAAGGAAGAAACTAAGAAAAGATATCATCTTAATGTGCAAGCTAAACAAACATCAATCAATTTATAAAACTAATGTAAAAGAATAAATGCCATTTGTGGTCGGGCTCCACTGTACAAACCCAAAAACAAATTGGATAGCTGAGCTCTACCCTTATACAACCCAGATTATAAATGAATCAATGACAAATAAGAAAGAAAATTCATGTTATGGGGGTCTTCATTCTTCATTTCTTCATTCTTCTTTTATTTTTTTCTTCTTCTTATCTTCTTTCTTCTTTGGTTCCTTCTTTTGGATGGTTGGAATATGGATGCTCCAAAGGCTTCACATATGAGATCAAACCAATGCTCATCCTAATCCCCATAACAATCATTCATAAATCCTAATATTTTTGAAATGGAAAAGAAATCAATACCTACAAAATAGCAATTAGCTAAACAAATATAAATCCCATGTATATAGCATATTTGACTCCCCACACATGGGTAACCAAGTCCACCCTATTGGATTATGCTTAATAAAGCACCTACACGAAAAAAAGTATTTATCTTTTATTAGGCCCTTAAGCACAATCAAAAGACAATGGTTAGACTAAGATCGCCCTACCATTCATTCTATACACATGCACCCTAACATCTAGACTAGAAACTATATATCATAAAATAAAAGCAAACATCAAGCCATGCACCGCCCTAACCTAAAGCTAGAAATGGTGACTTAGCCTAATGTGTGTGCTTTAGAAGGTTTGTGTGGTATGCTTAGTTAAGGATTTAGGGTTTAGATTTTCTAAGTATGAAAAATATTCAACTTAGAGAGTTTGTTTCATGTAAGTGATTTAGTTGCTTCAGTTGATTTTTTTTTGTATTTTGATTTGGTTTGAATATAATTAATTACTAAGTTGTAAAGAGAGAGAAAAGTGATGAGAACTTCTCTTTCCTTCCCTTCCTTAAGTGATTTCTAAAGTGGATTCATATTTGATTTTATTTAGTAAATATTTTTCTATGTATTTTAATTAATCCTAAGTTTATATTTTTCCCTAAACAAACATATTCAAAAAGAAAGGCATTTGAAGATTAAGTAAAGTGAAATAATATCTCAAAACACACATCACTTCATTTCTTTCCCAACATGTATAACATGCATATAGATAAATCCTAAGCATATCTATACATACAAATAGAAATGTTTAGCATACTTTATGATGAATTCTAAGAGAGTTACATAAGAAATTTTGGATTCTTTATGATGCATGATTTTCATTAAGTTGAAAAGGGTTATTCTTTTATCCATTTTTCACATGCACATGTGTATGTATGAAAGGCATAAGTGAGCACATGTTAGCATCTATATCAAGACCTATTTTACAAAGTCTAAAACTGGTTGTCAACTAATATACCACTTTATTTAAATACATATGCATGTACAAAAGAAATGAAATGGAAAAGCAAAGATGCAAACTTTATGTTTATTTAATTTTTGGTTTGTTTATGCAATTTATGTGTGTAATGTAAAGATCCTTCTTAAGTCATAACATGGAAGAGGATAAGAGAAGATTTTAAGAAAGTGTTATGCTCTTCTAAAAGAACTATGCACTTTGCAAATCTTATTCAAACCCATGTTAAGAGGAAAGAATGGAAACAAACATAAGACACAATTTTATATTCACATGCAAGTTTATAAATAAAGTATAAGTAGCATACCTTTCAGTTTTGATATTTAATTTATAAGTTTTCAAAATAATTTTAGATTTAATAGTGATAATAAAATTCATCTACTTTAGCCAACATGCAATTTGACATAAAAAAAAATATTTCATTTTAATTTAATTTTTAAAGGGATCTACATGATTTTCATATCATAACATTCAAACATGTTAAGAAAGAAATAAAGTGATGAAAGCAATGTAAATTCATTCACCTTAAATAATTCCTAAAGACAATCCTATGAAATAAGAAAGTTCAAAGTAAATCAAAATTTATTTAATGTGATTTTTGTTTTGAATTTGCTTTATGTTTGATTTAAAATGTGAAAGAATGCTTCTGGTCCTAACCCATTTCTCCCATAGTTTGATTTAGTTTGTTCTTAGATCAAATGATTTTATATTTTGTTCAGAAGGTTAAGTTAATTACCCTTCATAACAACTTAAATACTTAACCAAATAATTTTGAGCCAATGGATGACATAAAACCAAAATTTAAATCAATGCACCCAAGAAAGAAACCTAATGCAATTGACTCATGACTAATGATTAATTGCTAAAGTTTTAATTTAAGTAATTTCATAACCCTTCACATGTGAGTTGATTTTCCTTAATGTTTTAGGTTATTGAACACCCAAGCACCTACCCAAAGATGAATTCAAGTTTCAAGGTTTTAGAATTTTATCAAATTAATTGTAAATTATGATTAATCCCAAATTTGAAGAAAGAAATTTAAAATAGCTAATAAAAATATCACAAAATTATTTCTTAAACCTCATTTAGTTTATTAATTAACTCAATCGATTAAACTATTGATTACACACTTAATTCTTAATTACATTAAAATCTAAACAACCAATCCAAATTAAAATATTAATAAATCCCAAGAAAATTTGGAGAAGTCATCCAACTAAATACACATGAAAAGTTTTACAAATTAATGAAATAATCAATGGGTAATTAGCCAACTACATCCAAAAATCAAATTCAAAAATAAATTCAATCTATTAAAATCAATTTTATAATTACATTCAATTATTATCTTTTATATGCAATTTATTTCATTTTTTATTTTTCTACACTTATATGAATATTTTGACCATAATTAATAGTTAATTAATCCCCAATTAAATTGTTATTTTGTTGACCAATTAATCACACCGCCACATGGCTATGGGAACTATTAAAGTCCACATCATAGTGTCGATCAAACTGCCATGCTTTCTCCATCCAATGATCATGAGATTAAACCCATGATATTAAAGGATTAATCCATGGATCTTATGTGGAATCACCCGCCCATCCAAAATGCATGGATGTCAAGATCCCCCATCATCCCCAAAGATGTCCACTTCCTAAGAAAAGATTTGAACTTGATTGAGCTGATTCAAATAAAATCAACCCACACCATTCAAGAGTAGGAACACATCTAACCAAGCAGATTCTCATGGATGAGATTTCACTCACAAAGGACCACACCATGGCTAATTTGCTCGATTTAGTGGCATACCTCACTGAGGCTATCAATGGTCCAAGTGATGAGGTACCTTCATTCAAGATCAAGCCAAAAGATTTGGTTTGTGAGTGGATACTTCACCAAGCTCTCCTTCGGGCTCATGAAAACCTCCCTTGTTTGAGAAGGAAGGTGTGAACTCAATTGAGTTCCGTGATAAAGCTTGCAAAGTGAATTCGATTGGTTTGGAGTATTGAGTAAGATGGATTTCAAGTGGAGCTCCTATATTTTCAATCTAAGAAAACCAAGAAATGGAGAATTCTAAATCACTCTAGCAAGCTTGGAGAGGCTTGCAATGGCTTGCTCTAACTTCCTAAGCTCAATCGAATTGGAGAGATGTAAATTCAAATGAAATTAGGGGGAGTATCTCCTCAGAGAAATCGAGCGAGCTTCCTCCTTGCTGATCAAATTGATATTGTGTGGTTTGAGATGCCATGTGACTTGTTCTGAGGATGGTGAGATCTCCCATGTGCAATGAGTGGAGGAATGATCCTCATGTGCTCATGTTCAAGCAAGTGGTCGCTTTTGTCTTTGATTCTTGCACCCAAACCCATCAGGTGCACCATGTCCTTAGTGATTATTTGGTCCACTAGAGATGCCAAGTGTCCATGAAAAGGAATTGACCAAATTCCAAGTGCTTTTGATTTTATTACCCATGACATGGGAAAATGGTCATTTGGCTTGATTTCAATTTGAATATGTTTGGTATGATTGAAAATGGGTTGGAAAAGTTTAAATAATTTGGAGTTGATTTAATATGATTCTATATTGACCCATTTAGGTCAAAATGGATCAACTAGGTAAAGTTGACCAATTAGTCAAGTCAAACCAAGGGTTAAAATAAGTTCATATGACCATTTGAAATATTTTGGTGGCTTTGGTTTGATTGAATTTATTTATATTTGAATTTGTTCAATTGATTATTAGGTCAAATGGGTCAAGTTGAAGAATTTGACCCATTTGACCTATTTGATTATTGGTTTAGGTTAGTTAGTCATTTGAAATGGATTGGTATCTTTATTTCCAATCAATTCTAGTTTAATTTGATTTTGGCTTAATATGACCTCTTAGGTCAAGTTGGGTTCATGGTCAATTGCACTAGGTTGGGTCTAGTCCAATTGCTTTTGGTCAAGTTCCAATCTTAGAGAATGAATTTGATTGTTTCAATCAATTTGGCTTAGATCTTACACATTTTGACTTTTTAGGTCAAGTTGGATCAACTGGGTCAATCCAATTAGCTAATTACTCAAATGTGACTGGTCAAGTTCAAACATTGATCATGAATGAACTTAGATCAATGGTTTCAATCAATTTGCCTATGATGGATTTTGGCTATGTGGGTTTCATTTTATCTAGTTGGCTTGTCAACCCTTATGTTTGACTTGATTTGACCCAATTTGGGTGATTGATCATCTCATGATGTTGTTATCATGATGGAGGCATGGGCTTAGTTCAATCCAATTTTTTTAAAATTAATATAAATTTTTAGGTCAAGGTAGTGAGCCTAAGTAAAATAAATGGCTTGGTCAAAGCTTTATTTGAGTTTGATTGAACTCACATATGGACTTATGATTGTATTATTTTTAAAATTTGAAGTCAAATATTTTGATTCATGACAATTTCAAGTTCAAAGGGTCATGATTTGACTTGGGTTTGATTTTTTTGAATTTAGTTTTGGTTGTGATTGAAGTTTATGTTTATATTTGGATTCATGATTGAAGATTGATTGAATTAAAAGAAAAATCAAATTTGGCTTGATTTGAATTTGATTTGCTAAGTTCAAGAATTTAACTTGAAAGGCTTAATAATCTTGATTGAATTTTTGAGTTTTGAATTTATTTTTGGATATTTGAATTTATATTTCAATTATATATGTGAATATAAATGAGAATATAAATGGGTTATGAGAAAATTTCATGAATTCGAAGTGATTTCAACTTGATTTAGGCTAAGTCCATAAGAAGGGATGCATGGGCTTAAGAAAGATTTTGGAATTTGAGATTTGAATTTTGAATTTAGTTTGATTGATTTGAATTTATATTTCATTTGTATACATGAATATAAATGAGATTATAAATGGATTGTGTGAAAATTTTATGAATTTGAACTATTTTATTTAAACAAGTCCATAGAATCATGTGCTTCAATTTTTCAATCATTTTCAATTTGGAATTAAATTGATTTGACTTAAGGGAGGAAGAGGAATTTGAAAGCAAGTAAGGTGAAAATTTTTTGACACCTCTAAAGCATGGCCTATTTTTATGGCTAATATTTCTAAGTCTCTAGGGTTAGGTTGAGTGTCCACCTAATCACTAGATGTGTCTTAAGACTAAAGAACTCTTCAATTCTAAGAGGAGTCCTATGTCTAAGATTGAGAGGTTGAGAGCTCATTCTAAAAATGAGGTCAACAGTAACTCTCTTAGCATTCATCATAAAGTGTGCTAAACATTCCCATTTGCATGTATAGATATGTTTAGGATTCATCCATATGCATGTTACACATGTTGGGAAAGAAATGGAGTGATGTGTGTTTTATGATAGTATTTCACTTTACTTAATCTTAACATGCCTTTCTCTTTGAATAGATTTGTTTAGAGTTTTTCTAAACTTAGGATTAATTAAAACACATAATAAAATATTCACTAAACAAAAATCGAACATGAATCAATCTTAGAAATCACTTAAGGTAGGGAAGAAAGAGAAGTTATCTTCTTCTCTTCTTCTCTTTATAACCTTTAGTAATTAAGTAGGTTCATTTAAACCAAATAAAATCATCAAATAAATTAATCCAAATTAACTAAACAACTTAAATGAAACCACCCTCTAAGTTGAACATTTCCACACTTAGAAAACTCTAACATTAAGGCCAAGTTAAGCATACCAACACAAACCTTAAATAGTATACACATTAGCCTAAGTCACCACTTCTAATCCTATGTTAGGGTGATGTATGGTTTGATATTTATTTTTATTTTATGTATTTATTTTAGTCTGATGGTGTATATGAATGGTGGGACAATTTTAGTCTAATTATTGTCTCTATGGGATTGTGCTTAAGTTGTAATAAAAATATAAATGCTTTTGCTGTGCAGGTGCTTATACCCCTAAGAATAATCCAAAAGGCCAGGTGGACTTGGTTACACATGTGTGGAGTGCTAAGTCCAATATATACATATACATGCTTGGGATTGTATGGTTTGTTTAGCTAATCTCTATTTTGCAAGTTATGGTTAGATTTACTTTTTCCCTTTTCATGTAATTTTGCAATTAGGATTTTGGAATAATTGTTATGGGGGATTGGGATGAACATTAGTTATAAGACTATGTCTTATGTACCATGTGAAGCCTTTGGGGCATCCACATTCCAACCATCCAACAGAAGGAACCAAAAGAAGAAAGAAGAAAAAAGAAAAGAAGAATGAAGACCCCCATAACATGAATTTCCTTACCTGGTTGTAATTTTATTCATTTGTAATCTTGGTTGTATAAGGGTAGAGCTCGACTACCCAATTTATTTTCGAGTTTGTGTGGTGGAGCCCGACCATTAATGGCCTCTTATTATTTTTCTCTAGTTTTATAAATTGGGTGATGTTTGTTTAACTTGTGCATTAAGATGGCATCTATTCCTAATTTGTTCCTTGCTTTGTTGTATGGCATGTATGACGATTAGGCTCTTAGGAAAAAATAAATTTTCTACCAAATTAAACAACTTAAAATTAAAAATAAGTAATTCATAACCTCATCTAAAGCCTAGGTTTTAAATCAAGATAAAAGAATTAACAACCCCTTAGCTAAATGAGTATTACTTTTCTCACATCATGCATAAAAGCATACTACTTCACTCTTGATTTGGAGGGCTTCCATCCATGCTAGTGAACTTGGCTTGACCTTTGAGAGCCATGGTGAAAATACACCTCCCATCTTGCTGATTTTGGCCCATAATCTTATTTCTCATGCATTAGGCATATGAATCCTATAGCCTCAGTCAAATGATTGTCCAAAGATGAAAATAAAATGTAATACAATTTGTATTAGATTTAGGTCATTCTTCATACCTTTACATGATCTAATCTCTTAGGGAGTGAGTTTAAGGATTTAGTCTCTTTCTAAATAAATAAAAACCTAGCTATCTTGCATAAAGTATATGTCTTGCCTACATGTATTTAAAATTGTAGAAGGAATTACTTGGCATCCACCCATAGGCAGTTGTAAGTCTAAATAGTCGGGTGATTTATGTTCTCTTGTGGAGGTAAACTGAATACCCATTTTCTCCTACGATTTAGGTCATACTTTGGCACTCTCTAAAGCTCCCTAGATTTAGGTTCATAGGTTGCTACTTCCTTTGCAGGCCATGAGCATCCCACCTCTTAGGCATCTTTCATGACCTTGTGTTATGCAAAAGTCTTAAATTTCTAATAAAAATTCAACTCAAATAAATAAATCAATTTCAAAAATATAAAGCCCAATCATAGGATAGTTTGGGGTGCTTACTAGGCTTCCTAGTATCCTGAGCATCCCCTACTCATCTTCATTTGACTTTGATAAGAACTCGCTCCTCTTGATAGATCTCACTTGATTTGTTTAAAATAAACTAATCGATTGATAGTCCTATCTATTGAAATCTTTGGAGACAATGATCATTTACTTTAATCGAGAGTATTCTTAAGGAATCCTTCCTTAGATGTAATTAACTATGGGGCTTGTGTAGGAACTTAACTAACTCGTTAAAATAAATCTTGCTTTTCTTCCATGAAAAGTAGGGGATGAATCTCTGTACATTTTGAAGACCCATAGTCCTTAGGAGTCCTTATTGAGGTGCTTAGGTCCATTGTAGGGTGGTGACTTCTATCTTTCGAGATAGTACACCTCTCCTCAATGTAGTACCCGATCACCTTAATAAGAACATCTACAGATCTACGTGGTGTCCCAAAAGGCGTATATTTCTTTTTTCACTTATCCTCTTTTTGTAGAGGGGATAGATGAAGGAAGGAATAAATTTTCACCACAATTACATGAGAAAATGCTCAGGACTATTAAAGAAACATTGGAGTAGAATTTTCCTAGGGTTACACCTAATGTAGAGATTCATTATGAGTCATCTAAATAGACAATACTGAGAGAACAACCAATGGAGAGACCTTGGAGAGCTCTACCTACTACCTTGTTAGTGAAGATTGATCTTTGTCCTGCTATAGGGTTGAAAGATGATAAGAAGAAAGAATAAGAAGAGAAGATTGAAGTTAATTGATGGAGAGCACTTTCTCTAGAGAGATCATGGATGTTGAACCACCCAAGAAGTTTAAATTCCATATTTGGGTCATATAAAAGAAGATTAGTTCCTATAACTTTTGTTGAGTCTACTATTTGCTTACTGAGGATTAATGACATGTTGAAGTATCATCAAGCTGTACATTAAATTTTCTAGAGCAATACGTAACCGAATAACCTATGGAGGTTATAACTTATTTTGTAGAATTCAAGTGCATGTTTGTTGCACAGTTTGCTAGTGTTAAGAAGCTTAGTAAGAGTTTGCAACCATTTATGCAAATTCACTAACTCCCCATTAAATCTTTGATGAGTTTCATTATTTACTTCCAAAAGAAAATTACTAGAAGTCAAATATCTTAAGCCTACAGTGGTTCACACTACACTCACTCAAGGTCGATAAGAAGATCATTTCTACTATTTGTTGGCTCTACAACACCCAAAGATGCTTGCCAAGTTGTTAGAGCTAGCCAACCATCATATTTTTGTTGAGGAGTATAATTTTTTACCAAGTACATCTATAGTAAAAATAGGGAGCAATGACACCCTTAGAGAAGACAATTTAATGAATGATAGATGGAAGATGTTAGTGGCCTTATTGGACAAATTGATTGAAGAGATACAGATAGATGTTGAGTTCATCATTTTGAATGGTGCATTTGATTTGATAATCACAAAGGGGATCGAAGAGTGGAGAGAAGATCACCACCTCCAACTCATCATCTACCTACTATGATTCAACTGCAAGTCTTTATGGCCAAAGTTATTAAAGGCCATTCAAAAATACAACCTCCATGACCCCCAAATGAAGACTGAAGGTTGCCTGAGTGACCCGAGAAAATTTTGCTCACAGAGATTATGACCATGACATTGAGAAATTTCATCATTTAGAAAGCTTGTTCAAAGATCTCATTAAGGTAGAGAAATTAAAAGAATTCCTAGCTCCGAAGGAAAATATTAGGAGTCAAATAACGGTACCTTTCGATGAAATGAGCAATTAACCTGTGACAATGCAAGAAATTCATATTGCTTGTGTGGTTCTAACCATTCTTGGAGTTGACAATCTATAAGTATCTTATTGAATTAGTCTCAAATGACTAAGAATGGGAGAGGTGAATTTTTTGAGCTCATCAAATCCTTCGATGAATAGCCAGCAACCCATCATCTTTACTGATAAAAACCTGCTTGTTAGAGGTATCATGGTAACTTTGTTGATCAATGAATTATCAAATTAGTAGTATTCTTATATACGTTGAAAGTTATATTAACTTTTTTTGTTTAAAAGAGTCTATGGGAAGATAGAGCTAGGGAACTCTCATCTAGTTCACACTTTGGGGCCACTTTATGGTTACTCTGAGGAAACTAAAGCTTGTAGTTTCATCTCATTGCCAATAACCCAAGGAGAGGAAACAAAATTGTTTACGATAATGACATATTTTTTTATGCTAGATGCTCTAGCTACCCGCAACACTATTTTTGACTGTCCATTGTTAAACACATTTAAGGTGATTATATTCACTTATCATGTTTCCTTGAAGTTCCTAAGAGATGGGGAATTTATAATAGTTTATGGTGACTTGTTATTATCAATGGCTTGTTGTTTGAAGGCTATAAACAATGTCCAGGAGAAATGCTGGAACTAAATGTGAGAAAGGGAAGTACCTTTGAAGCTACTAAAATAATTGAGGAAGTCATTATCGGAGATACTAAAGTTGGCAATACCTTTAAAATTACTATTGATTTTGATACCAAGTTGAAAGGTGAGTTAATTTCAATGTTGAAGGAGTATATGCATGTATTCACTTGGTTCACATAAAAGATACCAAGCATCAACCTCTATGTCGCATGCCATAGGATAAAATGTTGATCCAAGAGCTAAGTTTATCAAGCAAAAGATGCAACCAGTAGTGACTATTATTGTTGAGCCAATAAAAAAAGGGGTAACAAAACTACCTGATACAAGATTCATTTAGGAAGAATAGTACCTGGATGTCGTTATGGTTTAAAAGTCTAATGATAAGTAAAGGATGCAACCCATAGTTTATGGAAGCTTTGATTTTACAAATTTGAACTCCACTTGGTTGCAACATAGTTATCCACTACCTCGTATTATTGCTTGGTGAATATAGCAATTGGATTCTCAATGATGAGATTTTGGATGTTTTTTGAACTATCACTAAATTAAAATACACCTAACAGATATAGAAAATGTTATTTTTATAACTAGAGATGATGTGTATTGTTATAATGTAATACTCTTTGGGCTTAAAAATGTAGGTGCTACTTAACAATGACTTATATATATATATATATATATATATATATATATATATATATATATATATATATATATATATATATATATATATATATATATATATATAATTCAAATTAAAGGAAGAAATGTTGAAATGTAAGTTGATGACTTACTGATTAAAAGCAGGTTGCGAAAGGAGCACATTGAAGATTTGAAGAAAATAATTGACACTCTAAAGAAATTTAATATGAAACTTAATCTACTCAAATGCATAATTGGAGCTAGATATGGAAATTTTCTAGGTTATTTATTAATCTTTGATAGGATTAATGTTAATCCAGAGAAAGTTAATGCTATTTTGGAAATGCCTTCTCTAAGAGATTTTAGCAAAATTCAAATGCTAATAGAATAAGTTACTAGAATTTGCATATTTATTTCAAAATTAGAAGATCTTTTTTAGTTTTCTTTAAAGTTCTTAGGAGCTTAAAGCAATTCGCTTGGAAAAAAGAATGTGAACATACTTTCATTCAATTAAAGAAGTTGTTGGCATCTCCATCTCTAGTCCTACACTTACTGAAGAATTATATATGTATCTTGGGGTATTATTGTGAGACGAGAATCAAAAGTAGTTTCCAACATATTATGTGAGTAAGATTCTTTGAGGAGCATAACTCAGGTATCCAATTATGGAGAAACTAGCAATTGCATTAATCATCTTTGTCAAGAGACTTTGACCATACTTTTAGCCTATTCTATACAAGCTATCACCAATTGCAATTCTCTTAAAGCCTAATCATTTGAAATGATTATTCAAGTGGGTAGTTGAACTCAGTGAATACAATATTCCTTACACAACTAGAATTGCTATCAAAGCATAGGTTCTAGTTAATAATTTGAATAACTTCTCTATCTGTCAATACCAAAGGTAATGAATTCTCTAAAGAGCATTTATAGACTCTATTTATGGATGGAGCATCCAGAGTTTATGGAGTTGGCATCAGAGTGGTACTTCATAGTCCAATTGAAATTTTACTGAGTCATTCTGTTCAAATATGATTTAGAGTTACAAACAATTAGGCTGAATATAAAGCTCTCATTATGGGATTGAGATTTATGAAATGAGTGAAAGTAAAGCATCTTCTCATCAAAGATGACCCCAGCTTGTTGTAAACCAAGTGAATAGGCAATTTGAAGAGAGACAAATGAGCATCCAGAGATATGTGTATAAGGTAAAATCAAAATTAGGAAGTTCGAATATTTTAAAATCAAACATATTTCTGAGAAGAAAACTAGTTTGCAAATCTACTATCCAAATTGGGAAATATTGATGGGATACCAATTCAAAAATTAACCCATCCAAAAATTAAAGAACCAGAAGTGATGGAAAAAGTCCCAACTAAGTTGGACAGATCATTATGTTGAATATCAAATTATTAGTATCATACCTTCTAGCATTTTAGATCAAAGAATATTCAAAATTAAATCAGTACAATACTTACTTATTGAT
Organism: Cymbidium sinense; assembly: GCA_021442155.1. NCBI lineage: Eukaryota > Viridiplantae > Streptophyta > Magnoliopsida > Asparagales > Orchidaceae > Cymbidium > Cymbidium sinense. Next base: position 166,094,090 of record CM038216.1, on the reverse strand, counting down.
GGTGAGTTATTTCAAAAACCAGTCTCATTATTATATCTTTATTGTATGAAGGAAGACCAAGTAAATAATGTATTAAAAGAACTCTATTCAAGAGAATATGATAGTCCTTCTAAAGGATGAAAATTAGCAAATTGGATCTTACTGAAATGGTTTCTCCATCCCATAGTATAAAAACATGTAGAAATTTTTTTGAACATTTTAAGTTATGCTGGAAATTTGCTCCAATGAGGCTCTAACTATCTCATAAGCTCCAACCTATTTCAACTCTATGGCTATGTGGGGCATGGATCTCCTTGGTTCCTTTCCACCTTCAAAAAGTCAAAGAAAAAACATTCTGGTGATGATTGATTACTTTACTGATGGATAGAAGTGAAAACATTAGCCAAGATCATAGTTGAAGTTGTTTGCAACTTCATCTAGTTAAACATTATTTGTAAGTATGGGTTACCTATGATTATTATTAGTGATAATGGCACTCAATTTGAAAAATATAAAATTAAAGGGTTTCTATCAAAGCTAAGAATTTTTTTTTTAAGTTTGCTTCAGTCCACCATCCAAAGACTAATGGGCAAGAAGAAGAAGCAAATAAGTTATTCTTAAATATTCTAAACAAGAAAATTGAAGGTGCTAAAAGTAAATGGGCTGAAGTACTTCCATATATCTTATGGGCTTTGTAAACTACTCCATTAACCACAATTGGAAAAACACCATTTATCTTTCCTTATGAAGCTAAAGTAGTGTTACATATAGAATATGATATGAGCTCTCAGGGAAGTATTATTGCTTCAAGTTTTGATGAATCTAAACTTGAAGAATTGAGAGAATTGAATAATGAAGAAATGCAAACAATTTTGACTTACTTTAGGAGATACATATTCAAATTTCCATGAGGCAAGAGGAAATCAAAAGAAGATTTAGTAAATATTATAGTTTTAATTTTAAAGAAAGACAATTCCAATTGATCAACTTGATACTCAAGAAGGCCAACCTAGTCGCCTATACTCTGGCACTAGGAAATTGGAGCGAACTTGGAGAAATCCATACATCATTAAAGGGCAAGTTGGAGTAAAAGTCTACAAACTAATTACACATGCTAGAAAGGATCTCATGAGAACATTGAATAAGAATGCTTTAAAAAAAATTTTAATTCTTTGATTCTTTTATTTACTATATATTTGAATATACAAAACTAAGGGAACTCATCTAGTGAGTTCTCCTATTATTAATTTAATAATATATAGATACATAAGTCTTTTATTTATTTCATTCCTTCTAATCAAGAAAGCTGAAGCAGAAGGAAATGAACCAAGATGAAAATTGTTAGATTACTCCCTATAGGAATGGTAAAGGCCCCTAGGAGTTTTACAAGAGAAGCCAAAAGAGCCCCCATAAAATAAAGCTAAAGGAGAGCCAAAGGTACATAGGAGAAAGTTAGTCAACACTTAGTGAGATCATTAAGCTCTTCTTTTTCTTTGAAAGATATTAAAGGGAAATCCTAGATTTCAATTCAAAGATAATGGAGAAAACCAAGATAATTCATGGTGATTTTATTAATTCATTTGAGCTTGATGAGCTCATTTTTTTCAAATTATTATTTATTCATTAATTCAACAATTTGATAGTTCGATGATTCATAAAATTTTTAATTTGTTGGAGTATAATTTTCTTAAAGTTAAGAACAACTGAATGGTTATCTTTGTCAAGGCTATTCAATTGAAAAGAGATCTACAATATTAATTATTTAGTCACTCATCCCTTTGTTATATTGATTTTATATGTTTTTTCTATTCAATTATATTGAGAATTTATTATAAAGATTGTTCAATTAGTAGAATTCGACATTCTCTGTAAAAGCTTTTCAATATTCAAGCAACAAAAAAATCCTTAGCCTTTGTAACATTATCCTAATGAAACACAAATTAAGTTAGGAAGGTAGTACTCTCCCTTTATGATAAAATGAGTGGGTCCCTTCTATAACAAATTTAAATGTTATCCTCAGATCAAGATAAAGTCAAGCCTAAAAAAACATTAAAGTCAACAACATATTCAAATGACAAAATAGAGCAAAGATATTAGTATGACTTAAACTGAAAGTGTATATTACTTATTTATGTTATCATGAATGATATTAGTTCATTCTTTGTATATTATAGAAGATATTCACATGGATAATGATATTATTAACAATATTAACCATCATATTATCAAAAGTATTAGAGAGTAATAGTTGACAACAAATAGGATATATAAAGTCTACAGGAAAGATTTGCTTTCAGTAGTTTTAAGGAAAAAGAATTACAATAAAGTTACATGTATAGAAAAAGGAAAAATATGAGAATAAAATAATGTTCCCTTAAGCATTGGTTGAACTACTATCATTGGATGGACTATCATCCCCATCTTCTTCATCTTCTATTTTGATCTCCTTGATAGGTGACCCTTTAAGAATTATTTGGAATAATCATTTCAATCTAAAAGTAACATTTTATTTTCTACAAATTGGTGTAAGCACTATTGAATCTTTTCCTTATACTTATCAGCACACTTATAGGAAGGAATGTTCTTTAAGTTAGCCAAAAAAGAATCTAGAGTTTGCATGTCTGACATTTGAGTCTTTAAGCTTTGAATTTATTCTCTCACTGAAGCATTTTCAAATTCCAAATCCACCAACTTCTACTTCATGAGTTCAACAAATTTAAAGCTTGAATCTTTTGAAGTTCGCAAGTCAACTGTCTTAATTTGATTTTTTTATAGTATCTATTTTTTGGTATTTATTATTTCTTCATTAGAAGATGCCATAGCCCTTAAACTAGTAATTTTTTAAAAACATTTGGTCAAGGCGCCCTTTAGCTACTTCATAGTCTCTTGGCTGGCTAACTCCTGTTGTTGATCTATTTAATTCTTTTTTTTGGAGCTTAATTACTTTTATTAATTTTGGAATCCTATCCTTTGATAACTAATCATGACTTTGTGCCATTTATAATTTATTTTTCAAAGCCATAACTTGGGTCAACATTATAGTCGTAGGACATAAATCCATTGGGACTTCTTCCATATCTTTATCAAAAATAACAAAATATATGGATAGGCCAAGATCATAAGTGAAAAGATATAAACACTGTCCTCATGAATACCAGTCCAAAGACATGTTGACTGTACAAGTATTACTCTCTTTATCATATACAAAGTTTTCTTTGTCCCAAAAGTTAAAGCTTCTTCTGTTGGGGGAGAACCTTCACTTTCAACAACTTTTGGAGCTTTTATTATTTATGCCTTTGTAATAAACCTTATTCTTTTGGAAGGAGGCTTTTATCTTTTGGAAGATACCACCACCTCTTTCCCTCTAACATTGGAGATCAATTCCTCTAGCTAAGTTGATTATATAGTGGTGGGAGGTAACGTTCTCTTTATTCTAATTATTTCTCCACTCTCATTCATTTGTAGAAAAAGTATGGTAACAATAATTGCTAAATAGTGAGGAGCACTTCCTCTTGTTGACATGGAGCAGCTAGAGGATAAACCTCCTACAACCTTTTGCAGCAAGGAAAGCTATTAAAAATTAGAAAAATCTAATAAGAAAATTGAATAATTCAAAGAAGTGGGGAATTTACCAAATGAGCAGAAGAACTAATGTGAGATGTTTAACTAAATAATCAAAGAACTCTTATAAGTATTACAACTCCCACGTCCAACTCGTGTTCAAATTTAAGGTCAGGGCATGATTCCATGACCATGAAAAGAAACAAGCTATCTTATGTTGAAGAAGGCAAAGAAGTCAACCTCTTGGACCACTTTTATTAGCCACTCGTTTAGAATAAAATCAAATGCATTAAGCAAAATTTACTGAGAGAAAGTCTCAAAATATTTTGCTTACCATTGGAGGATAAGGAACGAGAATATTTGATTTTGTTTCTTCATTCTCTTCTCCCCTCCTTCTAAATACACACTTTTCTAAGCCCAATTGAAGGGGATTTGTGTGCCTTCAACAACTATAATGAAAAGAAAAGGTCAAAACTTGGAAAACTTAATGAGTTCAAGGTAATATTAATGAAAAAAATTATTGAAGTAACTTACAAAAGAGCATGGATTTGACAAAATCATCATCTAGTAGCCCATTAATTCTCAACTTTAATTTACTTAAGATTGAGAATCAACTCTCTTCTTCTGAGGTAAGCTAATGGAGAATTGCCATTTCCTCCAAGAATGGCTATGGATTAGTTGGTAAAAACCACTAGTTGGAAGATGTTGTAAAGCAGAATTGGCTCTTCCACTCATGATCCTTATTCTCCAGACCAATGATTCAGATGTGGGAGGTGGTGAAGAACATAAAGCCATTATCGTGCATATTCATGGTTAAGAGATGGAAAAGTCAATTCAGTGACCAATATATATTCTTGTACCTCATAGTCTACTTCCTACTTCAAAAGTCAGAGTTTGATGTTTCCATCAAAGATGAACTTGCTTTTAAGACGTCCTAAATCCATCTTAGGCAATTTTGAAGCACCAAAAAATGAAACATCAATGAAAGCAACACTGTTTTAGCTAAACATATAAGCCATTGCTATTCATGAAGGAAAGAAGGAAAAATAAAAAAGAGAAGAGACTTCAGAGTTTTGTTAAGGAAGAGAGAAATATCTAAAGACTTGAAAACATATGATAAGCGAAAGTTAAGTGAAGATTCATGCCTTATTACTTATAGATTTTAAATTTTAAATAAAGGGACAAAAAATTAATTTATAATATATGATGCCTCATACACCTTAGAGATCTTTTCTTATAAAGTCGGTCATAAGAAAGAGAAAAAGTGCACTACTTTTTGGATAAAAAAGATAGATATACTATTTTACAATGGCAAAATAGTTACAAAGCATCTCTTCAATAGTTTAGAAATAGTTCACAAATGATACATGTTACATTATAAATAATGACCCAATTTAGAAATTAAAATTATAAAAAATTTAAAAACTTTAAATATGGGTCATTCAAGTTGTCATTTGTTATTTTTCCTTTAATCAAGAAACCCTTGAATAATGTATTTGCCATCCTCTATGAATTGAGTTGAACGAACTACCTCCAATTGTCTTTGGAAGATCATCACATGAGAGATGACCTTGAAAACTTGCTTCCTCTTCTCAATTAAGTAGTTCTTCAACTCTATCATATATTCTTTAATACTAATAGTATTGGCTTCAACTGAATACTTTATTTTCTCTATATACTTGATGAGTTCATGATACAATGACTTTGACTTTTTTTGAAATTGAAAATTAAAATGCCATGTATCTTAAAATTAATATCTAAAGATGAGTTTTGAAGTTTTTGGTGGGATTATCTGGAATGTGGGATGGTGTGAAAGTGGAAATACCTAAACTAATATAGCTTGTTTGGGCTGATTTGAATTATAACTTTAAAAAATAAGTTAAAATGTGGTAGATTGTTGAAAATATTTTTGAATGTTTAGGTTATGATATGTATTTATAATTTGGAGTAGTTGATTTTGAATGATAAGGTTTAAGAAGTTATTTAGGTGTAATGATCAAGATTAGGTCGAAAGAAGCTAAATAATAATATTATTAAGTGGAAGAAAAGTGTAGGCTTATGGAGGAGAGTTGAAGCCTTATTGGAGATATGATGTTAATAAGTATAAAAAAGATTAAAATAAGTTACCTTAGATATTGGAGCCAAGAAAAGTAAGAGATGTTGGATAGCTAGCTTTTCTATTAAGGATTATGAAGGTTTGGCCACCAAGCTCTCAACCTACAAAAATAACTCAAATAATTTATATTTTTCAAAAGATCTCCTTTCATTCCAACAAGGAGGCCTATTTATAGCCATTATAATCATCTTTTGAAAGAAAAAATTTAGAACATGTAGAGGAACTGGGATGACAATATTAATATAAGGCATTAAGTTACATTATTATTTTATATCATTCACATATTTTATACGCTATTATTTTATGTGGATTCAACCAGCTCACATGTCATAATTAAATTTCAAATTCAGAGTTTTAAACTTAGAGTTTTAAGAAAGAAGTTAAAACTTATATGATTTAAAAATGAAATCATACAATGAGCCTTGGTGGGCTAATGGGTTGAGCATTTTTCTTTCTTGAATTATTTTTTGCTTTAGCTTGAGATCTAATAAAAGAACCTTGAGCACTAATTTATTAATCCACATAATATTATACATCAACTCTCCTAGGCTCAATTAAACTATATACTATAGAGTTGAAATCTAAGAAGTCTTTTATTAGTTGTGAAGCTCTCCAAATTAGTGTGAGTCAATCATGTGTCTTCAATTGATGGCTTATTCTTCCAACGGATTAGAAAATGATGCTCAACAGCTGGATTAGTAGGTACTTCCTCGATGATCATATAGTTAACTTTAAAGAAAGATGGCTTCTACAAGTATGGAGTTATATCTCTTGCTAAAGAATTAGATTGTGAATGTAGAGATTCACTAAATTCTTCATTTGATAGAATACCTTCAATGTTAATAGCTAGATGAATAAGCATATTGATAGGAAAATCAAAGTGATAAGCATTAGTTTCAATTTTCTTAAGAAATTTAAAGGACCAGAGGCCTATCCAAGTAATTTTTTATTTAGTGGTTTGATAATGCTCAGGATATATGTGAGTAAAAATATTGTAGTAATTTAGTTTCTTGTATCTTCATGGAAGCTTTGAAAGTTTTTTTAGCAAAATAGAAGGCTACATTAGAAAATGCATAAGCTAATAGGTTTGCTACATCAATAGCTTGTCTTGGGTTTTGACCATAGACTATCTTAAAAGTTGATTTATTCATAGTTCTAGATATAGTATTATTAGAAATAAATTTTAAGGTTGGTAAATATAAATCTCAATTTACTAATTTTTTTCCAACCAAACACCTAATTTCCTAAGGTGTGATTAACCATTTTAGTTTATCCATCATTTTGAGTGTGAAAGGTAGCAAAAAATTTAATTTATTGTCTAATATTTTCTATAGTGTTTTCTAAAATTATGAAACAAATCTAACAACTCATTCAGAAACAATGGTTAAGGGGAGACCATAGAGTTGGACAATTTCTTTAAAGTATAATTTAGCTATATGAGAAACATCATTTGTTTTAGAATAAGAAAAAAATTGAGCTATTTTTGAGAATAATATTATGTCCGAAAGTTGTTCTAGGTAATCCTAAAATAAAATTCATCGATAGGTCTTCCCAAATTCTACAAGGAATGGGTAAGGTAGTGTATTGTCTAGACCATTGCTTGGTAGTCTTGGCCAAACAACAAATTCAAATTGAGCCAATAATTTTTATGCTAACTTCATAAGCCCCATATCGTATGAGATTTATTTTGATGATAACAAACACATGTTCAAATGCTACTAATCAAATTAAATTCTAATATGTAAGAAAAATTCTTCAGCTCCTAGTTTCTCAATTATATAAGAATGCTAAAGCTTTTGGACATGAACTGGGTGAGAATTTTTCTAGGAATAACTATATTAAGGCAAATGAAAAGCTCACTAACATAAATATATTATTCATTCAATTTAAAATAATCTATTTTAAATTATTCATGAATATTATATTTCAATTTTATAATTATTCTTTAAAAGTATTCATTTTATGGTCATGCTACATTTATTGTGCTTCTATACATGTTAAATTAAGTTCACATCTCATTAAACTATTTCCATGCTAAAATATATTTATTATCCATTTATTAAATGCATAAAATCCAATTATCCTGAAATTAATCTTTGTATTATTTTTCTCTCTCTTATTATCCTAGTTTTATCTCCCTTATCCTATTTTTCATCATAAACTTTTTAGGCTGAAATTATTTTCATGATTATTTGCTAAATAAATTATGTGAGAGTTATTCAAATTATTTCCATAATTATCTCATATTTTTTAAAATTAAAAAACTCATTTATTTGAATCTTTAATTTGAATTATTTTTGAATTCAAATTGAATATTCCTTTAATTACAATGCAAATTTAAATTCCCCTCTTTATGAAATGTTATGTAGCTGATCATATGATAATCTAGTTGATTTAATTTTAATTTATTTGAGTTAATTTAAATTCAATTAAAATAAGCTATGAAATTATCTTTTTTCCTTTTATATAAATTCTATTTTTAGAAACCTCCTTTGGCCAATCATATCTTTATTCAAATTCAAATTAATATCTTAATGAAATTTTATTTAAACTATCTTAAGATCTGATCCATCATCATTTAATTTGAATTAAGCACATTAAAATAAATCTAATCTATTTTATGAATGTAGCTTGGTTGAAATTTTCATGATTCCATTGGATTTAATTTACAATGCTCTAGAATAATTTCTTTCTTTCTTTCTTTCAATCCATTTAAATTGATTAAATATTACATGATATTTCATTTAATTGAAATTAATCCTATCTTGGAAACTCCTTGGCCAATCCTATCATGCCAACCCATCTAAATTAAATTTGAGATTTTTTCAAAAATCCAACATTGGCCTAATTTATCCAATTAATTAATTCATTTGATTAAACTGAATTACTTACCATTTGAATTTCCATCTTCCTTGGCTTGGCTGAAATCCATCTCATGCAAATTGAATTTCAATTTGATCAATTCAAATCAATCTTTCTTACCAAATAGGTTTCCCTCCTTTCCTTGCATTGGTCGAACCCATCACCCTTCAAATTTATTTTATTTTTAGTTGATTTGTATTTTAATTAATTCCAAGTTTACTTTCCCTCTTATTTCCTTCAGTTTGGCCAACTCTATTAACTTCTTATCCTACATATGTCTCTCTTAAGGTTAGGGTTAATTTCTTCTTGAATTTTCTCCTCTTGGCCAATCCCTTGCAAAAAGTTTTCCCTTGGAGATTTCTCATGGTGAATCAAGTGCTAACCTCTTCAACATTCTTCTTCTTCCTTCCTTCAAGTGATTTCTTTCAAGTTAGCAAAAAAGAACTTGGAGGATTTTCTTATAGCTGAAAGGTTAACAAGGTGCTTTCTTTCTAATTTGTGATTTTACATGCTAAGTGACATTGTTCTACTTCTTGGCTTGAGTTCCTTATACATTTGGTCAATTTGTTTTGTGCTTAACTTATCTATTTCTATACTTTCTCAAGTTGGCCGAAAGCTTTGTGGTTGATTGATTAAAGTGTATTATTGCAAATTGGTTTCTCTTCATTATTCCTACATGTTGTTCTAAAGAGAGATTATTGTCTTTGTGTTTATTTCATATAAAACACTTTTGAGTAACAAGTTTTATTACTTCTAAATCATCTCATCTTTTGCATAAATAATAATTTCTTTAAAAGGAGAATTTATTTGAGTTTATGTTCTTTCATTCTGCATATACATGTGACACATCCTAAACTCAAGTCTCTTTATAATCATATGACTGGTAAAATTTTTAAATCATCATTGTCCTACATTTTAAATCATTAACTAAGTCACTTTTTTTTATCAAGTTATTACTTTCTTTTGAAATCTTTTTAAAGTTTATTTCACATCATATACATCTTTCAAGCTTAATCATTGCATTCAAATGTAAACATCAATTAAAGTGAGCTATCTTTTTACTTTTATTTTCACTTGCTTTATTATTATTGTTGTTGGGTTGTGAGAACAAAATTATTTTAAAATTGAGAGTTAGATACTTTCATATTCCTCTTTCTTGTTCTTTTGTTGGGTTGTACTAGCTCATTAAGGAAAGTAGCTATTGGGTTGTACTTGCCCATTAAGGAGAGTACATGTTGGGTTGTACTTGCCCATAGAAGAGAGTATGGGATATTTGTTATAATCTCAACTTTGTTTTAGTGAATTTCTAGCCTAGGTGGCTAAGCGTGGACATAGGTCAATTTTGAGGATTGGTGGAACCACATAAAAATCTCTGTGTTCTCTTTTCTTACTTTTTTGCACTTTAGTTTTTTTTTCTATTACTTTTCTATTGTTTCTTAAATTTATATTTGTTGTAATCTCAACTTTGTTTTAGTGAATTTCTAGCCCAGGTGGCTAAGCATGGACATAGGCCAATTTTGAGGTTTGGTCAAACGTAAAATCTCTGTTCTCTTTTCTTACTTTTGCACTTTACTTTTTATTACTTTTCTATTATTTCATTTCACTAAAGTGTTATTATTAAGTAATTTAGTTTTCTTAAATTTATTTTAAACCCAATTAACCACACCACACACACACACACCTTGGTTTATAGTTAAGTAAAATTAGTATCAAAGCCTCATCTCAATTTTGGCTTAATATCCACTGAGTTTACTTATTATGGAATAAGTGTTTCTTAAAGGTACACTACCTAAAGAAAACCTACATAGACCACCTTTACTTGATAATGTTCCATTTGATTATTGGAAAAAATCACATTAGTACTTTTTTTCGTGGACAAGATTCTAGAATGTGGCATATGTTGACACAAAAGTATCACACATCCACTATTGATACAAATGGTTTAAAAGTTGATAAACTTTTTTATGAATGGTCTACTTTTGAAAGAGAATTGGATGAATTGAATGCAAAGGCTTGTAACATTCTTTATTGTGCTTTATTTCTGATGACTACATGAGAATTTTCATGCTTATTACTATAAAATAAATATTAGTAAACTAATTCTTACTTACGAAGGTACTAAAAAAGTTAAATATGCTCATATAAACAAGTTAGTACATTAATATGAATTATTTCACATGTTACCAAATGAAAGTATTTTTGATATGTATACTCGCTTCATGAAAATTATAAATATCTTGCATTTACTTAGAAGAAGGTATAAAAATCAAGATTTAGTTTATGAAATTTTAAGAAGCCTTCCAAAATATTAAGATGCAAAAGTTACTGTAATCAGTAAAGCTAAGGATTTAACCACTTATACACTTCATCAACTTCTTTGTTCTTTGATAGCATATGAATAGGTTATTGCACAAAGGGATCAAAATAGCTCTTTGCAAAAGATAGAGAAAAAAATTAATTACTTTGCAGGTGAAAGATAACCGTGAAGAAAATTTTTCATATTCAGATGCTAATAGTGATGAAATTGCTTTTCTTTCAAAAATGCTAGGAAATATGATCAGAAAGAAAAAGCACATGTATAGAAAATCTAAAATACATAAATTTCCAACTAAAATATTGAATTCAAGAGAAGGAATATTATGCTTCAATTATAAAAAGCTTAGTCAAATAAAAGGTGAGTGTCTATACTTACCTGAAAAAGAAAAAGCTGAAAGAAAGAAGTCTTCGAAAAATAAAAAGCCTCAGAAGAAAAAAAGAACACTTCAGGAAAATTTTGATTTAGAAGAATCAAGTGATGACACTATAGAGGAAGAAGCAAATATATATCTTATGACTGATCTGGATTCTACAAGTAAGATATGTGAAGATATTTCTTATGATGAATTAGATGATGCATTCAATCAATTAGCACTTGAATATAAAAAGATAAAAAGAAAATTAAATATGTTAGAAAAGGAAAAGAAAATTTTAGAAATGCATGCTTCATCTTTAGAAATAGAATATGTTGAATTAAAGCCTAAGAATGACGCTTTATAATATCAATGAACACTTGTGGAGAAGTTGAAAAGGAAAATTTATTACTTTATGCAAAATTAGGTTCTTGTAGTAGATTACATTCACATGTTCCATTCATTAGAGATAAGTCATCATATGCATCAAGATCATTTAGATTTAGGCCTTATGTAAATACAAATGTTACATGTAATTTCCGTAACAAAAATGATCATGTATCTTCTGATTGTCATGCAAGAAAATCTCAATCATTTCTTAATTTAGATTTTATTTGGATGCCTAAAAATAAAATAACTACATATACAACATAGCATTCATTGCATATTTTTTCATTTGGATGTGGACCCAAATATATCTATTTGACCCTAATTTTTTTTTTGTAGAGTGCCATCAAAGCAAAACCAAAGAAGGCATGTGGTACTTGGACAATGGATGTTCAAGACATATGATAGGTGATAAATCTAAACTCTTTTAGAATCTTGTGAAGAAGGATTTGTAGTTTATGGTGATAATACTAAATAAAAGATAATTGAGTTGGTTCTACTTATAATTTAATTACTTTAGATAGAGTTTATTTTGTTGAATGTCTAAAGCATAATCTTTCCATTAGTCAATTATGCAATAAAGGATTTAATGTTGAATTTCATGCATCTTATTATTAGAAATAAGAAAACTATTTTGCTTGTTGGTCATAGATACAAAAATATTTATCTTGTTGATTTTGAAAATACAAGTAATACAAATTTAAATTTACTATATTTTAAAGTTAAAAAGATAATGTATGGTTATGACATAAAGACTATGTCACATTAACATACATTTTTTAAACAATATTGTATAACTTGATCTTATTGATGGCTTACCAAAAATAGAATTTTGTTTTGGTTATGTTTGTGATGTATGTATTCATGGAAAATATTCTAAACATTCTTTCAAAAATAAAAATATTGTTTCTACAACTAGACCTTTAGAATTATTGCATATGAATTTATTTGGTCTTGTTAACTAACTTGGGTATAAATTTGTTATTGTTGATGATTCTTTAAGATTTACTTGGGTTATGTTTTTAATTCATAAAAATGATACTTTTGAACATTTTATAAAATTTATCAAACATATTCAATGTGATAGAAGTTTTCTTATTAGTAAAATTCAATCTGATCAGGGTGGTGAATTTGAAAATAAGAAGTTTGAAAATTTTTATGATGACTTTAGTTTAAACATAATTTTTTTGCTCCTAGAACCACTCAACAAAATGGTGTTGTTGAAAGAAAAAAAATTTTTAATTGAATTTAGTAGAGCTAAGCTTGATGATTATAAATTGTTGAAGTATTTTTGGGCAAAAGCCACTGACACTACATGATATGTTATGAATCATGTTTACTTGAGATCTCTTTTAAATAAAACCCCTTATGAGTTGTTATTCTTTGGTAAGAAACCTAAGATTAGTTATTTTCATATCCTTTGGTTGTAAATGTTTCATTTTGAATAATGGTAAAGATTCTTTAAGAAAGTTTGATAGTAAATCAAATGAGTATATTTTAGGATATTCTTTTAATGGTAGCTCTTATAGAGTTTATAATAAAAAAAATGATTGTTCAAGAATTAGTACATTTCATATTTGATGAAAACTTTACAGATTCTATTAAAGATGATGTGATTGAAGAAGTAGATGATTTTAAGAAAATAAGTTTAGAAGAAAATTTAAATGATTTCTTACCTAAGATTAGAAATTCATTAGGAATCATCAAAGCTTGATTATTGGAGACCCTTCTCAAGGATTTAGAAATTAGAAGACAATCTAAGAAAATGATAAATTATTTTTTGTTCTTATCAGATTGAACCAAAATCAATAAAAGCTTTAGGATCACTATTGGATTGCTATGGAAGAAGAATTAAATTGTTTGTTAGAAAATGATGTGTGGTTCCTAGACCTGAGATCAAAATTTATAGGAACCAAATAGGTCTTTAGAATAAGTTAGATAACTTGGGACACATTGTTAGAAATAAGGATATATTGGTTGCACAAGGATATACTCAGATTAAAGAGATAGATTTTGAAGAATCCTTTGCCCTGTAACTAGATTAGAAGCCATTAGATTGCTCCTTGCATATGCCTATTACAAAGAATTTAAATTATTTTAAATGGATGTAAAATTGCATTTTAAAATGTCATTATAGATCAAGATGTATTTGTAGAACAACCTCCTAGTTTTGAAAATGTAACATTTCTTGATCATATTTTCAAATTGAAGAAAGAATTATATGGATTGAAACAAGCTCCTAGAGCTTGGTATGATAGATTGAGAATCTTTCTTATAGATCATAGCTTTAGGAAGGGTAGAGTAGATACCATCGTATTCCTTAAGAATTTAGGTGATGACTTGATCATTATTTCAATTTATGTGGATGACATTTTATTTGGTTGTATGAATCCTTATGTGTTGAATTTTCATCTTTTATGTCCAAAGAATTTGAGATTAGCATGATGGGTGAACTCAATTTTTTTCTTAAGACTTTAAGTTAAATAATAAGAAAAAGGCACTTTTATTTATTAAACAAAGTACATCGATGACTTGATAGAGAGATTTGATATGAAAAAAATTTAAATATTATAAGACTCCCATGAGCCCCTCTACTAAGCTTATTTTAGATGAGTCAGGAAACTAGTTAATGAAAAACTATATAGAAGTATGATTAGTTCTCTTATGTATATTGCTATTAGTAGGCCTGATATTATGTTTGTTGTATGTTTATGTGCTCATTTTTTGGCTGATCCAAAAGAATATCATTTTACTAATAAGTGTATCTTTCATTATTTAATTGGCATTTCTAGGTTAGGATTGTGGTATTCTAAAAATATATTTTTATGTGACTTGATTGCTTTTTTTATGTTGACTTTGGAAGATATAAAGTAACTAGAAAAAGTATATCAAGAACATGTCAATTTTTAGGATCATCTAGAAAATAGAATTTTGTTGCTCTTTCAACTTCTAAAGCTAAGTATATAGCTACTGGAAGCTATGTTGCTCAAGTTCTTTGGTTGAAGAAACAATTAGAAGATTTTGTAATTGTGTTAGATCACATTCATATTAAGTGTGATAAAATTAGTACAATTTACTAAAATAATTCTATCCAACACTCTAGAACTAAACACATAGAAGTTTGACATCACTTTATTCAAGATCATGTGAGTAAAGATATGTGAATATTGATTTGATTAGCATAAATTTATAAATTACAACCATTTTTTATTAAACTTTTACGAAGAATGATTTTTTACCTAAGACACAGGCATGTTAGATCCAAGCATGTTAGTCCTAGAATAATTACATATGTTTGTCATCATCAAAAAAGGAAGATATTGTTGACTTCATAAGCCACATCTCATATGAGATTAATTTTGATGATAACAAACATATCTTGAAATGCTATTAATCAAGTTAAATTTAAGTGTGCAGGAAAATTTTTTTAGATCCTAGTTCCTTAGTTATATCATAATGGTAAAGCTTTTGGACATGGACTGGGTGGGAATTTTTCTAGGAATAACTATATTAAGGAAAATAAATACTCACTAAAATAAATATATCATTCATTTATTTTAAAATAATATATTTTAAATTATTCATAAATACTATATTTCATATTTATAATTATTTTTAAAATTATTTATTTTCTAGATAATGTGAACTAAATGCATAAACCATGTTACATTTATTGCACTTCCATGCAAGTTAAATTAAATTCACATCTCATTAAACTATTTTCATGCTAAAATATATTCAATATCGATTTATTCTATGCAAAGAATCCAATTATCCTAAAATTATTCTTTGTATTATTTTTCTCTCTCCTATTATCCTAGTTTTCTCTATCCTATCCTATTTTTCATCATAAATCTTTTTGGCCAAATTTGTTTTTCACAATTATTTTCTAAATAAATAGTGTGAGAGTTACTCAAATTATTTCCATAATTATCCCATATTTTTCTAAATTAAAAAATTCATTTATTTGAATCTTTAATTTGAATTAAGTTTGAATTAAAATTGAATATTCATTTAATTACATATGTAAATTTGAACTCCCTCTTTATGGAATGTTATGTGGCTGTTCATATGCTAATTTAGTTTATATAATTTGAATTTATTTGAGTTAATTTAAATTCAATTAAAATAAGCCATAAAATTATCTTATTTCCTTTCATATAAATTCTTTTTTTGAAAACCTCTTTATTCAAATTCAAGTTAATCTCTTAATAAAATTTGATTTAAACTCTCCTAAGATTTGATCCATCATCATTTAGTTTGAATTAATCACATTAAAATAAATCTAATCTATTTTAGATTGTAGCTTGGCTGAAATTTTCATAATTCCATTAGATTTAATTTTAAATGCTCTAGAATAATAGCTTTCATTCTTTCATTCAATAAATTTTAATTGATTGAATATTCAATGATATTTCATTGAGTTCAAATTTAATCCCATCTTGGAAAATCCTTGGTTGATCCCATCATGCTAACCCATATAAATAAAATATCAAATTTTTCACAAATCCACCCTTGGCCCAATTTTTCCTATTAATTAAGTTCAATTGATTAAATTGAATTACTTACCATTTGAATTTCTATCTTCTTTTGCTTGGAAAAAATCCATCTCATGCAAATTGAATTTCAATTTGATTGATTCAAATCAATCTTTCTTACCAAATAGGTTTCCCTCTTCTCTTTGTGTTGGTCGAACCCATCACCCTTCAAATTTGTTTTATTTTATTTGATTTTTGTTTTAAATACAAGTTTACTTTCCCTCCTATTTCGTTTAGTTTGTTCGAATCTATTAACTTTTTATCTTATATATGTCTCTTAAGGCTACGGTTAATTTCTTCTTGAATTTTCTCCTCTTAGCTGACCCCTTGCAAAACTTTTTCCCTTAGAGATTTCTCTTGGTGAATCAAGTGCTAACCTCTTCAACATTCTTCTTCTTCCTTCCTTGATGTCATTGCTTTCAAGTTTTCACAAAAGAACTTGGAGAATTGGTTTATTTTCTTGTGGTTGAAAGGTTAACAAGGTGCTTTCTTCTAGTTTATAATTTTACATGCTAAGTGTCCTTGCTCTCCTTCTTGGCTTGAGTTCCTTATGCATTTGGTCAATTTGTTTTGTCCTTAACTTATTTATTTCTATACTTTCTCAAGCTAACCAAAAGTTTTGTGGTTGATTGTTAAAGTGTATTATCGCAAGTTGTTTTCCCTTCATTATTCCTACATGTTCAAAAGAGATATTATTGTATTTGTGTTTATTTCTTATAAAACACTTGTTAGTAACAAGTTTTATTATTTTTAAATCATCTCATATTTTGGATAAATAATAATTTCTTTAAAAAGAGAATTCATTTGAGTTTATGTGCTTTCATTTTGCATATACATGTGACACTTCCTAAACTCAAGTCTCTTTATAATCATTTGATTGGTAAAGTTTTTAAATCATTATTGTCCTACATTTTAAATCATTAATTAAATCACTTGTTTTAATCTTTTTATAATTTATTTCACATCATATACATCTTTCAAGCTTAATCATTGTATTCAAATTTAAACATCAATTAAAGTGAGCTATTTTTTTTACTTTTATTTTCACTTGCATTGATATTATTGTAGTTGGGTTGTGAGTGCAAAATTATTTTTAAATTGAGAGTTATGTACTTTCATATTCCTCTTTCTTATTCTCTTTTTGGGTTGCACTTGCCTATTAAGAAAAGTATGTGTTGGGTTGTACTTGCCCATTAAGGAGAGTATGTGTTGGGTTGTACTTGCCCATTAAGGAGAGTATGTGTTGGGTTGTACTTGCCTAAGAAGGAGAGTACGGGAGATTTGTCATAATCTCAACTTTGTTTTGGTGAATTCATAGCCTGGGTGGCTAGGTGTAGACATAGGTCAATTTTGGAGTTTGGCTGAACCACATAAAAGTCAATGTATTCTCTTTCCTTACTTTTTCTTCTATTGCTTTTTCATTGTTTCATCTCACTAAAGCATTATTATTGAGAAATTAAGTTTTCTACAAAAGTTAAATTTATGTTTTTTGAAATTGATTTTAAAGCCCAATTCACCTCTTGGTGTTATAGCTAAGTAACATTTTAAACATCCCATTTTAATAAAGGGCTAATAAAATTTATTTTTAAAAAAAAAAACATATGGTCTTATCTTTCCTAAAATAACCAGCTGCTACTCTAGAATGTAACTTAGTGATAAGGAATTCTTGAAGAGAATATTGATGAATACATAGTTATTTTTTCTTACATGAATACCAATTTATCATGAATATTGTTCCTTGTAAAGTTATTAGCTTATCTAAGTGTTCAAGATAAATTAGGTAAAAATTAGGGTACACTATATAACAATCTTTAATTCGATCAAATCTTGGGATCCTAAAGAAGAAGTCATTAGACTTACCTTACATAAAGCATCAACAAATTTATTCTCAATTCCAAGCTAATGCTTAAAAACAAAGTAGTCATGTAAAATTTAAGCACATTTGACATGCTTATGACTCAATTTTCATTGAATATTGATAAATTTTAAGGCATAATAATCAAAATTAAGTATAAAATCTCAATGTAAGAGATAATGTAGTCAATGTCTTAAAGATTAAATTATAGTATAAAACTCCCTACTATAAGTGAAATATCATTGTTTGGCTTCATTTATCTTTTCACTAAGGAATGCTACATGATGATTATCCTAACTCAAAATTTCACCTATCTCAATTCTTGAAGCATCAATTTTCACCACAAAGGCTTTCTAGAAATTTAAGAGCCTAAAGACTTGTGTAGAAGTGATAAGAACTTTAATCTAGTACAAGTCCTTTTATGCATTAAGAGTACAATAAAATTTATTGAATTTTAGTATATTACTAATTGAAGCAATAACCATATTAAAATCCTTGATGAATCTTCTATTGAAGGTGGTTAAACCATGAAAGCTTCTAATTGTGATAAAAATTTTAGGTGCTAGTCAATCTATGATTGATTTCACTTTAGAGGGATCGATTGAGTCCCATAGTGGATATAAAACCTTAAAATTTATCTTAATTTGTAAAAGAAGATACTTTTTTAAATCGATGCATAATTTCTTTTGTCTAAGTGTTTCAAAGACTTGTTCCAAGTGTTGATGCTCATTTTCACTTAGTTTAAAAATTAGAATATCATAAAATTTACTACCAAAAATTTATCTAAATAATATTTAAGAATTGTATCCATTAATCTCACAAATGTACTGGGAGCATTTGAAAGCTTCTAACCTTGGTAAAAAATTTAGATGATGGTCAATCTATGATTGCTTTTACTTTAGATGGATCAGGATTATGTCATATAGTGGATACAATAAAGCCTAAAAAATTCACCTGAACTTGCAAAAGGAAAGTTTTCTTTTATAAATTGATTGTTGAAAACACTTTTAGAGTGAGTTCTGAACCTCCTCAGCATAGGTCTAGGACTCTTATCGACACTAAGAGTTCTTAGCCTTAAGACACTTCTAGTGATTAGGTGAATACTTAACCTAAGCCTAAAGACTTGGAAGGTTAGCCATAGGGGTAGGTTATGCCTTAGGGATTTAGGGAGATTTTCCCATCCTATGGCCTAAACCAAACCTATGTTTACCTTCTCAAACCAAACCTTAAATTTAATTTAAATACCAAATCCAAATTCTAAATCATTTGGTTGAAACCCATAATCAAATCCAAAGTCAAAATCCTCCTAAGCCCTATGATGTTATCTTATGGACTTAGCCTTAGCCAAATTCAAATCAATTCAAATTCAATTGATTTTCTCTAAGATCAATTCAATCCCTCAATTATTTATCAAATCCAAATCCAAACTCAATTCCAAATGATTGAAACCTAAAATCAAATTCAAACTCCAAAATCCTCTTTAAAACTTTATGATTGATTTCCACAAACTTAGCCAAATCTCCACCTAATTCAATCCAAACTTGATTGATCTCTTCATATATCATTTATATCTTCATTAATATTCACATTTATAAATGAAATATAAACTCAAATAACCAAAACCAAATAAAACTAAACCCAGATCCAACCAAATCAAGATAAGCCATATGGACCTACTTATGAGCTTGGCCAAATCTCATTCAATTCAACCCAAAATCAATTGGTTTATTTATAAATTAATTATACTCATTTATATTCATAAATATAAATGAAACCCACATTCAATGATCAAAACCAAATAAAACTAAATTGATTTTCTTCTAAGCCCTTTTGACCTACCTCCATGAGCGTAGTCAAATTTGCTTCCAAATCACACCAAACTCAAGTGATTTTCTCATAAGTCATTTATATCTTCATATTCACAAATATAAATATAAATTTAAATAGTCAACCAAATCCAAAATCAAATAAAATCCAATTTAAGCTATTTAAGTCCCTTAGACTTAACCAAAACCCACCTAAATTAGGCCAAAATCAATGGATTTTCTCTTGAATCAATCATTTCTTCAATCATCTATCCAAATATAAATGAAACCTACAATCATCAAGCCAACTTGAAATCAACCCAAGTCAAGCCCAACTTAGCCCTTTTGACTTGAAAATTCTAAATGAACCAAAACCTATCCTAGCCTAAATTGATTGCGGTTGGATTTATATTTCAATCCTAAGCTCATATATAGATCCAACTAAACTTTAATCAAACCAAAATCAAGCCAATTGATCCATTTAGGTCCACTTGACCCAAAGTGGCCTAAAGAACCCATATGAACCAAGTTCTACACCAATCCAAATTGGATTAAACCAAGCCCATCCAAATCTCATACCATGATCATTAATCACCCTAGGATGATCAATTACCTTGAATTGGGTCAAACCAAGTCAACTTGGTACCCTTAACCCAAATGAACCAAAACTAGCCAAAACTCATCATACACCAAATTGATTGAAACCATTGATTCACACCAACTCATAATCAATGATTGAATATGGCTTGACCATCAATTGAGCCAAACCAAACCCAATTGGCCATTTGACCCAAGTTGAAATAAATTGGCCTAAAAGGCTAAAATGGGTCAAATCATGATCTAACCCAAATTGATTGCAACCAATGGCTCAAGTTCATTCCAAATTCATTGTTAAACTTGAATAAAGCTCCAACTTGATTAATTGGACCCAACCTAGCCCAATTGACCCACTTAGCCCAAATTGACCTAAAGGGTCAATTTGGCCTAAATTCAAATTAAACCAAAATTAAACTAAACCAAAGCCTACAATCATTTTTAATTAACCAATTGAACTTGAACCAACATTCAACCCAAGCCAATTTGGTCAACTTGATGCATTTGACCCATTTGATTCCAAATGAGCCAAAATCAAACCTACGCATAATTGATTGAAACCACTTAAACTAAAACACTTCAAATCATCATTTGTACCTAACCCAAGCCTGGTTTGATTCAATTTGACCAATTGGTCAACCTAACCCAACATGACCCAAATTGACCCATTTGACCAAATTAAAGCCAAAACCCATGAAACCAACCCATGGGACCTTGCAACCTGACCTAACCCAACCCAACCCAAACCCATCCTAGGTCAACCCAAAATCAGCCTAAATCCAATTAGAGCCAAACCCAAGGCAAATCCCCATTGGATATGCCTCCCTATGTGGGATTTTGCCAAAATTGGCAAAGTCCACTCTCCTCTCATCCTTGGAAGGCATCAAACACCCAAATACGGCATCACCTAAGCCACCCACCTTAAGTATGTTAGTTTCCATCAAAAAAGTGAGCAACTCACCTCCCTTCCAAGAGAGACCAAAGGATTAAGGAGAGCCATTAGCTCACATCAAGCTTTGAGCCACCTCCCATGCATTCCTCCACACAAACCAAGCCACATGGACTTGATTTGACTCGACTCAGGTGGCTAGCCAAAATTGAGAAATCTCATCCATCCACCTCAACCAATTGAGGGGTATACCCCTCAATTCTCATAGGAAATCACACAATTCACTTTGTGAGAGCTCCCAAGACATTTTTGAAACCCCCTAGCACTCCCTAGAGCATTTCTAAGCCTTCCCAACTTTGAATCTTCTCTTCCCGTGAAAAACTAAAATAGCAGAGCGAACATCCGATTCTAACTTCTCTATTTATCAATCAAAACTCAATTGCTCTTTGCACACACCTTCCACGTTTGTCATCGAAGCTAAGCAAACCTTTCCTCAGACTTTGACCAAAGCTAAATGTCTAAAGCTCAATCCTTTCCCTTCCAAGCAATCCACTTGGAATAAATCCAATTGCTGCTCAAAAGGGCTTCAACTCAACAAAATGAAGCTTCCTCAAGCATACGAACCACCGATCTTAGCTCTAGTGAGGTATTTTCCATGAAATTGAGCTTTAGCTTAAATTGGGTTTGAGCATTTTGAAGAAAAGTTGCATGTGAGATGATCCTAGCTGTTGGATCTTCGTGGAGTCCTCGTGTGAAGGTGTGGGTTATTTTAGAATGAATCTGAGCTCGGGTGAGCTTGGATCGAGCGATCCATGGTGTACGGGCTCCAACGTTCATTGCTCATAGGAAGAGAGGTCATGGGTCATCCATTTTGCATGATTGGAATTGGCGTGATACACGCTAGATCAATCGATTAATCCTTTTTTGTGAGTTTGATCAGCCATAGATCGAATGACTCACAAAAAACTGTATCCCACTGCCATCCGAGTCAACCGTGGATGTGACTACTTAATTAGCCAATCTTGTTGTGCCACGTGGAAAGTGCGTCACATGGCACTTCAATAATTCATAAGTAATTGTAGAAAAATCCAAAAAATATAAACAAAGGCTCATTTCAAAGTTATTTCAAAGAGAAATCCTTTAAAATTATCCATAATTAATTTTAAATAGTAATTTAAACTTAAGTTAGGTTTAATTGAAAATTTAATTAGCCTCATTACTCCTTAATTAATTAGCCATTTAACTCCAAACTTTTTCAGAGTGTTTAGGGGGATGACTTTTGCCTCCCCTATTTTTCTTAGAATTTATTGGTTGGTTAATTGGGGAAATTGATTGATTAATCCCTAATTACCTTCTTAACTTAATTAAGTGATGATTAAGCACATAAACAATAATTGATCAACTAATTGGACCCTTAAATCACTATTTAATAGTGGGAGACTTGGGGAATTGGGTGAGCCTTCTAGTCTTTTCCTAAGTTTTCTTCACTTTTTCAAGAAAATATTAGTTAAAGATTAATTAACTAATTAATGACTCAATTAGTTAAATTAGAGCTCAAATCACATCAAATCATGTTTAATTGAATTAGAGGGCTTATGGAATTGGGTCTTTTCAATCCTCTCCCTTAAGTCCATCTCAATCAAAGGATGATTAAATTTGGCAATTAAGTAAAGAGAAATTGATTAATGGATTAATAATGTGATTAATCAAACTAAAAATATAATCATATCTTATTTTCCTTAATTGATTCATGGGTAGATCTCCAGGTGTTTAATAGCCTAAAGAGATTTAATGAAATTATGATTTGTCCATATGTCTGGGAAAATCATAAAATTAATTAAGTTACTTAAGCTTAATTAACCATTAATTGGGAGCTAATTGCATTAGGGTCCTTTCATTTCATAGGACCATTATTAATTTACTTTTTAATTCATTTGTATATTAAATTGGTTTATAATTAGTTGGTTAGTTACCTTAAGGTAACATTGGTAAGGGTTAACTAATTGAATTAATTCATACCTCAACCTAATCAATACATAAAATCAACCTATTCATCTCTCATTAAATCAAATTAATTCAAACATGTGATGTTAGGATTAGCAAACTTTCTCACATTCTTAAATAAAACATGAAATTAAAAGTGACATTAAGAAGCTTTGGTTTGCTTTTAAATAATGATATTTTATATGATTGTCCTTAGGAATTAATTTGATTGAATGAAACCATATGTTTATGTTCATTTATTCTATTCCAATCAAATTAAATGTTGTATGTCACTTGATTCATGCATTCATCTTTTGCAAAATTAATCAAATAAAACAATGGTTTCCTTTATGTCAAACTTGCATGTGTTGATTAACATATGAATATGTGTGGCTATTATCACCATTAAATCAAAGTTATTTTTAAAAGTTTATAAGTTAACTATAATATCTGGAGTGATAATAGTTATTGGTATCTATAAGCATGTGTCTAAGGCTTAGAACATGTGACATTGAGTTCTCTTTCTCTAATCTATATGGATTTACATAAAGTTTGAATGTTAACAAGTGTATAGCCCATTTAAAAAGGGCATAACATTTGTTTGAATTAATTCCTCTGTATTTCTATGTTAGAATTTATGTAGAAATTTAGCTAACATGTACAAATAATTCAGTTGAAAGAAATATAACTTTTGCATGATTTTTCATTCTTGTAATCATTTGTACATTCATGTGTATTCAAGAATAGTGTATATCTACCGATATTTTGGGATACTTTTTAAGTAGCTCCAAGGAGGTCTTTATCTCACTTCCTAGTTAAAATGGTGAAGTATCCGCTTAAAACTTTTATGTGTGCATTTAGAATGAATGAAAATCTCCTTTCAACTTTAGCTCACATGTATTAATAATTCAATCAAAAGAAATACAACGGATGATTTTTCATTCTTGTAGTCATTTGTACATTCATATACTCAAGAATAGGGTAAACCTTGTCGGACATTCGGGATGCAAGGCTTTAAGTAAAATGAGGTATTTACCTCACTCCCCTGGTTAACGATGGTGAAGTGCTTACTTAAAACTTTTATACACTTGAATGTGCACTTAGCTAATGAATGAAAATCCCTTTTGTTTTTACAAAATACACATACACATCTTTCATTTAAAGTGTGCTAAATAAAATATATTTCATGTATAGTTATACTTGGGATTCAATCATATGAATGTTACATATGGTGGAAAGGAATAATGTGATGTATGTCATGTGTTAGTAGTTCAATCAAGTTAATCCTAAGATGCCTTTCATTTTGAATAGGATCATTTAAACTGAACCTAAACTTAGGATTAATTTAAAATGTGTAATAAGCCATTCACTAAAGAGAACTAAATCTAATTAACATGCTTTAGAAATGACTTAAGGTAGAGAAGAAAGGGAGTAATTCTCTCTTTTTCTTCTCTTTATAACATTTAGTTGCTATGTGTAAGTCAAATGAAACAAAACAAAACACTAAGTAAAATTTCCAAATAAATTAAACCACTTGAAGTGAAATTAATCTCTTATGATTAAACATCATTTCATTCTTAGAAAATCATAATAATATTTAGGCATACCACACAAGCCTTAACACACACACACATTAGAACTAAGCCACCACTTCTAGCTTTATATTAGGATGGTGCATGGTATGATGTATGTTTGGTTTTATGATGTATTATTTTAGGCTGGATGTTAGGGTGTATGTTTCTTAGACTAGATGTTAGGCCATGATTAGCTTAATAATATTTCTCCAGGGGATTGTGCTTAAGGGGTGTTTAAAATAAATATAAATGCTCTCTTTGTAGGTTGCTTAAGCTCCTAACCATAATCCAAGCTAGGACAAGTAGGCTTTGGTTACCCATGTGCGAGGTGCTAAGTCCAAATTATAAATATAACTGCTTGGGTTGTATGACATGTTTAGCTAACATTTGTTTTGTAGGAGTAGTTAGACTTACTTTTCTCATTTTTAATGTAATTTTTCATTAGAAATTAGGATTAGTGTTTTGGGGGGGAAAGGATGAAATTAGGTAGAAGGCTTAGCCCTGGGGTGCCATGTGATGCCTTGAAGCATACCAAAATAAAGAAGGAAGTGGCATGAAGAATGAAGACTTGAAGATCCCCATAGCACTATTCATTTATAAATTATAATTATTCTTTCATATTTTGGTTGATAAGTGAACCTCTACCCATTTTCTTTTCGTTGAACGGTACCTAACTGCACCATCCACTTTTTTGTGTTAGATTTATAAAATTGATTGATGTTATGTTTAAATTTCATAATAGAAATGACATGTCTTTTTATAATTTCTTTATGATCGATGTTTTAATGTGTGCCCTAGATCTGATTAGGCTTTTAGAAAAAAATAAATCTTTTACCAAACTACAACTCATGACTAAAGTTTTAAATAATTCATATACTCACATAAATCCTAGGTATTAAATCAAGATAATTAAAAGATTTAGCAATCCCTTAGCTAAATGTTATATGTTTCACAACATACATATCATCTTGAATCGCTCATGAAAAATGACGGCCTCCGTCCTTACACATATGGAAACCGCTTGACTTATGAGAGCAACTCCTATCGACTTCACCCTCTTTTCATTTGATTTAGCCTATAACTCATTTCATCATGCATTTAGGCATACAAAAAATCCTATGTCCTTTGTCAAAATGAAGTGTCAAATATGAAAAAATTAAAAGATTTGCATTAGACTAAGTCATTCTTCATACCACATGCTCTAGTCTCTTAGAGAGTGGGTTTAAGGATTTTAATCTCTTTCTAAATAACAGCCTAACTATCTTGCAAAATCATAAGACTTGCTTATATGGTTTTAAAGCGTAGGAAGAGTTAGCTACCACTAGGCTTATAAGTCTAGAAAGTGGTTTACTCTCTCTTGTGGAAGTAAATCATATACCCATTTTTTGCTTAGATTTAGGTCATGCTTTGGGTTATGCCAAAGCTCCCTAGATTCAGGATCTGAGGTAGCTATTTCCTTTAGGCTACAAGCATAAATCCTCACCTCGTAGGCATACCCATAATCTTGTATTGTTGGATTATAAGTCCTAACTTTATAATAACATGTCAACTTTAATTAAATTAATCTTCTCAACTTCAAATATATAAAGCCCAACAATATGATATATTGGAATGCTCACTAGGTATCCTAGTATCATGAGCATTCCCTACTCATTTTCTTTAGCTTTGATAATATGTCTTCTCCTTAATCTTTCCCATTTGATTTCCTAAACATAACTAATTTATTGATAGTCTTACCTTTAAATCTTTGGAGGAAATAATTGGCTACTTCAATCGAGAGTATTCCTAATAGAATTCACCTTCCTTAGGATGTAATTAACTATGGGGGCTTACCCCCATAAGGAACTTTAGAACCCAATTTAATATAAATTCTACTTTATTCATCCACATAAAGTAAGGGAAAAATCTCTAGTATATTAGGAGACCCATCATGCCTTAGGAGTCCTTATTAGGTGATTAGGTCTATTATAGGATGGTGATTTCTATCTTTGAGATAGTGCATCATTCTTTAATCATCCATCACTTCAAGTACCCCTCGATCTTCATGGCCCCCATACACATCTAAAAATAAACACCATAGATTTTTCTAGAAACTCCACTGGGAGAGTCCCTCTTTCCATCTCTAATAGACAATTGTTGTCTCCAAGTATCGATATTAGGCTTATATTTTATATAAGCTCGAGACCATCTTTCTTTCCATTGGCACTTTGCTTATTTCATCCTTAAAAAGCTAGCCAACATCCTTTAAGTTTAGGACCTCACCCATGTGGTCTTAAAACCACTATTGTCCCCAATAGGTTAAAAAATAAATCAATTAATGAAAGAAAATGATTAAAGTTAGAACCTCTTTACCACTAGCTTGGCAAGACAAGGTTCATCCTATACTTAAGAAAATTCCAATAAACTTCAAACTAAATATATGAAGTCTTTCCACAAATAAATTTTTCAAAAGCACTTTTTGAAATCATGCACTTCACATAAAAATTTGCAAAATATAACATTTTCAAATCTCTTTTCAAAATAATAAAGAGAACCAAACCTCATTTAACATACTTAAATTTGTTAAATGGGGATTTCTTTTCAACAAATATTTGTCATTAAAATCATTTCATTGGAAAATGATTTTTTTTTCAGAAGCACATTTTCAAAAATTAAATAAAACCACCAAACTCCATTTAATATAACCATATTTGTCAAATGAGAGTTTATTTTTGAACAAAATCAAGATATAATTGAACTCCATTTTATATGTTGTTAAATGGGTGTCCCTGAACTAAAATCAACACATGAACTTCACTTAATATACTCAAATTTATTAAGTGAAGGTTCCCTTTTTCAAAACTAAAACAAAATCAAGATAAACAAAACATAATTGAATTCCATTTAACATAATTTGTTGAATGAGAATTCCATTTTCAAAAGTCAAATTAAAACCAAAATATCCAACACATATTTTGAATCCTATTTAGCATACCCATATATGTTAAATCTCCAAAATCAAAATTAATCCACATATAAGACAAACAAATAAACACATAAGTAAGTTCCATCCTAACATACCCAAATTTGTTGAGTATGGAACTCACTTCCAAATACATCAAAATACAAACACATATATTTGAACTCTATTTGACATACCATATTTGTCAAATAAGAGTTCCCTCTCTTTTAAAAAAGAGGAATCAAATCAACACATATCAGACATACACATTGAACTCCATTTAATATAATTAGTTTTTTTTAAATGAAAGTTCCCAAATCAAATTAAATCAACACATATATCAACAAACAATATTGGGCCTCTACTTAACTTACCAAATTTGTTAAGTAAGAGCCCCATTTTCAAATCAAATCAACATATATCACACACATAACAAACAATCATCACAAATAAAGATGTTTTCACAAAATTTTCAAACATATAATTGAAAACCTTTTTAGCATACAAAGTTTGCCAAGTAAAAGTTTTCCAAATCAAATTTTCAAACAAAACATACAACATATATACAAATCAAATTTTCAAACAAGACATACAACATATATATATATATATATATATATATATATATATATATATATATATATATATATATATATATATATATATATATATATATATATATATATATATATATATATATATATATATATATATATCCAAAGTCTCTCCAAATAATTGAACCCCACTCAACCTACTTAAATCAATTGAGTATGGGTTCCAAATTAAAATCTTATGGCAAATTCTATCCTCAAATATAAAATATCTCTCCAAAATTCAATGAACTCAACTTAACATACCTAAATTTGTTAAGTGTGGGTTCAAATTCCAAATCCAATCTAGAAATTAATGATCAAGTTAAATATCAAAGCAAGGGGTCCAATAATATTTCAACAAATGTAGAGATTTGAAAGTCAATCTTCTAAGTCTTTAGTCATGTAGTTTGTTTTCTCCTTCCCCTCTAGTGTGGATCAAGCCTTAGATCAAGTCAATCTCACCACGACTACCACCACACATCTAATTTACTTGGGTCACAATTTTGAGGGAGTCCGAGTTACTTATGAGGGGAAAACCCTCATGACCGTTAGTAGGGAGGAGGTGGTAGGACAAATGCCACTTATCTGCATTGATATTTCGTCTAACTCTGAGTTCCCCTCATTGAAAAGGAAGGCTACCATGGTTCCCACACCTTCGTGCAGCCCCATGCTTCAACATAGGTTCAGTCAATTGCCCCTGCCATAGTTCTAATGAGGGCTACTACCTCCTCTTTGGTCACCCCAAAGGGGAAGCCTATCTTAGCTTTTGAGATAGTCTCCCTTATATTTGATATAGGTTTCAGCTCTTGCTCTGCTTTTCTCACCCACACCTAGTGTTGTAATGAAAATAGGAAGATCCACCAGCAAGCAACTGGGGACATGCTACCTCCCTGAAGGAGGGTTCTCCCCATGAGACCTCTCCACTCTTGAGTGGTAAAAGGTTTCACCCCCTCTCGGCCTCAAATGGTGAGGAGGACTACAAGAGGATCGCTGCATCACCTCCACCACCAACACACTTTGAGGTACTAATTAAAGAGTGAAGGAAGCCTCATGCCAATTTTAGGATTATTCTTTGTAAAGTTGGTAGAGCCTATGGATGCTCAGAGTTCAAAGCATTGTTTGACTTAAGATCTGTGATTCCTAGAAGTGTCTGTGACCATATCCACAGGGAGAGAGTCATTGAGGCTTGAGTATCTGCCCATGTGGGCAAGAAAGAGAGAGAGAGAGACAGAGGTATGCTAGATAATGATGGCCTCACCGATGGACTTAATCATCTATCGGCATCATTCGTAGCATTATTTTCACAAGCAATTTGATGCAATCGGATATCTCTAGCTAAGAGGTAGTCCGTGTCTTCATAATCACACCGCTCCACTCACCGTCCACCATCACCCATCTAGCTTACATCAACAACCACCCTCGCCAAGCTTCAGAAGCCCCCATCTGAGGAAAGACCATTCCTACTAGTGACCCGGCTACAGCTTAAGGATCCCGCTCCATCTATTCCACTTGTTGAGGTGAGATTGAGCTTTCATGCTCGATCTCCTACCTTAGCTGTGGTCAAGAAGGAGTGGTGACCCAAAAGTTTCATGGTCGCACCACCTACACTACAGATAGATGGAGAGAGGGGAGGGGACACAAACATAGTCCCCATGATAGTTGATCCTCCTAGTGAGAGTGCCCTATCAGTAGGCAGTATTCGATGCATAGTGTCAGATGAGCATAGTCTCATAAACAATCATCAACGATTGTTCATGCCAAACCACCATGGATCGATCAATAGATGACATTTTAGAACTACTTTACCGAAGGAACTGAGTGACCACTTGAATCGGGAGGATAGAGTCCACTTTGATCTTGATGAGGATGGCATGTTGGACAACACAACAGGTCCACATGGTTGACACATGGGGTCCTTATGTGGGATCAACATAGCAAGAAGGTGTCATGATCAAGAAGGTGACACTTTCACCGACTGGCACCTCCTCCACCAGCTTAGGCAGAAGGATGATCATATTGACAAGATGAAAAGGAAAGTAGAGGAGTTAATGACAATGGTTTTAGCATTGCAGAACTCAGCACTAGTCTCACAACCTTCTCCTATGGTAGTCGATCGACCAGAGTTGGTACATACTCTAGACCATCCTAGGTGCACTCCCGCAGAGGATGACGCCGATAGCTTGCATAGGAAGGTCACATATGGCACCTTCATACATGACAATGATATTAAGCACATGGTGGAACAACAGCTGAGGGAAGCGATGGCGCAAGCCAGGGAGAGCTCATCCATTCCAAAGAGTAGACCATACCTGGAGGAATTCAAATTAGTTCAATACCTCAATGGTTTTGTTCCTCCTTTCCTCAAGATCACGGTGGGAATCCATCAAGATATTGCACATTTTAGAGCTAGTTGCAATGCCAGTGACACACACTCTTGTTTAGAGCTGGGGATGCATTTGATTGGTATGCTAAACTACCCAATAGTTCGGTGAGGACTATTGCCACCTCTTCATCCAGAGGTTTGTTGGATCTCAATAGAGAGTGACTATAGGCAACCTTATTGTGGAGAAATAAAACCCCAACAAGTCCCTTGTTGATTATATTCTCAGATGCACAACCTGAGCATGAAATGCGAGCCTTCATTGTCTGAACAGCATGCCATTGAGATTCTTCTCAAGAACATTCATGGCCCAATCTCCTTCATTCTTAAGGGCTTTACTATTAAGATATTTGAGAAATTAATCAACAAGTTAGTCAAGAGGAAGCCAAACAAGCCCTTTCTAATGAATCATCTTAACCCAAGCTAGAAGGTGTTCAAGAAGAAGCCAAGGAGCTATGTCCGGATAGAGGAAGTAACCATGAGTCCAATATGAGAGACCCCAAGCTCAACAATAACCTTGCACCTCCTTGTCACCACCTCGCCACATCATATCGCTTCCATAATGACCATTTCCACCACCTCACAACTTTACAGATTCTATCCACGCCATGCTATTACCCACCTACTCTTATCGATAGATTTAATAAGCCATATTCATTCAAAATGGAGGTGGTTAGGAAAATATTTTAAAACCTCTTAATGAAACTTGACTTTCAGTTACTATAGCCTAAGAGGCCGAAGGAAGTGAGCAAATGCAATGATCCTAGTTATTGCCCCTCCCATTGCATGTTAGGCCATGTCTTAGAGGATTGTATGACTTTTAAAGACTAGCATGAGCATAGCTACTAGTGCCATAGTTATCCCTAAAGAATACCTTTTGGAACAACAATCCAGTTCTATTTAGGTAATCCTTGGGGATACTTTTGATCCTCTTAAGACCAAGGAAGGTTGGGATATCTCCTTACTAAGATCATTACTAAGATCAAGAAACTCTCATTGGTGCCTGAACCAGCTCAAACTTCCAAAGCCAAGGAAGGTTTGCTAGTTACGAAGGATAACTTGAGGAAAGTGACATCGCAGTAGCAGTAGTAGCTCACCATACTTGCTCAGGATAGTCTAGTAGTGCAACCACCATCTGAGTCTAGCACTTCATCCACCATTGCCGCTACTTCTTCTTCTACTAGCTCCTCTTCTCCTGGCAGGAGCATTGTATCAGTAGACAAGGGCATTAAATCCCTTAATCTTTCTACTTTACTTAATTTCAATCATGTACATCTACCCTAAAAGAAATTAATTAAGAAAGCAAATTTTACTTACATCTTGTCCACTTCTGATACTCTTGATTCTATTCCAGTTGAAAAATCTCAAAGTCTAGAAAATAATAATAGCTCTAGTAATTCTGATCCCCTCTCTTCTGATTTAGAATCAAACTTTCCTTTTTTGAATCAATCAGATTCACCTCTTGAGATTGACTTGGAGTCAATTGACTCTGAGGATCCCATAAGAGAAGCTATTCGTATGCCTGATGAGAAGATATAACTTTTCACAGGTTTTTCATTTCAAGAAGTCACTAAAATCAACTTGCGCAGTGGCAAAGTTCTACCTCCTAGGGTAGCACCTCAGGATAGGGGTAAACAAGTTATTGCTTTTAGTGAGTAGAGAGCCCCTCTACAGGGTGCTCCATGTGGTGATTTTATTTTTCAAACTTGGGATTTTGAGAAATGTATATTGAATTATTTTGGGACACCACGTAGATCCACAGATGTACTCAGGGTGAGTGACATTGAAAATGATGTACTATCTCAAGAGACGAAGTCACCATCCTACAATGGACCTAATCACCTAAAGAGGACTCCAAAATATAATGGGTCTTGAATATACTGAGATCTTTCCCTACTTTACATGAAAAGTAAAGTAGGGTTTATTTTAAATCGTTCATTAAGTTCCTATGAGGCAAGCCTACATAGTTAATTACATCTTAAGGAATGAGATTCCTTAAGAATACTGATTAAGGTAAATGATCATTTTCTCCAAAGATTTCAAAGATAGGACTATCAACAAATTGGTTATTTTTGGAAAGTCAAGTCGGATTGATCAAAATGAGGGAGTTATTATTGAAACCAAAGGGGGATGAGTAGGGGATACTCATGATACTAAGAAACTTAATAAACATCCCAAACTATCCTATGGTTGGGCTTTCTATTTTTGAAATTTGAGAAGAATTATTGTTTGAGTTAAATTTTTAATAAAAATCTAGGGCTTATAAACCCAAAACTCAAGATTATAGAAATGCCTAAGAGGTGAGGATTTATACTCACGGCCCCGAAGGGATATAGTAACCCCATATCCTAAATCTAGGGAGCTTTGACGAGGGCCAAGGCACAACTTAAATCTAAAACCAAAATGGTTATATGGTTTACCTCCACAAGAGAGGATAAACCACCCAATTATTGAACTAACAACCACTTGAGGGTGGCTGCCAACTAACTCCTCCAATGATTTTAAATACATATAGGCAAGTCTTATGCTTTGCAAGATAGCTAGGTTATTATTTATTTATAAAGGAGACTAAGTTCTTAAACACACTTCCTAATAGACTAGATCATGTAAGGCATGAAATATGACCTAAATTTAATGCAAATTTTGTTAAGTTTTCTTTTGATTTGTGGACAATTTATTTGACACAGGCTATGACATTTCATATGTATAATGCATGAGAAAGTTAGTTATGGGCTAAAATCAGTAAGAAGGAGGTGTGTTTCCACCATGGCTCTCAAAGGTTAAGCCATTTTCTCTGGTAAAGGTGGAAGCCCTCCATTAGCAAGAGTGAAGTAATATGATTTATGCATGATGTGAGATATACAACATTCAACTAAGGGGTTATTAAATCTTTTATTATCTTGATTTATGTCCTAGGCTTTAGATGAGGTTATTTTAATTGGATAGAAAATTTATTTTTTCCCAAAGAGTCCAATCACATCCAGGCCATTCAACAACCATCAAGCAATTAAGAAACTAGAAGAATTATGCCATTCTAATTGCGTAATAATAAATAAAACATCAATCAATTTATAAAATTAGTACAAAAGAATAAGAGATCGATGTGGTTAGGCTCCATCACACAAACCCGAAAAGGAAAATAGCCAAGCTCTACCCTTATACAACCCGAATTATAAATGAATAATTACAACTAAAAGGGAATTCATGTTATGGGGGTCTTCATTCTTCATTTCTTCATTTCATTTCTTCATTTCTTCATTTCTTTCTTTCTTCACTTCTTTCTTCCTTTTGATTTGAGATGTGGTTTGCTCCAAGGCTTCACATGGTACATAAGACATGGTATTATGACTAATGTTCACCTTAATTCTCCCATAACATTCATTCCAAATTTCAATTACAAAATTTACATCAAAATGGGAAAGACAAATCTAACTAAACTTGTAAAATAGAGATTAGTTAAACATACTACACAACCCAAGCAGTTATAGAATAATTTGGACTTAGCACCCCACACATGGGTAACCAAGTCCACCTGTCCTAGTTTGGATCATGCTTAGGGGTATAAATAACTGCAGCATCATTTATATTTTTATTATACTCTTAAGCACAATCCTCACAAGAAGATATGATTAGACTAAGATCCCCTATCATCCATCACACATGCATCCTAACATCCAATCTAAAAATATTACATCATAAAACAAAATTAGGCTTCAAACCATGCACCACCCTAACATAGAGATAGAAATGGTGACTTAGCCTAATGTGAGTGTCATTTAAGGCTTGTGTGGCATGTCTTAGCTAGGCTTTAAGGTTGGAATTTTCTAAGTGTGAAGGATTCAACTTAGAGGGTGGTTTCATTTTAAGTTATTTTATTGGATTTTTTAATTTTATTTGATGATTTGATTTGGTTTGAATGAACCTACACTTAATTACTAAATGTTGTAAAGAGAAGAAAAGAGAAGAGAACTTCTCTTTCATCCCTACCTTAAGTAATTTCTAAGGTAGATTCATTAATGATTTCTTTTCTTTAGTGAATGTTTTATTATGTGTTTTAATTAACCCAAAGTTTAGATTTATTCTAAATAGCCCTATTCAATAAGAAAGACCTCTTAGGATTAGTTAAGGTGAATTACTATCACATAACACACAACCATTTATTTCTTTCCACCATGTATACCATGCATATGAATAATCCTAAGCATACCTATACATGTAATGCAAATATTAGCACACCTTGATGATGAATGCTAACATATGTTGTTTAAGAAAATTTAGATATTCCATGGATGCATATTTTTATTATGTAGAAAAAGGAAATTTCTTATCCATTAACAAAATGCACATCCACATGTATACAAAACATAAGTGAGTATGGCGCAATTATTTTCAACATCAGGGGTGTAAGGTACAAGACCTAATTGGGCCTACTTCAAGTCTAGCAACCCCAGGATGTCCAGACAAATGAAACAAATGGATGAAGAATCATGCAAAATGATTATGTTTGATTTTTGGTTGTATAATTTACATGTGTAATGTGAGGATCCTTCTTAAGTCATAGCATGGGAGTACATAGGAATAGATTTAAGCAAGTGTTATGTTCTTTTCAAAAGAACTCTACACTTTGCAAATCCTATACAAGTCCATGTCAAGAGAAGAGAAGAAAATAACACAAAGCACATCTTATGCTATAATAACATGCAAGCTCATAAGTACTTATAAGTAGCATCACTTCATTTATAATTTTTATTTATAAGTTTTGAAAATAATTTTTGATTTAATAGTGATAATAGCCACTCATATTCTTAACTTTAGCCAACACACGCAATTTGACATAAAAGGAAACATTTTATTTAATTGATTAAAAGATATGAATGCATGACTTCATATGGAAAATAACATTTAGCATGCTTGGAAATAAATAAAGTGATGTAAGCATATGACTTCATTCACCCTACTTAATTTCTAAAGACAATCTTATGAAATAAGATCATTTAAAGTGAATCAAAATTCTTTAAGGAGATTTTCATTTCTTAAATTTGATTTGACTTACAAAAGTGAAAAGAGTTTGTTGGTCCTAACCCATTTTCCCCATATGTGAATTAGTTTAGTTTAATTTTAGAATAATTAGGTTGATTTTATATTTTATTTAGGTTAAGGTGTGAATTAAATCATTAATTACCCTTACCTATACCTCTTTAACATAATTAAATAAATAATTATGAGCCAACATATGATATGCAACCATATGAAATTTAAATCAGTAATACACCAAAGAAATAAAGGGGCCTAATGTAATTGGCTCATAATTATTGATTAATTAAGCTAAAGGGTTTAATTAAGTACTTTCATAACCATTCTATATATGTAGTTTGATTATAATTTCCTCAAACTTAACTTAGGTTTTTGAATACCAAAGGATCTGCACAACAAGAGACCGATTAACTCCAAATTGGTTTTGAAAGTTTGATTAGAATAATTAAGTAGATCATTAGTGGATTAATCCTTAATTATGTTTGGATTAAGGAA